>OX439395.1:12109590-12709590 GCA_949319315.1 Zelleria hepariella
AAATATATTTATTTAAAAGAACCTTACAGTATGAGGTCTTATGGTTTACTGAATTACTGGATACAATGCAACTGAGCTTATATAGTAGAGCGATGGTGCATTCTGGAAACGTTCCCATGGGAAGATATTTCGAGAGGTTATAAATTTGGGACTCTATTCCAGGATGCGCTATCTAAATGACAATCTTCCATTTTCGGAAAAGGGTTCAAACATTAAGTTACTTAAAATATTTCTTTAAAAGCTTTCTAACATTAACTTCACAATTATAAGGGTTGAAAGGATACACTAACTCGCGTGAATTGTCTATGAAATGCATGCGTTCCATATTAAAGAAATTAACAGAAGATCGTAACAAGGATAATGCCTGGGATTTGTTGCCTGATATAAGGATTAAAAGAAGGTCTTTTTTACAGGATACTATAGGACTTAGGTTTATCTGCTTACCAATAGCCTGCTATTGAAATAAAAAAATAAAAAAAATAACAATCAACAGTCAAAGCTCATTTATCATTTAAATTTGCATTGCATTGGTTGACATTTCTTCTGGGGTACAAAGCTCATTATTATTCAAATGCATAGGGATGAGCAAATTGATTTAGTCCAACATTTTACATTGACTTAAAATCATTCAAACCAGTATTCATCTGGTATGGAAATCAGCTGCACACTGAAAAAAATATTTGAATGTTGGAAGCAATATTTTGATCAGTGTGATCAAGTATCTTGACTCCATACGAGCCTGACAAGAGCTTTGCCACCACAACGAAGGTGAAAGAGGTCAAAACAATTAATTATAACTGTTACCTGCAATAAATATTGCTGTCTAATTCAAGTAAGAACTTGGTCAAGTGAAGTTTGTAATGTGGCTGTGGTAATCAATTTTTTCGTTTGGTTCCACAAATATCTTGATTAAATAATCTGTTCAGGTACTATCATGACTAGCTAGCTTGTTTGATTCAACTAAGATGTTTGTCAAGCTAACTTTGGAAAGTAACTGTAATATCAAATTTTCTCGATTGTTTCTACAACGATGTTAATTGTATTTAATATGTGAAGGTGTTATGATGACTAACTGGCTTGTTTGATTCAACTAAGACGTTTGTCAAGCTAACTTTGTAATGTGACTGTAACAACAAATTGTCTCGATTGTTTCTACAAAGACGTTAGTTGAATATATTCTGTGAAAGTGGTATGATGACTAACTGTCTTGGTTGATTCATCTAAGATGTTTGTCAAGCTAACTTTGAGAATTAATTGTAATATCAAATTCTCTCGATTATTTCTACAAAGATGTTAATTGATTTTAATCAGTGAAGGTGCTAAGATGATTAACTGGCTTGTTTGATTCAACTAAGATGTTTATCAAGCTCACTTTGTAAAGTAGCTGTAATAACTAATTTTCTCGATTGTTTCTACAACGATGTTAATTGAATTTAATATGTGAAGGTGTTATTATGACTAGCTGGCTTGTTTGATTAAACTAAGATGTTTGTCAAGCTAACTTTGAAATGTAACTATAATAACCAATTTTCTAGATTGTTTCTAAAAAGACGTTAATTAAATAGAATCTGTGAAAGTGTTATTATGACTAACTGGCTCGTTTGAATCAACTAAGATGTTTGTCCAGCTCACTTTGCAAAGTAACTGTAGTAAAAAATGTTCTCGATTGTTTCTACAAAGATGTTAATTGAATTTAATAAGTGAATGTGTTATGATGACTAACTTGCTTGTTTGATTTAACTCATACCATTGTCAAGTTAAGGGTGGATGATAGCAACGTGGCGGGAAATTCAAAATTGTCACAGTTTTTTACATTTTGTAGCTAAACTGAGCTATTTTTGTTCAGCGATTTTTCGTTCGCGGCAACAAAACAGTATTCTTTTTATTATTGTAAACGACAGAACAACAATAATTCAGCCGATTATGTGTTCTGGTCTACGAAGTAGTGGCACTGCCCAAAAAACTTGTCGTAGACCAGAACACATAATCGGCTGAATTATTGTTGTTCTGTTGTTTACAATAATGAAAAGAATACTATGTTATTGCTGCGAACGAAAAATCGCTGAACAAAAATAGCTCAGTTTAGCTATAAAATGTAAAAAACTGTGAAAATTTTGAATTTCCGGCCACGCTGCTATCTTTCAGCCATAAAGAACCCAACCTTCTTGTTTGGCTATACAGGTGTAACAGAAAACTGTAGCCATATTAAGGGGATTGTTATGGACATATTTCTGAACAACATTTACCATGAAACCAATTGAATCAGAGCTACTTTATTTTTCACTATTCCATACAAATCAGCTAATCACCCGGCCCAAAATGTATAGAAAAGTGCGAAACAGAGTGGCTTTAAGCAAACCGGTTGCATACCTACTGAAAGTTGTTTAGAATTATCCATACAACCCCCTACAGTATGACTACACCTTTATGTTACCTTGTACATCCAAACAAGAAGTTACGCTACACATTTAACTTGACAAATGTAAGAGTTGAATCAAAAGTAATGTTATATCTAATTTAATGGTGGTTTAAGATGATAAAATTAAACATTTACTATACATACATTATTTTTTTATTACGATAACTAATGCCAACTACTACTTACAAGCTACTTTTAAAACTTTAACGAATTGAGTAAGCTATTCCTATTACAATAACATTACATTATTATGGATTGTTCCACTTAATGCACCTGGGGTAAATCACCTGGGTGCATTAAGAGGGAACGCGGGTAACCTCAACTCCATACAAAAGGGGAGACCTGTTTCCTTCCTGGATAATTATTTAGAAAAAATATGTTTGTGCCATTCAATCTTTATTTACCTCTGCCATATCCCTACGTTTTATTTTTTTATTATTTTAATTATTTAAATTATTATTAAAATTATTTAAATAATAAAAAAAGAAAAATATAGGGACATGGCAGAGGTACATATAAATTGAATGGCATAAACATATATTTTTTTAAATAATTATCCAGGGAGGAAACAGGTCTCCCTTTTTGTATTTTTTGTATGGAGCAGCCGGCTACCCGCATTCCGTCTTAAGTCTACTAAAAAGTAGACTTAATTCGCCTCGGGCTAAAGAACCTAGGTGAATAAAGTCGACTCAATTTTGTTAATATTTTTGGTATGGTACTTTATTCACCTAAAAATAAATCATCATATTAAATTTTGAATACAGCTTAAAAAAAAACAAAACATATAAGGTACTTAATACATTTATATTAATATAAATTGCGTAAAAAAAAGTACACGGTAGGTAAAAATAAACAGATTTTTTTTTATTTTTTTTTAAATTATTTTTTTATGTTTTTTCAGTTTTTTTTTAATTTTCTTTTTATTATTATTTTTTAAATACTTTTATTTAAAAAAAATACAATAAAAAAAATTATAATAAAAAGATTTAAAAAAAAGAATTAAAAGAAGATAAAAAATAATAATAAAAAATATCCGTTTATTTTTACCTATCATAAAGGTACTTTCTTTTTTAATCAATTTATATAAATATAAATGTATTAAGTACCTCATAATATGTTTTGTTTTATTTAATTTTGTAAGCTGTACTCATAATTTAATATGATGATTTATTTCTAAGTGAATAAAATATACCAAAAATATTACCAAAATTGAGTCGACTTTATTCACCTAGATTCTTTATTAGCCCGAGGTGAATTAAGTCTACTTTTAAGCAAACTTCCGCTCGCTGCACCCAGATGATTTACCCCAGGTGCATTAAGTGGAACAATCCAACATTATCTGTACCATGTTTAATTTTATCACCAGAAACGATAATTATGTTAGATATAACATTACTATTGATTCAAATCTTATAGCTGTCAAGTTAAATATGTAGCCTAATTCTTGTTTGGAGAACAGGGTATAACAGAAAGATGAAGTCATATTTTTGTGTGATGTTATGGGCACCGTTCTCAACAACTTTTGCCATGAATTAGGTTTCATATTGATAGTTGTACAGATTTATAGATACAATCCCCTAAAATATGACTAAACCTTTGTGTTATACCCTGTATAACCAAACAACACGTTACGCTACATACATAACTTGACAAAAGAAAGAGTTGAATCAAAAGTAATTTTATATCTAATTTAATAGTTGTTTCAGGTAAAAAAAATAAACATTTACATTACGTACATACAATATTTTTTTATTAAGATAATAATAATTAATGTCAACGTAACTTACAAGCTACAACGCATAGTTACATATTTATTTCCATTGCTTAAAATATTAATGTTGCATGGTATAGGTGCCTCTAACGAATTGAGGAACTTAGCAACATTTTCCACTGGGTTTGGTTCGTGGACTTCATAGGAACAGAAATGGCTATCGAAATCCACTGTTTGCAGAGCAATTCCCTTTAAAATAATTTTATCTGTACCATACAAATATAGATGTTCTACTTTAAAAAATCTGGGCAGATAATGATCAGGATTTGTTTCATAAACTAAAATAGTACCATTTAGATACCGAGTTGAACAAACAGTAGCCCAGCTGACTTTAACTAGCAACTCATTTGGACATAATTGCAAAGTGGAACAAAGGAATAGTTTAACACTAGCATCATCTGCCGATCCCTTTACTTTGGGTCCTGTACTAAGTGGTTCTTCTAATTTTCCTTTCAGAAACATTTCATTTAAATGAAGCTGATGTTTCTTACTTAAAGTCAGTGTTATATTTTTTCTATTACATGTAGCGTTTGCAGCCAATTTTGAAGTTCTATGTTTGGCTTCAAAGCGCATACTCCACAAAAAAATTAAAGGTCCATATTTTTCAAGAGCAGAGGGATAATGAACCATGTGATGGAACTTTGGTTTTAATGCTTCCTTGCTAAGTAACATATACTTCGAATTAAGCTCGGCAACTGCTGCCTGTAACGATTCCTCAGTTCCTTTTGCAAAGGCCGTAGTTAAGATAATTTCCAAAACCTCTCTTAGTTTTTTATACAAATTCCATGTTAAGTCATCTCGAGGTATAAATTCTCCTACTAATAAACCAAAATACCTTACAAATGTGAGCATCTCTGATGCAGTCATACGCACGTTTCCATGAGCTAAATGTTCCATAGCTAAAGTACATGGTTGATTTCTACAGTCAGGACCGTAAGCAAAAGCATGGATTCTTTCATTGAGAACACTGAGGGTAAACAATTTGAAGCGTCTAAGATATTGAAGCAGAACAAATTGCATAACGTATTTGGCAACACCTTCTAATAAATCATGCATACAATCGACGCCGATTTGGTTGAATAAATCAAAATTTTTTACATCTAGCCAAACACATTTTTCTTTTATACCGGTTATAGAAGGATTGTTTAGCAATAGATCTGATCTATAATCATCAATACTGCGCAATAAGTCTCTGTTTTCAGTACATTGCGTTTTTAAAACTTCTTTCCTAACTTTGCATGTTCTGCAAGGAAAATTTGCCGAAAAACTCTCTATGAAACCTGTAATCGCATGAATACCTAGATTGTCACCTAAAATAAGGCCTAATTCAAAATGAACAGTTCCGCTGAAATTAGGTAGATTAAATTTTAAACCATGCTCACTGAGATAGTTCAATTCATCGATCACACAGCGAAAGATTATTGTGTTTCCAAATTTAGTTCTGTCAGAGGAATGAAAAAGAAGAACTAAGAAAATGTTTTTCAGCGCTGATGTTCTGCAAGGTGGTAGACAAGGAATAGAAGCATAAACTGCTCCCAATTTGTGATGCCCTGATCTAGAACCTAGAGCATTGCCAGTTTCGTAATCGTCAAAGAATATAAATATTGGAATAACAATTTTGCCTCGATTTTGTGTCATTCTATTCCGCCAAAATGAGCCTTGTATAAAATTTTCCACCGCAGCATCACCACCAACATTTTGAGTTAGACGATTCATATAATGTAAAGTTTCAAAAAGGACATTTTCCATAGAAAAAAACGACATCAATACTTTTCGAAGCGGTATGAAATGTTGTTCACAAGTGATGGGCACGAGTCGGTTTATGCCCATTCTCTTTACTTTATCCAATCTCTGACCGATAACAACAGATTGTGGTTCTATGTAAGTTTCATTTTCAAGGAAATATTTAATTCGCTTGTGCTCAGTGTCAAATTTACTCCACACTGTTGTCATCAATGGTTCAATTGAATTTAAAATGTGAGAAACAGTACCGTGAGGAATAACATTTTCAGAAGACAACCTTTCAAGGCGCTCTTTGATAGCTGAAATGAAATTGTGAACCAATACATACCACTGACAACACAGCTAACAGTGGAAACGAATCTAGCACTTCGGGACAACAAAGAAAGCGTGTTATTCGTCTGAAACGAACAACTGAACCGCATCGGTCGCCAAGAACCGAAAAGAAACCTCCAGTGAAGTGGCGAAGAAGACCGCTGACCAAATCTAAAGTAACTCCTGAAAGTCAAACTGCCAATGTGCAGGCCAAATTATCCCCTAAAAACATTGATAAAAGTACAACTCCAAAAAAACAAACTGTAAATGTACAGGCCAAACTGACCTCTAAAAACCCTATCAGGATTCCAAAGACCATAGAACAAAAAAACGATCAAAAAATTGCAGTGATAGCCTCTTCTAAAAGCCAAAAAGTTGACGTACAGGCAAAACTGTTCCCTAAAAACGCTGGTAAAAGACCGATGACGCTGGAGCAAGAAATCACTCAAAAACCAGCAGCTATCGCCACTTCTAAAAGTCAATCTGGTAATGTCCAGGAGAAACTGACCCCTAAAAACATTGGTAATAGTGATATGATAATAGAACAAGTCGTTAAAAAACTAGAAGCTTTTGCTGAGAGAACCAAGAGCGCAACGCCCGAAAACAATGACGTCAGCAGCAGTATCAACACATCACGCAGCAGCAAATTGAACACTTCGGATCGTTCTGCACTAAAGATCGTTGAGGAGACATCCATGTCAAGCTCTGACGTCATACCTAACTCCCGAAGTTCCCTCAACTCTGAGAACCCGATTAACCCTCATTACTTTCTGTAATGAAATTGTGAAATCCGCTAAAAATGGTTTGAACAATATTTCGTGGCAATGATTGATTAGCATATAAACTAGCTATAAAAATCGAAAGGTCTTTTTCCACATTTTTTGAAGTTTGCAACTGTAAAGCTTGATTGATAATATTACCATGACTTGCTGGTGGTGATGGGATTGGTGGGATATATGAATCACTTAGTTCTTCTGGTTCATTGGGCGTTTCCGAACTAGCTACTTCGCTCAGGTTTGTAATAGAATGCTCTCGCAAAATATGTCTACGAAATGAACTAAATAACTGGAATTCACGATTACAATTATCTTGTGCACACTTATAAGCACTTAAGTCTTTTGAGTCATGTAACAACCGAAAATGTAACCTAAGAAGTTTAATATCAGAGAGTTGCTTATGGCATACAAAACAAGTTAACATTGTGTCTTAAAAATACGACAAAGGTACATTATTAAGCTTTCAAATAATATTACTGTACTGTTACTGTAACTGACGATACCTTGCCGTGTTAAATTATTATTGTGTATTGTAACAATATTACAATATACCACAATCAGTGAGCAGAGACTCGGCAGCGGTAGAACCTTTGTCGTATTTTGATGTCATTTTGAATAGAGCTTTTTGAATGAAATACCATATAGGGTATGCGTCTAGGCCGTATTCAACATTAAGAGCCCATACAATTTTATAGCATGTCTCAACAGCTTCCGCGATTGACAACCGTTCATATAATACCAGCCTGTTAGCAACCACAAAATAGGATTTGACGTGCTCCAATGACTCACCGACTATTATTATGTATGGCTGAGATGGAGCTTTTTTCTTTTCGAGGTTTGATAAACGCTGTTCTACGTATTGTGCGATTTCTGCGTCCGTTTTCAGGTGTTTTATAAAACCATCACGGGCTTCAATTTTGCTGGGCTTCCAGTTCTCCAGGCTTTTTCTGAATTTTCCTTGGCGACAGGTTGATGGATTAAGCAGGTATGGTATGGCGAGAAAACCCACAATATTTGTGGTTTCTTCACTGGATGCTGAAAAAAAAAAATTTGTCAAATGAATCTACATACTCGTGTAGGTCAATAAAAATTCTGCATCTTACATTTTACAGGTTTTGCATCAATTCATTATCATGTTTTGTGGAAGGTGTAACTTTATTTTTCGATCACTCTACTATTGAATCTTAATAAATTGGTTTAATGGCTTATGTAACACCTCATTATACCTACTATGTAATGGTTGTAGAGTAGGTAGACATACTTATTCAAGAATCCTATGGGAAGCAATTTTTAGAAAATAACAGTGTCTGAGTGTGATAGATACCTTATTATATTATTATATTATATTATACAGGGTGTCCCAAATAAAGATGTAAAGCGAGAAAATCTGGATAGCTGACACTGTATTTGGGACAACCTGTGTACTTAGTGGGGTTCCGCTAAGTACCGACTTAGAAGTAACTACGCTTTCATTACCTAATAACTGAAAGACTAATATTAAATAATAACAAAGTTACTCACAATCGGCGAGCCTGACGAGATCTTTCGCAAACTCATCAGTTGCCACTTTTTTTTCTTTTAGTCGTTTAAGCAGAGTTGGTTTTGTCAGAGGATATTGCATGAATAAATTGTCTTTGTGTTCTTCATGGGCAATATCAAAATCAGCATGCAGCTAGAAAAAAAAAAAACAATATCAGTTCTATCGAATAATACAATAATAATAATCTGCCAATGATGATGAACCCCTTGAGACATTTTCCATAGCAGACATCAATAGTCTCAATCCATAACCCGGCAACGACGTAGCCAAGTTTTTTCTTTTCCTCATGTTATTCTGCAATAGTCCTTGTATCTAAAGGGGACTGTCTCTGGTTAGATTCTTGTATTTATACAGAGATAAGATCCGAGAGATACACCCATCACATCTAGAGTAATTGGTATGAAACAGGCCTCTGTGCTGTTGGCTGTGGCCTCACGCAAGCCTTAAAGGACCCGGTCCCCATAGACCCGTGTGAATCTTAAAGATATACCTAAATAATAATAATAGAATCGGATAATATATATAATACTCACCAACTTATACCCCAATGGCTTTTGTAGAGCAGGGTACTTGACAAAGTATGCCTCTACAGGATCTTTGTTATCGTGGACCAGTTTCATACGTAATGGGCAAGTACTGCGCCATTTTTGCTCCACTATGAACCATGGGTCGGACGAAGTCTGTAGCCATTGTAGATCCTCTTTAGAGTTACTGTTATCCTCAATCTGACCTGTGAAACATTCTGGAAGAGGTCTTGGTGATGGGGCTGAAGATCCAGGGCTTGAATCCCTGCTTCTTTTCCTTATAGGGAGTGCTCCCAATTTTTGAAGTCTCCTGCGTTTATTTAACACCTGAAATTAAAATTAACATAGCATCACATTTTGCCGTAAATTAGTTTCAATTAAGTAGATCTAATAGGTAGATAACTTTTAATTCTAAGAAATAGCTAGTGTACCTGGTGCACAATTTTTCCCCGAGCTTGTCTCACAATTCCATTGGCTGTTGTGCAGGCAGGGATATAATAGGTTGTTGTCCGTTCGCCTGGATATAGCTGTTTTATATAATTGGCCCACTTATAATATGTAGCTCCAGTAATGGTGGTCTCCTTATGTTCTCTCAAAATTTCTTTAGCAATTACAGATGCCAGCAAATTGCGTCCAGTATCCCCTAATAAAGCCCCCCCTTTATAGGCGAGGAGGGTACTTGTGTCCAGAGAATTGTTCAGTAATTCTTCCAAGATCTAAAAACAGTGTTGAAGTGTTGAAACAGTGAAAATTTGTGAAAATAATATTTTATCAATACATTTCTCCCGTCACAGCGCTTTCATTTTAATTAATTAAAAATCAACGGAACGTCATAGAGCTAAAACAATATTTTGGTTGAATGGGTGCCATAACCCTGTAAAAAAAAGTTAGGACCTTAGTGACACCTTTTACCTATGTTAGTTAAAACCAAGGATAAACAAATAAATGCTTGTGCTAAAAATAATGTTAGTAGGTACATACTGGGCATTGAACTGAATCTACAGTGCCATTGTAGTTTTCTGGAGAAATATTTTCTATTTCTTTATAAGGTAGGCTAGGACTAAGCACAGGCAGTTGAACATCAACACTAGCACCATCTTCCAATAGTGCAAAGTCCAAATTCTGTAATTAATATTAAAAATAATAGGAAGTTACAGTACACAATTATTATTTCTTTAATAAATTGGTATTGGTACTCTCATAAGGACATAGGCCGAACAAACTAACTATGGCGAGCAATAGAAGTCTGAGCAAGAGGGGTACCGCTTGACCCTTCTCGGCTTACTTTCGGTCACATCACATACATCAACCAATCGTTGCGAGTGCATTCACTGAGAATAATCATCACAGCAACTAATTGCAAATTTATCTAGCAAAACAAATAAGTAGGTTAGGAGATAGGTAGGTACAGTGGGCCACAGGCAAAGATGCCCTTTTTGTTCGATTGGCGCCCTTAATGCCGGGCGCGGTAAGAGCTACAATGGGGTATCCTAGACTGTGGGCCCACCGTACCTAGGTATGTCAAGTTAGGTGATAAGGTAGGTACGTACAGCCCGTGCCAGGTTTCTGGGCATCTGAATGCCGCCCTAAGGCCTGGAGGAGGTAGCGGCGCATGGGTATAAGAGAGGTGCATAAACACGGGCGAGAGGAAACAGCTGGCTCAGATGCCATGAACCCTGGCGATGGCTGCACCTGATTTTAATCAAGAAGCTATTACTAATTACATAGACCTACCTACTAGACCTACCTTCTCTTATAATTTGGGTAAGTAAATACTCACAGAGATGTCCAAACTTGTAACAGTAGAGTCGAACTCTCCTTTCCATGACCTCCAGCACCTTAAAAAGAGAACCCTGGGCCCGGTTTTGGGTATTAACTCTTTGATGGTGTCATTCGTCAGGGCTGACAGCGCGTGGATCGTTATTTGTTGTTCTGAAAAATAGTGAGAAATTAGGTAAGGATACATAATATTTGTAATAGGAAGGTACCTAAACTCTAATTTTTAAATCGAGTCCACGGAATGACAGTTGCTGCAAAGGCTTTATCTGTCAGTGGCATACTAGCAACTGTCATTCCATGGACTCGAATTAAAAATTTGAGTTTACGCGATTCTTATACAAGACACAAAACACAAGACAGCACGTCGTCCTTTATACGCCAGCGCTCTACTTGGTTAGGTATGTTACGGGTGACTTTGCAACAAGACTGACGTGCTGTCGTGGTACCTATACGGTGTGGCTACGGCACTCGGACCATCTTGATCGAAGACTCGGACACAGAAATGGCTACTTTCTGACCCGGTTTTGACAATACAGTGCAGTGCGCGTTTCACAATAGGTACCTATTAAGTGTGTACGCCATTACTCGCCAATAAAAACACACGTGGCATGGTAGTTTGATGATTTCGAAGTGCCTTTTCCGGCGGCGAAGTGTAGGGCCATGCCCGGTAAACGGTAAATTACGCCGGTATAATGCGAGCGGGATGAGAATGGGATGGAACCTTGTCAAAGTCAATCGAAAACATACTGTATTTTACTTTGACAAGGTTGCACCGACGCGAGTTTGCTTACTGCGCGCGTCTCAGTTCCAAAAAGTCGCATCCCATTCTCATTCCGCGCGGATTATACGTATGAAAGCTAACGTACATGGCCATACACTTCGCCGCATTATATTCTCTCTGCGACGTGTGAAAAGGAACAAACTTACCAGTGAAAATTGGTATGAGGTCGTGTAACTCCCATGTTTTTAGTAGTTCTATGACTTCCTCCATTAAAAAGGGATCTTTGACCACTCTGGAAGTCTGGAATAATTAACACTTCGCTAGGAATCACTGGAGTACTGGACCACGGAAATAATCGATATTCTGACCGACTACTTACAGCGTTTACGCGGAAGTGGGACGAAATCACGAAACGAAATGACGAAAACGAGTGAAGTAAGCACGTGTCACGACACGATTCGAGCGAGCGGCCGACCGGCGGCGACCGGCGCGCGGGCAGCGGGGGCAGTGTTGCCAGTAGCAGATAGTCAAATATAACACGAGGCAGATCAAAAAGTAACATTTTCTCGAGAAAAGTAACATAACTTTTTTTTATTGTGGAAATCGACTTCGAAAAAATCTTAATAATTTTTGATCGAATAATCGATTGGCGATGCTGAAAAAGAAAGAAACATACAATCAATGATGTGTGTTGTGTGTCTAATATACCAACCAATTTAAGAAAGAAAGGAAAGAAATAAAAACGTCTTTCAATACTACAAACAACAATGCGTTATTAGTATTGCCACATCACGGCCAGTCAAAAAATACGATTTACCTACTTTGAGTAGTTCGGTGTTCGCAAAAAATAGTGAATTTATTTATGATTTTTTTGCTGGTTTGACTCCCGGGTGCGACAAGCGAATGAAAAAAATATTTTCGCGCCCCCGTTTTAGCTTATTTTTTTACAAGATCTTGTGGAGGTAGAATGAATTTCTTATTGAGCCTTACAAATCTGATTAAAATCCGTCGATAAATAAGGTTACACTGCTAACTTTGACAGAGATTGAAAATACCTATGTCAAACATACTTATAATATAATGTATGAACACACGTCAGACATACCTAATATGTATGCTCACGCCTACTTCCCGGACGAGGGGTAGGCAGAGACAAAAGACCGCCACTTGCTACAATCCTGGCATATATCGCTCGCTTCCTCAACATTGATAGTAAGTCTCTTCATACAAGCTTAGACCACAACCGAAGGCAGTGGCGCTGCAACACACATACCTACAGCAAAGAAAATGCTACGCTACTGCAGACCACAGTGTCCACAGTGCTGCCGCGCTTGGAATCAATTGTGTAAATAGACATTCTTATAAACCAGTAGTATCGCTTGCTTCAACTCATAGAAAAGTTCTTAATGGACATAACATTTCGCTAGGCTAGTTTGATGGGTAATGTAAAAAAAACGATGTTATTGTATTACTTTGGTGTACAGTAATAGTACATTATGTATGATACAAAATGTGCTAAGTTGGTCATTACACACAAAGCATTATTGTGCGCGAGCCGATCGATGGGCGAACGCGATAAGAAAGCTGAGTTTGTAATGACCAAATGCACACGAGTAGGTACCTATCATACGACGTTTTTCAACACAGTTGCGAGGAAAAAAACAAACTTGTATCGTTAATAACTGAAAAAGTACCAATTCAACTTACCTTTGTTGACAAGTACTGACTGTCCAGAACTTCTGTTAAAAACTTTTACACATCGGATGGTAACCACTGACCACACTTTTAACTTGAATATTATTTTGCTTGTTTTCACTATTTGAAGTAGATATTGTTGATAGTAATTAACCACACAGCAGCAACTTTACGAAAATATTTGCGGAATATGACGCGTCAGTTTTGTTTTTTTCGCGGGCGCGTTGACATGACAACGGGGGTTGGTATCTGTAGCTATCCCATTCTACGTCAAACAAAAGAGGGAGATAGCTAGAGATTCATCATCGCACTCGTGCGGTAAGTTAATGTTATTACAACCCCAGTGCGGTAATATGCTGCATTATGAAACTAAAAACGGTGTTATAATAGTCAAATTTACGAGCAACTGTATTGAAAAGAGTATTCTATCTATCTTACCTTTAGTTAACGGAACAAAAAATATTTTAATCGTATCGTACGAAACCACTAGAAACATTACGTCTTTTCCCTGAATCTCGGCAAAAAATATTGTTGGCAACAATGGCCCAAGCGGCGGACAAACGGGTGCGGAGGGTGGGGGTTCATGTGTTTGAATCAAACAAGATGGTGATTGAGACAACAATTTTTTAACGTTATTTTAAACAAGGTCTAAAGTAAGTTTGATCAAGGCTAATGTTAATATAACATTTTCTCTGTTAGTAAATTCAAACAAGTAAACTATTTAAAACTATGGTATTGAATAATTAATTCGACAAAGACTAATCTTCAAACAAATAAATGGAATTGTTATTTTAATATTTTACGTGGTATTCAATCAAACAAGTAAACTGTTTAGAACAATGTAGTTATATTGTTATTTGGACAAACACATTTTTTTGAAACAATTATAATTCATTGTTGTCCTACTCATGAACTCTTTTTTAAATTAAATATAACTCTTAGGTAAATCCATAAATATGAAATTGACGATTTAACAAAAACTATAGTTATGACAACTTGGTTACTTAGTAGATTTGTCCAATGGCCGTTTTTTAACCTAAAGAAGAAGTCTTAATTATATTTAACAAAATGGTTGGTAAAAATATTCATAATATGTGTTCAAGTCAACTAATAGGTCTAGTTGTTAGCCTAAACATAGATGACTTTGCTGCAACAACTAGTCAACTGTGGTTAATGTAATGAAATTCATATTTGTTTCATTCAAATTAACATCAACTAAGAGAATACTCCACTTAGTTGGATTTCATTTTTTTCAGTGTAGTCAGTTTAAACTGTGACGTCATTTAGTTCAAATACCTCCTATTACTTTATATTCCTCACAAGAGGGCATTAATAGTCGTGATCTCAAGCTCGAGCTCAAGTAGGTGAACTCAGAAAACAAAATCGCCTTGCCTAATGTCAATGTCAAGCTTAGGCCATAGTGTCTATTAATATGCTGACAGCTACTCAAGTTTGACATTAGCAAATTTTGTGTTCTGAGATCACCTACTTGAGCTCGAGCTTGAGATGACGACTGTTAATGCCACCCTTAATTTGACTTTTCATTCATGGAGCCCATCGCCTGTATGTTTAATTGCAAGAGCCTTCCTGCCCCTCTACCCTTGACGCATTCTTTTCAATATGGCGCAATTTACAAAATTCAATATTTCACGAATTAAGACTCATTTTATATTGGTATTGTACAAAATAAACCTTTGAATAAAAATAACGAAGTAAGATAAGAGAGTAAGATGTAGCCTGTACAATTGTACATGTCCCTCTAGCTGGGCAAAGGCCTTCTCTCAGAGAGAGAGTTCGAGCTTAATCACCACGCGTGCTCAATGCGGGTTGGCGATTTTTGCGTTGAGGGTATAATGCCTCATACGCTCAGGTTTCCTTAAGATGTTTTCCTTCACCGTTAGCGAGTGGTATCGCTACTATAAATTCACAAATCTACATGCTCAAAATTACGAAGTATATAAAATCAAAGGATGACTATGCGATGTAAAAGAGAAATAAATTAAACTTTGTAAATATGAACGCAATGGCGTTAAGGGTAATCCCCCAGGCCTCCGCAATTTATGGAGATTTTCGCGACGAAGTTTCTACAACTGTCCATCAAGGGGGGAATTATTAAATTTAATTAAGGCCATGGTAAAGACACACTAGTGCCGCCAATGCTAAAAAAAATACGCCTTTGTGTAGGGTGTCGCGGGCGGTATTTTTGATTGAAAGAGCGAGCGAAGTTCTCCGAGTCCACTGGAACAATCCGGCGTTTGTATGTATGTATTGTGAGAGAACGTTCCCTATGATACAGCCCTTGCAGACAAACACAACGCTGCGTCATTGCTTGTTGAAAACAGGCAGGCATCGCTGACGACTGGTTCGGCAAACCGTTGGACCGGTTTAAATTCGGCCGCGTGGCTCGACCGTTGAGAGCCGCGCGGGCAGTCGGTTCGGAGTCGTCGCGGAGTGCACACTGCGCAGTGTTTGATTGTGTGCCGAAATAAATTACTTGTCTTGAAATCACCAAGTGCCTTTCCCTTCTGTTCTGTTCTAACAGTATGTTTGTATTTGTATGAATGTTCCTTTGACGATAACTTGAGTAAATTTTGTCGGATCGTTATGAAATTTGGTAGGCGGGTAAATGAAATTAAAAGAGTTTTTGAGTTCGAACATGAGCTCAATCGGTCGAGGGGTTGCCGAGATATGGGGTTGTACAGTTTATATGCAAAGCGCGCGCGCGCCTGCGCGATGGCTTTAGCAAAGTTACACATCTGTAACTGGGTTCGCGAGTTCACAGTTCGGGGCGTACCACTAGTTAATTGTAATTTGTGTTTTGTTTTTTTTTTGTGTCTGACTTAACCCTCCTTGTTTAGACGAAACATTGTGTGTGTGAATTTGTATTGAATCAATTGTGTGACTTTGTGTGTGAATAAATAAAAAAAACATATTCATCATCTTTTTGGAAAACAAAAACACTTTCAAGTTTCGAGTAGCATCCAAAAAGTCATAAGCAAATAGGTAAGTATCGTTCTGTATCTGCAGATTTCTCACAAAAGAGCGCGACATGACGATACTTACCCATTTGCTTAGCGAATTTCTCAATTCAGAAACCGGCAGATAGTCTTACTTATTTTTAGGTCCTAAGACCTAGAGCATATAAATAAATCATAGACAAACGTTTTATTAGTAGGTTAACTATGATCTGAGAACTGAGTCGCTTTTAGCGGCAACACGTTATATGCCTTGGTTTTTTTTCTTTCCTGTGGACTAGGCCGACTAAGCTCAAAGGATGGTATAGATGCTGGGCAAGGTGCTATCTAAATAATGTCCCAGGCACTGCAGCGTCCGAGTGTTTGCCTCACTCATCAAGTGTGAGTGGAGATGCCACGGGACGCTGCATAAATCATATGACCTAGATGCTAAGTTAGGTCCTAAAAATAGTTAATAGTTAAGAGTTGCTAACTTGACGGCCCGTTTTTTGCAAAAAAAAGTATCCAAAGAGAAGATATTATGTTTTTTATTGAGGGTTATGGGCTTCCAGAATCAATAGCCTATCGCAGTTAAGGCGCTGGGCATAGTGAATTAGCCCGCGCGCAAAAAAAATGCACAAAAAGATTCCTGTATCAAATACACTAAAAAAATCGAAAATGTTCACATATCAAACCCTAGAATTAGGTGAGAGCTATCTAAAACAGCCAGTTTTGTGTTGATATCCATAAGAGATTGCAAGATATTTTGTTTGAAAAAAAAGTGCGCCGCCTATTTTTTTTCATCAAAAATATCTTCAAAACGTTTATGAATGTCAACACGAAACTGGCTGTTTTAGATAGGTCTCATCTAATTCTTTTTTTTTGTGTATTTGATACAGGACTCGATTTTGTGCATTTTTCTTGGCGCGCGGGCTATTCACTATGTACAGCGCCTTAACAAATATATTTAGGAGAAAATCAAGAAAAGTTACACCGGGCAGACATCTTTGAAAAGCAATGGAAAAATTACCATCGACAGAATCATAGACAAGCTTTTATATGTTTTCTTTACACAAATTAAATTCAGTTTCACACACACGGTTTTCATTGCATTTTTTTTTTTACTGGCTGGTCGCTAGTGTGCCTACACCTTCATCTTAAAGGAGCCTTAATTAAAACCCTTATCGCAGGCGCAGGCAACGATTAAGCGTAGCAATGTGCTTTCGAAAGAATTGTGGCGGACACCTGAGTTCGGTCGGATACGCCCTTATTAGTATGTAAGACGAAAAGCCTACAATCCCATGGCAGCTGTGAGTGCAAAATCGTGAAAGTCTTTCTGGTGTAAATTACTGTTTAAAAGTACGAAACTACGAGTACTTTAGCGCTATTACGAGATTTCTTGGGTATGACCATTTTTTAAACCCCAACCCAAAAAGAGGGGTATAATAGAGGGGGGGGGGGGGAGTATGACCGCTATGTCTGTCAGTGTGTCTGTGGCACCGTAGCTCTTAAATGGGTGAACCAAAGTAAAATGCAGTTATGATAAGGTGGGTTTATCCAGTTTATAATCCCAAAATGCCTCCTGCACATAACCCGACTGAATATAATTTATTTCAATAAATGGAGAACTCTTTATACTTCGCAAAAAACAGTAGTTACACAATTTGCGGTTTTACCACTAAGAGCGATCTCTTCCAGACATCCTTTGGATCGAGAGGACTGTTATGAACATAATAAAATAAACATCGCAAATAATAAATACTTATCGCTTATTAGATACGTGATAAGTGCAAAGAGAGCGATACGTGACGATCGATATAATTTTTCCACGCTCGCTCATTCAATAATTTGTGTTGTGTCTATTTTTCAGCCCGCCCTAGAAACAGACTAGAGACAGGAATAAGTCCATCCCATACTGACGTGTTTCGCGTTAGGACTCCCCTATACTACATGGTGCAATAATTGAATTCGATAGCGGAACGTTAAGTAGCCTGTCTATTGATCGCTACAAACAACTTGTATGTACTGAGTGGCAAAGAAAAAGGAGCGAAAAAAATATCTGCTGTTTCATACATAAGGTAGACTCAGTACTGCACCAAACGCTTCACGTAGAAAAAGTTATGAGGTAACACACAAAAAAAAACATACAGTAAAGTTTGAATTGAGTCCTTAAAAAACACACTTGTGTGTGAGAGCCCTAACAAGTTATTTAGGTCATAGTCTCACCTGATTACGAAACCAGCAGGATCGTGCGGAGATGCCGACACGTGTGATCGTGCTGACTAATTGATTTATTTAGCTAAGACGCCCACATTCCTAGAGGACTACAGAGGCACTAATTGTAATTAAGACCCCATACGTCTCACAACTAGCGCCGCCAATGGAAAAAAATCATATCTTTTTTTGGGATGCGTTTTTAGCAAAAAACGCTCCTGCGATTCCTCAACGCGAGGCTTAACTATTTTTAGGACCTAAGGTTTGGATTCCAGGATTGCATTCTTAACTTCTAGGATCTGGAATCCAAACCTTAGGTCCTAAAAATAGTTAAGCCTCGCGTTGAGGAATCGCAGGAGCGTTTTTTGCTAAAAACGCATCCAAAAAAAAGATATGATTTTTTTTCCATTGGCGGCGCTAGTTGTGAGACGTATTTCACCTTAATTGCGAAAAAACTAAGGCCTTTGCATCTACGTAGTGGGATGATTTATGCAGCGTCCAGAGGCACCTTCACTCACACTAGATGGGTGAAGAGACCACTCGGTGCTGCAGTGCCTGGGACATTGTTTAAGATGGAGTAGCCTTGCCCAGCACCTATACCACCTGACAGCTTAGCCGGCCTAGCCCACAGGAAAGACAAGTCGATACGTGTGGAGCCATCTAAGCCGCGGGTGAAATGTGAGAGAATGTACATACACATACATAGTGTATGTTTTTTTTGTTTGTCTGTTGTTCGACAATAACTACAGTATCGTTGATCGGAACGTCATGAAGGTAGGTGAGCGAATGAGACGGAAATATGTTTTAAGTTCAAACATCGGCCAAATCTGTCAATGGGTCGGTTGCCGATAATATATGGGCCTGTAAAGTATATCGAGAGTTCAATAAGGCGTAACAAAAGATTGTGACTCTATTCAGATGGTAATAATATAACGTTTTGTTTTACTTCGAAATTACTTTACCTATGATGCGTAACTAATGTTAAAATGAAGTAAGATTTAGCCTGCACGGGCTCTCAGAGAGAGTTCGTGCTTGGTTATAAAACAAATAAAAACTTTCTAATGTTACCGTAACAAACACCGTCATCTTTCTGAACAAACCATATTTCTATCGAAAGCCGCAATCGTGAGCAAAAATAAAACAATAGACAAAATACATCCGTAGCGCGTAGCAAATACACAAAATACACCCGTAGCGCGTAGCAAATGCCTACGCCACGCCCGCGTAGCTGTTAGCACCCGCTACGACGTGCTACGACGTAGCAACTTGCTACGAAATTGTCTACGATAGGCTTTGTTACCTTTTTGTGACTGCGGGAACGTGAATTTGAATAAGTTTTGCTTTTAGGAAATAAGTTTCCGAAGCTGCTTGGCTTTTCTTTACTTGCTTTTTTTTAACTTAAATAGAGTGTTCGTTACAATATGTATTGTCTAGGAGAACTAATTGTTAAGTAACTAAGTCGCGATATTTTTCTTTACATATCAATAATATACCCTCTGCGTTTTTGGAACAAGAGAGTGGGATTGAAAGAAATTATAAATTTTTCAGTGGGTAGCGTGTATTACAAAACAGCTTATACATATTTTTTGTATTTTCTAAAGCATTAACCCGTACTTTATAAAGATTTTTATAAGGTTAAAAAATTCGCTCGGGAAGTCGGAACAGGATTTGAACCCGCCACCTCTTGCCTCTTGCACCTCTTCCTGTACGGAATTCAAGAGGTTATACATAACTACATATTCTTCACTTTTGTATCACTAACAGATTGGCTGACGAATTTAAAATCACCTTGTATATCTTTCGGCAACTCTCGAGTCAATAACCCCTTAGCATTTCGCCATAGTCAGGTAGAATTAAATTCTCCCCTTGTCACGTAGCCCTGGGATTGGTCGAGTCGTGTTCAAATATTCAAAGCCTCTTCAGTGTTTTACGGCCCTCGTGAGCCGAGGCCGGTCTATGGCGCATTTTTAGTTCTTACTGAGCGTTTTTACTAAAACTAAGTAAGAAAAAACAAATTTGAAGCCTCAAGAAGTGTACATGTCCCACAAGCTGAGCTGTCTTCTCTCAGCGAAAAAATCTACCTTCTTAGGCCCGGTTTCTGAATTGAGAATTTTACTAAGTAAATACTTAAGTATCGTTCTGTCACGCTCTATTGTTAAAAACCTGCAGAGACAGAACGATACTTAAGTGCTTGCTTAGAGAATTTCTCAATTCAGAAATCGGCAGTTAACATACAGTACGAAAACATAAAAGTTATTAACATTTTAATAAGTTTTAAAAATTCACTCGGGACAGGATTTGAACCCGCAACCTCCTACCGTGCAGGCGCTCTACCAATTGAGCTACCGAGCCAAGTAACAGTCGATGTGAATTTTAGAACCGCATTGTTACTCGTCTTACGGACAATGGGGCGCCATTATAATGTTCCCTAGCACGGGTTAGTAGTTTAGAAAATACAAAAAAATAACATTAAAGTTATTTTAATAATAACGGGATAAATTAGAACATGCGAAGAAAAGGATAGTTACAAGAAGTGGTAAAAGTGGCAAAGTAAATAACTGCAACTAATCGGCCGTATAAAAAGAGCACAGTGTAATAAATGCCCAACAATAACTTAAATCGAATAAGAAAATGAAGTTTCACAATTACCAGGGAACGGATCCCGAGCCAACGTCATTTTACACTGCCACTGCGTCGATCAGATTTTACAGAGAAGACGATCACACGTTTTGTATTTCATAAACGGTTAAACTTACTTTTATTATGTCGGTGTAGCCGACTAGTTTCGGTTCTCATTCGGAGACCTCAATCATGGAGCTGAGACTAGTCGGCTTCACCGACATAATAAAAGTAAGTTTAACCGTTTACGAAATACGAAATGTGCAGTGCTTACGAAAGTTTAAGTGTAAAAAAACGATCACACGTTCTGTGAACTTTGTTTTTGTACATTCTGAGGCTCCATCCTAACTCAACGCGATTGTCGCGCGAAGAACCCAAAAATAATAGATTAGGTTAATAAAATTGTTAGTTAATTTGAGTAGTTTTAGTTTAGTATTAGAATATGATAGTTTTAACAACACTTTAATATTAAGAATCGTAAGTTGTAATCATGATGTGCACACAACCTTTGGGCTACAAGCTGGTTCTGAACCATCCGTATGTTAATTTTGTTTGTAATCTGTTTTGTGTGCCAAATAAATAAATAAGCGGCGCGAGCCACGCTATGACAAGGATTGTAGGACATATCGCGGACGCCATTGTAGATATCTGCAAGCATAGCATAAGCATGGGTTAGAGCGTATCTATGGGTTTATAACTCTACCTATCCCACTCTTACGGTGGTATTCTAGAACGATACTTAAACTGAGTTTAAACAGAGTTCAAGTCGCATTCTAGTTTGAACTGAGTTTAAACCGAATTTAAGTAGCGTTCTAGTTTGAACTGAGTTTAAGTATCGTTCTAGAATACCACCCTTATGCCCGTTTTCACCAACCACCCGTAATTATAAAAGACCTTTTAACGAAAGTTATCTGCACCCCTGCAAGTCTAGGGGTCATGGATGAAGGATCATATAAGCTCAACTCATAACGCTTGTGAGTAGAATTCGCATGGTCCTTCATCCATGACCCCTAGACTTGCAGAGGTGCAGATAATTTTCGTTAAAAGGTCTTTTAAAATTAGGGGTGGTTGGTGAAAACAGGCATGAGTCAAACAAAAGAGTATATGCATATAAGTAGTTATAACCCCCTAATGTACTGCCTAACCCATTCTTATGCTATCTTTTCTGTTCGACATCAGACATGTTTGATCACCCGTTTTTGTTTGCGCGAACCAGCGATGATCACGCATTCGAGTTTAATTAGGACAAGACTGATTGATTGGTCCATTCATAGGTCAAGAACACGGCCGAGATCATGGCAAAGTGCTAGTGAAGCGCCCGTCCTCCATATAAAAGTTAGAAGGTACTCGTAGGTTTCCTTTTCAGTAAACTCTTCACTGAACGGTAGCAGTGTATCTCAATCCCAAGCGGTAGGAGTTTAACAAGAAATTAAATACAAAACAAGGGGAAAATCTCCTTTGTAATATTGTCTTGATTAAATTTTGATATAAGCCCTGAGGTTTCAGATTTTATGTGAGGGCCTCGCCCAGTGGCCTTGGCTAGACTGTATCTACCTACGGAAGTGGGTCTATTCACAGGTCAAGGAAATATTATCCTCTTCATCGTCTCATCTTGTTCCCATTATTCCTCCGTGGAGTCTTGGGTCGATGCGAGGTCTTTCCATATACTCATATACAAGGTGTTACAAAAGTACCTAACTCTTTAACAGGGTGTAACCTACTGGTCAACAGAATGTCAAAACTGTAAAAAAAGTTGAAAAAAACAATTTTTATTTTATAACCTCCAAATAAAAATAAAAACATAACTTTTTTGTTTTTGTTATTAGCACAAATTTAAAAACATGTTTGTGCATGTAAGTGCATTTACATAGCTTTGAGTTGTTAAAACATTGTGTAAGTCAATGAAAACAATATTTAAAAAAATACTTTTCTCCCGCCACATCGTTCACATTTTATTAATTTAAAAATTAACGGAACGTCATTACGTCATAGAGCAAAAAAAATATTTAGGTTGTGATCTCTATCACCGGGTGCTATTACCCTGTAAAAAGAGTTAGGTACTTTTGTAACACCTTGTATAATATATTTCTGTACCTCCGGAAGCTCTAGCCAAGTTGTACCCTGCTCTTTCGTTTCAGAGAGAATGGATGCAAAGCAAAAGGTGTCAAATGACAGCAACATGTCTGTAATGTGTATTGTAATAATACTTTTTTGCAGTTTTGATCATATTGATAGAAAAACTTAGGCCCTTGCGTCTACCTAATGACTTGATTTATACAGAGTCCAGTGGCACCTTCACTCACACTAGATGGGTGAAGAGACCACTCGGCGCTGCAGTGCCTGGGACATTGTTTTAGATGGAGTAGGCTTGCCCAGCACCTATACCATCCTGACAGCTTAGTCGACCTAGCCCACAGGAAAGACAGGTCAATACGTGTGGAGCCAACTGAGCCGAGGGTTTCCTCACGATGTTTTCTTTCACAGTTAGCGAGTGGTATTGCTACTACAAATTCACAAATGTACGTAACTTTGAAATTAAACAAAGTCATAGACACATGCCCGCACTGGGAATCGAAGCGGGTACCTCTTGCTTCAGAGTCCACTGTCTGAGAGCGGTGGTGTCGGTAATGTGTATTGTAATAACACTTTTTTGCAGTTTTGATCATATTGATAGAAAAACTTAGGCCCTTGCATCTAAACGACTTGATTTATCCAGCGTTCAGGGGCACCTTCACTCACACTAGATGGGTGAAGGGACCACTCGGACGCTGCAGTGCCTGGGACATTGTTTATCGATAAACAACCTTGAAGCTTTTTTGAATTAACCTTGAAGCTATTTAACCAATTTTGAAGCTTTGACCGAGGCATAGTAACTGTGATTGTTACAGACTATAGAAATTACCCCCGTATTTTGCTTCCAATCATCCCCATATTTTCTTAGTAAAGTTTTTTAAAACACAGGCAGTTTTTTTTACAGAGGGTCTACCAGGAGTGCGTTTGGACAGACGTCCGGCAGACGTCCGGCAGACGACCACGCGACGTGAAAACAAATGAAAGTGTGCTGCCAACTTGACCATATACTTGCCAGAATTGACATAAGTCATGCGTCCCTCACTTTCACTCAAGAGAAAACCTGGAAAATCTTTTGGAAATGAAACCAAACTAAATTATGTATTTACAGCCGTAGTACTTCTCGGCAGATGGTTACTCAGGTTCAAGTTTACGCAGATAATAATTATCCAACCTAACCTAAAACAAATCCATTGAGTCGATCATACAAGGCGCCTTTAGTGCAGTGCTGTGGGCATGAATTTATGGCACAAATCCAGCTAAATATAGAGGGAGAAGACAAGGAAACCTAACCCTGCCAAGAAGTGGGGCTAAAAACACAAGCATAATCTACTCTGGCTCTTACAAATAATATCAAGCAAGTCATTAAGCTACAAAGATATTTTATGGCTTGTAGCTTAAATTACCAAATGAATAAAGCTATCCAAAAGCACCCGCATGAGCCACACAACCCTCCGATGACTTGATTGTGTCGTGATGTGATACCGCAGTGACAGAACTCAATGGAGACTCCAATGAGGAAACAAACGACTGGATGCCGCTGCGACCTGCAACTAAGTACTGCATCCTGAAATTGGTCCGTCAAGGTCAATGCACTTGCTCGCTGGCCAGGCTCTGTGCATGATAGTTTTTCTCATTGTACACGCAATGGGAGAATGGATGGAGGCCATTTCCAGACGCGATTATTTTGGGCGACAGTGGAAACGGCCTTCGACAGTGGCTGATTATTCCAATCTTATAAACCACGTTGGATAACCTGGAGAAAAACATGATTCCAGTATTTTTGATTTCTAAAACGTATGCAGGGACTTGCGTTCGTGACTTTGTAGGTACCTATTGTAAGTATAATAAATTAAAGGAATCTGTACTTAAAATATGCTTTTATTTCTTCATAGATACCTAATAAGGTCTTATGTTGAGAAGTTAGAACCACAACAAAACAACAACAACAACAACGCACTTACAAACTTTTCCTTTTTACAATATTAGTGTAGAAGTGTAGATTAGTGTAACGGATCCACTAAACTAATCGAGAAAGTGCTGCTGCACTAAAAAAAAAATAGGTGATTTGTTGCACAAAACGAACTTTATTCTTAACTATTTTTAGGAATAGAGCTAATAATAATAATAAGCTAATCACTATTTCACTTTCTACTGGTTTTTCTAAAACTAAACGTCTCTGTTTTCGTTGACTTCACTTTCCACTGTTGGTAAATTGAACAATTTTACTGATTCTGCTGATGGAGGCCATCCAAGCGGTCTGTTCGGGTCTCGCCCCCTGCTACTCTAAGAGCAATATTTCCAGGTTTATTTTTCGCAGTTCTCTTTTTATATAGGGCTTGTCATCATCATTATAAACGTATTTAAGAGTTATCCTCTTGTCGGTGCATCATTCTCCATGAACTTCAGTTACAGGCCAGTTCCTTCGCAGCCTGGTACGTCTAGACCACAGCCTTCTCTTAAATTTGATCAAAATACCTTTGCCGTGGCCTTCTTCTACCTCTCTTACCTTCTACCCTTCTTTCTATCACATGTTAGCAATGATGATATATAGTTCTTGTCAGGCCAACAAAGCCCTTCTTTCTATCACGTGTTAGCAATGATGATATATAGTTCTTGTCAGGCCAACAAAGCCCTTCTTTCTATCACGTGTTAGCAATGATGATATATAGTTCTTGACAGGCCAACAAAGTGTTCTTGTTTCCCAACCGTTTTTAGGGTTCCGGACCTAAAAAGTAAAAACGGAACCATTATAGGATCACTTTGTGGTCGGTCTGTCTGACGGTAAAGACCTTTCTCTCAAGAACGCGTGGAGGTATCAGGTTAAAATTGATATCAAAATACTCAAGTCTGCAGTCTCTTTGAGCCTTAAAAAAATCAAGCTTCTAAGTCAACAGAATCAAAAGATACTACAAAAAATGGGGTCTCTAGAAATGTAACATGACATAGAAACTAGCGCCCTCTATATTAGTTACAAATATCAACGCTAGAGCGCGATGGATGTTTTTTTTCTTCCAATTAAATGCAGAGAATGATGGTACGAAACCCTCGGTGCGCGAGTGCCAGTTGCACTTGGCCGGTTTTTTTAATAGTATTTTTTCGTCGTCGAATGATGATTCATTATTTTTGAGTTATCTCGTCTGTTTGACTATTTTATTTTATTTATTAAGGAAAACAAACAGCAGTACAAAGGAGTGTTAAATTTAAAGATTAAGGGTAGACGATAGCAAGGTGGCGGGAAATTCAAAATTTTCACAGACTTTTACATTTTGTAGCTAAACTGAACTATTTTTGTTCAGCGATTTTTCGTTCGCGAGAATAAAACCGTATTCTTTTCATTATTGTAAACAACAGAACAACAATAATTCAGCCGATTATGTGTTATGGTCTACGAAGCAGTGGTAGTGCCCAAAAAACTTGTCGTAGACCAGAACATATAACCGGCTGAATTATTGTTGTTCTGTTGTTTACAATAATGAAAAGAATACGGTTTTATTCTCGCGAACGAAAAATCGCTGAACAAAAATAGCTCAGTTTAGCTACAAAATGTAAAAAACTGTGAAAATTTCGAATTTCCCGTAACACTACTATCTTCCAGCCTTAAATACATACGTTGTGTTAATTAATTGTACAACCAGCATCCACAGCAAATTTTATAGGTAAGTATACCAAATTAATATTTTTTTAAGGTTGGTGGTTTTAAAGGTTTTAAAGGTTGGTGGCGGTGAGAGAGAGAGAGAGAGAGAGAGAGAGAGAGAGAGAGAGAGAGAGAGAGAGAGAGAACACTTGGTGGTAGAGGTGGTGGTAGTGGAGGAAGGTTTTATTGTGGTATTGTTATTACCTTCGACTCCGGGGCTGGCAACCCTAGGTTTGGTGAGCCTACACTACACCAATAATTTTAAATATAATTTTGTCTTCTTCATAAAATATGCAGGATGTGCCCCCACCGGAGACCGTCCGTCTTCTATTCTCTTTTTTTCTGAAACAGTAGGTAAGTAGTTATTCGTTATGCAAGGCTGTAAAACTATTATTAGGTGCGTGCGAGTGATTGTATAGAAAACCGAGCAAGCGAAGGATGAACCAAAGCATAGCAAGGGACAGGCATGAAACGAAAATCTCTCCATCTCCAGACTACTATTTTTATTATAGTGGCCCTTTTACCGACAGCTTAGGTCACGAAACACTCACTCACTCGTGTGTACCTAATAAGAGTACCTTTAAACAAGTACCTTTGAACAGGATTTACGGTCGGCCACAGTCTAAGATACCCTTACCGCGCGCGGCTTAAGGGCGCCAATAAACAAAAAGGAGTAGGTATCCGAGCGTGTGGCTGACTGTACCTATGATTCCCCCTGTAGGTAGGTACTTAGTTTCTCACTAGGAAGTAAGTAGGTACTTACCGTCGTTCTTTTTTTCCAGTTTTTCTGTATCTCGCAAAGACTTCCAGTCTTTGTGGAGTAGGCCTAAGGTCAGCCACGTTTTTCCATGCTATAACTTTAGGTCGCGGGATAAAGTATAGGACAATCTTCCAAATAATATATATTATGTCGTTTTTCTTCTCTTATGAGAGTCAGAATTTCCATTTTCCTATCATTGACATTGACATAAAGTACAGATCAATAATTTTTCGTTACGCAAAAAAAGAAGTTCTGAAAAAAAGTTTTCTTAAGAACCGAAACCTATTTATGAGGATTTGTAGTTTTATGAACCGTGGCTGGGTCGGTCAAAAGTGATCAGACAATCGGATCGGATGGACGGCAATACACGTACCTACGATTTTTTCGTCCGACTTTTTCTGACCTCAGTCGTTCTCGAGCTATCATCCCGATGGTTGCATACGGAGCGGAAGGATGAAACTGTTACTTATTGCATAAGCGGCGGGAGCATAGGTAGCAATGGACTGGACTTTAAACTGAGATACCTATGACGGACTATTTTCAAAGTTACCTACGAAAATTTGTGAATTTGTAGTATCAATACTACAGGGTGCACTCTAAGTCGATAGCGGAACTTTAAGTAGGCTGTCTACTGATCAATATAAACAACTTGTGGTGGTGAAAAAAATGGAGCTAAAAAAAGGAAGTAAATTTTCAGGCTGCAATATAACTATTTGGTTAGCAAGAAATTGCAGCTTTTATTTCATTTGAGCAGCGAACAATTTTTTTGCCGGCAATAAAATCAAAATGATTCTCAATAAGTGGTTAGCAAAAAATTATAATATTGACAGCAAGAAATAACATTTTGTGTCAGCTTAATAATTAATTTGTTTGCGAAATAAATAAACTATAGGCAGAATAATTAATTGGTCGGCAAGATTATACAATTGGTTAGCTCAAAAATAATATCTGTAAGCTATAATATTGATCGGTCTGCAAATTAAAGTATTGGTTAGCAAATAAATTAAAATGAACTTCATTACGTTTAGTTGATGTGCGATTTTACTGGAAAAGCGGGTTACACGAGCAGCCAATGGCGTGTGGGCAATGTCATTCGACGAATTAAGATAAACGTAATTTGACACAGATTTTTGGCAGTGAAAACAGAAGGTACTTGATCTTTGAACCTATAGTCACGAAAGAGAAGATGGAAAGAAGAAATAACCAAGTTTTTTTTTATTTGGCACCTTAGATTTTTTATCTATATTTCCTATCGTTATTGCCAAATTTAATACTCTTAAGTAACTATTTTTTTATAATCAGTTCATGATACCTAGTTCCTGCCTAATGCTCATTTTTTTTGTAAATAAAGCATTTTGATTTAAATATACAATTCATAATATTTTTATTTACCTGGTTAACCAAATAAAATAACCGTAGGTAAGGTAGGTAATCTTTAATTATTTAAATGATTTTCAATAACTTAATGCAGCACAGAAGTTGCGTACATTTGTTGCTGTAAGAAAAATGTTAGTTCGCCAACCAACAATTGTTTTACAGCTTGCCAAAACTGAATTAAATGTAGCTCACAATTTGCCTTTCAATTACATTTATGGCTGAACATCTAATTAATTAGCTATACAACCAATTTTGGAGCTGCCCAATATGACATTTCTTGCTGACCATTTTTTTTATTCTTGCAGGCCGCTAGTTGCCGCTCAATTAGCTATTTTTGCCAACCAAAAACATTTTAGAGCCAACCAAAACCTAAATATACTGCCGGCCGTTTAAATCATACCCCTAAAAAAATATCAGCTGTTCCATACAAAAGGTCGACTCAGTACTGCGCCAAATGCATGAAACAGCAGATATTTTTTTCACTTCATTTTTTTTCGCCACCTAGTACAAGTTGTTTGTATTGATCAGTAGACAGCATACTTAAAGTTCCGCTATCGACTTAAAGTGCACCCTGTTGGTACTCGCTTACCATCGTGACAAAACCCGCGGATTCGTTGGCTCTGACTAAGATGTCAGGCAAGATGTTATAAGTAGGTGCTTGGCAAGCCTACTACATCGTAACAATGTCCCAGGCACTGCATAGTCCGAGTGGTCACTACATGCATCTAGTGTGAGTGAAGGTGCTACTTGACGCTATATAAATCATAATTATCATTAGGTACTTTAAATTCAAAGGCATAAGTATTATTTGAATATTCCGTGCATGTGTCCGTTCAGTGTCACGAACGATATACAACGAGTTACAAAACATCCTAACTCTTTTTACAGGGTGTAACCTACTGGTCAACAGGATGTGAATTCTATAAAAAAAAGTTGAAAAAATCGACCTTTATTTTATAACCTCAAAATTGAAAATTTAGCATACAACCCGTGTCATTAAAGAAAACATTTAGGACGGAGTTTAAAACCTAGCGTTGTCTCGCTTTGACTGTATTAATTAGAGCGAGAGGGCGAGTGTTTTGAAGTCCATCCTAAATGTTTTCTTTAATTACACGGGTTATACCTTTTTTGTTTTTGGTATTGGTAATTTTGGTTGTGATCCCTATCACCGGGTGATATTGCCCTGTAAAAAGAGTTAAGATCTTTGGTAACACCTTGTAGAGCCAAAATGGCAAATCGGACGAAAAAAATCGGACGTGTATTGCGTCTCTATGCAGAAGTATGCAGACCGCGCCTTCAGACAATCGGATCGGCCATAAAATCGTACGCTGTTTCCGAGTCGGACGTACGATCCGACTATCGGATCGGACGTGTATTGCCTGTCCATAGAAATGTAGTCTGATCAGACAATCGGATGGAAAAATCGGACGTGCATTGCCGTCCTTATGCTAAGCTTGCAGACTGATATAGAGTTTTTGTTAAAAAGTATTACAACATAACATACCTCCTTGGAATCAGGACAAGCGTGAGTGTTTGGCTCGCGTACCATGCCGGACCTATGTGTAGCGGCATCATAATATGTCGTAGGTACGCTGCTCACCGGAAGTTGCAAAATCATTGACCAATTTTCCAAGTAACCATTGGACAGGCTGAGGGATGATGGCGTGTTACTTTGTTGGTTTCTCCGGAATTGAAGAACACAAGTCAATGGATTGAAGTTCTCCGAGTCTACTTGAACAATCCGGCGTTTGTATGTTTGTATGTATGTATGTTTGTATGTGTGTATACAGGGCGTCCCACGGCTATGCCACATGGAGGGAAAGTACCTTAAATATTGTAGATGGAACATTTTACTGAAAGAAGACATTATTTTAATTTTAAAAACAATTTACACTGCATTCATATATATTGAAATAATTACATGGTTGAACCGGGAATCGAACCCGTTACATGAGAAAAATTATTACCCTGTAGTTTTATCATACCGATCGAAAGGCTTCATGATAAGGATTATTTCTTGCTAAATAACATAGCGTCAGACATAAAAGGAAGACCATGAATTTTAACATGAGCCAAATCGGTCGAGGGGTCCCCGAGATATGGGGTTGTATAGTTTATATGCAAAGAAAGAATGGCGTAAGCAAAGTTACACATATGTAACTGGGGTCGCGAGTTCATAGTTCGGAGCGAACCACTAGTTTTTTAGGTATACAATTAGTCAATTAGTTTCAGAAACCTTTATGCCAAATACAAGGTGTTACAAAAGTACCAACTCTTTTTACAGGGTAATAGCACCCGGTGATAGGGATCACAACCAAATTTTTTTTTGCTCTATGACGTTCCGTTGATTTTTTAATTAATTAGTGGTTCGCCCCAAACTATGAACTCGCGACCCCATATCTCAGCAACCCCTCGACCGATTTGGCTCATGTTCGAACTTAAAAATTCTCTTGGCCTCATTTACCTGTCTACCAAATTTCATGACGATCCGACTAAATTTACTCAAGTTATCGTCGAACGAACATTCATACATACATACATACATACATACATACATACGTACATACATACATACATACATACAAACGCCGGATTGCTCCAGTAGACTCGGAGAACTTCGCTCGCTCGTTCAATAAAATGTGACCGGTGTGGCGGGAGAAAAGTATTTTTTAAATATCGTTTTCATGGATTTTCACAATATTTTAACAACTCACAGCTATGTAAATGCACCTACACACACAAACATATTTTAAAATTTGAGCTAATACCAAAAATAAAATGGTTTAGATTTTTTTTCAATTTTGAGGTTATAAAATAAAATAAAAAAATCAACTTTTTTACAGATTTGACATCCTGTTGACCACGAGGTTACACCCTGTAAAAAGAGTTAGGATATTTTGTAACATGTTGTATATCGATTGAAATTAGATTATGTTCACGTGTCATTTAAAATGTATAGAAAACGCGATGCTAATAAGTTCCAATTTAAGTTTAAACGTGCTAAAAATACAAAAGTGCTTCTATGTGCGATATACAATGGTAATGTTATAGAACTCATTTTAATCAATACCGACCACCAAGATTCATAAATTCAGGAGCTGTCAGATTTACTATAAGTACTCGCAAATAGCTTGTCCAATTGTTCACTGCAAGTCTGTGACTTAAATCCAAAAGCGCTATTCAAAGTAAAATAATACCTATTAGCTTACATTAAGGTTACTAAATCAAACTAGTTAATCAAGGAAACACGTCACTGAAAGTGACAAGTTGGATAAACAACCTTACTACTAAAGAATTAGGATGCATTTTACATCAATTAGTGAAGCAGTTTAACCAACATTACAATACCATATTTTCACCAGACGTCCGGCAGACACAGACAGACATCCGGCAGACAATATAAGCACTCGTGGTACGGGTGCAGATTAAGGTGCCGGTTGGACCTCGCAGCGACAACTGCAGACTTCGTGAAGCCCGGCGACACTATGTTTCATTTCTTTTTTGTCTACAAGGCTGGGAGTTTTTAGGCTGCCTTTTTAGTCTCCGCTAATCACGAAATCACTATTTACTACTAGCCAAACGCGGTAGAAATATTGTTTTTTATAACCTAGAAAGTGTGAATTTTTGGGTTATAAAAATCAAACTTTCAACCACGCTCGGCCAAAAAAACAAATATTTTCTTGTTTAACGGAGTCTCAACAACTAACCTAGAAGTTTCTAGCCTTGTACGACAAAAAATATATACTGAACCCATACATTTAAACTTTCAAAGTCGAAAAAATCTAACTTTCAACCGCGACCGTGCCAAAAAAATATTTTTCCCAGACTCAGCGAAGTCTACTCTATCAGCCTACCAACTCCTAGCCTTGTACGAAAAAATATCTCGATTGGTCACCAGCTCTCTAACTACTACGGTTTGTATGTATTTCAATGCGGACCTCACGTCGTCGCCCGGATTCAGATTCAGATTCAAATGTTTTATTCAATATGCCATAAATAAATTATTTACATTGAACGTCAAAATATTATCTAAAGTAAAAAAAATATATAAGTAAATCAGATAACTAATCACACCAGATGGCGCCCCCCGTCCAGTTGACGGAGACTAGTTGAAGAAATTCGCATCGACAGTTACTTGACTCGGTAGCTCAATTGGTAGAGCGCCTGCACGGTATGCGGAAGGTTGCGGGTTCAAGTCCTGTCCCGAGTGAATTTTTTCAACTTATTATAAATGTTTAAATCAGATACTTATTACTATCTAATACTAAGTATCTAGCTACTTTTTTTTCTCCAGCTTCACTAGCTCTGATCGTTCTTGGAGAAGAAGCATGGTAAAGAAACTCCAAGGATCTCGTGCTTAAGGCTGGAAGATAGTAGTGTGGCGGGAAATTCAAAATTTTCCCAGTTTTTTACATTTTGTAGCTAAACTGAACTATTTTTGTTCAGCGATTTTTCGTTCGCGAGAATAAAACCGTATTCTTTTCATTATTGTAAACAAGAGAACAACAATAATGCAGCCGATTATGTGTTCTGGTCTACGACAAGTTTTTTGGGCAGTACCACTGCTTCGTAGACCAGAACACATAATCGGCTGAATTATTGTTGTTCTGTTGTTTACAATAATTAAAAGAATACGGTTTTATTCTCGCGAACGAAAAATCGCTGAACAAAAATAGTTCAGTTAAGCTACAAAATGTAAAAGTCTGTGAAAATTTTGAATTTCCCGCCATCTTGCTATCGTCTACCCTTAACGCTCTTATGCGATGCTTAACGGTGCTAATGGTGTTCCATAGAATAGGGATTTTTCCGAGTGTCAAATTTGACAGCGATTCGTACTAAATCGCGCAATTAAATCTGTGGTTTATATGGAAATCACAGATTAATAAACGGATTTTGTCAGTTATTCGTGCTATTTTTGATGCCTGGAAATATCCCAAAAACCAGTAGTGTCGCCGGGTTTCACGAAGTCTGCAGTTGTCGCTGTACCCTCTGCCGAGCTATTATCCAGGGGGTCTACCGGCTAAGACGAAGCCGATTACGATTGGCGAAAATCGAAGTTCGATTTATGAAAAATGAACTGGGGGTCTACCGGCTAAGACGAAGCCGATTACCATTGGCGAAAATCGAAGTTCGATTTATGAAAAATGAACTGGGGGTCTACCGGCTAAGACGAAGCCGATTACCATTGGCGAAAATCGAAGTTCGATTTATGAAAAATGAGCTCTGTGGCAGTAAAATGAACTGGGTGGCAGTACATTTTTCAAAAATCGAACTTCGATTTTCGCCAATGGTAATCGGCTTCGTCTTAGCCGGTAGACCCCCAGAAATCCACTCTGACTATTATACTCTGCACTAAGTGGGAAATTCCAGAGCTACTTACAACTAACTGTTTAGTGCTATAAATTGGGCTACATCAAGAGACCAGGCGGCTAGGGAGCATCAAAACAATCCACATAATCAGGCTGTTTACGAGCCGGTCTGTGGCCTGGCTTCACAGACTACCACAGAAGAATAAGGCATATAGGAACTACTTTTAGGGTAGCATTAATTGAACGAGCGAGCGAAGCGAGAGAAGTTCTCCGAGTCTACTTGAACAATCCGGAGTTTGTATGTATGAATGTTCTTTCGACGATAACTTGAGTTTTAGTCGGATCGTCATGTGGTAGGCGGGTAAGAAAGACCTGGTCTGAAAGGGGGAGGCCTCTGCCCAGCAGTGGGACATCCTACAGGCTACGTAAAACAAAAATAATAAGAGCTCTTCCCTCAAATGGGTAGGTAAACCGGTTTCAACGGTGGCTGGGTGAGTGGATTTTTGAGAGAATAGACGCAGAGGTCACCTTCTACCTGGTATCTTTCCTTGGAATATAAGCTGAAGGAGTCCATCCATACAATTACGGTTATGGTCGAAGCACACTAGCGCCGTCAATGAAAAAAATACATATCTTCTTTTTGGATGCGTTTTTAGTCCGTTTTAGCTATCACCTTGACTTAAACCCTTGGCCTTGGCCTTAAGGCGGATGCCTCGATGATTACCTAAAGGGAAAGGACTTCTGTAAGTTTCAGTCTGGCACCGAATAAAACAGGATTAGCGCAGCGTTGCCTAAATAAAGTAGAGCTTAAACTGTTGGTTTTACGGCCTACCCTTCACTGTTGTTTATTTATTATGTAAATGAAGGGGGCTGTTTGTTTTCTGCTTCACGCTTCGGTTGTGACATGAAATCTCCAGGTGATGTGGTTGCTGTAATTTGTAATGCTTTTGATAGGTTATGTTAATTTTTAAACTTAAACTTTCGTGAGCACTGCACATTTTTCTATTAAATCACGGTTTTACTCACTAGTAATTTGTCGGTGTAGCCGACTAGTTTCGGTTCTCATTCGGAGACCTTATCATGAAGAACGAGACGGCCCTCGCGACGCCCCGTCAGTTCGAGACTAGCGGTGGCGTCGCGAGGGCCGTCTCGTTCTCCATGAAGAAGGTCTCCGAATGAGAACCGAAACTAGTCGGCTCCACCGACAAGTTACTAGTGAGTAAAACCGGTGTTTAATAGAAAAAGGGTTATGTTAATCTAAATTATAAAAATATAACTGTACTAGATTAAGAAGGGATTTTTTAAAGTTTTAACTCGCAATCGTTAACATAACGGTGAGTCAAAACGCCATACAAATTGAATGATATTGAGTGAACGATTTTACTATTTTCTTCACTCAATATCGATTCGCTTTCTATGACAGTATGTGTGTCAAATAAATGCAGTCTGAAGTAATTCAGCATCCTTCATACGCCAATTTGAAGGGGATCGCGAGAGATTCAAAATTTAGACAATGGGCATCGTCAAATCCTATTTTTTATTCTATAAATCGAAAATATAGACAAATATAAGAATCTAATTTGAATATTTTCTTAATTTTTAATGTAAATATTTTTTTATTAATTATTTAAAATTTCTAAAAGTTTTGTGTATGACGTCACCACTGGCATTATGTACTAAGTTCATTGCATTCATTCATGCTTTTAAAAAATAAAAATATGTTGAAGTTTGACAAATTTTAATGTCAGTGTCAAGTCAACAAGAATGTTATTTTCTCAGTTATTTGACACTTTTGACAGTTGTTGTTGACGAATGTATTTTTTTAAATATTTGTAGGCAATGGAACTACCGCATTAGAGGCTATGATGACGTCATCGAAATAAAAATTAAGTAAACATTTTTGGCCCTAATAGTAATCAGTATCCCTATTCCTCGAAATGGTTTTCAATTTACGACAATCGATGCCTCACTGATCAATGCCCATTGCCCCTGGACGTTTCTAAAGCCTCTAGACCAAGTATCAAATTAGCACATCCATATAATGCATAGCACGTTCATCAAGCAAGAGTGAAAAATAACAACCAGCAGTTCCCACGTTAGATAAACTACGAGTACGACTGACATCAGATGCCCGGCCAGTCTACGAGGCCTCTCTATGCGGCGCTTGCACCCTTACCTCGACGGGATAAGGGTCATTGTAGCTTAGCAACGGTATCTACGTTAACTTGGTCGTAAGTCATACAGAGACACCTTTTGTTGGAGTCGCAACAAAAGCCGTCGCTGGGGCGAAGGCGCTCTCGCATCTGGTGAGCCGTGGTTTGGTACTATTTGCTTGACGGGTAGACCGACCAGTGCGTTAGTATGGGGAGGTGGCCATAGTACTGTTTCTCTCTATTCTCAGCCTAAGTAGCTCGGTATTTGGCATGTTCACTTCCATTACAGTGAGGGGTAATAGTAGAGCATGGATACCGGTTTTCGGTAATACCGAAAAACCGGGATCCCGGACAAAATATCAACATTTGAAAAACCGGTATCGTATTATCTTAATACCGGTTTTTCGGTATTTTCGGTATTACAGATAAAACTCTGAAACAAGTGTGGAATATCAAAATTTCGCGCGCATGCGATGCGTGCGAGTGCGCCGTGCGGAATAGTGATGTGAACCGGTTTTAGAAACCTACAAAAAAAAAAAACGTTTCTTGTAAAAACCTATAAGTATAAACGCCGGTTTATGTTTATTAATTAAAACGATTACTTTCTTATTTTGGACTGCAGTCCAGGGGCCTTAGCCTGTAACGCAATGGTGCCTAAATAGGCTCCCAGTTTACGGCTTCAATGGGGGATTTCCTGACAGCTTTAAAAAATAAAAAATAGTCTAAAAGCTGTGATAGATGGCGTTGATCCGACATCACAAAGTAAATTCGTGCTTACTACAGCGAAAATACTTTTTCACTTCATTGCTCTGTGACTTCATCTTTCACCTCATTCCATTTTGGTACATGAAAAAGTGCACGACTTTGTTATTGTTCTTGTATGAGTGAATGGTAGAACCGGAAACACTACATTTTGCTCCATCACCAATACCTAAATATTGTGTTTGGACGTATCTACGAAGTCCAACGAGCGCGAACTGGCTTATGAAAAACATATCTCGTCAGCGACATCCAGTTACAAATTTGGAACTACAACTCATGAGCTGTCAGAAAATTGCCTATTACTATTTATTAATGCGGATTGCGGAGGGTCCTTTTAATGTTTTTGTAGTACAGCAAAGAATATTCGGATTCTGCAACTTTTTCTCCGAGTGCACGGTCAGTTTGTGAGTGAGTGAGTGTAACTGCAGGACGAATTTGCCTGAAGGAATGGAGATAGCTTAGAAACCAGACTAACATAGACTATAAATTACGAACTAAATTCGTCTGGTAATGTCGATAACGGAAAAAACAAGTCTACGTGGACGAAGTCGCAGGCAAAAGCTAGTATAAATTAATATTATCGTTCAATTAAATAAACTCACTTATTTTAAATTTTCTATTTGTCTATTTTAAAACAATTCAATATTTTTTAATATAACAAAAATTTAATACCGAAAAATACCGAAAAACCGGTATCCCGGTATTTAAAATCTTGATACCGAATGAATACCGGTATTGGGAAAAGGCTCCGGTATTCCATGCTCTAGGTAATAGTGATACAAACTTAACGAGGACGATATGCAAAGGAAACCCTACCAAAGACGTGAAAGCGAGAAATACGCAAACGCTAAAGCCTATTTTCATAAGAAGTTTTTCCTGACCTGACATAATAGCTGGAGAGCTGGTGACTATTCGACTTATTTTCGTACAAGGCTGGGAGTTGGTAGGCTGATAGAGTAGACTTCGCCGAGTCTGGGAAAATGAGTCTTTTTGGACGGTCGCGTTTGAAAGTTCGTTTTTTTTACTTTGAAAGTGCAAATGTATGTATTGAGTTTTTTTTTGTCGTACAAAGCTGGGAGTTTCTAGGCTGCTTATTTAGACTCCGTTCAAAGAATCTCTCTCTATCAGCCTACAAATTCCCAGGCTTGTACGACAAAATAACTCGATTGGTCACCAGCTCTCCAACTATAAATCCGTACCGTGTATGGATGCTACGGACTCAGGGTCAACGCGGTTACTGAAGCAATTCGATCACATCGGCCTGGCCGGAAGGACTGATGTCAGTTTGGCCTCTTTAAAGGCTTAACAAGTATTGTAGTATCTTATGGGGCTAGGCCGACTAAGCTGTCAGGATGGTATAGGTGCTGGGTAAGCCTACTCCATCTAAAACAATATTATACTAGTGGTTTGCCCCGAACTATGAACTCGCGACCCCATATCTCAGCAGCCCCTTGACCGATTTGGCTCATGTTCGAACTTAAAAATTATCTTGGCCTCATTTAGGTACCTGCCTACCAAATTTCATGACGATCCGGCAAATTTACTCAAGTTATCGTCGAACGAACATTCATACATACATACAAACGCCGGATTGTTCCAGTAGACTCGGAGAACTTCGCTCCCTTCGCTCGCTCGTTCAATTATACACCGCAGGGCCGAGTGGTATCTCCACCCATCTAGTGTGAGTGAAGGTACCACTGGACGCTGCATAAATCATCTCATTACGTAGATGCAAAAAAATAGTTACAATGAAGAAAAGGAATGCGAAATTGAAAGAGAGAGATGTATCTATTGGGTTCTTTTCTTAAAATCCCTAAAAGCCCAACGGGATCACCCGGGCGAAGTAACGTGCAAAAACATATCTGAAGGATCTAACGGTATTTCTCCATTAACTCCCCACCTGTGCGTATAGCGAAACAATTTCAAAAGTAATTAAATCCCTTAGACCAGTGGTTCCCAATCAGCGGTACGCGTACTACTTGCAAGGGTACGTGAGGATCAACTTAATATATTATTTTCACAAATTGAGTTTTTTTAGGCGCAATTTTGATAAGTTCGAACTCAAGTCATGAGTCACAGAACTCCACCATCTCAATTCAACAATTTTCGCGAAAATTCTAGGGATATTGCGAAAACACGGATACGTAAACAATTTCTCAATCTTACTGAAAAAAGAGGATTTTTGCGAAAATACGGTCGCCATAGAAAGATTGCGATAATAAATCGTTGCCTATTATGAAATAAGAACACTGATTGGCCGGTCAGAGAGCCCAAGAAAACTCTTGGAGTCTTGGACTGAACTAAGCTATCACGTACCCTTTAAGACCCCTAGGGGTACTCGTACCCTACTTACTTTGAGAAACCCTGCTCGCGACAAGACCCGCGACGTAGCAGCGTACACAAGTTTGCTCTGGCTGCGTCGCTCCACTCGCCCTCGTCGCCGGAAATTCACTAAGTTTTAACTGTCATCGTCACGGAGTTCGATGTTTGAATTATAACTTTATCCCTAACACAAGTACACAACACATGAAACATGTGAATTTCACATTACCCTTGGGACGTTAAGGTTTTTTTTTTATTCGGTAGGTAGGTGAGGTAGTGGCCGGCCACCCCAAGAGGGTTACCCTTGACTCTATTGCGATCAAATTGAAAAAGTTTTGAAATTAATTTCTCTTTGAATTCGCATAGTAATGCTTTGATTTTGAATACTTTGTAATGTTTATTCAAAGGTAAAGCTGTTTTACTTTTTGTTTTTTCTAAAGCACTACCCCGTCCAGTTGACGGAGACTAGTTGAAGAAATTCGCATCGACAGTTACTTGACTCGGTAGCTCAATTGGTAGAGCGCCTGCACGGTATGCGGAAGGTTGCGGGTTCAAGTCCTGTCCCGAGTGAATTTTTTCAACTTATTATAAATGTTTAAAGCTGTTTTATTCAATATAAAACACAAAATGCGTCTTAATTTGTAAAATATTAAATTTTGTATTGCGCCATATTGCGGCCGTATTGGAAAAATGCGTCAAGGGTAGAGGGGCTGGTGTCAGAGTTTTTAGGCCGCCCAAAAGGCCGATTGTTATTAATCTACTACAACCGGGACCAACGTTTAACGTGCCTTCCGAAGCACGGAAGCGCTCAGATATTATTGTACTAGCGGTAACTCATCCATGGACTGACCGCGCCCGATGTTTCTTAACTTTGCCAATCGATTAAGAACGGCTAGTCCAACTAGGCTGTGAGCGTCTAAATTCGGTAATGATGATAATCGGTCATCCATGATCGTCATCATCAGCCTGATGACACCCAACTCTTCCTGCTCACGCCACCTCTCACGACCCTGTGCCAGAAGCAATTCGGAACCCAAAGTTTTTTGTTCGAAAATCCGTTATTGGCTTAATCTTATCTTTAGACAATATTGAGAAACTAATTTCAATATTTTTTTATTTTGGTTCAGTAGTTTGGATTTTACAACGTTTCCAAGATACGGTTTTATGACGTCACGCGACGGTCTGCATACTGTTGGCAGTCATAGGAACAAAACATTTTAGCGCATAAAAACCTAACTACTGGACCAAAATAAAAAATATTTAAATTAGTTTCTCAATATTGTCTAAAGATAAGATTAAGCCAAAAACGGACTTTCGAACAAAAAACTTTGGGTTCCAAATTGGGACATAGCCCATCGGACAATGATAATACGAAACATTTTTTAAATAGCTTTACGTACCTATTCCTGAAATACGTCAACTTGTGATTTACAACAACTTTTGTTCGACGCAATTTTAATTCTCCAAGCATGATTTGTTTTTTTTAAAGCTATTTTATAACTTCGCCGTAGAATTTTTTTTTTTTTTTTTTTGGAAGGGTAGCTTTTAATAGGAAAGGAAAGCGCCGATATTTAGGACTATCACAGACGCCAGTCACCGTTCACCACGGGTAGACAGTGAATACAATTACCTAAGTCTTAAAGAGCCCCAAAAGTAAGAAAAATAATAAGCTAGTTGGAAAAATCCATAACCCACACACTAGCCCGTGCAATATGTAGCGAGCGAAAAGTTACGTAGTGGGCACTAGGAGTTGCCAACTCTCCGGCCGGCGACCAAATTGCAACAGTTGGGCACTCTAATGAGACTTGCTAAAAGTTCCAGCGTGATTGTGGAAAATTGCTCCGGCCGAGGGGTGAAAAGACCGCTTAAGCTAACTAAAGGCTGCGGGGGAACTACAGGGCGATTTTTAAATAGCTTTATTCCTGAAACACGTCAACTTTTAAATGTGATTTCCGACGACTTTTGTTACACGACTTTGGCGAAAACGCATTTTTAAGTTGAATAATTTGCGCTTCCGTGCTTCGGAAGGCACGTTAAACCGTTGGTCCCGGTTGTTGTTGATTAATGACAATCGTTAAGCCATGTCAGAGACCCTTTGGGTGGTCTTAAAACTCTGACACCAGGGGTGGCCACTACCTCATACGATTACCTACCTACCTAGTTGAATAATAAAAAAAAATCGGCGCGAGGCTACAAATACGACCAGCCCCTCTACCCTCAACGCATGTTTTTCAATATGGCGGAATTTACAAAATTCAATATCTCACGAATTAAGGCTCATTTTCACTTTTAATGATTCGCGATATTATCCATTGTATTCGAAACAGGTCGAACGATGGTACAAGATACGATGGTACGGGAGGCGATCGAGATCAAAAAGCATAAACATTTCAATCGGGAGGATGGTTTCAAACTATCATCAACGTGGAATCCAGTGTTGCATAAATTTAAGTCACGCGATTTATCTTCGGACATATCCGCCGATACTGTGAGTGTTGTGTGCCGGCCCACTGCAAATGACAATAGTGATGTGAGGGTAGTTTCCCAACTGTCACCACAATAATTAAAACACTCTCCGCTCCAGTCAACCCGCGACCTAGGCAGCTGTAACGCGGCCGAAACGTCGGGATAAATAAGGTAAATAATTTGCCTAAAAACCAATCGCGATTCGACCCGTTTCGAATACAATAAGACTCATTTTATATTGGTATTGTACAAAATAGTATTACCTTTGAATAAACATTACGAAGTATACAAAATTAAATTATGACTGACTATGCGATGTAAAAGAGAAATTTTCAAACTTTGTAAATATTAAGGCAACGGCGTCAAGGTTAACCCCCCAGGAGAGGCTGGAAAGGTGGTAAAGAGTGGAGGGGCACGAAAGCGCCGCAGCAGGCAGCAGGCAGCGCCGAAATGGTACAAATGCAAACTTTTAAAGAATAAGAAACGTTCAATAAATAAAAAGTATCAAGCTTCTCGAAAACAAAAGTTGTTAGAAATCACATTTAGAAGTTGAATTGTTTCAGGAATAAAGGTATTTAAAAATTACCCTGTATACACGAGCGTTTTTCCCACCAGAAAAAGGAGAAACTTAATTACGTGGGAGCCCGTAGATAAATCCCAGAGATGCAGGGGGCAAATTCTTGGGAATCTCGCATTCGACACATCTCGAAGGAAAAATCTAATTTTGCGGTAAATCTCCTATTCTCACAAAGTTATCCTCGACATAGGGCACGAGATTTCAGTGACTCGAGTGGTCGGGAGCAGTCGAGATCGAAATGACAAGTGATTTTTCATTCGAGATGTGTCGAATGCGAGATTCCCGAGAAATAGCCCCCAGGTAGTTTCATGAGCAGAGCTGAGTAGCTACCACGAGTGCGAAAAAGCTGTGCCGGTCGTCTGTCATGTATCCTAATACTATAGTAGTAAGGTTGTTTATCCAACTTATCACTTTCAGTGACAGTGACAGTAAGCACTCGTGGTAGCTGCTCAGAGCATTTTGGGCATTTTTAATGAAAACTAAACTTGAACATCAGAATCAAATTGTAAATTATCAGAAGGTAATTTACAAATTCAATAAGCTTGGTCTGTTGTACCTACTTTTTTAAGGGACCACAAGGAATAATCAAAATAGGTTCACCTAGAAAAAAGTTCTGAAATAACTTTTTTAAAACACTTAAAAAAAATACAGGTCGTATTTAGTACCTCTTCCTTTTTGGAAGGCGGTTAAAACGGTTAAAAATAAATCTAAAATACGGTCGTAAAGCAAACTTAACACTGTCGAATTTGGCCCAAAGGGCATTCAACATGTATGTAGTCAAGCCTGAAACCGCAGCAGGCAGAATCCACACGCCGTATCAATCAATTGAAAACCACCGACCAACCTAATGGACCCGTCTGTCACCCAATTCCCACCCTCAACTCCCTCACGTTAAGGCGCTGTACATAGTGAATAGCCCGCGCGCCAAGAAAAATACACAAAATCGAGTCCTGTATCAAATACACTAAAAAAATCGAAAATGTTCACATATCAAACCCTAGAATTAGGTTAGACCTATCTAAAAGAGCCAGTTTCGTGTTGACATTCATAAACGTTTTGAAGATATTTTTGATGAAAAAAAATAGGCGGCACACTTTTTTTCAAACAAAATATCTTGCAATCTGTTATGGGTATCAACACAAAACTGGCTGTTTTAGATAGCTCTCATCTAATTCTAGGGTTTGATATGTGAAAATTTTAGATTTTTTTAGTGTATTTGATACAGGAATCGTTTTTGTGCATTTTTTTTGCGCGCGGGCTAATTCACTATGCCCAGCGCCTTAAGCGTCAGTGCAAAGGCCAGGAAGTCTTGGCAGCCAGCAGATATCGCTGGATATGCACTGAAGGGTTGTCAATGGAACGCACATGTCAATCGAATGTCTATTGCGAAGGCCTCTAGGGCTGTTGAGAGCTTTATTTAGGCCGGCAGACGAAATTTTTCCGTTCGGAACAACGAAACGAATGCAAACTGCGTACTTGATCTATGAAAATTCCGGACGGAATTCGTATTCGTAACCTTGGCGTTTTCCGCAACTCGACTGCTGTTGAGCCTATTTTGCGTGAAAGCTTGGTGCGAAACCGAAAGCTAGAAATAGAAATAAAGACGGAAAAAAACGTATGTGTGTGGCGGTCCATAGACTTTGTATGTAGCCACTGCGTTCGGAATCACGATTCGTTTTTTTTCCGTCAGGAATTCCGGGCCTTAGCAATTCGGCAGGGCTATTATAACCCGTGTCAATAAAGAAAACATTTAGGATGAACTTCAAAACTGGCGTCGTCTCGCTTTGATTTTATATAATTAGAGCGAGAGGGCGCGTGTTTTGCATTTCATCCTAAATGTTTTCTTTATTGGCATGGGTTAGACGCATCTTGGAATGGTCACGGCAACAGCGCCATTGCTTGCAAATGTAAGTTTTAAGCCCTGTAATATTTGCCATACATTTCATAAACGGTAAGTGGCGCCAGTAGCAATCCAGACGAACAAAAACAAATTCTGTGAAAAAAAATCCGGCCTAGTGCTATTGGGACTCGCACACCGAGGATTCTGTACCTACCACCATTCTTTGTTTTTATTTGGAAGAACAATAAAAAGAGAAGTACCAAGGTTTTGATATTTATTTCAACCTGATACCTCGTGAGAAAAAGGTATTATTAGGTACGTACTAAGTACCCGTTATATTTGGTACATTCGTCACTGACATCGCATGAACTCTATTGAAGATGCAATGGCCGGCTATTTCACTGATTGGTCAAATGTTGCCATAAATATGGTCAAGTGGTGTTGCTAAATTGATGAACATCAAGGCTATTCTAGATTGAATCCATTAGCTATCTGGGTTTACCTACCTATAAGAAACTGAATGGAAAAAAATCTCCGTCAATTTCGTCCTCATCGTTCATGGTGTCTTGATAAACGGTTTACTTTTTAACGTACTTTTATGAACGTTGAGATAGCCGACTAGTTTCGACCTCGTCCGGAAGTCATACTCTACAAAACTTGCAAGTGTTTTTAACCCTTGACCCAAAAAGAGGGGTGTTATAAGTTGGACCGCTATGTCAGTGTGTCTGTCTGTCTGTGGCACCGTTTTTCTTAAACGGGCGAACCGATTTGGATGCGGTTTTTTAATTATTTGAAAGCACGTTTTCTAGCGAGTGTTCTTAGATATATTTCATCAAAATCAGTTCAGCCGTTTATGAGATATGCTTATTTGAAGCTAAAACGTTGGAGGTGATTTGAATTTTTAATTTAGTTGTTATTGTTCACCCATTTGAAGATCAGCGAAAATGTAAGATTGTCTGCCTCCTATAAAAACAATGTTTTGGTGAATTTTCAACAGTGTATCGTATTATGCGACTACCTATCTATAGAATTTCTCTTGGATCTATAAACCACATTTCGCTTCGCCGTGCCGTAAGTAGGTACGGTCGGCCACAGTCACAGATACCCCATGGCAGCTCTTACCGCGCGCGGCATAAGGTCGCCAATCGAACAAAAAGGGGTATCCTAACGTGTGGCCGACTGTACCTAATAAACACATTGCACTGCGTATGACACGAGGGGAAGGGTAGGTACAAATGAAATCAAACAAATCGAATAGGTAAACGTTGTTGAAGCCCATTACCATTTACCAAGGCCGCCAACAAATTAGTTCCCACTAATTAACGAACACAATAACGGTGATTAAAGTAGCTATGCGTATGTGTGTGGCAAACTAATGTAGGTGTACGGTTACTGCTAATTACACTCGGGAGCAAAGAAAAATGGGAGAACTGTGGGTTGTTTTTGCGTTGACGTGGATTCTAAACGGGTGGAATCGCGGTAGGGGTAAGTAATCATGTAGTAAGTAAGTAAGTAAGTAAATAAATTGTTTATTTGGCACCATCTTATTCGTACAATACTGTGAAGGAAAACATCGTGAGGAAACCCGCGGCTCAGTTGGCTCCACACGTATTGACCTGTCTTTCCTGTGAGCTAGGCCGACTAAGCTGTCAGGATGGTATAGGTGCTGGGCAAGCCTACTCCATCTAAAACAATGTCCCAGGCACTGCAGAGCCGAGTGGTCTCTTCACCCATCTAGTGTGAGTGAAGGTGCCACTGGACGCTGTATAAATCATCTCATTACGTAGATGCAAAGGCCTTAGTTTAGTATTCGTACAAACTAACTATGTACAAATATTAATTAAAATGTATAAATTCAGAAGGCACCAAAATGGCCTCCGCTCAGCATTATGTCGTAGTCGGTAACAAGCTACCAACCACGACGCTGGTTTTCAGCGGATACCTTATAAAATATACTAAAATTAAATATACTAGTGGTTCGCTCCGAACTATGAACTCGCGACCCTAGTTACAGATGTGTAACTTTGCTTACGCCATTCGACCGATTTGGCTCATGTTCGAACTTAAAAATTCTTTTAAATTCCTTTACCCGCCTACCAAATTTCATAACGATCCGACCAAATTTACTCAAGTTATCGTTGAACGAACATTCATACATACAAACATACAAACATACATACATACATACATACATACATACATACAAACGCCGGATTGTTCCAGTAGACTCGGAGAACTTCGCTCGCTTCGCTCGCTCGTTCAATTACAAAAATAACAAAGAAGGTAACAAAAACATATAGCATTTCCAAACAATCATTTTTTCAATGAACTGCTCAAAGAGAGCCAGCTACTACCACATAAAATAAAAGAGAATGCAAACGGCTAAAGTATATGTATACGCCCGAGGTATTAGAAAAAGAAGCGTGAGTAGATGATGAGTTTGAGGTTGAGTGTTCGCTTGCAAGAGGTGGTGTACGTAAGTAGGTAAGTTATACATATTAGTGTTTTTGTGTTTGGTAGATATTATTTTTTCTGCTTACAACTGTTGTAATTGCAAAAGATACTCTTTGTACTTTAATTTGAAACATTGGACAGTTCTGACAGTTTGGACATATGGGGTAGTGGTCACCCCTGGGGCCTTAGCCTGTAACGCAATGGTGCCAAAATGGGCTCCCAATCGACGGCTTCAATCACGATTTATTAATGCTGTCGGCCCTTTTAATGTTTTTGTAGTACCGCAAAGAATATTCTGATTCTTATTCTAAGAGGCTGGTTATAGGAGAAAAACGAGGAAATCCCGGTTTCGTCCTTCTACTGGGACGCCATCGATACGCCATTGCTTTACAGGCTAAGGCCCCTGGTTTCAAAGTTTTTAAGCCGCCCAAAGGGCCTCTGATATGGCTTAACGATTGTTAATCATCAACAACAACCGGGAGCAACGATTTAACGTGCCTTCCGAAGCACGGAAGCGTTCAGATATTATTGCCACTAGCGGTCGGTCACCCATCCATGGACTGACCGCGCCCGAAGTTGCTTAACTTTGCCAATGGATTAAGAATGGCTAGTCCAACTATGAGCGCTTAGTCCAACTCCAACTAGGCTATGAGCCTATGAGCTGAATCGTGGTTATTTTTTGTTATGTTAAAATAAATTGGTCTTTTAGCGCTTTAGAACTTAAGATTACAAGTAAGAATGTGTTAAAAAAGCAAAACTAAAATTAAATGCTTACTTCTGCATCAGTGCGAACTCGAAGTCGGTTTTTATCAAACGTAGGAACTAAAATTCATTTTTTTACGTAATTATCCAAAGAAAATCTACAGCTGAGTCTTCCGAGAAGATAGGCGGAAGGATAAAGAGCGTGCAATTTTGACCGCTCCGTTAAAATAATAAGAAACTCTACAACGCCCGTGCTCCTCAACTTGTAATTAGTTTACAACACAAGAGACGGGCCCGGCCGTACACGCTTCGGTAGTAGATAACATGGAACGGAATCACAGGTCCAAAATCAGTGTCATCGAAGCATCGAAGACAATACTGAAAGTTTTACTACCGATTGAAAGTTTCTGAACGTTAGGCCCCTTAGCATGCACGCTCGAGAAAGTCTTTAGTCGACGCCGAAATATCAGTTTTGGCTACTAAAAACATTTCCTCCCCCGACTTACGAGGTCGCAAACACAAAACTAGCTGTTTTAGATAGGTCTCACCTAATTCTAGGGTTTGATATGTGAACATTTTCGATTTTTTTAGTGTATTTGATACAGGAATCGATTTTGTGCATTTTTCTTTGCGCGCGGGCTAATTCACTATGCCCAGCGCCTTAAGGTAGGTAATTGAACGAGCGAGCGAAGCGAGCGAAGTTCTCCGAGTCTACTGGAACAATCCGGCGTTTGTATGTATGTATGTATGTATGTATGTATGTATGTATGTATGTATGTATGTATGTATGTATGTATGAATGTTCGTTCGACGATAACTTGAGTAAATTTAGTCGGATCGTCATGAAATTTGGTAGGCAGGTAAATGAGGCCAAGAGAATTTTTAAGTTCGAACATGAGCCAAATCGGTCGAGGGGTTACTGAGATATGGGGTCGCGAGTTCATAGTTCGGGGCGAACCACTAGTTAAGTATGATTTTAATGTAAGTAAACTTTTTTTACACTAACTTTAAGAAATATCTAACTTTAGGAGCCCTAAAACAGTGGCCCTCATTCCTGTTACGTAGAAAGGATTAGATGCGTAAATAAATAAATCCGTCAAAAACAGAAAAAACAAATAAGCAAATCTAGTGTTAGGGGTTTTCATTTCACCATTAAAACTGATATCGATTCCAGTCCAACGTATTTTATTTTCAGGATACACATACAATAATGACCCCATTGACAATTTACCGCTCAGATTGTCTCTTTTCCTCCAAAACTCATCCTAAATCCAACATTATTTGACGTAACGTTTAGAGTACTTTAGAGTCTGCCACCGTTCGAAGCAACCACCAACAACACGTTGCAACCATTGCAACGTTGCGTCGAACGGTGTCAGATTTGACAGATGACCAAAGACAACAACCACAGAATACAATTAACATAAACGTCAAGATATGTCCACACATAACCCAGAAAGTTTTATCAAAGACAATAATAAACAATACCTATCACTAGTTTGCAGTAAAGCTTTCTGGAGCACTTAGTCAGTGACCAAGGCCGCACAGCTGTGGCCCGTAGGCTCTCTCAAGCACTTGCCTGAAGATATCTGCCAATAAACCTTGGAAACATTGGTTGGAAACAAGCTTTTGAGCACAGATTTACTAGCAATAAGGCCTCTTTAGTGTCGAGGGCCCTCTCTGGTAGATGAATCTGTATTTTTTTTTAAAGACAATACTAACATTCGGGGTCTGCTTTGTATCCGTTTAGCAAATGACACATGAAATTAATCAACGAGGTTACAGATAAAGTACAGGTAGTGTCACGAGTTATGAGCGCTCGACGAAACTGGTGGGGAGGTCTGCGCAAGTGTGTACAATCACGCGCAAAATGTCTAATATCCACACGGGATCTAAGACTGACGCTGAGCTGAACTATAGTTGAGTGAGATACTATAAAAATCGGAGAAACTGACTTAACTAAGGCCCGTAATATCAATCACAGTTTAAACCAAAAAGGCTAGTTTAAACCCTATCTGTCGATTAATTTTCATTCAAAATGCGAGGTTTAATCTATGGTCTGAGTTTAAACTGTGATTGATATTACACAGAGGAAAAAAATAACTAGTGGTTCGACCCGAACTATGAACTCGCGACCCCATATCTCAGCAACCCCTCGACCGATATGGCTCATGTTCGAACTTAAAAATTCTCCTTTCCTCATTTACCCGTTTCATGACGATCTTTCAGTCATACGGTGTCATCGGAGTGTCAAATACTCCCAAACGCGACCTTGGGGCGATATTACCGTACCGGCGAAAAAGCAATGCGTCATCGGTGAAAATGAAAAATCGAGCGGCTGAATCAAGGTCGTTCACCTGGCAGCCCCACTCAAAATACCATTAACCAAACGAGGCCGGAAGCTTCGAAATATTGAATGAAGGTGCGAACTTATGGGGTTTGGTCGGGTCGATTTTTTATGCGATTCCTGGGGGCTAATTCTAGTGAATCTTGCATTCCACATATCTCGAAGGAAAAAAACTAATTTTGCGGCAAATGTCACATCTCTTATTCTCACGAAGTCATCTCCTCTCCTCGAGATTTCTGCGAGTAGTCGAGGTCGAAATGACATAAGATTTTTCCTTCGAGATACGTGCCTCGATTGGTTCAGTACTGTAGGCTTCGATAAAGATTTATTTACCGTCTTTCCACTGTGTTTTTTAATGTTTTTCTAATACAATAAATAATATTACCTATAATTCGAAAGTATTGGTAGCTCGCCCCGAACTGTGAACTCGATTCTCTCGCTTCGCTCGGAGGTTGTACGTGAAAAACGAGGAAAACCCGGTTTTGTCCTAAGCACTGTGAACCTATCGAAACACCATTGCGTTACAGACATTGGTCGCTCGAATTCCTCGGTTCAGGATCCGCTATCAAATGTCTGGGATTCCGGATTCCGCATATAAAAAAGATTTCACCACCCTCGGATCGTGTCCCTCGAACAGCGATTTGTAATCAGGTTTAACGACAATCTGGACTGCGTGATCTAGCATAATTGGAACATTTTTTACCGGATTTAACACTCGTTTATTGTATATCCTAGTCCAGGCTAGTCAGGTGGTCTAGTGGGTAGAACAGTGGACTCTGAAGCAAGAGGTACCCGGTTCGATTCCCAGTGCGGGCAGGGCATGTATCTATGACTTTGTTTAATTTCAAAGTTACGTACATTTGTGAATTTGTAGTAGCAATACCACTCGCTAACTCTGAAGAAAAACATCGTGAGGAAACCTGCGGCTTAGTTGGCTCCACACGTAATGACTTTGTCTTTCCTGTGGGTTAGGCCGACTAAGCTGTCAGGATGGTATAGGTGCTGGGCAAGCCTACTCCATCTAAAACAATGTCCCAGGCACTTGACTGCAGCGCCGAGTGGTCTCTTCACCCATCTAGTGTGAGTAAGGGTGAAACTGGACGCTGTATAAATAATCTCATTACGTAGATGCAAAGGCCTTAGTAGTCCAGGCTAAGTTGGGTACGGACATGTTATGCGAAAAACCGATAATCACGTAATGAAGAAGTGCCTTTCCATGGCTACACAAAATAGAGGGAGAGGCAGACCCTAGACGACTTGGATGACGAATGTCAATAAAGCCATGAAGGTCTTGGGTCTGTCTGCTGATGACACTTATCAAAATGTCTTATTAAATTTGAGCTGATACCTAAAACAAAAAAGTAATATATTTTTTTTAAATGTAGAGGTTATAAAATAAAAGTTGTTTTTTTCACCATTTTTTTTACAGAATTGTAAAAAGAGTTAGGTACTTTTGTAACACGTTGTATAGGTTCATTAGGTGTCATCTGGGGCCTTAGCCTGTAACACAATGGCGTATCAATGGCGTCCCAGGTAGAAGGACAAAACCGGGATTTTTTCGTTGTTCTCCTACAACCAGCGAACTAATTCTCTAGAATTAGACTCATAATATTCTTTGCTGTACTAAAAAAATATTAAAAGGACCAACACTGGACCGACAGCATCAATAAATCGTAATTGAAACCGTCAACCGGGAGCCCATTTTGGCACCATTGTGTTACAGGCTAAGGGCCCAGGTCGAGTACGTTAATGCACACACATGAGGTCTAAAGTTGATGATGTTAGTTTTATGTCTTTTCCGTCATTCACACGTGACGGTCTCGACGGAATGAGCTCATTCGGTTGTTTTATGGCTCCCGCAGCCTCCATAGTCCTATCATCGCGATAGTTTTGTAGTACACTATCCCCCGATTACGCTGTCAGTTGTCAAAACTGCACGTAGAAAAAGCCACTGACAGCCGCCAGCAGTCGATTAACGGCCAGTTAGTGCAAGAGAAATCAGGTGTGGTGCTCTGCCGCAGAGCCACCACCTTATAAAGGGTGTCTCAATAAGAGTGCCCGATTTAAAGGCGCCATTTTTTATCTATGCAAGTCTCAGCTCTGAAACTTGACAGTTGTCATCTATGATTGTTCCGATTATTAAATATGGAGCGCTACACAAAACGCGTTATCATTACAAAAACCCATGAAAACCCATTACAAAAATGGAAAAAAGCTACGCTAAAACCGCTCGCAAAATCAATTCCGATGTCAACTGGCCACCGAAATCTTGCGATTTAACGCCTTGCGACTTTTTCCTTTGGGGTTTTGTTAAATCTCAGGTCTATGCGAATAAACCACGGACAATTCCCGAGCTAAAGGCTAAGATCCAACGCGTCATCGGTGAGATAGAGAGGCCACTCTGTGAAAAAGTCATCGAAAATTTCATGAAAAGAGCAAGGGTCTGTCGCCAGAGCCCACCGCTTCTGCCGCGCGCGGTAAGAGCTGCCATGGGGTATCTTTGACTGTGGCAGACCGTACCTACCCAAAATATGCTCTCGTCACGTTAATTTTTAACAGGCAACAAAATTAAATGACTAAAGAGGTTTCAACCTTATTCTTTGGTCATTTGTTAAAGGTACAGGCACAGAAAAAAAACGAATTCTGGTACAGGCAAAAAACAGAGTGTTCTAACAATTTAAGGTATGCTACTAAGTAAAGCCTAGCAGTTTTAACTGGCAGGAGCTGTGTTGGCAGTCCTCCATAGTGGGATTCAATGGTCTTGCCCGCTGCTCATACATATTGATAGCCCGGTAGCACGGCGGGCGCCAAATGATAGATTGAAAAACGATTCAATATTTTTCAGACGTTTTCGTGATTGATTTTCTATGGGGTGTCATTCATTTCGATGTCGGGTGACTAACTTTACTTTTTACTTTATTGCACACATAAAAAAACTGCAACATGAATTTGTACATACAGGAAAGTGGTGTACACGGCGAACTTATTTCAGCAGAAATCTGTTCCAGTCAACCCTTAACCAAACCCAACTTGGGTGATAAGTGGCTCTATTTTCAAGAGCTTGCAATGAGCCGTTTTCAGCACAAATTCACAAAGCATTTCATAGATTGTGCTGAAAACAGCTCATTAAAACAGCTTACAACTAAGAACTTCGTTGCAAGAGTGGATGTAGCAAAACAGCCTCTTATCAGCGTGGTTGTGTCTTGTTTGCCAAGCGCGTAGATTCACCATTAGGGTCGCACGAGCACACATAATACGGCCGAATTTCAAAAAATCTACATTTAAAAAGTCTACGATTGAAACGTCTAAAATATGGCCATAACGTCGAGAGTCACAAAGCCAGCCTGTAGAACTAAGTGTATGACTTTGGTATGAAAGTGAAAACTATTTAAGTTCTTTTAAACATTTATAATAAGTTGAAAAAACATCACTCGGAACAGGACTTGAACCCGCAACCTCTCGCATACCGTGCAGGCGTTCTACCAATGGCCCGTTTTCAGAAAAAAAAACTTAGTTCTTTTTTTCTCCACTGATGGCGCTCATAATACGGCACTATAACGGCAGTCAGTTGAAATTTCATCAGTGTTGCCAACGGTACGACAAATTACCGTAAACTGTAATAATCATAACCAGAAACACAATTCATTGCTTGCAAATTTTATCGCATCACGTAGTTATGTCAGTATCCTACCTACCTATTCTATATTCATCAAAACCCATTTATGTTTTTGCTTTCAAGAATAAAAATTGGAAATATATGACACGGCATTTTTACCGATTGAACATGGCAAGCCTGATTCTTATCTGTGGTGTTTGTGTATCTTTAGTATTAGTACTTTCTAATCTGTGAATCTGTGGGAAAAAGCGTTATTTGACTGCCGTTATGTAGCCGTATTTTCTGCGCCATTTAGTGAGAATTTTAAAATCAGCTTTTAACTGTCAGTTGAAAACGGCTCATTGAGCTACCGAGTCAAGTAACTGTCGATGCGAATTTCTTCAACTAGTCTCCGTCAACTGGGCCCTTAGCCTGTAAGACAATGGTGCCAAAATGGGCTGTCAGGTGACGACTTCAATTACGATTTGCTAACGCTGTCTGTCCTTTTAGTGTTTTTGTAGTACAGCAAATAATATTTTGATTCTAATTCTAGACGATTAGTTCTCTGGTTGTAGGAGAAAAACGAGGAGAGCCCGGTTTTGTCCTTCTGCCAGGACGCCATTGACCCGCCATTGCGTTATAGGCTAAGGGCCCTGGACGGGGGGCGCCACCTGGTGTGATTAGTTTGCACTAATCTACACCACCCAATGCGTCCATCTTTGCAGATGAAATGCTCATTGGAATTCATTGGAATATTTAAGTTCTTCTTTCTTCTTCTTTGTCCTCGCCTCTTCCCGGTACACGGGGTCGTCTTTTCTAAAATTGAGTAGGCGACATCTCGGACAAAATATTTTCGGACACTTTGTTCTAAATGTCGCTTTGTATTTTTAATATTTTTGAGGCGACATCTCGGACACTCTCAAAATATTGAACCTGTATAGTATAGTCAGATACTAAAGTATTCAAATATAATACACAGAGAAAGAGCGTTACCATAGCTGCCTATTTTAGGATAGCTAAAGCGGCTTAAGTTAGCCGTTTTCATTGACAGTTATAGCCTGAATTTAAGCACACAGATCGCGTTCGGCTCATTTTTGTTGAAAAAGTACTAGGCTTGTATAAGGTGCTAGGAGGATCATCACCTGAGTTCTCACATAATTTTGTTCCTAACTAACCCCGCGTAATGATTTGAGACCTGAGGTGGTGATCCTTCTACCAACTTATGTAAGCCTAGTACTTTTTCACCAAAAATGATTTAATTTAATGCTACGTCTTGATAAAACACTATAACTAGTGGGACTTATTGGCTGTGCTGAGCCTTTGTTACCTGCGCAGTGACATTTTTATTAGTCTCCTCATAAATAAGATCGTAGGGAGTTTTTTATCCAACTGTAAGCTTTATTTGTTAGTGTCCGAGATGTCGCCTCAAAAATATTAAAATAATAAAGCGACATTTCGGACAGTGTCCGAAATAATTTTGTCCGAGATGTCGCCTACTCCTAAAATTGAGGCGCCACTTATTTCGTTGATAAGCGTCATCAGCAGACAGACCACAGACCTTCATGTCTTTATTGACATTCGTCATCCACGTCGTAAAATTGAGTCATTACTAGGGCCATTTATTTATTTAACTTCAGGATAGGTACCTAGTGCTTTTTCTCGGATAGCCTTGGCGGTTGCATTTCACGACAGTAGCTTCATCTGATATGGATAATCCCTATCATCCAGATACGAAAAGGAAAAGTAAGCATTTTTAGTTCAGGCAAGAAGACCCATGTGTGACGTTGGTACGGTCGGCCACAATCTCAGATACCCCATGGCAGCTCTTACCGCGCGCGGCATAAGGGCGCCAATCGAACAAAAAGGGGTATCTGAGACTGTGGCCGGCTGTACCTACCAAGGTACCTACAACATGCGCCAATTGCGATTTGTGTTATTCCAAGACCCGCCTCACTCGGGGTATGTTTGCTCAGGTGCGCTGTTCGAGATTGTTTTGCTATTTCGCTAAGGGTACGAAGCAAGTTGTATGTATAACAAAAGGCTGCCCATATATTCAATATTCATTCCTGACATAAGTATACATGCCTTTTTTAAACATCTATAATACTCGTAAGTTGAAAAAATTCTCTCGGGACAGGACTTGAACCCGCCACCTCTTGCATACATACATGCATGCATGTTCCCTAGCACGGGTTAGATAGATAGAGAACACTTTATTGTACACCAGAATTTAAATGTTTACAGGAATTTTCTTAACCTAATAGTACAGACGGCGCACTATGGTCGATTTGTACGATTTAGGCGGCCAAAAGTCCATTTCTCAAAGTTAACTTATAACAAAACTAATTGATTCCCGGAAAAATAGACACCCCGACTGCCCAAACCCCACCCCTCCCCAGTTCCTAGAACTGCGTGCGCGCCCCCACAGGTAGTCGGAACTTGATCGTCGCGCAAGCTGTACGCGTTCGTTCTCGACACTCTTAGCGCAACCGATATTCTAAAGTGAATATTTCATTGGATATTATTCAGTTACAAGTGAAAGTGATGGAAGTCGAAAATTCAGGTAAGCTCCTTCAAATATAATTTAAATTAAGATAAGGAATATCAATATTTAGTGCAGTTACAACGTATCAAAGATCGCCCTTTTTCATAGAAAATATTATCATTTTTTTATTTTCAATAGTAAAAATGTTGTACTTCCGAGACCGTCCGAGTTAAATTCCTTATGGTTTCTAATAGTATAGCTCTTTGAGCAGATAACCACAAAAAAAATAGCCACCACCTTTGACCACTTCGCGAGAAAAATAATAATTCATTAACTTAGGCAGAAAGTGAGAAAAATTCCTTTTTTGTTTCTTTTGCGTTAAAATTCCTTTTCGTTGTTCTAGGTTCATCAAGTTACTCGGGCATGGAGGTAGTAACTCGCAGATATCTTTTTGATAAGATGATTGAGGAAAACTCTCCATCAATAAACGACAAATTGGAATACTTACAAAATTATTTGTTAGTGTCTTACGGGGACTCCGACGAAGACAAAAAGTATATAAATCATAAATTTTCATATTTTAAAACAGAAATAAAAAAGAGATGGTCCAAAGCACGCAACACGCTAGAAAAATTTCTTATAAGCAATGATGCATGGTTAGCAGGAACGTTCGAGATGCCCATAAAAACGCATAATAAGTCAGGACGACCTAGCAAAACATTCAGTGAATGTAGTGAAAGAACTAAAAGGAGGAAAACAGAAGAAGTTCGCTCCTCTGTAGGCAAAGAAGTGATAGTTCACGCAGCGCAAGTAATTTTACAAAAAGAAGGAAAAAGAAACGCCTCGCAAGTCCTAAAAGATATTACAAATTCGCCTGCAGCCGCAAACGAATGTAAAAAAAGACATTCCAAATCAAAGGCACAAGATCCCCTTACGCCTCGGGAGGCACTGCGAATGTGCGTGGACGCTGATTTGACACGAAGTCAATATGAAATTGTGCGAGCAACCAACAGAAGCTTTTACCCGTGCTACGAATTAGTGTTGAAGGCTAAACAGGAATGTTACCCACCCAAAGAGACGCTACGAGTGACCGCTTCCTGTGCTGAAAGTGATCTACAATCTTTGTTAGATCACACCGTCACGCGATTATCAATTTTCCTCGAAGAAGTACTAATGACTCTTACAGAAACTGAGAGAAATTCCTTGCAGATTATCTGCAAATGGGGTTGTGATGGTTCACAACAAGCTCAATACAAACAAAAGTTAATGAATGACGCCGACTCGGATGCAAATATATTTTTGAGCTCATTCGTGCCTCTACAAATTGTTTGCGGCGAAGACAAAACAAAAATGGTTTGGCAAAACCCGACTCCTTCTTCACCACGATATTGCCGCCCGATACGATTCAGATTTATAAAAGAGTCTACAGACATTACAAAAGATGAAATAAATTACGTTCGGGACAGTGTGAAGTCCCTAAAAGCCACGGAATTGGAACTGAATGGGCAAAAATTCTCGGTTAGCCACAGTCTTAAAATGACCATGGTGGACGGCAAAGTTTGCAATGCGGCGACTGACACCAAATCAACGAGTAGATGCTACATATGCGGAGCCACTTCAAAAAACTTTAATGACTTAAGTAAAAAAAACGAAATTCACCCAGAATCGCTTGAATTTGGCCTATCAACTTTACATGCCAGAATTCGATTATTCGAGAGTATTTTACATTTAGCTTATAAATTGCCCGTTGGGAAATACCGTGAAAAAAGAACCAAAGCAGAAAAGATGCTAGAACAACAAAAAAAAAAAAGAGATTCAGCAAAGATTCAGAGAAGAAATAGGTATCTTGGTAGATATGCCAAAATGTAATTTTGGTAACACAAATGACGGCAATACTAGTAGAAGATTTTTTGAAAACCCACATCTGGCTGCTGAAATAACGGGAATAGACTTTAATTTTATTTATAGAATTAAAGTTATTTTGGAAGCCATATCAAGCGGTCACAAAATAGATGTCCCGAAATTTGATGAATACGCCATGGAGACAGCAAAACTGTATGTAGAGTTATATGGTTGGCATTCTATGACTCCTACCATGCATAAAATTTTGGTACATGCTGGAAAAGTTATAGAAAATTCAAATGGTAATAACTGTTTACCATTTAATTTTAGTGTATACTGTATTTTTTTGTCATCCATATTTTATTTTCAATTTAAATAGGCATGCAGACTGTAGAGAATAAACATTTTTTTTTATGTACGGCCGTCTTTTACTTAACAAATTGTGATAATTCTTAACCCAAATATCAAAAACTACTAAGCCGATTTCGATAATTCAAATGAACTCAAAATATATATTTTACACCAGAGGGAGATTTAAAGAAAATTTAAAAACATTGGCGTTATTTACAAAAATATTTTCACAGAAATGTTTTTTTGTATAGAAAAATACGCTTTCAATGAAACGAATAGGGATAAACATATATATTCACTCTAAAATACCAGATTAGCATTTGTTGTCGTATTTATTACTGAAATAAAGCATAAAATAGTTTTGGCCGCCTAAATCGTACAAATCGACCACTGTGCGGCGCTCTTATCGCGATCTCTTCCAGGGTTAGTGCTTTAGAAAAAAACAAAATGTGGTTATACATGCCTTAGGAAGGCTTTTTCGGGTTCCGTACCCAAAGGGTAAAGGACGCTATTACTAAGACTCCGCTGTCCGTCCATCCGTCTGTCTGTCCGTCTGTCACCAGGCTGTGTCTCAAGAACCGTGACAGTTAGACAGTTGAAATTGTCACAGATGCTGTATTTCTGTTGCCGCTATAACAACAAATACAAAAAACCAGAATAAAATAAATATTTAAGGGGGCTCCCATACAACAAACGTGACTTTTTTGCCGTTTTTAAAGATAATGGAACCCTTCGTGCGCAAGTCCGACTCGCACTTCGCCGGTTTTTCTTTTTTTTTATTGATAATTAAATGTTCGTGTACTTACCAACTTACGTTTAGCGCCATGTATGCGCGATGATATCATAAAGTCATAATCATATTGTGTAGATACGCGCGATAGTGATCTGACTTACGTGGACATTATCTTAATTTCTGACTGTAAATATGCATTTTTAGACATTTAAGTACATCCTTGAGATACGCTCGTCATTAGTTACGTAGATAACACTACTTTGAATAACATTTACCGAAGGGGTAAGTAAATAGAGGCAAGAAGAACCACATTTTTCCGGAGAAACGAAGAGTCTGCTATGTCTGCGGTTAAATAAGACTATCATAGTTAGTATTAATTTGCATGTGCACCAATTCCACGATTTAAAAACTTTAAAATAAAAATTTGCCGTTTTAAAAGCACTTAGGTATACAAAGCAGTTCATAGAAGGCTAACAAATTTCGCTTAGCACAGATTATTTTATGGCCGCACCTGTAAGCGCCATCTATTCAATTCAATTCAAAGCATTTATTTCGGAATATTAACACTTCCATAGATTAAACCTAAAAAACAAATAAAAATTAAATAAATTTAAACATCACAATTTGTACCATTAAAAAGTAAGGCAGTTCATAATCTTAGACTTACATAAATTAAAAATGAAAATTCAAAAAGTAATTAATTAAAATCATCATCATCTATGAAGTTCACAAATTCAAATCAGTTTATAGTATGAACTGATTTGAATTTGTTCTTTGAAAACGACTCATTGGAAGACTCATTGAACATACAAAACGATCGCGCCCAGTGCCTCAAAAATCCGATCAACCGTCGAGCGTCAAAACACTCGAAAATATCCTTTTCATCTCCCACGCTCGGAAAGTTTGCTGTTACTAGTAACTTACGATCGTGTAAAGGCCGGATTTAAACTATCTGCATTTTAGTGCGCTTCGAAATTTGAATGCGGCGCCGGGAAAGTCTATCCCGCGCCCTATGGTGTTGAAAAAGATAAAAACACTGGCCGTTTAAGTAGATGCCAGATCCCGACGGAAAAAAGATCCTCATTCATAGTTCATTTACACGCGTACTTCAGCGAAAGTGATTGTTCGTGCCCATTCTCTATACAAAACTGTGAATGTAAATGGGGCATAAGGATCTTTTAAAAAGGTAAAGTCACGGAATAGAACATTCAGAAACGCGGTTTCTTCTTTCAGGTTTTTTCAATATTTTGTACACTATATTTATTATTAATACCAGTACATAAAAAAAATGCTTCGCTTCTGTTTTATCAAATAAATAATTATATTTTGGTTTGTTAAATATTTTTTCAAACCTTATTTTTAATTTAATTTTTTATCTCCTATAAATTTTTAATTTATATGGTAAAAGTTCAGAATGCACCCGGAAAAAAAAACATTCTTTTATTTACATTATTTTTGTGTCTGGATAAGTAAACTTCAGGAATTTATTAATAAAACGAATGGTTTTAATACCAACGAAGCTCAAAATTTTAGTGCGGCAGCCGTAACTACAGTAAAATATGCTTTTAAAAGGAACTTATTTGACTCACCTGTTTCGCCTGTAAGTAGTTGTCTATAGAGTTTTTCCCGCTTGGCTAACAAAATCTTTTCCTCGCTTCTGTGAGATGAAAAGTTTTGTGTTTCGCACAAATGCAATATTATTTGCGTCTCGTGCTTCTGAATACCTCGCTACGCTCAGGTTTCTTTTTTTGAACCACTCGCTACGCTCGTGGCTCAATTTTAGAAACCTTCGCTAGCTCGGTTTTCAATACAAGCACTCGCCGCAAACAATAATTTTGCATTCTTGCATAACAAATAACTATTATTTAAATGAACAATCTTTTTTTTGACATTTCAAAACGGAAATATTTACGGTGCGAATAATACTTCTTTATAAATATTTAATTAATACCTATGGTACTTAGGTAGGTATTTGCAAGCTCTAATAACCCACGAGGACGATGATCGATGGACATAACTAATCGCTGTGTCGTGAAATAAATATTACCGTCTATAGGCCATACTTGTTAGCAGCCATTGATTTGCCGATGTACGCTCAATCATTGATGGCTTAGCGATAAAATGAAATGTCAATATTCATATTTTTACTCGCGTTCAGAATGAAGTAGAGTTTACTTACAGTCGGTTTTGCGCTCCAAAAACAGGTGTAAAAAGATTATTTTTAAAATCGAGTTTTCGGCAAGGTATTCTCATTAAACTATGCCTTAACTTACCCTAAATCTTAGATAGATATCGGTACTTACGTTAGCTAGTATTTTTTTTATATTTAAAGTTACAATAGTTACTTGCTTAACCTACTAATTACAGAAAGATTCTGATGATAATGATTACGATTAGGATGATTGATGAAAAACGTATACGAGCATCAATCTTTTTTTTTTTTGTTTGAGACCACAATTTTAAAATATGTACACACGACAGCACGTCGACCTTTACACGCTAGCACTCTACTCGGTTGCGTTACGGGTGACTTAACGACAAAAATGTACAGTCTGACGTGCTGTCGTGTGTACTGCATTGGATGTAAGTTTTATCACCAGTTTTTCCCATTTAAAATCCTCAAAAAAAAAACTAAAAATAAGGATGAGAACTGCTATTTGTTTAGTTTTCAACACCCACTGAAACTGGTTTACGACCTTGAATCACCATTCTGGTTCTTTGTTCTAGGAAGGAAATACCAGTGCTAAGATGGCTAGATGCAGGCTAGACTGGTCCAATAAACTGATTTTCGGATGAAAATAAAGTTTTGTGAATAAAAGCCTTTTTTTTTAATTAGGTTAAAAAATTGTTCGGGACAGGACCTGACACCGCAACCTATCTTTAAAATCTATAATGTTAAAACACGGGTTAGTGCTTGCTAAAGGTAATCAAATAAGTATGTCGTCTGCAAATACGAACGCATTGGGTGGTGTAGATTAGTTCAAACTATCACACCAGATGGCGCCCGCCGTCCGTAAGACGAGTATTAATGAGGTTAGGAAATTCGCATCGACAGTTACTTGTCTCGGTACAGCGCCTACACAGTATGCAAAAGGTTGCGGGTTCAAGTCCTGTCCCGAGCGATTTTTTAACCTTATAAAAATCTTTATAATGTTCCTAGCACGGGTTAGGCTCCGCTTTAGCGAAAAAGCTGTTTATTTTTATATGATAAAGTACGCGATCCCATCATTTTTTAGTTAAACGACCATAATAGGCTGGCTTGCCACCAATGACAGGGATATTCGTGGATAGTACTTTTTTTTTTTTTTCTATGAGTTTTAATTAATTATCATGGGAAATAAACTTGCGTCCAAGAAAATGAATTATTTGTTGATGCAAATCGACCTTGATGGCTAAAAATTAACAAAGATTGTATCACAAAAAAAAAAAAATAGATGATAATGATGATGATGATGTTTTCCTGGCCGGTTTCAGCAATGGCGACTACTTCAACTCCGGCGCATATGGCTTACATAGCCGATCTTTTTTGTACTAAACAGAACTAATGTAATGTATCAGATAGCATCAGAGTAATTGAGTGCGCTTGCTATCATCGTATAAATCTAGGCAAGGGTTACCCAACTTAGGGTCCGCGGACCAAATACTTAATTCCTACAAGTCATAACTACAAACCTTTTTCAGTTACACGAGGAAATGACGTGTCAAAGGGTAGGTGGTTAACCTTTCACCCACAAACAGCGCATTCGACTTGATGATATTTTGAGTCATAGCACAGGTGATAGGTAAGTATAGATGCATAATAGATTTTACGTTATAAGTTTCGGCTGGGGCCTTCTATTAAGTAATAGTGTTGGAAGAAGAAGGAAGTCGTGGCTCAGAAACATCAGGGATGTAGCCAGCGTTGAAGCCTTGGTTCGCTTGGCAAGAAATAAAGAAGAATAATAATATGGAACGCTGACGACCTCCATTTATGAGTGGAAAGGCACGCCAAGTAGAAGAAGGATACCTAGTAACTTTGAATTATTCGCGATATTCAAACATAATTTTCCCGCTGCAAAGTAGCCGCAACGTCGGGACAAAAATGTTAAATAATTTGCAAAAATGTTTGCCATTCGACCTGTTTCGACCTAAATCACAAAAAACCTAATAGTATATTATAGTACAGATACAAAATCATTAAAAAAAAACAGAGACTATCACTGGTAAAAAAAAAATAAGTGCAAAAATAAGTTGCACAGCGCCAAACACCTAAAAATTACATTCACCTAGAAGTTTCCCCCTTTCTAGGGGTGCTGGTAGCTTCATACCTAATCTGGGGAGTACGCTTGCGCTACACCCTACACCTGACCAAACAGAGGTCCGCGTTCGGAAAAGGTTGGGTAAGTAAGGCTGATCTAGACGATTACGCAACTACGTATTATCCTCGGCGCAATGACAATGGGTTGTTATGATTGAATCGCTCGTATCTCGGTCCATAAAGCGGCCGTTTTGGAACTGTCTGCAGTTCATAGGTCATTATAATGACTGCACTATGCACAAAATAATGACACCGGAATACGTGACGTGATGGAGCATCCCTGGGCTGGTAAACTTTAAAAAAAATGCCTTGGGTAACCGATAGTGATTGAATGAGTGAAACTGTGAGTTTGACCCGGAAATCAAAATGAATGATATAATTAAAATTATAAAGATAGATAAGAAGAACAAAAGGCTTTTAATAATGATGACTTTAATTTTATAATTATTTTATTTGTTTGGCCATAGTCTATAATCTCAGGTTGGTCTTATTTTAAGATTTGCAACAGCTTTTTTCGTACAAATTGTATCACATCGAACATTACAGACAGAGGCTTAGATAGATTTTGCCCGCGGCTCCGTCCGCGTGGACTACAGAAAAATTATAGGTATGTGCTTTACTTTGCTCCTAAGTGTAAAAGCGTGATAATATGTAGCCTACGTGTTATTCTGATGTCTAAGCTATCTCTATTCTAAATTTCATCCAAATCTGTTTAGCCGTTTAAGCGTGAAAGAGTAACAAACACACTCATTCACTCACAAACTTTCGCATTTATAATATAAGTGGGATTCGGCAAAGTGAAAAACATGCAGTGTACAAAGTGTATTATGGATTTTATTTGCTTCTCAGCGTTCTATATCCACATTAGCGTATCAACAGCGATGCATCGCGGTAGGAGGTAGGTGGTGGGGGCAGGAAGGAAGCGTGGAGGATAGCAGGATAACAGGACAGGCGGACCGCGGTCATCTGTGGAACAGGAAAACTGGCTTAATAGGCTATTAGCGATAGTAACTTGGTACATACCAAGGCACCTACCGGTAATTTTAAACGTTTACGTTTTTTATTCCCGACACATGTTTGCCCATTTTTTCTGGTCGTAGGTGGCTCAGTGAGCTTATTCTATATAAAAAAAACCGCATAGGTAGTTGCTATTCCTCAAATTTATATGTGGGTTTTTCTTTTGTTCTTCTTTGATTTGCAATCAGTCCTTAGACTATAAGCAGGGGCCTTAGCCCGTAACACAATGGCATCTCAATGGCGTCCTAGGTAGAATGACAAAACCGGGATTTTTTCGTTGTTCTCCTACAACCAGCGAACTAATCCTCTAGGATTAGACTCTTAATATTCTTTGCTGTACTACAATAACATTAAAAGGACCGACACTGGACTGACATCATCAATAAATCGTAATTAAAATCGTCAACCCTAAGCCCATTTTGGCACCATTGCGTTACAGGCTAAGGGCCCTGACAGTTAAAAGCTGAATTCAAAGCCCTTGGTAGATGGCGCTCATAGGCTTGGCCATACAAGAACCGGGATGTGGCTGTCAAATTTCGCTTACACAGATTAATAATATCTTCAGAAAAAGCGAAATTTGACAGCCGTGAAAATGGCTCATTGTAGGAAAATATAAATTAGAAAAATAAATTTTTTTTCGCGCAAATAAATCGGTTTTGAGGACTAGCAATTGTACGGTTTTTTTACAGAATTAGCACACAGGACAGAACTCAACGACTGAAATCTGACTGAGAGACTGAGGCATTTGCTCTGACGTCGTCGATGTAGGCGTCTGAGCCATAAATACCTAAAGCTATGTATAAATGGGTCATTATCAAAAGTTGTGTTCTGGCATGTTATCTTACAGATGTGTGTTTTTTTTACCGAATTCGATGGACAACCATCACAAAAGTTAACCAGTATATCTGGCAGAGCTTAATGAACTTTAATTTTTTTTTTAATTAATTTTGAAAAAAAAATCTGGCCACGTCTGTGACATATCGACCACGTCTGTGACTTATCTACAGAAATTCAGTACATTTCACGACCACGTTTGTGAGTTTTGTGACGTTTGTCTTTAGAAATGCACTTAAAACACACCTACAACTACTTAGCATTGTAATTTGTATGAACGTCATAGCTTTTGGGATATTATTCGCAAATAAAAAAAGTGATAGATTCGTCCTTCTATTAAAGTCAAAACAAATATTATCAATATTTATCAACTTAAGATATTATTTCAGATCAAATAAAGTTTATTTTTTTACGATTTTACTTAGTTTCATTATAATTGTGTATACATAATTTGAATAAAACCACGTCTGTGACAACTTTTTAAAACCACACCTGTGACATTTTTGCATCATGGCCATTATAAACTAACCTAAAAACTACACTAACAACGCGAAACTGATTTGACGGCATTTACACACCAAAACCTTATCAAATTATAAAAGTCGTGAAGATCGCTCAGCCACCTGATAAATGCTGATGGCCACATCTAATACGGGTTATGCTTGTCGTTTTCCAGAATTCAAAACAAAACATGTTCTCAACTTGGATCAGTACTCCTGTGTGTTCCGCTGCCGCAAAAAGCAAAATGGCTGATGTTCGCTTTTCTTGTCGCCAGTGTTTCCAGAGCTTGAAATTCATAATATACCGAGATAGTGTGCGAAATGCTAAGGACCACATCTGTGACAAAAAAAAAAAGGAACAAGACTATCCGTAAGCTAGGACTCCAAAAACAAAGCCATAAAATGATTCAAAACTGTATTCGTAAAGCCACATTAAGTACAAACGTGGGTTACATATCACTACAGGTCTACCGGCAAAAATAAGACTATCAAAAATAAAATAATAATGAAAACTGGAAAAGGAACAGCCACGAACTGTGACATTTTAGGGTTTCAATGACGCATAGTTTTTTTAAATTTCTATTTAAAGGCATGAAAAGTGCTTTCCGGTACTATAAAAATACTAATCTAGCCGTTATACTAGTTGTAATAATGAAATTCAGTCTAAAGATGTCTGTTTTCACTATGGCTCACTCAAAAATTTAAAATGAAAATGACCCAAATGGTGCCTAACAATATATTATATTCTTGAACAATCATTTGATAATGTAAACAAAGGTACAATAGATAGATAGAAAACCAATGTTTTGCTTCCAAACGCATTCCTTCGAGTTACATCACATCACACACATAATGCGTCGAAACAATAAAGAGCTCATTTGAAATGGGGTTAAATACGGAAATAACTGTTGCTATAGGGTCAATGTGGGTAAATGTAAACGGATATAAAGAAAAAATTACCGCGTTTACAATTTTTTACAGTTAATTGTAAATTTACTGTACTACAGGTTTTTTTTAAGGTCTATAGAGTTAATAGATAACCAAGTCAGAGATGGAAATCAAATATAAACAAGTAAGTGCTTTATTTCATTTTTTATTATAAGTTTACATTTTCCCCAGTAGACTTTTTTAAATATCCGGGGTAAATGTGTTTTTGATGTCTGACAATGACACTTCAAAATTGCCGCCATAAACCTTAGACAAGAGTTGCATTTCGATATACGCAAAATTGTTTAAGAGCAAAATTGACGTAGTTATCGGGCGTGTCTCCATTTACCTCTGTTTACATTTACCCACATTGACTATACAGGGTTATATTGAAAGGTCCTGTTGAAATCCGGAATCACAGTTGTTTAATCGTCAATCTCAGTTGTATCGAATTTAATTGCATAGGGTCGAAAGCCGAACTATTTAGTAGGAAGATTTCTATTGCTATTGTTCGCTCTCGTTCTCTTATTAATACATCAAAATAGAGATCGACTTTACTGCCTGTGAAGGCATTATTAATATTTCATTTATGATTTGTAAGATTTTGTAAACTCAAGCTAGTATCCTGAAAAATCAGGCAGTCTATAGTTTATTTTCTAAATGGTCCCCACCGGAGGGCTCATTTTATTTAAAAAAACCGCACCATTGTGAACCGTCAAAACCAGTTTATTTACTGGAAAATAGCTCTTATTGAAATGAACAAACAACCTTTTTTAGACAATTAATATTTGGAGGTTTACAGTGCATATTTTTTTAGAGAATACAAGGGCTGCTTTTAACTACCGGTACTAGCCCAGTACGTAACTTCTTATTAGTATGGGGCCAGGCTGAGAGCCCGGGGCACTTCGACCCAGTGGGTCTTGTGATACCCCCATCCTTATTCCTGCTCAGGACGTGCAAAGACCAAGGACATAAGCTTTAGAATGTCACCGAGGTTGAGGAATTTTTATTCTTCCGGTCTAGGATGTGCTATCTCGAGAAGTCTCATGCAGTTACGAGGTAGAGTATCGCAGTCATACAGAACATGTTCCATGGACTCTGGCATCTCTTAACAGGCCCTGCAGTGGGAGTCGTTAGACAGCCCCATGTCGAGTAGGTGTTTGTCAGTGCCAGCCTAGTGCGTAGGGCAACATCTTCGCGAATCACGAAAATGTCATAAAAAACGGTAACTTTTTGGTCAAACGGTACCAAATTTGGCCCAGTGACACCATTAATAGTTAAACAATTTAGCTGATAAAATCTGGGACAACTAGTGGCACCTCCACTCATATGAGATGGGTAAAGTAACCACTCAGATGCCGCGGTACCTGTATTTTTTTTAGATACAGTAGAGTAGGAGTTAACGAGAAGTTGTACATTAATACAGAGAAGTGAAAGTAAAACTTGCAAATATGATTTATGCCAAATTCGTTTGCTCTCTCAGAGAGAATACCTTTGCCCAGCTAGGATTTTTTTATGTTTTTTTTAAACAATCATAAAATGTACATAAACTAATAATGGGAAATAAAAAGAATAATAACTAATTTTACTAAGAGCTAAATCTTACTTTTTTGTTTGCTTATGGCGATGCTCAAACAAGGTTTTTGGTCTATCTACCCTATTCTGTATTATATTATTTTTTACTGATAATACTGGAAAACAATATTACTGGACTAGAATGTATGACTGTGTGACTATCTTTAAAATAAATCTGTAAATAGATATTATCTGTTGGACGATTTCTATTGTTTTGGTTAACGCTCACACACAACACTACAAGCATTTTTCAGCTCCCAAACTTCTTCCTTGATTCTTAGCACTATAAATACCTATGGCAAACCTATATTGGACATAGATACTATTTTAAACAGCTCTGTGATTAAATATTAATAAAAATTATCATACTTTCTAATTTATTTTTCTTATTAGTAACTCAGCAAGTCGACAGCATTAAAATTTTATTTTCTAATAAGAATCTAACAAGATATACAAACGTCCTTAAGACTGCGACCTCGATAGAACTCCATGAGCCCTCTACAAAGAAAAAAGTAAAGAACAAAGGCTCAATTAAAAAAAGAACCCTCAACGGTCATTGATTTATTGATTCCAGCCAGTATTCTCACCTGCATGCGAGCGGCCAGTAAATGGGTCAATTGTGGCACAACGGACTCATTCACTGTGCCAATTTCACTCTTCCTGCCGCACTGTGCGTTTTATAACTGTGCGAAACGCACACCCACTGGGGCGCCCAACATTGTAAACAAACAACGTATATTTTTAATTTACACCATCAATTAACGCCGGACAATAAATTAAAAATAAAACCGGAAACGTTGTACTCACCATATGAAATCCTTGCAGTGGGAGCAGAACGTCGGCTGCTTGAAGAATCGGGGCATGAACTTGTGATCCTTCACCAGGTAAACATTCTTCTTCTTGAGGGCACCTTTCCGGCCGCGAAGGCGGAAGGCTTGCCCAACTTTCATGTCACCACCACTGTCATCACAATTATCGTCGTCCGCCATCGCGACGGTTGCGGCACCGGGGGCGCCGGGATCGGAAATAATTATAATAACACACACCGAATAATGCTAGCGCGCTGAGCGACAGACCGACCGACCGCACTCAGTCGAACGTCATTGCGTTTTGCGTCAAAAAGTGGAGCAAGCGGCCGCCCTAACCAGCCAATCGGGAGCCCCGGCCTAGATGTCACTTTGACGTGCGAATGCGAAACGTCAAAGCGGTGTTGCCGCTTTGTAAAAAGTATGTTCCCACTTTTTTTTACAAAAATTAAAGTTGGGGGTCGGTCACTGATGGTTTGGTTTGGTTGGTGTTCATTTCACTTTTATTTATCCACCTAGGACCTAGCTGGATGAATTCACTACTATGGGAACAATATGAAATTATGGGTCACCTTTAATGTCAGCCTGAAAACTCCAAACCCCATACAAACTCTTAATAATCTTCGAAAGTACATAATTATTATTCCATTATGAATTTTTTTCCAAGAATGTTTTCGTATGATTATTTTTTATATATCTACTAGTGTATTATATGCTCTTTGCTACTAGGGTAAGATGCACCTCCTGTATAACGGTGAAAATGTGATTTTTGTTTGAACGAGCGAGCGAAGCGAGACTAGTTCTCCGAGTCTACTGGAACAATCCGGTAAGTATGTAAAGTTTTATGTGGGAATGTGTGTATGTATGAATGTTCGTTCGACAATAACTTGAGTTTTCGGATCGTCATCTTTGGTAGGCGGGTAAATGATACAAAGTTAATTATAAAGTTCAAACATGAGCACAATCGGTCGAGGGGTTGCTTTGATAATTATCGGGTCGTGACCCGCGACTCGCAAACTATGAACTCGCGACTCGCGAGTTCATAGTTCGGGGCGAACCACTAGTTATAAAATGGCGGACAGGTCACTTTGCTTTTCTCTATGGTGCTTATGCCAGGCGCCATAGAAAATGTTGAACACTTAAAAAAAGCCATGGTGTCAAATTCCCAAAAAAAATCTTTGTCTTCTAGAAGGGCAACATTGCAATTGAACCTACATTCAAATACTAGAAATAGATTTATAAAACTTGCAAATAAAACATCCACGACTTCACGATATTTGATCACAAACAGCATAGAATTATTATTACATAAACAGCTTCATAAGTTTATATTGTGATTTCCTATCTTGCAACTTCAATATAACTTTGCCCAACATTGACAAAATATAAGTTATTCTAGCTTTGCAGTTACTGAACAAAATACAAAACAAAGGGTTCTGAATGCAACCTATAACTTACAAGGACTTACACCGCTGTCTCAACGTAGAATTCCGAAACCCGTAGTTACGTATAAAAATAAACATCGTTGGTATTAGTGTTGGCAACACTGCAGCTTATTCCATCGAGTCCTTTCTTTTCGTTTGGCCGTTTGACATTTTTTTTGTCGCCGTTATTTTTCAAGTTCCCACTCTGTTTGGTTGGCCGGATTTACTGAAATGTTATATTAAAATTTTCCTTTTCTACAGTTTATTTGATGATACAGTGAAGATAAAGTGCAACAAAATGAGTACGGAAAATTCTGATTCGGGTCAAAGCATCACGTTGTCGCTGGTGGCGCAATTCGACGATATCAATCGTTTGAATGGTATTCTCAACGACGGATATTCGGAAGAATGTAAGTTTCTGCTAGAACACTATAAGTACTTTGTGCAACAGATTACAAAAGCCACCGGAAACCTTGTGATCCTTATTTCAAACTACCCTCGGACACTTGTTTGAGACTAAAAACCTCAACTTGAAACACCAACAAAAATTATTAATTTCCCAGTACTACCCTCTACAAAACTGCAATGGAAATGGCATTCAATGATATAAGAACCAAGTTATCTTGGACCGACCAGCTAGGTTGGAACATGCAAAGGATAGGAATGAATGCATGATTGCTGGGGCTCAAGTCTGTAACGCAATGACTTATCAATGACGTCCCAGTAGAAGAACAAAACTGGGGTTTCCTTTTTTTCATCCAACAACCAGCAAACTAATCCTCTAAAATTTGAATATTCTTTGCTGTAGTACGGTCGGCCACAATCTCAGATAACCCATGGCAGCTCTTATCGCGCGCGGCATAAGGGCGCCAATCGAACAAAAAGGGGTATCTGAGACTGTGGCCGACTACAAAAACATTAAAAGGACAGACGGATTAAATCATAATTGAAGCCGTCAACTGGGAGCTCATTTGGCACCATTGCATTACATACTTGGGCCCCTGAGCCATTTTACCCAAATCTATCAAATGCTGCCTTGTATTCACAGTTCACCACTAATGCTTTGTTATTGTATTTAAGCCTCAAAATTAAAACAGTCAAAACTCAAATAGTAAAACAGTCAGATTTTTCTTAATAACTATTGTTAAGCCATATCAGAGGCCCTTTCGGTGACCTAAAAACTCTGACACCAGGGGACACCACTACCTGATAGCGTAAATAGAAATGCTAGTTCAGTACGTCTCCGCCAGGCTAAGACGAACTGAATTAGCATTTTCTCAAATTTTGTAACGATAAACACGCGTAAATGCTGCACCAATACGTCACAGAGGGTGACGTATTGCAGTAGGATTTCTACATAAATACGTATTTAAATGCTTAGAAAATGCTAATTCAGTTCGTCACTGCCGGCTCGCGTGACGTATTGTGGGCGTAGAATTCCTCTAATGCGATAACTCCAGAAAGATCAAAGTGCAGCCAACTTCCATTGCGCGACGTAAAGACAGGGGAATATCAGGAGGAAGGATCCAAGCTGGGCGTCCTACCACATTAGAAGCTCGAAGTGCCAAAAAACGATCTCATAATAAAGCTTTTAGCATTGAAAATAATCAACCATGTGCCAAAAAAAATTGAGTATAATAATTCTTATTTGATTTAAACACAGATTTTAACGAATTTAACACTCGTTTTATTACCACGAGCCCTGCAAGGGTCTCGAAACGTTGGAAAATTTTAAAAGTTAATAAAACGAGTGTTAAATCCGTTAAAATCTGTGTTTAAATTATGTATAGTGCTCGTGCAAACCTAAGAAAATATAATTCTTATTACCAATTAAACTATTCATTTTTCGTACCTGTATTTGCTTTATTTGTCATGCTGTAAGTTAATTCTTAGCCGCCCTTCAGCATCAGTTTCACGTTGACGAACCGAATTAGGATAACCCCACTTAGGTTGCGTTATAAAACTTGAAATCCTACTGCAGTACATCACCCTCTGAGACGTATTGGCGTAGCATTTACGGGTGTTTATCGTTAGAAACTGCTAATTCAGTTCGTCTTAGCTTGGCGGAGACGTACTGAACTAGCATTTCTATATACGCTACCTGATACAATTACCTACCTACCTACCACTAATACCAACCCCAATACAAACCGTTTCAAATCCAACTAATCTCCAATCCCGTCCAGGTTTCCTCGCCTTCGTGAAGCAGATGGAGTGGGTCCGCGGTCAGTGGGCCTCGGCGGAGGCTGAGGCGGGTCGACTGCAGACCGAGCTGGACGAGGCACTCCGTACGCTCGCCAAGTGGGAGGCTAAGTTCGCTCACGTGAGGAAGTTGCTCGACGGGGAGAAACGAGAAAGAAACATTGTTCTGAAGAAGTACAGTGAATTGGTGAGCTTTTTGATAATAACTAAAATAAAGGCTGACGAATAAACATGATAAATGGAGCAAAATCGTAACTGAGTGAATAAAACGAATAAAACACTTCCTCTAGAATTAGATGAGAGCTATCTAAGCCAGTTTCATGTTGATTATCATAAACGTTTTGAAGATATTTTCGCTGAAAAAAAATAGGCGGCGCCCTTTTTTTCAGCGAAAATATCTTTCAATCTGTTATGGATATCGACTTGAAACTGACTGTGTTCACATAATTCTAGTGTTTGATATGTTTACTTTTTGATTTGTTTAGTGTATCTGATAAAGAAATCGATTTTGTTCATTTTACTTTGCGCGTGGGCAAATTCACAATGCACGGCACCTTATATTGAATGCTGTTCCAGGTACCTGTGACCTCAACCTGTTGTTATTTCTAATGATGCTTTTTTCTGCCAGTTACCTTAACCCACCTATTATTCTAAAGACCTTTTCATCCCATGTGCAGAGTAAACTACTGGACATGGCCCGAGACCTGCTGTTCAACGACAACCGAGCCAAGCTGAATGACGAGACGCTGCAGAAGCTTGCCTTCCTCAATGGCACAGCGCAGGACCACAACGCCAAGCTCAGCGGTGTCCCGGAGCTTAATTCTACTGGTAAGAGTATATAGTGCACTTATTCTTCTTAAGATGAAATACGTCTCACAACTAGCGCCGCCAATGAAAAAAAACATATCTTTTTTTTGGATGCGTTTTTACAAACAAAACGCTCCTGCGATTTCTCAATGCGAGGCTTAACAATTTTTAGGGCCTAAGGTTTGGATTCCAGGATTGGATTTCCTACGAATGCAATCGATTCTCACCAAAAGTGGCCACTTTTGGCGAGAATTGATTGCATTCTTAAGTTCTAGGATCTGGAATCCAAACCTTAGGTCCTAAAAATAGTTAGGCCTCGCGTTGAGAAATCGCAGGAGCGTTTTTTGTTAAAAACGCATCCAAAAAAAAGATATGATTTTTTTCCATTGGCGGCGCTAGTTGTGAGACGTATGGCGTCTTAAGATTTTGTTTCTCTTTTGTTTCTTATTCGCTTTCGCTAAGCTTTTACGCAAAATAGGCTCATCAGCAGTCGAGTTACGGAAACCTACCGTCACGAATACGAATTCTTCTTCAGATTACTGGCTTATGAGAATTTGAAGCTTGCGTTTGCTGATCTCCTGGCTAGAAAAACTGATTTATATTTTTTGTAGTATCTGCTTGTCGAGATATGAGGAGTTGACTTGTGGTAGGTGTAAGAAAAAAACTACAAAATAAAAGTTGTATTGGTTATCGTTGAAAGAAGATTCCTCCAGACATCCTTTCTGTTTTGTTGCATGTGTATCGTATCGGTTCTTGAGCCGACGACTGCAGTGATTTACCGCACGCAGCTGTATTGAAAGCTAAAAAACTAAGGCCTTTGCATCTACGTAATGAGATGATTTATACAGCGTCCAGTGGCACCTTCACTCACACTAGATGGGTGAAGAGACCACTCGGCGCTGCAGTGCCTGGGACATTAGATGGGGTAGGCTTGCCCAGCACCTATACCATCCTGACAGCTTAGCCGACCTAGCCCACAGGAAAGACAGGTCAATACGTGTGGAGCCAACTGAGCCGCCTGAGAGGAAAACATCGTGAGGATTGAAAGCTAACGCCGTGTTTTAAATTATAAAATTGATATCAAGGCGCCGTACATAATAAATTAGCCCGCGCGCAAAGAAAAATGTACAAATTCGATTCCTATATCAATTACACTAAGTGCCATAAGATCAATCACATTAAACTCAGACCTTAGATTAAACCTCACATTTTGTATGAAAATTAATCGGCAGATAGAGTTTAAACTAGCCTTTTTGGTTTAAACTGTGATTGATCTTACAGGCCTAAATGAATCGAAAAAGTGCCCTTATAGAACCTCAGAATAAGGTGAGAGCTATCTAACACATACAGCCAGTTTCATGTTGATATATATAACAGCTTGCAAGATATATTCGCTGAAAAAAAACGTGCCGCCTATTTTTTTCAGCGTAAGTATCTTCAAAACGTTTATGAATCTCAATACGAAATTGGTTGTTGAGATAGCCTTCTATATGAGCACTTTTTCGATTCATTTTGTGTAAACGATATAGAAATCGACTTTGTTAATTTTTCTTTGCGCGCGGGCTTTTTCATTTTTGCACGGCGCCTTAAACCATCTCTTATCCACCCCGCAGGCACGCTCCTGTCCGAGATGTCCTACTCACGCTCGGAGGACGACTTAGACCTCTCTCTGGCCTCGACGCGACGCTCGTGGGTGCAGCGCGGCGGCTGGACGGCGCGGGAGAACGCGCCCGCGCACAAACGACGACGGTCATCGACCAACTCCTCCGCTACCAAGGTACTGCGCGGTTTGGTCAGGTTACTTGGACCTCTGACTCTCTGACCTCGACTCGACGCTCGTGGGTGCAGCGCGGCGGCTGGACGGCGCGGGAGAACGCGCCCGCGCACAAACGACGACGGTCATCGACCAACTCCTCCGCTACCAAGGTACTGCGAGGTTTGGTCAGGTTACTTGGACCTCTGACTCTCTGACCTCGACGCGACGCTCGTGGGTGCAGCGCGGCGGCTGGACGGCGCGGGAGAACGCGCCCGCGCATAAACGACGCCAGTCATCGACCAACTCCTCCGCTACCAAGGTACTGCGCGGTCAGCCCCTCTACCCTTGACGCATTTTTCCAATACGGCCGCAATATGGCGCAATTTACAAAATTTTATATTTTACAAATTAAGACGCATTTTGTGTTTTTACTGAATAAAACAGCCTTACCTTTGAATAAACATTACAAAGTATTTAAAATCAAAGCATTACTATGTGAATTAAAAGTGAAATTAATTTTAAAACTTTTTCAATTTGATTGCAGTAGCGTCAAGGGTAACCCCCCTGGTCGGGTTGTTTAGACCATTAAAAAAAAATGTTTGGACGGATTACCTCGACCTTCCGCTCGCCACCACGCGCAATGGATGTTTTGAAAATAGGGCTCCAATGATGTCTCAGTCAGTGCCTGCCATCTCCTGATTAGGGATGACAGGAACTGATGATGATGATGATTTGACTGCCCTGTCCTTCATCAATGCTTGTTCCAGATGGTGGAGCTGCAAGGCGGCAAGGTGCTCGCGACGGCGACGACCACGCTCACCCTGGAGCGAGCGCCCACGAACCACGACTTGAAGCCGCCGCAGAACTTCGTACGTATATTCTTTTCGAGTCGAGTAGTCTTGATATTTTTTAAAATACGCAATGATTCGTTTTCAGCACAAATTCACAAAGCATTTCATGGATGGCGCCTTAAAAGATCCGGAATACGGCTGTCAAATTTAGCTTAGCACAGATTAATGTATTTGTAACTGTAACATTTGTAACTTTCTTAGGTATATTAAATTTATAAATTTTTCTATGTTTTATTTATGTACACTAATCTACCGAATACTATAATATTATGTCTGTCCTGTCATCCAATGGTTGCCTGGCAGAGAGTTCAAGGTTAGCCTGATTAGTTCAAGAATTCCTTTGTAAATTATTTTCGTGTACAATAAAGAGTTTTCTTCTATTCTATTCTATTAATTTTGGCAGCCGTATTACGGTTCTTCTATGGCCACGCCTTTAAACGCAATCTATGAAATGCTTTGAATTTGTTCTTTGAAATTCAAAGCATTTCATATTTGGCTCATTAAAAAACATTTACAGCGAAAGTCAAATCTATTTTTTTTTGTTACCTTCACTAGCTCCTTTTTTCAGCCCAAAAGGGCCGATTGTAGAGAACACAGGGAAAACACAAACAAAAAAATCTTTATCTTTTATGATTCGATTGCGTTTCTGCAGCAACCCATATCTGAAAGCAGCGACGAGGCGCCGGCCCGCAAGAGCTCGGCGCGCCAGTCCAAGAAAAGTGCTGTGAAGGAGGAGTTTGCTCCGCCGACGCCCACCGCTCCTCCTGCCACTGGTAGGTGCTTTCCTCTTTACGTATCGTTGGCAGAACGATAACTTTGTCTAAAAACTAAGATGTAGCCTGTATACACGACAGCACGACAGAGTGTAAACTTTTGTTGTAAAGTCGCCCGTTACGCAACCGAGCAAGGGTGGGTGAGTGCTAGCCTGTAAGGGTCGACGCACAGTGGTCGATTTGTACGATTTAGGCGGCCAAAAGTCCATTTCTCAAAGTTAACTTATAACAAAACTAATTGATTCCCGGAAAAATAGACACCCCGACTGCCCAAACCCCACCCCTCCCCAGTTCCTAGAACTGCGTGCGCGCCCCCACAGGTAGTCGGAACTTGATCGTCGCGCAAGCTGTACGCGTTCGTTCTCGACACTCTTAGCGCAACCGATATTCTAAAGTGAATATTTCATTGGATATTATTCAGTTACAAGTGAAAGTGATGGAAGTCGAAAATTCAGGTAAGCTCCTTCAAATATAATTTAAATTAAGATAAGGAATATCAATATTTAGTGCAGTTACAACGTATCAAAGATCGCCCTTTTTCATAGAAAATATTATCATTTTTTTATTTTCAATAGTAAAAATGTTGTACTTCCGAGACCGTCCGAGTTAAATTCCTTATGGTTTCTAATAGTATAGCTCTTTGAGCAGATAACCACAAAAAAAATAGCCACCACCTTTGACCACTTCGCGAGAAAAATAATAATTCATTAACTTAGGCAGAAAGTGAGAAAAATTCCTTTTTTGTTTCTTTTGCGTTAAAATTCCTTTTCGTTGTTCTAGGTTCATCAAGTTACTCGGGCATGGAGGTAGTAACTCGCAGATATCTTTTTGATAAGATGATTGAGGAAAACTCTCCATCAATAAACGACAAATTGGAATACTTACAAAATTATTTGTTAGTGTCTTACGGGGACTCCGACGAAGACAAAAAGTATATAAATCATAAATTTTCATATTTTAAAAAAGAGATGGTCCAAAGCACGCAACACGCTAGAAAATTTTCTTATAAGCAATGATGCATGGTTAGCAGGAACGTTCGAGATGCCCATAAAAACGCATAATAAGTCAGGACGACCTAGCAAAACATTCAGTGAATGTAGTGAAAGAACTAAAAGGAGGAAAACAGAAGAAGTTCGCTCCTCTGTGGGCAAAGAAGTGATAGTTCACGCAGCGCAAGTAATTTTACAAAAAGAAGGAAAAAGAAACGCCTCGCAAGTCCTAAAAGATATTACTAATTCGCCTGCAGCCGCAAACGAATGTAAAAAAAGACATTCCAAATCAAAGGCACAAGATCCCCTTACGCCTCGGGAGGCACTGCGAATGTGCGTGGACGCTGATTTGACACGAAGTCAATATGAAATTGTGCGAGCAACCAACAGAAGCTTTTACCCGTGCTACGAATTAGTGTTGAAGGCTAAACAGGAATGTTACCCACCCAAAGAGACGCTACGAGTGACCGCTTCCTGTGCTGAAAGTGATCTACAATCTTTGTTAGATCACACCGTCACGCGATTATCAATTTTCCTCGAAGAAGTACTAATGACTCTTACAGAAACTGAGAGAAATTCCTTGCAGATTATCTGCAAATGGGGTTGTGATGGTTCACAACAAGCTCAATACAAACAAAAGTTAATGAATGACGCCGACTCGGATGCAAATATATTTTTCATCTCCCACGCTCGGAAAGTTTGCTGTTACTAGTAACTTACGATCGTGTAAAGGCCGGATTTAAACTATCTGAATTTTTATGCGCTTCGAAATTTGAACGCGACGCCGGGACAGTCTTTCCCGCGCCCTATGGTGTTGAAAAAGAAAAAAACACTGGCCGTTTAAGTAGATGCCAGATCCCGATGGAAAATAAAACCTCATTCATAGTTCGTTTACACGCGTACTTCAGCGAAAGCGATTGTTCGTGCCCATTCTCTATACAAAACTGTGAATGTAAATGGTGCATAAGCATCTTTTAAAAAGGTAAAGTCACGGAATAGAACATTCAGAAACGCGGTTTCTTCTTATAGTCTTTTCAATATTTTGTACACATATTTATTTTATAATACCTGTAAATAAAAAAAATGCTTCGCTTCTGTGTTATCAAATAGATAATTATGTTTTGGTTTGTTAAATACATTTTTTCAAACGATATTACTAATTTCATTTTTTATCTCCTAGAAATTTTTAATTTATATGGTTAAAGTTCAGAATGCACCCGGAAAAAAAAACATTCTTTTATTTACATTATTTTTGTGTCTGGATAAATAAACTTCAGGAAATTATTAATAAAACGAATGGTTTTAATACCAACGAAGCTCAAAACTTTAGTGTGGCAGCCGTAACTACAGTAACATATGCTTTTAAAAGGAACTTATTTGACTCACCTGTTTTGCCTGTAAGTAGTTGTCTATAGAGTTTTTCCCGCTTGGCTAACAAAGTCATTTCCTCGCTTCTGTGAGATGAAAAGTTTTGTGTTTCGCACGAATGCAATATTATTTGCGTCTCGTGCTTCTGAATACCTCGCTACGCTCAGGTTTCTTTTTTTGAACCACCCGCTACGCTCGTGGCTCAATTTTAGAAACCTTCGCTAGCTCGGTTTTCAATACAAGCACTCGCCGCAAACAATAATTTTGCATTCTTGCATAACAAATAACTATTTGAGCTCATTCGTGCCTCTACAAATTGTTTGCGGCGACGACAAAACAAAAATGGTTTGGCAAAACCCGACTCCTTCTTCACCACGATATTGCCGCCCGATACGATTCAGATTTATAAAAGAGTCTACAGACATTACAAAAGATGAAATAAATTACGTTCGGGACAGTGTGAAGTCCCTAAAAGCCACGGAATTGGAACTGAATGGGCAAAAATTCTCGGTTAGCCACAGTCTTAAAATGACCATGGTGGACGGCAAAGTTTGCAATGCGGCGACTGACACCAAATCAACGAGTAGATGCTACATATGCGGAGCCACTTCAAAAAACTTTAATGACTTAAGTAAAAAAAACGAAATTCACCCAGAATCGCTTGAATTTGGCCTATCAACTTTACATGCCAGAATTCGATTATTCGAGAGTATTTTACATTTAGCTTATAAATTGCCCGTTGGGAAATACCGTGAAAAAAGAACCAAAGCAGAAAAGATGCTAGAACAACAAAAAAAAAAGAGATTCAGCAAAGATTCAGAGAAGAAGTAGGTATCTTGGTAGATATGCCAAAATGTAATTTTGGTAACACAAATGACGGCAATACTAGTAGAAGATTTTTTGAAAACCCACATCTGGCTGCTGAAATAACGGGAATAGACTTTAATTTTATTTATAGAATTAAAGTTATTTTGGAAGCCATATCAAGCGGTCACAAAATAGATGTCCCGAAATTTGATGAATACGCCATGGAGACAGCAAAACTGTATGTAGAGTTATATGGTTGGCATTCTATGACTCCTACCATGCATACAATTTTGGTACATGGTGGAAAAGTTATAGAAAATTCTCTAGTGCCTATTGGTCAACTTTCGGAGGAAGCTGCAGAAGCTCGTAATAAGCACTTTCGCTCATACCGTCTAAACTTTGCTCGAAAGTTTTCACGCGAAGACTGTAACCTTGATATTTATCACAGGTTACTCTTGACATCAGATCCACTCATCAGTTCAATGAGAAAAAAAAAGAAGATCCGATCAAAACCATTTTTGCAGGAAACTTTGGAGCTTTTGCTTCCTGCAGAGCCAAATACAAAAGGCACTTGTGATAAATGCATGGAAAGTGACGGTGAGGAAGAATTGTCTTTTAAAGAGTAACATAACAATTTGTATGTTAAACTTTCATAAAATATTGTCTTATTGTTTATGATTCGGTACCTAACATTGTAAGTAACATTTAGTATAATAATGTGGTAATAACTGTTGACCATTTAATTTTAGTGTATACTGTATTTTTTTGTCATCCATATTTTATTTTCAATTTAAATAGGCATGCAGACTGTAGAGAATAAACATTTTTTTTTATGTACGGCCGTCTTTTACTTAACAAATTGTGATAATTCTTAACCCAAATATCAAAAACTACTAAGCCGATTTCGATAATTCAAATGAACTCAAAATATATATTTTACACCAAAGGGAGATTTAAAGAAAATTTAAAAACATTGGCGCTATTTACAAAAATATTTTCACAGAAATATTTTTTTGTATAGAAAAATACGCTTTCAATGAAACGAATAGGGATAAACATATATATTCACTCTAAAATACCAGATTAGCATTTGTTGTCGTATTTATTACTGAAATAAAGCATAAAATAGTTTTGGCCGCCTAAATCGTACAAATCGACCACTGTGCGACGTGCTGTCGTGTGTACAATTGTACATGTCCCACTAGCTGGGCAAAGGTCTTCTCTCAGAGAGAGAGTTCGAGCTTAATCACCACGCGTGCTCAATGCGGGTTGGCGATTTTTGCGTTGAGGGTATAATGCCTCATACGCTCAGGTTTCCTCACGAAGTTTTTCTTCACGGTCAGCGAGTGGTATTGCTACTACAAATTTGCAAATATACGTAACTTTGAAATAAATTCATATGTACATGCTCGCACCGGGAATCGAACCTGGGTCTCTCGGTTCCGAGTCCATTGTTCTACCCACTAGGCCACCGTCGCTTTTTTCTAATTATCTAAATTGTTTTGTCCCAGAATTTGTTATTAGCCGCCAATAGTTATTACTTTTTCTTTGGCTGCCTCTCCGACTCGGCAAAGGTTGGCTGGCAGTGAACTCCGTTTAGGTATTTTTGTTCCTTTAAAGGCGAAACAGCTTCCTTTAGAAACGAAACAGATATAGGTTAGTGAAATGAGTTTCCTTCATGAGTCAAAGGCGTTCCATCATTTATTTTTGTACACCGTAGGCCGTACCGTGTAGGGCGTCGCGTTCAAATTTCGAAGCGCAAAAAATGCAGATAGTTTAAAATTGACTTTTCCGCGATCGTATGTAACTAGTAACAGCATACTTTCCGAGCCTGGGAGATGAAAAAGCTGCTTTTCTCTCGTCCACAGAATCCGAGAGCACTTCCGACCCTCCTGCGACGCCCCGCGTGCTCCCCCAACGTACGCCCTCCTCCATCGCGGGTCGATACGGGTCGCCGCGCGCTCGCCCCAAACAACACAACTTCGTCGCCAAGAACTTCTATAAGCGGGAGACCTGCGGCCCTTGCGGGAAGACGTGAGTCTATAACCCGTGTCATTAAAGAAAACATTTAGGATGAACTTCAAAACACTCGCCCTCTCGCTCCGATTAATACAGTCAAAGCGAGACAACGCTGGTTTTTTAACTCTGTCCTATATGTTTTCTTTAATGACACGGGTTAAAGACACTTTTGTGCCGCCATCTTGAAATATACAGCGCAATTTTTAAATAGTTTTTAACCTCAGACACATCAACAACTTATTTAATTATTTTTTTAGGTATAAGTACCAAATAGGAGCAGGAGAGGTTAGAAAGGTAGTTGAGAGTGGAAGGGTACAAAAGCGCGCCGCGCAGGCAGCGCTGGAATGGTAGAAATGCACACTTTTAAAGGATAGGGAACTTTAATAAAATAAAATGTATCGAGCTTTTAAAAAAATTGTAGAACAAAAGTTGTTGGAAATCACATTTAAAGTTGACGTGTTTCAGGAAAAAAGCTATTTAAAACTTGCGCTGTATATTTGAAAATGGCGGCACAAAAGTGTATATATAACCCATGTCAATAAAGAAAACATTTAGGACGGAGTTAAAAATCAGCGTTGTCTCGCTTTGACTGTATTAATTAGAGCGAGAGGGCGAGTGCTTTGAAGTTCAATCGGTTCACCCGTTTTAAGGCCGGCCGGACAGACGGAATTTTTCCGTAACGAATGGGGATTCCAAACGCAGCCACTGCATACAAATCTATGAAAATTCCGGACGGAAAAAAACCGTATGTGTACATCCATACATAGACTTTGTATGCAGTCACTGCGTTCGGAATCCCGATTCGTTTTTGTTTCCGTCAGAAATTCCGACCATATGTGGCCGGCTTAAGAGCTACGGTGCCACAGACAGATACACACACAAATAGCGGTGAAACTTATAACACCCTCTATTTGGGTCGACGGTTAACTTAAAATATCAAAATGTAACGTGTACTTTTTGTCCGCAGCATAAAGTTCGCCAAAGTGGGGGTGAAATGCGAGACCTGTCGCGCTCAAACACATCCTGAATGTCGTGCCTTGCTGCCTCTGCCGTGCGTGCCTCCAGCTTCGAACACTAACAACAATGCGGTGTGTATGTCTGTCTGATGAATGACTCCCTCTGCAGAGGATGCAAAAAAATTTACCTCCCTTTTGGGTTTCGCTGCAGTCGTACCCGACTGCGCGTTTTAAGGAGCCGTGCATAGTGAATAGCCCGCGTGCAAAAATTTACAAAATCGATTACTGTATCAGATACACTAAACGAATCGAAAAAGTTTCATGTTGATATCCATAACAGCTTACAAGATATTTCGCTGAAAAATATCCTCAAAACGAAACATATTCTGCATTTTTTTTTAATGGTTTATTAGTTTCGGAGTGGGATCAATTTAAGAAAAGGGGTAAATTTTCGCCTTTTTTCTTAAATAACATCAACAATTTATTTTAATATTACCTATGATAAAATTAAATTTGTTTTTTTTTCTATAATTATTTTGGTCACAACAAGCCCTTTTATTTGATATATCACACAATATAGTTTGCGAAACTCTTTTTTTACTTTTATATTTACCCCCCAAAAGTTGCCCCATTGTTTAAAATTCATTTATTTACGTTGATTTTCCATGTTTGACTCACCAACTCACATTATGTGTACCAAATTTTAACTCGATCGGTCCAGTAGTTTCGGAGTAAATTGCCTGTGTGTGACAGACGGACAGACAGACAGACCGAGTGATCTTATAATGATTCCGTTTTGCCTTTTGAGGTACGGAACCCTTAAAACTACTAAGGCCTTTGCATCTACGTAATGAGATGATTTATACAGCGTCCAGTGGCACCTTCACTCACACTAGATATGTGAAGAGACCACTCGGCGCTGCAGTGCCTGGGACATTGTTTTAGATGGAGTAGGCTTGCCCAGCACCTATACCATCCTGACAGCTTAGTCGACCCAGCCCACAGAAAAGACAGGTCAATACGTGTGGAGCCAACTGAGCCGCGGGTTTCCTCACGATGTTTTCCTTCACCGTTAGCGAGTGATATTGCTACTACAAATTCACAAATGTACGTAACTTTGAAATTGAACAAAGTCATAGATACATGCCCGCACTGGGAATCGAACCGGGTACCTCTTGCTTCAGAGTCCACTGTTCTACCCACTAGACCACCACCGCTTCGGAACCCTTAAGGCTCCGTATAAGGCTAACTAGCGCCACCAATGTTGAAAAAATCATATCTTCCTTCAGAAGAAGTTTCTGAAAAAATCCTAAGATGAGCCTATGCGCCATGCTTTTCTAGGTTTTTAAGTGTAGGTACCCAACTCAATTTCTAGTCTTAAGCTAAAAAATTTTCGATAACCGCAAAAAACGGCCGCTTTTGGCGGTTATCGAAATTTTTTTAGCTTAAAAGTAAATTTCGAAGAGGGTATCTACACTTAAAAATCTAGAAAAGCATGGCGCATAGGCTCATCTTAGGGTTTTTTCAGAAACTTCTTCTAAAGGAAGATATGATTTTTTTAACATTGGTGGCGCTAGTTAGCCTTATACGGAGCCTTAAAATGCTCTTAGAATATTCCATTTGTCCCAGGAGGGCAGCATAGCAGACTTCGCCCCGAGCACGCCGCCGATGGTCCCGGCGTTGCTGGTGCACTGCATCAACGAGGTGGAGAAGAGAGGTCTCACCGAGCGCGGCATCTACCGGATCAGTGCCGTAGAGAAGGACGTCAAACGACTCAAGGTAATCATCCTCATCAGCCCACCACCTCTGCCCACTGATAGGCCCTTTTCTCCTCGTGCCACCTCTCACGGTATTAACTAACTAAGGCCTTTGCATCTACGTAATGAGATGATTTATACAGCGTCCAGTGGCACCTTCACTCACACTAGATGGATGAAGAGACCACTCGGCGCTGCGGTGCCTGGGACATTGTTTTTTTAGATGGAGTAGGCTATTAGAAGAAGAATAACTGGTGGTTTGCCCCGAACTGTGATTTCGCGACCCTATATCTCGGTAACCCCTCCACCAATTTGGCTCATGTTCAAACTTAAAAATTATCTTTGCCTCATTTACCCGCCTACCAAATTTCATGATGATCCGACTAAATTTACTCAAGTTATCGTCGAACGAACATTCATACATGCAAACATACATACATACATACAAACATACATAAATACAAACATTCTAACGCCGGATTGTTCCAGTAGACTTGGAGAACTTCGCTCGCTCGTTCATTTAAAGATTTTATTCGTAGGTTCTAGGATCTGGAACCTTAGGTCCTAAAAATAGTTAAGCCTCGCGTTGATAACCTGATGAAGAGTTTTTAGCAAAAAACGCATCCAAAAAGAAGATATGTTTTTTTTCCATTGGCCTTAAATGTTATCGGGATATTGATCGTGATTGCGACTTTAGAATGGAATTGTCTAAGTTGTAAATCACAAACGAACGAATCAAAACGCCATACAAATTGAATGATATTGAGTGAACGATGTTGCTTTTTAATTCACTCAACATCCTTCAAAATGGAGTCTCAATCCCTATCCCTATCTCTTTCAATGAAAGTTTGTGTCAAATAAATGCAGAGTGAAGTTCGTCAGCACCTTTCAAACGTCAAATTAAAAGGGATCACACTTAAGGTGGGACTATAGCAACGTGGCGGGAAATTCAAAATTTTCACAGTTTTTTACATTATGTACCTAAATTGAGCTATTTTTGTTTAGCGATTTTTCGTTCGCGGCAATATGTGTTCCCCGATTATGTGTCCTGGTCGACAAAGCAGTGGCACAGCCCAAAAAACTCTTTGAAGACCAGAACAGAACACATATACGGCTGAAAATATTGTTGTTCTGTTGTTTACAATAATGAAAAAAAAAAAAAAACTATGTTATTGCCGCGAACGAAAAATCGCTGAACAAAAATAGCCCAGTTTAGCTACAAAATGTAAAAAACTGAAAGCTACGTAAAAAAATACCCGTCAATGCTAAGCTTCGCCCGTCCTCCGCAGGAGCGCTTCCTGCGCGGCTGCGGCTCGCCGCAACTGACACACGAGGACGTCCACGTGATCTGCGGCTGCATCAAGGACTTCCTGCGCTGTCTGAGAGAGCCCCTCGTCTCCGCTGCCCTCTGGGCCGACTTCATGTCCGCGGCCACGCTGCGGGACGCGGGCGATGGCACCGCGGCCGCCGTGCACGCCGTCAGCCAGCTGCCGCCGCCCAACCGGGACACTCTGGCGCTGCTGATGCTGCATCTGCAGAAGTGAGCCCCCAACTTTCTTCCAGGGACCGCCACGCTCTTCTTTAATCTTCCAGAAACGACAGAGAGCAGAAACCAGAGCTTTTAAAACGTGGGAAGTTATTAGAGATACTCTGGCGCTGCTAATGCTGCATCTGCAGAAGTGAGCCCTTAAGCTTCTTCTAGGGCACGCCACGTTCTTCTTTACTCATCCAGCCGCTTTAGATAGCAGGAGCCAAGGGTTCTTCAAACGCGGGCGGTAATTGAAATACCCTGGCGCTCTTGAGGCTGTTCTGCAGAAATAAGTCGCTTTATAGGGCTTTTTCAAAACACGCCACGCTCTTATAGAAGAGCTTCTTGAAGTTTCTGAATGAGCATAGGCTCATTCAGAAACTTCAAAGAGAAAGAGCAGAAGCCAAGAGCTCTTAAGACGCGGGCAGTTTAAGAGATACTCTGGCGCTCTTAATACTGCATCTGCAGAAGTAAGAAGCTTTTTGGGTATTTTCCAAAGCAGACCATGCTCTGCTACCAATTTCCTTCAGATCATTAATTTCGCACTGCACTCAAAGCAGGAATAGAAACTAAACGACAGCATTTTGCATCTGCAGAAGTGAGTCCGCTAGTTTCTTGTAGGAGAGCCCACGCTCCTCTACGCATAGCCCGTGATCCGCGGCTGCATCAAGGACTTCCTGCGCTGTCTGAGGGAGCCCCTCATCTCTGCTGCCCTCTGGGCCGACTTCATGTCCGCGGCCACGCTGCGGGACGCGGGCGATGGCACCGCGGCCGCCGTGCACGCCGTCAGCCAGCTGCCGCCGCCCAACCGGGACACTCTGGCGCTGCTGATGCTGCATCTGCAGAAGTGAGCCCCCAACTTTCTTCCAGGGAACGCCACGCTCTTCTTTAATCTTCCAGAAACGACAGAGAGCAGAAACCAGAGCTTTTAAAACGTGGGAAGTTATTAGAGATACTCTGGCGCTGCTAATGCTGCATCTGCAGAAGTGAGCCCTCGAGTTTCTTCCGAGGAACCCCGCGCTCTTCTTTACTCATCCAGTCGCTTTAGATAGCAGGAGCCAAGGGCTCTTCAAACGCGAGCGGTAATAGAAACACACTGGCGCTCTTGAGGCTGCTTCTGCGGAAATAAGTAGCTTTAGTCGTTCATTAGGGCTTTTTCAAGGCATGCCACGCTCTTCTATGCTCATTCAGAAACTTCAAAGAGAAAGAGCAGAAGCCAAGAGCTCTTGAGACGCGGGCAGTATTAGAGATAATCAGGCGCTCTTAATACTGCATCTGCAGAAGTAAGAAGCTTTTTGGGTATTTTCCAAAGCAGACCATGCTCTGCTACCAATTTCCTTCAGATCATTATTTCGCACTACACTCAAAGCAGGAATAGAAACTAAACGACAGCATTTTGCGTCTGCGGAAGTGAGACCGCTAGTTTCTTCTAGGAGAGCCCACGCTCCTCTACACATAGCCCGTGATCTGCGGCTGCATCAAGGACTTCCTGCGCTGTCTGAGAGAGCCCCTCGTCTCTGCTGCCCTCTGGGCCGACTTCATGTCCGCGGCCACGCTGCGGGACGCGGGCGATGGCACCGCGGCCGCCGTGCACGCCGTCAGCCAGCTGCCGCCGCCCAACCGGGACACTCTGGCGCTGCTGATGCTGCATCTGCAGAAGTGAGCCCCCAACTTTCTTCCAGGGAACGCCACGCTCTTCTTTAATCTTCCAGAAACGACAGAGAGCAGAAACCAGAGCTTTTAAAACGTGGGAAGTTATTAGAGATACTCTGGCGCTGCTAATGCTGCATCTGCAGAAGTGAGCCCGAAGTGCCATGAAGTGAGCTTCTTCTAGGGCACGCGACGTTCTTCTTTACTCAACCAGCCGCTTTAGATAGCACGAGCCAAGGGTTCTTCAAACGCGGGCGGTAATTGAAATACCCTGGCGCTCTTGAGGCTGTTCTGCAGAAATAAGTCGATTTATAGGGCTTTTTCAAAACACGCCACGCTCTTCTATGCTCATTCAGAAACTTCAAAGAGAAAGAGCAGAAGCCAAGAGCTCTTGAGACGCAGGCAGTATTAGAGATAATCAGGCGATCTTAATACTGCATCTGCAGAAGTAAGAAGCTTTTTAGGTATTTTCCAAAGCAGACCACGCTCTGCTACCAATCTGCTTCAGATCATAAGCAAGAGTTGTTTCGCACTACACTCAACTATAATCTAGATACACTCTTCTATACTCTAGATAGCAGGAGCCAAGAGCTCTTGAAACGCGGGTGGTAATGGAAATACTCTGGCGCTCTTGAGGCTGCTTTTGCGGAAATAAATAGGTTTAGACGTTCATTAGGGCTTTATAAAGGCACGCCACGCTCTTCTCCAGAAACTTCAGAGAGCAGAAGCCAGAGCTTTTAAAACGTGGACTGTCTTAGAGATACTCTGGCGCACGCAAGTTCCGAATTAGAGTGCACCCTGTAGTTGGCAGTTTCCAAGGATGCCTACTAACACTACACCCTTTCCAATTCAACAGGGTGGCCGAGAGTCCGGACTGTGAGATGCCAATCGAGAACCTGGCCAAGATATTCGGCCCGACCATCGTCGGTTACGGTATGATGACGCAGGCGGCTGAGATGTACGCCGCCACCGCACAGATGTTCAACGTAAGTAAATAGTTAGATTGTTACCCGAGGGACTAAAACAATTTTTAAGGCGAGAGTGTTTCTTTGAATCCTGAGCGCAGCGAGGGATTCAAAGTACTCGAGCTGAATAACAATCAGTAATAATCGTGCCTTCAACTGGTTTAGTGCCAGACATCCTTCGATCAAGGATAAAACTAGATACAACATAGAACTCTGAAATGTGTCTGGAAAAATAGATGTCCAAACTGCCTTTGGGAGCTTACTTGCTCGTAGTCTATGCAATTAACGTAAAACTGTACACTAATGCAATAAGGTTGACATTCGAATATTAGACGTATGGTCGAAATGATGTTTCGAATTGTTCTATTGCTGATATCATTTGTTTCTGTGGGGACAAGTTTTTTTGTGATTTTATACAGTCTGTCTATTAACTCTAGAAATTAAATGGCAACAATTTTTCATAGTAAACCCGACCACTTTTCGGATTTACTATGAAAAATTGTTGCCATTTAATTTCTAGAGTTAATGGACAGACTGTACGTAATGCGGATTCTATGGGATTTAGTTCGGTGCAGACATCGTTGTCATTTAAGTAATCATCGATTTTGTAAATATAGGCTTTTTGGCACAGAGTGTGCCTTACACATTTTTTTAATTTTCACCAGAGAATTAGTTTGTTTTTTTTTTATGTTGTGCTATCTCGCAAAAATCGCCAACCCGCATTGAGCACGCGTGGTGATTAAGCTCGAACTCTCTCTGAGAGAAGGCCTTTGCCCAGCTAGTGGGACATGTACAATTGTACAGGCTACATCTTACTATTTCTAAGATAATGATTGCCCCCACAGGTGATGCAGCTACTCCTGAGGTTGCCAGGCGACTACTGGGCACAGTGGGCGTTCCCAGCCGCCGAGGCATCCCCTGTCAACCGTCTTTCAGCCAAGCCAAGGGGATTCTTCTTCTCGCCCGCCGATACTGGGTAAGTGATCATCATCGTCATCAGCCCATCTCTGCCCACTGTTGGGTATAGGCCTTTTACCCCCTCGGGCTAGCTCTCGCGGTCTCTCTGCCTCTGACCATCGAAAGAAAAAAAAAAGAAGAGAAGAAAATAGGACACAAACACTCAAAACATAAAATCCTACTTCCTACTATCCTACTTATATTATATTTGCCAAAGTTTGTAAGTGTGGATGGATGGATGGATGTTTTTTACTCTTTCACGCTGAAACGGCTGAACGGATTTGGATGAAATTTAGAATAGAGATAGCTTAGACATCAGAATAGCACATAGGCTACATATTATCACGCTTTTACACTTAGGAGCAAAGTAAAGCATATATCCTTTTTCTGTAGTCCACGCGGACGAAGTCGCGGGCAAAAGTTGGTTTAACATAAAATCAAAAAAATTACTAATACTAGGTTAACACACACGACAGCACGTCGACGCTTACACGCTAGCACCACTCGGTTACGTTACGGGCATGCTTTTGATGATTTTGTTATTATTTTTAGGCCAAAAATAGGAAAAAATAGCCTTACCCAAAGGACGAAAACACATTTTTAAGCGAGAGTGTTTCTTTGATTCCAGAGCGGAGCGAAGGATTGTAGAGTAGAACCCCGGGCGTAGCGAGGGATTCTAAAGTAGAATCCTGTGCGCAGGGATTCAAAGTACTCGAGCTTAAAAAAGTGTTCTTCGGATAGATGTGATAAAAATAAATTTTATTTGTTCGCAGAGTAACAAGAAAGAAGAGAAATTACTTCCAATGATGACATCGTGCGAACGTAACTATAGTTAGATATATTTTAATTAATTAGTCTCCTTTATATCAACCCTAAGAACTAACATTTTTGTTTTCGTTCGTGTAAGTGAACATCTTAAGTTAACCACTCTTTTATCTTCTGTAATTTGTTGTAGATAATATAACGGTTTTGTTAGTTGACATGTAAACTATTAAATACTTTGAAGATTATGCTCTCACGCTACACCCGGGGCGTCTAGACATTAAGTTTTTTTTTTAAATAATAATTACTCCTCTGAGAGAACGCCTTTGCCCAGCTAATGGGTCAACTATATTTGTACAGGCTACATTTAACTTTTTTTACCAGTAAATCACAGGAAAAACAACAGGAAATTATTGTCTAGATGGTCCGTGTGTGTGCACCAAATTAAGTGTAGATTAAGTTTGTTTTCCAAAGAGCAAACCTTATTATTTTTCTCTTTGGATATTTCCGTTGTTAATATTAGGACGTCATTCCACCGCCTGAAATGAAGGAGCATCGCACATTTTACATTCATAAAATAGGAAGAGACTACTAAGGACATTCCCAGTGAAAGCAAGATTTTTCTAGTGATTCTGACCCAAGAATGTCTGGAACAGATTATAATTAGGAGTAGGACTGAGATTAATTAGGTAACATTTTAAAAGAGGATCATTTAGTCATTGGAATATTGGACTTCCAAGTATGAAGGAGGACGAAGAACAAAATTTCAAGCAAAATTGCTCTTTGAATGACCCAAATCCATCAAGAAATTACAAAGTTAGAGAGGTTTAAAGTTACGCAGTTTCAAAACGCGTGAATATTGCGACGTCATTTTATCTTACCGTAATACAGTTTAGAGGTAGGTTACAAGGACAGCACCATTAACCGTTATAGCTACAGAAAAACTGTCAGAAAAGAAAGTCATCGTATTGCGAAAATACTACGAGTGGCATTTACAGATTTTGAAAAATACATACAGAGTTGCCAGAAAATTAGCGAATTCAAAACGCGAATGATCCTCATTGAACTCTTTTTCGGAACTTTTAAGTTTATAGGTTGAAGAAAGTATTTATCGTAGTAAAAGTTTTAAAAAAGACGCGTAAAAGTTTGCAAGTTGCGGGCATCTTGCGCTAGAAAGAGGCGCTCAGTTTTTATAGTAGAATTCGAATAGCGGACCAATTATCATGTTTGAATGGAGAACTGTATTTCGCTAAGTCTACCGAACTTAGGGTCCAATAGAGACCCACTTGTACAGAGCATTTTCCCCATTGGTTGTCGGATTTTCGGAAGATAGGACCGGCTGATAGAGTCGTGCAAAGCTAACTTTGCTGTAAGATAAAGCGGCAACCCGAAAAAAAAATATTACTGCAACACTCACTAGCTGTCAATTCAGTGGTACATGTTACGTCAGTTATTGTCTGTTACAATTTTGTTTTGTGGAATACATTGAAAATATGGTAAAAACATACAAAAGCAACGTACGGAAATTACTATTTCGGATGCTCCACTGCAAAGTTAACTTTGCACGACTCTATATTTTTGACCTTTTGTAGATCTTTTTAGTTATAATTTGTTTTGTAAATAGTCCCATACTATTTACGGGACATCAATATTTCGATGGCTCCTACGTAAACTACCGTATCCCACAAAAAGGCGATTTTCATGTTTTTCGTTTTTTGTCATTAGATGATTATTTCGCATGTATCCCAAAAACAAAAACCTAATAATATTCAAAAATGAAGATTTTTTCAGACGTAAACTATCGTATGTTGATCACGGGCGCGCCGTAAACTATCGTATCGACCTCTTGCGGTAGTTTACGTGGGACACATTGCTTGCTACGCCTATCGTAAGTATATCTTACCATTCTCTACGTGGGAAGTATATAGATCTGAGCTTGTGTTTTGTGATGAAGCATGTTCTTACTAAACATGTTAAGTATTCAGTTTTGTTAGTTTTACTGCGTTTTCTATCAATCTTGTTCAAAACTATAGTATGTAACACATACGATTACGTACGTTGATTTTTCGAGGGGTTATGCTACGGTATGTTACACATACCATTTTGTACGACGTCGATAAAAAGTGATGTTGTATCGTATGTAACACGTACGATTATTTACTTGGTTTATATGAACCTGTTAACTATTGTATGTGTCACTTAGACTTATTTACGTTGCAATATTAGGCTGAGCTTATGACAATATCTTACAGATACGATAGTTTGCATGGAGGTTGAACAAAAAAAAAAAAGTTTTTTAATTCAAATATTCAAATAATTCAAATCGTTTATACCACTTAAAGCAGATTTGATTAAAAATAACATCTTTTTTATCGTAGAAAAATATTTTTAATACAAAACCATCACTGAAATCGACTACGTATTAAACGGATGGAACAAACTAAAAATCAAAACAAAACCATAACATAAAAGTTTCCACTTTGTGTATCGTATGGTGGAAAACAAATATACTTACTTCATGATGGTAAATTACACACTACTGTTATCCCGGGATCGGTGGATACAACTCCGTTTGGGACCTTCACTTTCACTACAGGGTGCACTCTAAGTGGATAGCGGAAATTTAAGTAGGATGTCTACTGATCAATAAAACAACTTGTACTAGGTGGCGAAAAAAATATCAGCAGTTTCATACATTTGGCGCAGTACTGAGTCGGCCTTTTGTATGGAACAGCAGAAATTTTTTTCAATCCATTTTTTTCGCCACCTAGTATAAGTTGTTTGTATTGATCAGTAGATAGCCTGCTTAAAGTTCCGCTATTGACTTAGAGTGCACCCTGTAGAGTAATTTTTAACAAGGATTTGAAATGAAACACGGATGTGGTTTCTTATAGACTGACCAACCGTTTTTGTATGCATGCTTGAGATACGCTTTGGTTGACGATGAAATTTCAGTTACCCGGGTTATAAATTTCCGAGACTCGACTTGGCGTAGGCAAATCAATACCAATAGAAGCTGAACACCAAACACATGAAGGTAACAAGAAATTCATTTATAAAATATATTTTTTACTGAAGATACAAAAACTCCACAAAGGAGCTTCAAAACAAAGATTAAAAGATCCTTATTTGGTTCATCAAATACTCACAAACTTAGATCCTAAGGATTTAAAAAGGCCCAATCTTGGGGTAGTTTGCAGCAGACTTTTAGACTGAAAATCTGTTCATAGCCTGTAAGTTAATAAATTCAATTATTAAAATCATAGATAAATCTGTATTTATTCTAAATTAATTCTTTTGGCCAGTTGGATGGACTCAAGACTTGTTGAGAACTGTGTCTGTATGCTTGACAAGCTCAGCCGTCACCATTGATTTCATTTGGTCTAGTTCCTAGACACGCGGAGTATATGTGCATGGTAACGAGAAGATGTTAATGGATCAGTGGCCTTTATATAGACAGTATATGAACGCTTCTAAGTATGAACACACTAGTAAGCCAAACTGAAACTCCAATCTGCGTGATGTATTGTATATTCCAAAACTTTCATTGGTGCCTAAGGTACACTGGGTGAAATGTCTGACTTATCTTTGGATCACAAAGTAACCAACAACCACCACAACCAAAGAGTATTCTATCTGTCAATCTACGCCAGAGAAAATACACGTCTGAGTCTGAGTGACTGCTGCAGTCTTCTTGGGATAACTATCATGGGCTCCTAAGCTTGAAAGTTTAGGTAAAGTTTAGCTTCTGAAATGCTCCTGTTTTGCATGTCCTGAGTAAGAATAGGAAAATGGCTGATACAAGTTATCCCGAAACCCGGCACTAAATTTCCAAATACGAATTTCCAATACAGATTCGTTAAAATTTACAGGAATTCTTAATTTTGTTCATATCTTACTAATTTACAGTCTTTATTTCCAACTGTTCTCTTCAAAACTGTAACCGGATGGTGTTTGAGAAAAAATTGCTGCGTTTACCACCTCAGTGGCAAATATGAATTTTATTTCCCAACCGTCCTTTTCGAGCTCATCAACGGATAATATCGGAGTTGGTTAGCCTAAAGTAGGCCTCTTTAGAATTTATGCAAGCCTTTAAAAAAAAACAAGTAATGAGAAAAGCACTGAGGCAGAGAGTCTACAATGGGCTACTCCTACTTTATTTAAGTCTAGTACTTTTTCATTAAATATCTTGAAGTCGGAAATAATAAATAGTTGATTCGGTCGTGAGCTTCAAGGAAACTGTTGAAAATAAAATTACTATTTGCCAGGGTGGTAAACGCCACTAATTTTACCCAAGTCCCCACCCCGGTGGCAGTTTCGAAGGAGACAGTTGGGAAAATAGGAAATATAAAAATTGATTAGTGGAATGGAAACATAAGGAAGTATAAAAAGTTATTTCATATAAATGTTTATTTATAATTTAGGTTTAGGTTCTACTAAATGTAATAAATGAAGTAAATATTAATTATCACTTAGATAAACCTCTGGTCCCATTTAAAATTTTAATATTTCCCCATATATTTACTAAATTAATGTTACATACCATACTATTTTTCATGTTATTTACAAAGTAAAAAACTGTAAGTGCCACATACATGTCATTTTACCTGCGATTTATCCATGTAAAACATGGTATGTGAAACATACGATATTTTCAGTCACCTCATCCACGCCGTAAAAAATGGTAAGATTAACATACGATATTTTCTTACTTCGTTACCCCGTCGTAAAGAATCGTAACAACAATATCTCCAAAAGTATTCAAAATACAGCTTTTACTTTAGCACATAAAAATCGAGCCCAAAATAACCTAATTATGGTAAAAATTTCAAAACAAAAGCTTTAAAATCAAAAGAACGGTTAAAGAAAACATCTTTAAATGGCTCTCCTGGAAAGTTAGCTTTTTGAACATACGGTAGTTTACGTAGGAGCCATCGATTTATGATTGAAAGTTTAAAACTTGTACTGAATTAATACTTTAGTAGTGTTAAGGCTTTGAATTTGTCTCACAAAATGATTCGTAGATTTTGTTATACATTTCTTTATTTTGAAGATATCTTTTGTATACCTATACCGAGTGGTCTCTTAACTCATATACTGTGAGTGAAGGTGCCACTGGACGCTGTATAAATCATCTCATTACTTAAATGCAAAGGCTTTAGTTTTTTGTATAACGGTAGCTCGGTAATCGGTACTGATGTGGGTATATGTATGTAGTCATAGCAATACTATTTTAAGTTACACTGTTTCTGATCTACCTAAGCAGCACATACTTTTTTCTCCTGAAAAAACTTTGAAAACAGGTCTTTTCAAACTTTCTATGACATGAAAATATATCACTTTTACCCCAGGTACATAAATTCATGTGTGTGTAGTATTTTTATTTGTGTAATTAAAGCATCACAAAGCTTAGATATTAGTCACTTTTAATATAACCTGTGTTGCAAAAGTGTATATTAAGAGTATGCAATATTAAGCATATTATGGCCCGGTTTCTGAGTTGAGAATTTTTCTAAGCACATACTTATGTATCGCTCTGTCACGCTCTTTTGTGAGAAATCTGCAGATGCAAAACTATATTTATGTAGGTACTTGCTTAGCGAATTTCTTAAATCAGAAACTGGCAGTATGTGTACTTTGCCGATATAGCGCTATTTCAGTATTGACTTTTATTATGTTTTGTTAAATTATGTGGCAAACGAACCTTCTGTAGCTACTTTTAATCAAGATAGAAAACTATTGTCATGGTATCTTCTACCGCGTATTATCATAAGAATACCAATAAAATTAACTATTTGAGAAAATAAAAGTATACGATGGACAAATTCCCTTGGCCTAACATTAGTATACGATATAGCCATTCTAGACCCAATAGATATATGAATAATAAGGCTAGATTATATTGTTGTAGCTTTTTCTAGTTTTATAATTATTTACTTACTTTAGTTTGTGTAACAACAGGACTTTTGAAGAAATGAAATTAAAGAAAATCTTGCAAAAACCTTTAATGTTCCTATTGCTAGACTAATACAGCGATTTCGAGAATATTTAGGTACAAATTCAATGAAACGACAACGGTTCCATCCAGCGCATCTATTCTCCAAAAATCTCTTGACGTCGTCAACCGTCAAACCCGGTTTTATTACTGGAAAATAGCTCTCATTGAAATGAACAATCTATTTTGACAGTTAATATTAGGAAAACTTCTTTTTATTTTTATACATCCTCCTTTGTATCCCACTGCTGGGCAAATGCCATCCCTTGTGTCTTCCACTCTTTTCTATCGGGTCCACCCACAGCCTTCTTTAGGGTCCACCTCTTGCCACCCCGGTACGAGTATTGAAGTTATTTTATTGTCCCGTATACTTTCTCCTTGGCCTGCCACGGGGCTGAACGAACATTCATACATACAAACGTCGAATATATCCAGTAGACTCGGAGAACTTCTCTCGCTTCGCTCACTCAATAAAGTGTGATGGATTCATGCAACTTTTTTTACCACGCAATGTGTGCAATATGAATTTAGACTGGAGCAAGACAAACAATAAGATCTGTAGCAAAATATTTGATTTATTATGATGAAACCTTAAAACTAAAATATACTATTATCATTAATTGATTTTATAAATATAAAACTTTACGAAATACATAGGACAATTTTGATATACGTATTTTCCTAACAGTAAGACATATAATTATATTAATTATTATCACAGTAAGTGGTAAAATAAATATAATTTAGAACTAGTATTATTTTGACGCGCAAGTAAAATAGAGAGCTTGCCAGTGACGAAACAAGCTACACGAAAATAAATGCATCTTTCAGATCTGCAAAGTTCATCACACTTACCAAATTCAGTTTAACATATATATTACACACGAAAAAAACGTATATCTCTTAATAACGATTGATTGCTTCCGTGCTTCACGCTTAGCCGCTAGTTGGTCCCGGTTGTTGTTGATTTATAATTATAACAATCGTTAAGACATGTCAGAGGCCACTCAATCTATTTAGTTCGCCCAAATTTGAGCTCTGACGGAGTAGCTATACACACAATACACTTTGACATATTTTACACCAACTCAGTAGAATGAAAATTCAATCACTCGCTACATTCGCTCGGGAACCAAAAGCGGCGCTCAGTTGCGCTGCTGTAAGCACAAAATGTACCACGAAAGAAGACACTTGAGACACCACGTGGTTTGACAAGCGCAGTGGCGATTTATAGGCCTCTTTAGCGGTATGAGGTCTGAGTGCGGGACGGGACCGGGCGTCATCCGGGCAGCGGAAAGAGGTGCGGGAGGCGCGGTCAAGTCTCTTCTTGCGTGGCGAGTATTGTAAGCCTTCCTGCGCTGGGTAGAAGGTCGAAGATCGCTCTCACGTCTAGGTGCGCTGCTGTAAGCTGTCCTCAGCCGTGGAGCGAGCCTCAAGGAAATAGGGACGTTCCTGCGCTAGGTAGAAGGTCGAATGTCGCTCTTACGTCTATGTGCGCTGCTGTAAGCTGACCTCAGCCGTGGAGCGAGCCTCAATGAAATAGGGGCCTTCCTGCGCTGGGTAGAAGGTCGAAGGTCGCTCTCACGTCTAGTTGCGCTGCTGTAAGCTGACTTCAGCCGTGGAGCGAGCCTCAAGGAAAAAGGGCCCTTCCTGCGCTGGGTAGAAGGTCGAAGGTCGCTCTCACTTCTATTGTCTAAGTGCGCTGCTGTAAGCTGACTTCAGCCGTGGAGCGAGCCTTAAGGAAATAGGGGCCTTCCTGCGCTGGGTAGAAGGTCGAAGGTCGCTCTCACGTCTATTGTCTAAGAGCGCTGATGTATGCTGACCTCAGCCGTGGAGCGAGCCTCAAGGAAATAGGGCCCTTCCTGCGCTGGGTAGAAGGTCGAAGGTCGCTCTCACGTCTATTGTCTAAGAGCGCTGCTGTAAGCTGACCTCAGCCGTGGAGCGAGCCTCAAGGAAATGGGGCCCTTCCTGCGCTGGGTAGAAGGTCGAAGGTCGCTCTCACGTCTATTGTCTAAGTGCGCTGCTGTAAGCTAACCTCAGCCGTGGAGCGAGCCTCAAGGAAATAGGGCCCTTCCTGCGCTGGGTAGAAGGTCGATACTGTCACTATGTAGCGACCTGCCGGCAGGTTTACAAGCTCTAGGGCGACGAATCCAGATCTGAAAGGAAGGGGCACGTAAATACCATAAGTGTTGGATACTTGTGTCCCAGGCACTGCAGAGTCGAGTGGTCTCTTCATCCATCTAGTGTGTGTGAAAGTGCCACTGGACGCTGTATAAAACATCTCATTACTTAGATGCAAAGGCCTAAGTTGGCTCCTTGATGTAGGTTGCAGAGGCTTGTTATTTGGTTAAGAAATGAAATGTTCCAGGCTTAGGTGATCTATTGTTCTGATTAAGCGGGCACTGAAGCTAGTCAGTTATAAGTGTCCCAGGCAAAAGACGTCTGGTTAACCTATTAAACAAAGTTTAATTTAAAAAATTAACAAAACAGTCCGACATCAAGTAGTTTCAAGTAGTGTAAAAATCAAGTAGTTTCTTGTGATATGAGTGGTGTTTTTTTATTTGGACCAGTTTTGTTGTGAGAGGAAAGTGAGGATTACGAAACATCAATTTTGTAGATTTTCTTCAGATTGTCCCTATAGCACACGGGAGACGACAATAGATTTTTCAACAGGTTTGTTTGTACTGCTACACTTAAGTGAAAAGTAAAAAAAACTCACCTATAAGCCCCGCTGGATTTACTAACGAAGGGCGCCGTAACTTCAGGATCCTCCAAGGACTCCACTCTGACGTCCACGCTGATCTGGTACTCCTTTGGACCCTTCAGCTCTAGGACCAAACTCGTCCCGGCCCGAGAGACCAGCAGCGTGTGTTTAGGGTTAAACCCGTAAGTCTGAGGGTGGTTCTCGCAACCGCCCGCAGACCGGCCCGACCATTCGCCTTTGATCTGTGGGTAAGAGGAAAAAGATAAGCCAACTAAGCTGTTAGGATGGTATAGGTGCTGGGCAAGCCTACTCAGTGGCGTATCCAGGATTTTTTGGCTTGATCCCAATGAGCATAGGTTTTCTAGATTAAAAAGCATACAACATTTATTTTTATAGAGGTTCTCAGTCAGATGCTTTTGGGGGGACGGGGGGGACTTGAGACCCTTATGCCCGTTTTCACCAACCACCCCTAATTTTATAAGGCCTCTTTTTTGTTTTTTCGTTTTTTCTAAAGCACTAACCCTTATAAATGTTTAAATTTATAAGGCCTTTTAACGAAAGTTATCTGCACCTCTGCAAGTCTATGGGTCATGGATGAAGGATCATTCACACGCAACTCATAAAGCTTGTGAGTGGAATTCGTATGGTCCTTCATCCGTGACCCCTAGACTTGCAGAGGCGCAGATAATTTTCGTTAAAAGGTCTTTTAAAATTAGGGGTGGTTGGTGAAAACGGGCATTAGCCGCACCCCCCCCCCCCCCCCCCCTCCCTAAATCCGCTTGTGAGCCTACTCCATCTAAAAACTAATGTCACCGGCACTGCAACGCCGAGTGGTCTCTTCACCCGTCCAGTGTGAGTGTAGGTGCCACTGGACGCTTATAAATCATTTCATTACGTAGATGCAAAGGCCTCGCCTTAGTTAGTAGAGGAAAAAACGTGAGAAAACTTGGCTCGTCTGACTTCCAAGTTATTGGTGCAGTCAAGCAGACTGTGGGATAGACCAACCGGCTGCTATAACCCGTGTCAATAAAGAATGGACAAGGACATTTAGGACGGAGTTAAAAACCTAGCGTTATCTCGCTTTGACTGTATTAATTAGAGCGAGAGGGCCAGTGTTTGAAGTTCATACAAATGTTTTCTAGTAAGTTAGTTAGTTTTCTAGTAATACCAATTGCTTAATGACACGGGTTATAACATAAAATTATTAAAAACAATAATTAAACGGGAACGTCTTCTCGTGAGACACAACGAGAGTAAAGCGGTCACATCTCTCTCTCTCTCTCTCTCTCTTTATCTATCTCTTTCTTTCTTTTTCACACGCTGTCTTCCTAATAAACTTAGTTTTCAATGTTATAATCAGTTATCTATGGTCTGACAGCGCCATCTTAGAATTTAATCAAAATTAAATGATAAACAAGGAAAAACACCAGTTTTTTCTGTCTAATTCCTATTTCTCACCGTCTTGGTCCACGGATAGGGCTCCAGCTTGTCCAGTTGGAAGGGACAAGTCCCGTACGCCCGCAGCGTGTAGAATATCGTGCGGGACTTCTCGTACTGGGACACGACCAGAGTGAAGCGGTCGCCGCCGCCACAGACAACCTTGCACAGGTAGTGCGGACTGTTGATGCGGATACCGTCGATGTAGGGAGGCGGGTCATCTGTGGACGAAAGATTCCGTGTTATCATCTTGTTGTCTTCAGAAAAAGCGAAGCGTATCGTTGGCAAAACGATACATTTTAATGTCTCCATTACATTCATAACAATACTTTGTTTATGAAGATAGCCACAAAATGAACCCCCTGATTGTAAAAAAAATATCAACGCGCCATCGACTTTTACAAATTTGACTTTTATGCGCAAATCCAGGTGGAACCAGGATTCACAACACAGGCACGCACACACACACACACACACACACACACACACACACACACACACACAGCAGTGGAAGCGTTTGCAGGGTGGTATAAGTCCAGGAAAGTTAAGGGAAAGCTTTAGGGTTCAACAACACAAAATACACGACAAGGCTCGCGCGGCAATATCTATACAGGGTGTTAAAAGACCGCCAACAAAGCGGGAAACTACGTATTGTCCTCATCATAAGGAACATTTTTGCCCAAGGAACTGCCTGGGAAATCAACTGTTTCCGAGATAATGAGGTTCAAAGTCGGACTTTTCAAAACTTTTTTTTTGCATAAATGTATTCAATATCTACAGGGTGCACTCTAAGTCAATAGCGGAACTTTAAGTGGGCTATCTACTGCTTGTACTAGGTGGCGAAAAAAATGGAGTGAGAAAAATATAAGCTGTTCCATACAAAAGGTCGACTCAGTACTGCGCCAAATGTATGAAACAGCTGATATTTTTTTTGCCACCTAGTACACGTTGTTTGTATTGGTCAGTAGACAGCCTACTTAAAGTTTCGCTATCGACTTAGAGTGCACCTTGTAGAGACTTACATGGATAATAGACCCTTCTCCCGTTATTCTTATAGACCAAGAGCGTGATGTACTCCTTGTTGTGTCTAAAGTCGTCGATCTGCGTGATGTGCCGTGTGAGTAGCAACCACACTGCTCCTCTGCCCTGCACGTGCAGTGAGAACTGCGGGTTTTCACCGATGTTGTACGCGTCCTTCACTGGGCCGTTGCCAGCGTCCCACTTTCTGTTGAGATAGACAGTATTCTCTTAAATTTTCACAAACTATGTGAAGTATTCTGTCCTGTTATATTTTGAACCCCCGACGGGGAGGGGTGTTATAAGTATACCCCGTTATCTAATGTTCAGTTTGGGGGCAAGTGATGGGGCAGTTGCGATAATCAATGGCTGGAATGAATGTCTAGAGCATTCACAAAATAAGAATTTTATTTTGACAAACAACCCTTTATACACTTTTTTTGTGCACACACAGCATTTAGCTGAGCATCGTCCCATTTATCATTTATTGTTCTGTTCTGATAATTATTATTTTCAATGTTTATGTATTTAATGTAAAAATGATAATAATTTTTTTTTTCACTTTCACTTTATAGATAAATATGAATCGACTAATAATGTGAAGCAACATCACTATTTGCCCCCAAACTGAGCATTAGATAACGGGGTGTAGACTTATAAGTTTGACCGGTGTGTGTTAGGGTGTGTGTGTGTGTGTGTGTGTGTGTGTGTGTGAGAGGATGTATGTGTGTGTGTGTCTGTGTAGGTCTGTCTGTGTGTCAGTCTGTGTGTCTGTCTGTCTGTCCCCAAAAGATACTTACTGGTGTATGCAGTATGTGAACTCAAATAAGGACGGATTCCAATTGAGGTAGAAGACGTCAAAGAAATTCAGTATGCTCGCGTAGTCTATCCAGAACACGCCGTTGTCATACCTGAAAGAGATTTTACATTACATGTCATACAAGGGAACCAATTACGCCCTTTTCACATGTGCCGTTTGCCGGATAGCCGGCGCCAGGTATTCTGCGGAGAAATGTATGGGCTTGCTAAACTTGATAAACTACTTTTTCTATTTTCTATTTAATGAAATATGCTTATTTGAAGCTATATCGTTTCTTTATTGTCACCGTAAAGTATTTTTATCTCACGAAAGCGGACGAGCCATACTTGTAGTTTTAATGCGTATAGACGCGCGCTTTTGTCTGCGTAACTTCATGCTGACAGTTTTTAATGTTTAATTTTGGCGCGAACTGAGTAACACTAGTGACTCGGCCGAAACCGACCGCTCCCGAGCTTACGCACACAAAGACAATGTGCATGTACATTTACACACACAAGTATGGCTCATCCGCTTTCGTGAGATAACACATCTGTTCAGTTTATTATAGATCTTCAATCAAGGATAAAACTAGATACAACATAGAACTCTGAAATGTGTCTGGAAAAATAGATGCCCAAATTGCCTTTGGGAGCTTATTTGCTCGTAGTCTATGCAATTAAAGTCAACCTTATTGCAACTGTACACTAATGCAATAAGGTTGACATTCGAATATTAGACGTATGGTCGAAATTATGTTTCGTATTGTTCTATTGCTGATATCATTTGTTTCTGTGGGGACAAGTTTTTATTGTGATTTTAGACGTAATGCGGATTCTATGGGATTTTGTTCGGTGTTATAGATACGTACTGTGCAGCACTATCAGGATCGTAGTCCAACTGCCCCCGTAGTGAGTGTGTCCAGTGTACGGTGTCCAACTCTGAGTAGTTCCCGCGCCAACGCAGGTGTGACCAGGGGTTTTTGAGCTTTAGCAACTTTACTCCCTGAGAAAGGAACAATAGCAAGATGTTAGTAATTTGTTTGTACACGATGTGGCCTGTACAACTGTAAGGGTAGTATTCTAGAACGATACTTAAACTCAGTTCAAACTAGAACGCTACTTAAACTCTGTTTAAACTCAGTTCAAACTAGAACGGTACTTAAACTCTGTTTAAACTCAGTTCAAACTAGAACGCGACTTGAACTCTGTTTAAACTCAGTTTAAGTAGAGTTTAGTATTGTCGACTGTCAATAAAACAGTGCATGTTTTGATTTGAATATCCCTCCCTTCATATCAAAACATGCACTGTGTTATCGACAGCCTGAACTCTGTTTAAACTCAGTTTAAGTATCGTTCTAGAATACCGCCCTACATGTCCCACCACCGACAGTTCGAGAGCTTGTACACACGACAGCACGTCGGACTGTACACTTTTGTTGTAAAGTCGCCCGTAACGCAACCGAGTAGAGTGCTAGCGTGTAAGCGTCTACGTGCTGTCGTTTGTACAAGGTGGAGACAATTCACTAGCAATAGCGTTGACGATAGAAAAACTAGACTTCACCAACTTTATGTACAGATGTTTTATCTCACGAAGGCGGATGAGCCATACTTGTGTGTGTAAATGTACATGCACATTGTCTTTGCGTGTGTGTCTTTGGCCCGGTTTCTGAGTTGAGAAATTCACTAAGAAAATGGGTAAGCTTTGATCAAGGATAAAACTAGATACAACATAGAACTCTGAAATGTGGCTGGAATAATAGATGCCCAAATTGCCTTTGGGAGCTTATTTGCTCGTAGTCCATGCAATTAAAGTAAAACTGTACACTAATGCAATAAGGTTGATATTCGACTATTAGACGTATGGTCGAAATGATGTTTCGTATTGTTCTATTGCTGATATCTTTTGTTTCTGTGGGGACACGTTTTTATTGTGATTTTATACGTTATGCGGAGTCTATGGGATTTAGTTCGGTGTGGGTAAGTATCGTTCTGTCTCTGTAGATTTCTCACAATAGAGCGTGACAGAGCGATAGTTAAGGCTCCGTATAAGGCTAACTAGCGCCACCAATGTTAAAAAAATCATATCTTCCTTTAGAAGAAGTTTCTGAAAAAATCCTAAGATGAGCCTATGCGCCATGCTTTTCTAGATTTTTAAGTGTAGATACCCTCTTCGAAATTTACTTTTAAGCTAAAAAATTTTCGATAACCGCCAAAAGCGGCCGTTTTTTGCGGTTATCGAAATTTTTTTAGCTTAAGACTAGAAATTGAATTGGGTACCTACACTTAAAAACCTAGAAAAGCATGGCGCATGAGCTCATCTTAGGATTTTTTCAGAAACTTCTTCTGAAGGAAGATATGATTTTTTCAACATTGGTGGCGCTAGTTAGCCTTGTACGGAGCCTTAAGTATTTGCTTAGTTAAATTCTCAATTCAGAAACCGGGCCCTTGAATTTCGAATTTTTGAGTTACGCACATAAGAGCGTGCGTCTATACGCGTTACAACGACAAGAATGGCTCATCCGCCTTCGTGAGATAAAACAACTGTAATTAGGCTTTACGTAACTTCTAGAGATACTTTTTAGAGCGTAGAGACAGAAAGACAGAGCAGAATTTGAATTCAATCACTACGTGTGCACGTGCAAAGCACAATGGTAATATTTTTATGCCCGTCGTCAGCCACTCAAAATACAAAATGGCCGCCCCAAAATGGCCGCTTAACTCACATTGGCAACTTTGACATCCAGCACCGCATACGCGTGCGTGGCGACCAAGCCCGTCCGCTCAGCGTCCGCGTCGCTTAGCGCGCCTGTAGCCACTGTCGCCAACACCTGCAATACACGGCATAAGCTTAGCTATTGTAAATAAGCTAAGCAAATGCCCTGGACAACTGCAGCCCTCTCGCTCGCACTTTTCAACATAAACAAAGTTTATAACCAGAAATAACCTATTAAGAACTATTTTTACACTTAAACTTTCGTAAGCACTGCACATTTTGTATTTCGTAAACGGTTAAACTTACTTGTATTTTGTCGGTGTCGGTTTCGGTTCTCATTCGGAGACGATAAAATATAGTTGCAGACCTATATAATAAAGCTACCGACATGATGTGGACAAACTTTTGATTTCATATTTCTAGTTACTGAACTTTTAACCGAAGTTTAATGTTTTTTTTATTACTTGGAATATGAAGTCAAAAGTGTGTCCACATGTCGACACCTTTATTTTCTACAACTATATTTTATCGTCCAAAGTTGAAAATTATTTTAAAATCAATTTGTTGAGAATAAATAAATGTTGAGAAGTGAGAGCGAGAGGGCTGCATTGTCCAGGACAAAAACAGGTCACGTAGTATGGGTACGTTCCTTTATTTGTCCTCACCTCGCCGCGCTCGAGTCTCGTCCTTATTGTCTCGTACAGAGAGTCGGCGTTGAAGTCGGCCTCACCGCTCCGGAGGGCGCAGCGCTCCGGCACCCAGCCGGTCAAGGCGTGAAGGTCGATATTCTGTTGACAACGTAAAATCGGGTTATATCCACCGATCCCGGGATCAGAGGATACAACTTAATCTGTTTGTTTCCACTGATCAGGGCTTCGATCAAGGATAAAACTAGATACAACATAGAACTCTGAAATGTGTCTGGAAAAATAGATGCCCAAATTGCCTTTGGGAGCTTATTTGCTCGTAGTCTATGCAATTAAAGTAAAACTGTACACTAATGCAATAAGGTTGACATTCGAATATTAGACGTACTCGTATGGTCGAAATGATGTTTCGTATTGTTCTATTGCTGATATCATTTGTTTCTGTGGGGACAAGTTTTTATTGTGATTTTATACGTAATGCGGATTCTATGGGATTTAGTTCGGTGGATCCCGGGATCGCCCGTGGAGACATCCATCTGATCCCGGGATCAACCGTTTATGATAATTATTACGCTAATGGAGTTGTGGATTAGCATATATTATAAACGGTTAAACCGATTTTGATACAACATATTTAAGAACACTCTCTAGAAAACCTGCTTTCAAATAAAAAAAGGCACACACACACACACACACACACACACACACAAAGACAGACACACCCTAACAGACAGAGAGACACAAAGACACCCTCACACACAGACAGGCAGGCACACACACACATAACGATCAAACTTATAACACGCCTCTTTTTTGGTCGGGGGTTAAAAAAACTAGCTACTACCTACTATAGCAGAAGATTTATTTGTATTTAAATCGGGACAATCGGGTCGAATCTCTATGGTGAAAAAAAAAACACAAATAATTTGTGAATATCATGAATCATTAAAAGTTAATACAAGGTGTTACAAAACTCTTTTTACAGGGTTATAGCACCCGATGATAGGGATCACAACCTACATAATTTTTTTGCTCTATGACGTTCCATTAATTTTTAAATTAATAAAATGTGAACGATGTGGCGGGAGGAAAGTATTTTTAAAATATTATTTTCATTGACTTTCACAATGTTTTAACAACTCAAAGCTATGTAATTGCACCTACACGCACAAACATATTTTTAAATTAGAGCTATATCAAAAACAAAAAAGTTATGAAAAAATTTCAATTTTGAGGTTATAAAATAAAAATTGTTTTTTTCCAACTTTTTTTTACAGATTTTTACACCCTGTAAAAAGAGTAAGGATGTTTTGTAACACGGTGTATAGCAGAATATCACTCACGCTGTTAGATCCCGGAAAGTCGTACCCTCCCATGACCTTCATATAGGCCTTTTCCAGCAGCGACACCCAAAACTCGCTCTTATTGCTCGAGTACGAACAAAGCAGCCTCCCATGCCTGCTATACGGCAAAAGCTCGTCTATTATCACCTGAAAAAGATAAACAAATGTTAACGAGACAAACAGAGTTCGAAAGGGAAACAGATTCAAGATATTTATTTGCTTTGAACGTGGTAGGCACATTTCAGATGTTAAAATAGTTGATATTTAAAAGCTCGGCACATTCAACCTATTTAAGGCATGCAAATATTATGAGTACATAATGCAAAACAATATAATAAATAATAATGTCAATATTTTTTTTAAATGACAATAATATTTAAGTCAACAGGAATATTAGATTCAACGGAATGTTTGATACAATTTATCAGCATATACAGCAGATCCAACGACATAGCTTGAGTAGCTGGAAAGCAGTGTTTGTTTGCGTCTGGCACAAAAACACGACCACAGTTGATGCTCATCACCATCATCAGCCTGTTAAGAGGAGGTAGCCCAGGTGTGTAATAAATAAAGCACTAGACAATTTTAAATAACAACCAACCATATTTGTTATGTAGGTATTGGGTTTAAGGTTTAGGTTTAATTAGTGTCTTAAGATAGGTAAGTGCTGAAAACCAGCGTCGTCAGGAAACGTGTACCTAGTTCACAAAACTGACGACACATGCTGAGCACTCCACCTTTTTCCTTGTACACAAATTAAGTTTAATGTTGCACATAGCCAATAAGTATTTTTGAATTTTCTGTTAACTTTTTTGTGTGTTCTTTGGTAATAAATGTCCTTTATGTTTATCTTTAACCCTCCCACTAGCTCCGCCAGTGAAAAAAAAAACATACTTGTCTTCTTTTTGGATGCGTTATTTGCTAAAAACGGGCCGTCTAATGAGAATCCCTAGGCTTTACTATTTAAGGACCTATATAAGGTCTAGATCCCAGAGCCTAAAACCGAAATAAATCTTGCACAAGATAAAACGTGGCCGTTTTTTCTTGTGTAGGATTTAGTCGTTGTTAATACCTAAAGCCGAGTAAAGGCCTCTTCAAGCCTCTTCTTCGTTTTTAGCAAAAAACGCATCTAAAAAGAAGATATGATTTTTTTTCCATTGGCGGCGCTAGTTGTGCCTATATTTGGGCTAAAGAGCTCGAATAAACTTTATCCACTTTCGATTATCTTTCGCAACCGATTCGAGGTCTTTTCAGTCATCTAGGCTTCCACAACACAGATGTAAATCTAGCGTGGAAACCAACGGATAATGTAATCATTACTGTACTACACTCTAACCATTATTACAATAACTGAAACTGTAACTATCTGTATAATTCATGTGGTTTTTAAATAAATACCTTTTATGTTTTATCTTTAAGTACGATTCACTGGTGAAGTGGAGACCGATCTTCGCCACGTGGATTGGCCCATTTTGGTTTGTGTCGTTATTTTTGTATGTTTATATTATACATCTCACCTTTCTCCTTACTCCATTGAGATGCAGCTTCACCATGTATTTCCCAAAAGGATTATAAACTGGCTCCTTATTCTTATTGCGAGGGTAAATTATGTTGGTGATAATCTTCTTGTTGAATCGTCTCTCGTAAAGCGCGCTCACAGCTAGAGAGGCCACGAATGAGCAGTCTGAAACGATCTGGAAAATAAAAAAAAGTAAGATGTAGGTAGCCTGTACATGTCCCACTAGCTTGGCAAAGGCCTTCTCTCAGAGAGAGACCACGCGTGCTCAATGCGGGCGATTTTTGCGTTGAGGGTATAATGCCTCATACGCTCAGGTTTCCTCACGATGTTTTCCTTCACAGTCAGCGAGTTGTATTGCTACAACAAATAAACAAATATACGTAAAAAAAAACAATTTTAAACACTTTTAGCACAGTAAATAAAGGCCTTTGCATGTAGGTACGTAATGAGATGATTTATACAGTGTCCAGTGGTACCTTTACTCACACTAGATGGGTGAAGAGACCACTCGGCGCTGCAGTGCCTGGGACATTGTTTTAGATGGAGTAGGCTTGCCCAGCTCGCCCGGCTCCTGCGCCCAGCCCCGACATTTTAGCTTCAAATAAGCATATCTCTTAAACGGCTGAACCGATTTTGATAAAACATACTTAAGAACACTCGCTAGAAAAGTTGCTTTAAAAAAAACGCATCCAAATCGGTTCACTCGTTTAAGAGACACGGTTCACACGGTTCTGTGGAACACACACACACACACACACACACACACACAGAGCGGTCAAATTTTTAAACACTCATATTTTTGGGTTGGGGGTTAAAAAAATATGCTCGAGCAAAAGAGTGGCGGGTTGAATATTCATGCCCCGCGTTCGTTTGCGTTGATGTCATTGTGTGCGTTAATCGTGCGTGTTTACAAGCCTTTAAACTAGCTGTGTGCGTAATGCGTCTCGCAGAAGAACAACTTACAGTCTGTTTAATGCTGAAACAGTCGATGTGTTCGCCGACGATCAACTTAGGCTCGCTACAGATCTCGTCGGGCCGCACCCAGCGGTCGAACTCTCGCTCTTGCTTCGAGCTCAGCTTTAGCAGGCCGTCTCTGTCTGAAAGTTAGTTTTAATTTATTGAACGAGCGAGCGAAGTTCTCCGAGTCTACTTGAATAATCCGGCGTTTATATGTATGTGGGTATGTGTGTATGTATGAATGTTCGTTCGACAATAATATGAGTAAAAGTCGGATCGGAATTTGGTAGTAAAGTGAGCCAAATTGGTCGAGGGTTGCTGAAATATGGGGTCGCACAAATTGAACAAGGTAAAAATTTTAGAAACACTATTTTTAGTTTCAAGCGTTACTAAAACGTTCGTAAAATAATGTTCTCACTGGGAAATAATTAATTATGCAATTAATATTATTATTAATAAAAATTATAATACATTATCTGTAATTGGAGGTGTACTAAGCGAAGCACCGCATTGCATGTAAATAAATTAGAAATCTAGTGCAACCTTTGTAGATGAGTCATATTAAATAAAATAAAAAAATAAAAACTATCTCCCCTGAGCCGGTTGTCACTAACCAAAACAACACTCTGTATGGCCAAAAGTTGTCTTTAGGCAGCACCAAGAAGTAAAGTACAGTTACCGTGAAAAGGGATGGCGTACTGGAACTTCTCGCTGAGGTCGATGTCCATGAAGGGCACGAAGCAGTTGTTGTTGATCTTGGACGTCTGCAGCAGCACCGCCTTCTCTTCATCACTGTACGTGTGCTTCCCCGTGGTCAGTTTGAGCTGGATGCTCTGCTCCCGGGTCAGCTGCGGCCTTGTCGGGGTCATTGCTAGAAGTTCAAAGTATAATCCGTGCGGGATCAGAATGGGATAATACCTTTTGGAACGGAGACGCTCGAGGTCCTGTAGCGTTAGCATTTCGGCAAACTCTAGTTGTCTATGGCAAACTCGCGTCGAAACTTGCTTGTGTTTTCTGTGCGCGTGGGTGTCTGCTCGAGTTTTATCGAGTTTTATTCAATTAATGCAATAACATTGAATCGTTTTAGATTACAACCATTAAACATTTTTGTGTATTTCCAATTTCCAATGTCCAAGAACTAACATTTTTTTTACTGACGCTACTCGAGAACTGTCATTTTCGATTCAGTTCCGAATGAATTATCCTATTCTGATTCCGCACGGATTATACTAGGGTTGTTCAATGAGAATGAGATCCTTGGAAAGAAAAAAAAATACTGGGCGGCATAGCATTTAATAGAATAATTATATAAAAAAAATATTGGTCTGCAACCGCAACGCAATAGCGCGTCGATAGGTTCCTAGTAGAAGGAAAAAAAACGAGTTCTCCTCGTTTTTCTCCTACAACCAGCGAATTAATCTTCAATGATTAGAATCAGAATATTCTTTGCTGTACTAGCAGAACAATAAAAGGACAGAAAGCATTAATACATCGTAATTGAAGCCTATAACTGGGGGCTTATAACTATATCGAGGCACCATTGCGTTACAGACTCAGGCCCCAGGTCTTCTTATTTGCTATGCAAGGATGCAAAACTATTGTTAGCAGCTGATACTTGTATTGAATACCGAGCTAGCGAAGGTTTCTAAAATAAGAAACCTCAGGTATTCAGAAGTAAGAGACGCAAATAATATTGCATCCGTGCGAAACACACCACTTTTCATCTCACACAGAGAGGTTATTATGTTAGATGCACCAAAAAAACAATAGACAACTAGGTACAGTCGGCCACAGTCTCAGATACCCCTTTTTGTTCGATTGGCGCCCTTATGCCGCGCGCGGTAAGAGCTGCCATGGGGTATCTGAGATTGTGGCCGACCGTACACACGACAGCACGTCAGACTGTACACTTTTGTTGTAAAGTCACCCGTAACGTAACCGAGTAGAGTGCTAGCGTGTAAAGGTCGACGTGCTGTCGTGTGTACGTAAAATGAGTTTACTTCTTTGCAATTGACAGATGAGTCAAATGAGTTCGTTTATTAAAATTCAAATTTCGAAGCGCGCAAATATGCATTTTGCCTCATCGTATGGTACTAATAAGACCATACTTTCGGAGCCTGGGAGAAGAAAAATTGCTTTCTGTGCTCAAGTTATGGACTCTATTGAATTACCTGGTTTTCGATGATCACTGACTGCCATGTGAGTCATCTTGTGAATGCCTTTCAACATCTCTGCTCTATCCAGAGCCTGCTCCGCTATCTTCGTCACTTTCGACTTTATATCGGGGTCTGACGTTTGCTGGAACAAGGATTTTTTATTACCAGTAGTTCACCATCCAGATGGATAGTAAATAATCAAGAGCACCCCAAGACCTACTAGGCAAAAACTAGTTGGACTCTAATTTGAGGATGGGACACTGGTCTCACACCTAACAAGCCTAATATCAGAATGTCTTTAAACAGAAAGAACCAAACACAACTACTAATAAATGTCCTAGATGACAGATAGCAATAAAAACCAGGTTGTTAAAAAAAAAAAACAATTTGATTGAATCCTCTCATCATAATCAGGATGATTGAATCGTTTTAGTGCTCACTAGTTGGCGCCACTGCCAAGTAAGGAAGGTCCTGAAATATAGCTCTAAAGTTAGTACTTTGTATAAGTATTTGTAACCTTGACGTTTTCCGCAACTGGACTGCTGTTGAGCCTATTTTGCGTGAAAGCTTAGCGAAAGCGAAAAAGAAACAAAAATAAAGCTATGCTACTTATGCCATCCCAGATCCTCGAGGAAGTCCAGCAACCTTCGGATGTCTCTGCAGGCCTCCCGCAGCGTCCCTGGGCTTCCGAGTAGGGTCATTCGTTGTGTGGCCACCCCTGTGCATTCCACTAGCACGTGAGCGGCTGTCTCCTCTGCCTCCATGCATGCTCTGCACAGAGGGCTGTCCGTAATTCCTAACTCCCGCAGTGTCCCTGGGCTTGTTCGTTGTGTGGCCATCCCCACAAGTTAGTACTTTAGTTTTAGTTTAATTAAGGTCATGAAAGGTTTTTCCACGGTAAGGGGGTGAAAAGGTTGAAAACTACTGCCATAGGATAACTTACCATCCCAACAGCCATCTCTACGGCTGTGGTATACAGCTGTAGAGCCAAGTCTTTGAGTCCTGCCTCGTCTGCATCCAGTGCTTGCTGCATTATGAAGTAGCACTGTTGCATGCCGCGCTCACTGTCCGCCTGCTTGATCATTTCTGCGAATGTAAAAAAATACTGAGGCCTTTGCATCTACGTAATGAGACGATTTTTACAGGTTCTAACTGTTTACTGGCATGCCGGCAAGGGCATAAGGGGCTTAAGGGGCCTGCAGCTGCAGGGGGTTTGTAGCGCAATGGCGTGTCGATAGGTTCCCAATCGAACTTGATAGCGGAACTTTAAGTAGCCACCTAGTACAAGTTGTTTGTAGTGATCATTAGACAGCCTACTTAAAGTTTCATTATCGAATTTAATTGCACCCTGTAGATTTGTTGTACTTAGTGTATAAAACAAACAAGTCATTCATATTCATGAAACAATGCAACAACAGTTACAGATAATTAATAATCCATGACTCATTACCTAAAGACCTCACTCAACAAAGATGGGAAACAGGAAACTAGCTCGTTTTTCGACTACTAACATAAACCTACCTTTCTGCTCCTGGATAAAGGTGGCTCTCTCGAGGTATTCACGCACTTTATTGCCTAGTTCCGCTTGTTTTTCCAAAGGAACTTGTTTACGCACTCGGTCCAGCATTCTTGCAGCCGTCCTGTAGCACTCCACGGCCTTGTCCACCTGGCCTGTCTGGTCGAATTGGACGGCCAAGGTTGCGGCCTCGGTGGCCTGGGCGAAGTCGCCCATTTTCGAGCGTTTTCAAGCGAATATTATCTCAGAAAGTCAGAAAATTGCAGCGCGAGAGAAGCACGACAAAGCACGATTTGTTTGGGTTAGACTTTTTTTTTATTGACATGACAGACGGCGGCTGGCGAAATGTCATTCACACACAACACTACTATGCCGATTATTTCGTTCTGTGGTTCCTTCCTACAAAAAAAATACAAATTCGTTCATTCAATCCGCGATCGATTGACCAAATCATTCATCAATTTCATTCACTCATGTCAGATTTTTTGTCGTGTGAAGGTTGTTTCTTCTTGTTTTCGATTATTTTATTCTGTAAAATCGTGTAAAAGTGCTCAAATTAAGTAAATTTTATATTATATTTCCCAGTGTTTTATTACATAAAATATTGTGGCTATAAAATGGCTCCGGACGTCTTAACAAACGCTAGCAACGAAATCCGGGAGAATTTGGTAACTTACTTTACTATTATGTAAAATAGGTGAAGAAATGCATAAGTTCTAACACGAATTCATTAATTATTTACGTTTGCGCTAGGCGCATTCATGAGTCCTACTAGATTTTGTAGAAAAAGTTGCAAAAGAAGTTCGAAGTAGAAAAATTGACCTTCGCACTATAATTTCATGGTTCTTTCGTCCTATGGTTTGGTGGCTGTGTTCATTTTTCAAATAAAGCGAGCCAGCCAGTTGAAGGTAAGGTCAGCGAAATGCTAAGATGACCCATAACGTAGTAGCTCTTAGTGCGCGCGGCAAAAGTGCGTTAATCGAACAAAAAGAGGTATCCTATCGTGTCGGTAACTGTGCAAAGAGTTAGCAAATAAAAATGTTCTTATTGTTCATGCCTTTTGTTCAAATGTTTATTTTTATTTAGCAACAGATATTGGACTCTGATATTGCTCACGAATTCCTTTATATCCTCTTTAATTTTAGGTGGCAACAGCAGTAAAATTCCTATCAAACCAGAATGTCCAGCGATGTACAATAGAGGCCAAGGAACGCTTCCTTCGGGGCAAAGGATTAACGGACCCCGAGATACAAGTGAGTTGCATGTTTTTTTCATAGTACTTTGGCCTATAATGGCCCAAAATTATCTGCTTTGCACATAAGGACCTTTACTTGTCTACTACAAGTTAACTCTCATCAAGGCCGTCTTAAACTATGCTGGGGCCCCTGGGCACACAAGAATTTGGGGCCCCTTTTTGAACAGGGGCTCCAAATTCTTGTGGCAAAAGGGAAACTAAAAATTTCCTACATTACAATGCCAGGTCTTCTGTCAAAAACAATGTTGTTGGCTTATTTTATCACTGCTCACTGTTACTGTGCCCGAAAAATATGCTTTGAGAATAATTATGTAAGAGATATTGTCTGTTCTTCGGGGCCCTCTGAGGATGAGGGCACTGGGCACGGGCCCCATGTGCCCTTATGGTAAAGACGGTATTGACTCTCACGCTAGCTTGACATGGTGCAAAGAGGCCTTTTTACTAGGCCGTCAGTGCAAAACCGCCGCTTTGCAGCGTGCTTGTTTAGTGTTTTACTAATGTGTAAAGCCAGCATCAAGATCATAGCTGGTTGTGCATAAATGTGTGTACAGTCGGCCACAGTTACAGATAACCCATGGCATGGCAGCTCTTACCGCACGCGGCATAAGGGCGCCAATCAAACAAAAAGGGGTATCCTAGTGTGTGGTTGAATGTATATCTAACAAATATTTATGCACAACAAGCAATGAACTTAACTTAGAATCCAACTCTTTGCATTTACAATTAGATTAGTTAGACTGCCTCATCTGATTACCTACCATAGTGTATGTTTTGTCAGCAGCTTGCTTGCTTTGTTCATGTTAACGTTTTTGGAGCCGTCAGACAGTCGCTCTGCCAGTCAAGGGGATTAACTGCCTAGTAAAATATAGGCCCCCTTAAGGCCCATTAAAGGACTAAAGCTCATCTTCAAAAAGCAAGCAATGCAGGGGCTAAAAGTGGTGAATGAAACCAGTTGCTTCAGAATTTGCCTGTGCATTCAGAAACTAATGTCATACATAGCTATCTTGTTTTGTTGTTGGTAAATATAATATCAAATACATCTCAAAACAGTTTTCCATTGGGGAAAATTTTGTGAAGGTAGAGGGCAAGCTATAATTTGTTTATTCTGAGCCTTTTCAATCTATGCCATTTGTATGTTATACAGGGTATTGCGAGTGATAGCATAATATGTAGTAAGGAAGGCTAAAATTTTATGATTAATGGGTATTTTTCACAAACTTATTTTAATAAATTTAAATTAGTTTTCTGGCTTAGTATCTACAGGGTGCACTCTAAGTCGATAGCGAAACTTTAAGTAGGCTGTCTACTGATCAATATAAACAACTTGTACAAGGTGGCGAAAAAATGGACCGAAAAAAATATCAGCTGCTTCATACATTTGGCGCAGTACTGAGTCGACCTTCTGTATGGAACAGCAGATATTTTTTTCGCTCATTTTTTTTAGCCACCTAGTGGATCTTGTTTGTATTGATTAGTAGATAGCCTACTTAAAGTTCCGCTATCGACTTAGAGAGCACCCTGTAGTAGCAAATAATAACCCCTGAGTCGTGTCACTTTAATTTACAAAACAACACATAGTATTTTATACGACTTCAAACAAGGCCTATTTCTAAAACTGAACACTAAAAAAACATTTCTCTCTTCACAGAAAGCACTTGAAAAATGCGCCGAGATGATAGACTTACCCGCAATGACCTCAGAGCTGATGTTCTTCCACCAGTCGCGGCATTCCTGGTTCAGAGACAATGTGCTGCCCTTGATCATTTATGGCGGGTTTGCCTACGGATCTTATTGGTTTTATAAGGTGAGAATAATGAAGAATGTCCGTGGGTCTGTTAAAACACTGGAAACTGGATGACCGTGTAGCCTAAAAGTTTAGAAATACACCAGGGCCCTTAGCCTGTAACGCAATAGCGGGTCAATGGCGTCCCGGCAGAAGGACAAAACCGGGCTCTCCTCGTTTTTCTCCTACAACCAGAGAACTAATCCTCTAGAATTAGAATCAAAATATTCTTTGCTGTGCTACAAAAACATTAAAAGGACAGACAGCGTTAGCAAATCGTAATTGAAGTCGTCACCTGACAGCCCATTTTGGCACCATTGTGTTACAGGCTAAGGGCCCTGGGCCTTTTGGAGTTTTTTGCGCGAGCGCGGCAAACTCGCGTGACTTCACAACGCACCCGACACATACACCCTAACACTCATTCAAAGGGCTGTATCTTTGGAACCGTACTAGGTAGCCAGTTGAAATTTTCAGAGATTATGTTTTATTCCATCCATTTTAAATTGAACGAGCGAGCGAAGCGAGCGAAGTTCTCCGAGTCTACTGGAACAATCCGGCGTTTGTATGTATGTATGAATGTTCGTTCGACGATAACTTGAGTAAATTTAGTCTGATCGTCATGAAATTTGGTAGGCAGGTAAATGGGGCAAAGAGATTTTTTAAGTTCGAACATGAGCCAAATCGGTCGAGGGGTTGCTGAGATATGGGGTCGCGAGTTCATAGTTCGGGGCGAACCACTAGTAGTTGAACGAGCGAGAGAAGTTCTCCGAATCTACTGTTCGTTCGACGTTAACTTGAGTTTTAGTCGGATCGTAATGAAAGTTGGTAGGCGCACAAGAAAAAACTTTACTTGTGCAACTATTCATAGGTTTTAGGATGTGCGATCTAGACCTCAGGTCCTAAAAATAGTTAAGCCTAGGGATTCTCATTTACAGTGCGACATAAAAGAGTAGAAATTAAATGGCAACAATGTTTCATAGTAAATCCAAAAAGTGGTCGGCTGGTTGCCATTTAATATCTACTCTTTTATGTCGCACTGTAATATATGCACCGTTTTTAGCAAAAAAGTTTAACCGTTTTTAGCTAGTGGTAAAATTGTGCTAGTCTTGAAGTAGTGTTGTGTCGTCCTTGAATCAATGATAATTACGTACAATACGATAAGGATAACACATAATTCATTACCTTTTTATTACTTTGCAAAAAGCTATTTTAAGAAGTCTACCAGACCAAACAAAATACTCCGTGCAATTTTAGTGGTTTTAAAGCCGAAGGTATTTTGTTGCACTGGTGATTCTGAGCCAAATTACAAAATTTCATTCCAAAACGCGCAAAAAAAATTCAATTCTCCTTACAAATGGTGTCGATTGGCGATAGCCGTTTGTATTAGGAAGTGTTTTTTTTTTCGCTCGTTTTGAAGTAAAATTTTGGAATTTGGCTCAGAATCACGAGTGCAACTAAATACCTTCGGCTTTAAAACCACTAAAATTCCACGGTTTATGTATAAGACTGTTTACTCCTTCGGGAATGCAAGATAATGAGACAGTTGGGTCATGATCAGTAATCGGAAACTGGTGTGCAATTTGACGAAATATCACATTTTGGTGTCATTGACATAAATTGCGCTACTTTCCTATAACATGTACGGTCGGCCAGTCACAGATACCCTATGGTACCTAGCACTTACCGCGCGCGGCATAAGGGCGCCAATCGCACAAAAAGGAGTATCCTAGTGTATGGCCGACTGTACCTATTGTCCCTAATTCCAGCAATGTTAGTTTGCACTCTCCATTTAATTTCACGCTATGAAAGAAAGTGCAAAGTGCAGGAAATAAAATGTCTTATCTTGGGATCCTATCGGTTATAAAGAGTTCATTCAAGATAAAGGTTTATGCTTGCCTACCTGTGATAACTAAATTGTGTTTAAACATTAGTATACGTAATGCCCGGAATACACGTCTCACTTGAATGATAAGGTGTCAAATTCAACCGAAAAAAAAACCAGTCATGAGCGAGTCTGAATCGCCTCGGTGCGCGAGTCCTATTTTTATTTTATAGTCTATCTTAGTACCAAAGTTCAAAGATGATACTAATATTCACTGATAAATTATTTTAAAAGACAAAGAACTGGCCTGATTTTTATTTCTTATCTACTTAATTAATGAGAGAAGGCCTTTGCCCAGCTAGTGGGACATGTAGGTACAAATTGTACAGGCTACATCTTACTTTTTACTACTTAATTAAACACCCTATTTATAATAGCGCTAAATCTATTTTGAACTAACCAGGCTAGGAGGTTCCTCATATTAAACCTAGTATAAACGAATTTGAACACACGACGGATACTTTAATCCTTCGAGAACATGGAGCTGTCTAATGACCCCCACTGCAGGGCCAGTAAAGAAGCGTCAGAGTCCATGGAACACGTTTTGGGTGACTGCGATGCTCTAGCTAGTAAACGCATGAGTCATCTAGGGATAGCATATCCTAGACCGGAAGAATATACGTTCCTTAACCTCGGTGACGTTCTAAAGCTTATGACCTCGGTCTTTGCACGTCCTGAGCAGGAATAAGGATGGGGGTAACGTGACACAAAAGATCCCACTGGGTCGAAGTGTCCCGGGCTCTCATCCTGGCCCCATACTAATAAGATAAGATAATACTTCGACAAAAGTCCGCGTCTTTAAGGTTTCTTTTCCCTCATTCACAGAACTGCCTCCGGAGCCTCCTATTCGTCGAGCAGCCCAAGAAGAAGACCGTGGCGGAGTGCCTTGAGGAGCTTCGCAAATCGATGGACGTTCTAAACGCCAATGTCGCCTCTTTACGGACTGAGGTGCAAACGGGGCACCACAGCGCTGAGGCGGCGTTACTGCGGTCCCAACTCGACGCGGTGAAATCTGACGTCGCTTCCGTCAAGGGGATCCTTCTCAATAAGTGAGTAGAAGCAAGCACTCTGTAATCGACGGTTACAAAAATATCGCAGCGCTTGCTATAACCACAGCGCTGTGCTCGCTATAACAAGAGCGCAACCCTCGCTATAACAAAAGCGCAGTGCTCGCTATAACAAGAGCGCAGCCCGCGCTATAACAAAAGCGCAGTGCTCGCTATAACAAAAGCGCAGCGCTCGCTATAACAACAGCGTAACCCTGCCAGGAGCGCAATATTTGATGTAATAAAAGCGTTGCTCTTGCCTCGACGAGCTCCGCAAGTCAATGGACGTTTTAAACGCCAATGTCGCCTCTTTACGGACTGAGGTGCAAACGGGGCACCAAAGCGCTGAGGTGGCGGTACTGCGGTCGCAACTCGACGCTGTGAAATCTGACGTCGCTTCTGTGAAGGGGATCCTTCTCAATAAGTGAGTAGAAGCAAGCACTCTGTAATCGACGGTTACAAAAATATCGCAGCGCTTGCTATAACCACAGCGCTGTGCTCGCTATAACAAGAGCGCTACCCTCGCTATAACAAAAGCGCAGTGCTCGCTATAACAAGAGCGCAGCCTGCGCTATAACAAAAGCGCAGTGCTCGCTATAACAAAAGCGCAGTGCTCGCTATAACAAAAGCGCAGCGCTCGCTATAACAACAGCGTAACCCTGCCAGGAGCGCAATATTTGATGTAATAAAAGCGTTGCTCTTGCCTCGACGAGCTCCGCAAGTCGATGGACGTTCTAAACGCCAATGTGGCGTCATTACGGACTGAGGTGCAAACGGGGCACCAAAGCGCTGAGGCGGCGTTACTGCGGTCGCAACTCGACGCGGTGAAATCTGACGTCGCTTCTGTGAAGGGGATCCTTCTCAATAAGTGAGTAGAAGCAATCACTCTGTAATCGACGGTTAAAATATCGCAGCGCTTGCTATAACCACAGCGCTGTGCTCGCTATAACAAGAGCGCAACCCTCGCTATAACAAAAGCGCAGTGCTCGCTATAACAAGAGCGCAGCCCGCGCTATAACAAAAGCGCAGTGCTCGCTATAACAAAAGCGCAATGCTCGCTATAACAAAAGCGCAGCGCTCGCTATAACAACAGCGTAACCCTGCCAGGAGCGCAATATTTGATGTAATAAAAGCGTTGCTCTTGCCTCGACGAGCTCCGCAAGTCGTTGGACGTTCTAAACGCCAATGTGGCGTCATTACGGACTGAAGTGCAAACGGGGCACCACAGCGCTGAGGCGGCGTTACTGCGGTCGCAACTCGACGCGGTGAAATCTGACGTCGCTTCTGTGAAGGAGATCCTTCTCAATAAGTGAGTAGAAGCAAGCACTCCGTAATAAAGTGCTACGATGGTTACAAAAATATCGCAGCGGTCGCTATAATAAGAGCGCAGCGCTCGCTATAACAAAAGCGCAGTGCTCGCTACAACGAGCGCAGCGCTCGCTATAACAAGAGCGTAACCCTGCCAGGAGCGCAATATTTGATGTAATAAAAGCGTTGCTCTTGCCTCGACGAGCTCCGCAAGTCGATGGACGTTCTAAACGCTAATGTCGCCTCTTTACGGACTGAGGTGAAAACGGGGCACCGCAGAGCTGAGGCAGCGTTACTGCGGTCCCAACTCGACGCGGTGAAATCTGACGTCGCTTCCGTAAAGGGGATCCTTCTCAATAAGTGAGTAGAAGCAAGCACTCTGTAATCGACGGTTAAAATATCGCAGCGCTTGCTATAACCACAGCGCTGTGCTCGCTATAACAAGAGCGCAACCCTCGCTATAACAAAAGCACAGTGCTCGCTAAAACAAAAGAGCAATGCTCGCTATAACAAGAGAGCAGCCCGCGCTATAACAAAAACGCAGTGCTCGCTATAATAAAAGCGCAGCGCTCGCTATAACAAGAGCGTAACCCTACCAGGAGCGCAATATTTGATGTAATAAAAGCGTTGCTCTTGCCTCGACGAGCTCCGCAAGTCGATGGACGTTCTCCGCAAGTCGATGGACGTTCTAAACGCCAATGTGGCGTCATTACGGACTGAAGTGCAAACGGGGCACCACAGCGCTGAGGCGGCGTTACTGCGGTCGCAACTCGACGCTGTGAAATCTGACGTCGCTTCTGTGAAGGGGATCCTTCTCAATAAGTGAGTAGAAGCAAGCACTCCGTTATAAAGTGCTACGATGGTTACAAAAATATCGCAGCGCTTGCTTTAACAGCGTAGCGCTCGCTATAATAAGAGCGCAGCGCTCGCTATAACAAAAGCGCAGTGCTCGCTATAACAAGAGCGTAACCCTGCCAGGAGCGCAATATTTGATGTAATAAAAGCGCTGTTCTTACTATAACGAGAACGCAGCGCCGGCTAAAATTACCACCTAGCCAGTAGGGTAGGTAATCGTATGAGGTAGTGGCCACCCCTGGTGTCAGAGTTTTTAGGCCACCCAAAGGGTCTCTGACATGGCTTAACGATTGTTATTAATGAACAACAACCGGGACCAACGGTTTAACGTGCCTTCCGAAGCACGGAAACGCTCAGATATTATTGCCACTAGCGGTCACCCATCCATGGACTGACCGCGGCCGTTGTTGCTTAACTTTGCCAATCGACCTAGTACAACTAGGCTGTGAGCGCTTCCTAGCCTAGCCGGTAATGGATATGGATTGAAACTATAAATTAATAGTAAGAGAAGTTTCTAGGTCACCAGTAAACACGCCATCACAAATCTAACCACCGCCTTTCCGTTCTTCGCAGGAACCAGTTTCCCTCCATAAAGACGCGTTCGGAGCCCCCCTCCATACCGGCCTGGCAGCGGCAGTCCGAGGAGGCAACGTCCACCGAAGTGGCGTCTGACGCGAAGCCAACTAAGCCACACAGGAGTCGCAGCCAGCGGTCGGAGTCGGGCGGCTCTAACTCCAGCGAGGGCGAGCAAGCCACGAAGAACAGCGATAGCAGCTTAGAGATTATGTGAGTATGGAGTCGATTGTCTAAAGATGGGATTAGCTCCGAGAGCGGTGCCGCTAAATGATGGCCGCAAAATGACGGTGGCGGGAAACCAAAGCTTCAAGCTTGAGTTTCCTCCAAAAGAGTTGCCGCTAAATGACGACAGTACTAAAGCGGTGAGTGACGTCACTAAAACGTTGCAACGCCACCTTGTTTACATACAGGGAATAGTGTCCATAGTGGCGAAACCCAAGCTCTAAGCTTTGGTTTGCTCCAAAAGCGGTGCCGTCATTTAGCGGACGCAACATAGCAGCCGTATTAAATGTTAGAAAGTTTCACTACCGTCTTTTTTATGGAAATTGGCTGTTTATAAAGTGGCCTCTGACGCGAAGCCAACTAAGCCGCACAGGAGTCGCAGCCAGCGGTCGGAGTCGGGCGGCTCTAACTCCAGCGAGGGAGAGCAAGCCACGAAGAACAGCGACAGCAGCTTAGAGATTATGTGAGTATAGTGTATAGAGTCCTCAGTCTGAAGCAAATTACGGCCGTTATATTGTGACCGCTAAATGTCGGTACCGCTTTTAGAGGAAACTAAAGCCTGGGTTTGCCCCGAAAGCGATATCGCTAAAAGACGCCCGTACTATAGCGGTGAAAGACGTCAATCAAACGTTACGTATGTAAACAAGATGGCGTCGGTGTTAATATAGTCCATAGTAGCAGAAACCTAAGCTTTAAACTTTGGTTTCCGCCAAAATCGGATCATTTAGCGGACGTGGAAAGTTCAAGACTTTGATGGCGGGCTTTTTATGGAAATTGGCTGTTTATAAAGTGGCCTCTGACGCGAAGCCAACTAAGCCGCACAGGAGTCGCAGCCAGCGGTCGGAGTCGGGCGGCTCTAACTCCAGCGAGGGAGAGCAAGCCACGAAGAACAGCGACAGCAGCTTAGAGATTATGTGAATATGGAGTCGATGGTCTAAAGATGCGATTAGCTCCGAGAGAGCGGTGCCGCTAAATGATGGCCGCTAAATTGCGTCCGCTAAATGACGGTGGCGCTTTTGGAAGAAACCCAAGCTTTTTGATGCAAAACAAAGCTTCAAGCTTGAGTTTCCTGCAAAAGCGTTGCCGCTAAATGACGACAGTACTAAAGCGGTGAGTGACGTCACTAAAACGTTGCCACGCCACCTTGTTTACATATAGGGAATAGTGTCCATAGTGTCGAAACCCAAGCTCTAAGCTTTGGTTTGCTCCAAAAGCGGTGCCGTCATTTAGCGGACGCAACATAGCAGCCGTATTAAATGTTAGAAAGTTTCACTACCGTCTTTTTATGGAAATTGGCTGTTTATAAAGTGGCCTCTGACGCGAAGCCAACTAAGCCGCACGGGAGTCGCAGCCAGCGGTCGGAGTCGGGCGGCTCTAACTCCAGCGAGGGCGAGCAAGCCACGAAGAACAGCGACAGCAGCTTAGAGATTATGTGAGTATGGAGTCGATGTCTAAAGATGGGATTAGCTCCGAGAGCGGTGCCGCTAAATGATGGCCGCTAAATTGCGTCCACTAAATGACGGTGGCGCTTTTGGAAGATACTCAAGTTTTTTTTAACCAAAGCTTCAAGCTTGAGTTTCCTGCAAAAGCGTTGCCGCTAAATGACGACAGTACTAAAGCGGTGAGTGACGTCACTAAAACGTTTCCACGCCACCTTGTTTACATACAGGGAATAGTGTCCATAGTGGCGAAACCCAAGCTCTAAGCTTTGGTTTGCTCCAAAAGCGGTGCCGTCATTTAGCGGACGCAACATAGCAGCCGTATTAAATGTTAGAAAGTGTCAAGGCCGTCTTTTTATGGAAATTAGCTGTTTAAACAAGATGGCGTCGGTGTTAATATAGTCCATAGTAGCAGAAACCTAAGCTTTAAACTTTGGTTTCCGCTAAAATCGGGTCATTTAGCGGACGTGGAAAGTTCTATACTTTGATGGCAGGCTTTTTATGGAAATTGGCTGTTTATAAAGTGGCCTCTGACGCGAAGCCAACTAAGCCGCACAGGAGTCGCAGCCAGCGGTCGGAGTCGGGCGGCTCTAACTCCAGCGAGGGAGAGCAAGCCACGAAGAACAGCGACAGCAGCTTAGAGATTATGTGAGTATGGAGTCGATGTCTAAAGATGGGATTAGCTCCGAGAGCGGTGCCGCTAAATGATGGCCGCTAAATTGCGTCCACTAAATGACGGTGGCGCTTTTGGAAGATACTCAAGTTTTTTTTAACCAAAGCTTCAAGCTTGAGTTTCCTGCAAAAGCGTTGCCGCTAAATGACGACAGTACTAAAGCGGTGAGTGACGTCACTAAAACGTTTCCACGCCACCTTGTTTACATACAGGGAATAGTGTCCATAGTGGCGAAACCCAAGCTCTAAGCTTTGGTTTGCTCCAAAAGCGGTGCCGTCATTTAGCGGACGCAACATAGCAGCCGTATTAAATGTTAGAAAGTGTCAAGGCCGTCTTTTTATGGAAATTAGCTGTTTAAACAAGATGGCGTCGGTGTTAATATAGTCCATAGTAGCAGAAACCTAAGCTTTAAACTTTGGTTTCCGCTAAAATCGGGTCATTTAGCGGACGTGGAAAGTTCTATACTTTGATGGCAGGCTTTTTATGGAAATTGGCTGTTTATAAAGTGGCCTCTGACGCGAAGCCAACTAAGCCGCACAGGAGTCGCAGCCAGCGGTCGGAGTCGGGCGGCTCTAACTCCAGCGAGGGAGAGCAAGCCACGAAGAACAGCGACAGCATCTTAGAGATTAGAGATATTGCGACCGCTAAATGTCGGTACCGCTGTTAGAGGAAACTAAAGCCTAAAGCTTGGGTTTGCCCCGAAAGCGATGTCGCTAAAAGACGCCCGTACTATAGCGGTGAATGAACGTCACTCAAACGTTACGTATGTAAACAAGATGGCGTCGGTGATATAGTCTATAGTAGCAGAAACCTAAGCTTTAAACTTTGGGTTCCGCCAAAATCGGGTTATTTAGCGGACGTGGAAAGTTCGAGACTTTGATGACAGGCTTTTTATGGAAATTGGCTGTTTATAAAGTGGCCTCGGACGCGAAGCCAACTAAGCCACACAGGAGTCGCAGCCAGCGGTTGGAGTCGGGCGGCTCTAACTCCAGCGAGGGCGATAGCAGCTTGGAGATTATGTGAGTATGGAGTCGATGGTCTAAAGATGGGATTAGCTCCGAGAGCGGTGCCTCTAAATGACGGCGGCGCTTTTGGAAGAAACTCAAGCTTCTTGATGCAAACCAAAGCTTCAAGCCTGAGTTTCCTGCAAAAGCGTTGCCGCTAAATGACGACAGTACTAAAGCGGTGAATGACGTCACTAAAGCTATGGTTTCCTCCAAAATCGGTGCCGTCATGTAGCGGACGCAATATAACGTGACATATTTGCGACTTGTATGTTACTATGCCATTCGTATGTTTTTCTTACTGCTCTTTGTACCCATGTTTCTGTACAATTTTATTAAATGTCACTGTTTTTATTGTTTCAGAACATGAACATCACCCAAGGCATCAAAGATTGTAACGTGTTTGAGTCTAGTCTGAAAAGTATAGTAGATATAATATTGGACGAGTTGTTATTGTGACATGCGGGATATTGGTTTTTAATTATTTTTTATGAGCTTTATTTGTCCATTGCGAGCGAAACCGGCTGATATGTGAGATTCGTATGTTATAAAAGGAAAGCAGGCTATACAGGGTGTTGAAAGACCGCCGACATACCGGAAGGCAACGCACGTACTATCTCGGAAATCATTGATTTCCTAGGCATACTTAGTTCCTTGGGCAAAAATGTTTGTTATGATGCGGGAAATAGGTGGTTTCCCGCTCCGTTGGCGGTCATTTAACACCCTGTAGAATGCCATATTAATGTATTGTATTGAAACTGGCGGTAATTTCACAGGTTTGAATTACTTTGTATTAAGTTAATAAGATAATAGAGCCAAAAAGACGTTAGTTGGTAAATGAATTGTTTAAATATTGGGGCTTGTAGTAAAGTTGAACTCTCTTAGCCGTAGTCGGGTAAAATTAATTATTAATATATTATTTTCGGATTCCTCATTTCAAGGCCTTTCTTTTGATACCCATATTGTAACGGTAAAACGATATAAAAAAAGGCTCGCGTCCGCCATGTTGATTTTTCGATGACTTCATAAAATATATCGGACGGTAATAAATATAGTAAAAACTTAGTAGGTACTCATAAGTGATTTTATTATATGATTTATATATTTTTTCTCATAGAACAAAATTGCCGGTATGTGTACAAGTGTCCCGGTTGTTTTAGATGGTATAGAAGAAAGTAGACCAAAACTCTAGGTTCTTACACTTTATTTTTATAAAAATACATCACAAGGTTTACAGTATATTGAGCTTGATCGAAGGTCGTGTATAATTTTCTTTTTTAATTTATATAAACACTAATGTAATGATATAAAGTTAGAACACACCAACTGGTTTCAATAAACATTTATGAGATCAATAACACAACTACACTACGTATAGTCCGTTCACGACGTGAATGAAATAAATGGCAACATCAAGATCTCAAAGAACTGAATTAAAAAGGTCTTCATTAGCTCAGATTTTAACGTGAATGGACTATATTTAACACGCGTCCCAACAAAAGTATACATACTGTTTTAAAGATAGTTTTGTATATAATAATGATTGCCAGTTACGAAAATTCACTTTTGATAACTTTACTACTGTCTTAAATAATTCGATAGAGTACAAAAATAACTTATCACTATAAAAATAGAGTAAATACATTACGACAATATTTTGAAATAACATTAATTCACAAAGATAATTTGTTTACTTCCACAATATATTTTGAAAATTTACCAGAACTCTTAAAAGTATTATTAAATTCCCTGAAAGAATTCTGAAAATTGAATAGAATACCGACACTTATTACTGTAAAATATGTAATTATGAATATACTGTTTGTTTATTAATTCATTAAATAACTATTTTCATTGGAAACAAGAAAAGTAACATTATCATTCTAACTAATAATAAAATAAAATTATATTCGCACATTTTCCTTTGTAAAAATAAACCCTATAAGGGGTTACATTTTTTGTTCCAATTTAGAATGTGTGCAAAAACTATACGGCCTCTTCTTTACATGGGGCCAGTATTTCAAGCCAGGAGAGCAGTTTTGTAAGCTAGTAGTTGTTCCATGAAAAAGGATCGAAGTTATATGAACAAGCAGTTTTACTTGTATGAACTTCAAAATAGAGGATTTTTTTTTGGTCGAGTGTCATTGGTCGATAGTGCGTAAAGTGCTACTCGTACACAATAAAAACAGCCTTTTTACTACATTTTTCGCTCTATCGAACAACAACACACGTTAGACTCATGGCCCAGCCCGTCTATGGCGCTAGAAGACTTCGACGTGAAATATGTCGCAAAATCAGACATATTTCCGCGAGAATTTGGAGGCAAAAGCAAGTCGCGTTTCGCGAAAAGACATGACTTTCCGTAAAAACAAGGAGTATTTCGCAGGCAAGCGTAGATAAAAGTCGCGACGCGTCCTGGCATCCTAGCCGGGCAGAAAAGCTAAATAACACGTACACAATTATTTTATTTTATTTTGTGCAATAAAGAATTTAATAATAATAAGCTTATCCGGAATGAACTATACATAGATTGCAATAAAGTAGAAGAGGAAAAAAAAAACAAAAAGGATAGAACAAACACCATCCTGGCTTCAAAATACTTGCCTCAAGTACCTAGTTCAGTCGACACCTTTACCACTTCAATCTGTTAAGGTGCCTTTCCGATCCCCTTCTTATCACACACACGCACAAGCTTCACCAGTCCTCAATGAGCCGGATGGATGTGGAAGTACCAGGAGACCATACATGGCTAAGAGGTTTCAGCTACGAAAATGGAAAAAAAATCCACATTCGTAACTGGCTTGTAGCTGGTTACGAAACAGCGAAAATAAGTCCACATTCGTAACTGGTTACGAAAATTTGGTTACGAACGTGGCTGAAGGGGTTTTGTCTGCGCAAACCAGCTTGTTTAATGAACACTGCGCATGTAGTTGGTAAGACGGTAGCATGCGCCAGATTGTGGACGCACAGTGTTTAGCGTACAAGCTGGTTTGCGCAGGCAAAACTGTGGTATACCCATTATGGGCCTATCACACGCAACAAGCTTCACCACAGTTTTGCATGCGCAAGCCAGGCTTGTTTAATGAACACTGCGCGTGTAGTTGGTAAGACGGTAGCATGCGCCAGATTGTGGACGCACAGTGTTTAGCGTACAAGCTGGTTTGCGCAGGCAAAACTGTGGTATACCCATTATGGGCCTACCACACGCAACAAGATTCACCACAGTTTTGCATGCGCAAGCCAGGCTTGTTTAATGAACACTGCGCGTGTAGTTGGTAAGACGGTAGCATGCGCCAGAGTGTGGACGCACAGTGTTTAGCGTACAAGCTGGTTTGCGCAGGCAAAACTGTGGTATACCCATTAGACTCTGCAGACAAATTATTGTGCGACTCTATCTCAAAAACTCAAATTACAACAGCACCTTCTTATCGACCGGCACCTTAAACTTCTCGCACTTGATCACGACATCGCTGCGCTTGTTGCTAAGCAACTTATTGGCCCTGTTCAGATCATCTATGAAGCACTTACCCTTCTCCGAGCAAGAGATCTGCTGTTTCGGCAGCAAATTCATCGAGAGGTACGCTATAAGCTTCTGCCAATCCTTCAGTAGGGCGAACGTCTTCGCGTGTTTCGTTTCCACCGGCAGAATGCCGTCGGAATGCTCGAAAAGCACGTTTATGATCTCCTTCGGGTTTCGCTTGCCTTTGTTCGCTTTGATCAGGTTCAGTTGCAAGACGTCGACGTCTCTATACGGACTTATGATTGGTTGATCGTAAATGTTGTTGTAGATGTTTGCTTTGTCCGAAGGTCCAGCGATGTATAAAATGTGGGTGGCACTGGAAAAGGCCTCGTCAGCCCACAGGAAGGGATCGCCGTGCGGTGTGTCCGTTATGTCTACATCGTACATGACCATGAATCCGTATTGATTGCGAAGGTAGTTGACGAAGGAGGATACGCACTCTGCGTGCAGTCGGTTCGCTGTCGAGTATACGACCATTATTTTGGGCGGCGGCGGGATTTCTTTGCCTGAAATAAAAAAAAAACATGTTTAGTATTCGTTGAATATTCAGCGACGACTTTGGAATCTATCATAGTAATTAGACGACGCACACGCTAGGTGCCTCTCAACGCGTCTATGCGTCATACACGTACGCTAGGTGCCTTTCGTCTGTGCGTCATGGTTTATTACCTATTGTACACCTTTCCCCATTTTGACTGCCCCTCATAAAAGCTCGTCTAACTGGAACGCACAGAATCGTCCCAAGGCACTGCTGAATAGTCACGCGTGACGCACAGACTCGTCGTCGGCATCCGGCGTAAGTTCGCGAGAAAGTTGTGACGCGCCTAAGTGACCCAGGCACTATTGCGTCATTAGACACTGTAGGATAGTATAAAATAAGGCACTCGTGCACTGTCAGTCAATGCACCTAGCGTAGGTACAGTCGACAGCACGTAGACCCTAACACGCATGCACTCTATGCAGTTACGTTACCTAGTGTACACTTGTACAGTCGACAGCACTTAGACCCTAATATGCATGCACTCCATTCAGTTTCAAAACGGGCGACTTTGCAACGAAAGTGTAAGCGTCTACGTGCTGTTGACTTTACGCATGTGGTGGTCGATTATTGCGTCCAAGGCACTCGGCGTATGTCTCTATGACGCGATAACGCGTCCAAGGCAGCGATCGTGTTAAATAGGCCGTAGAGGCGAAACACTCACCGACAACGGGCGCGAAGTGCGCATACTTGTGGCAGCAGCGTCTGACCACGCGCAGGAATATGTAGTACGCGAATAGTGTGGCCACTATCAGCGCAGTCACGCTCGCGATACAGATGTTGAGCGTCTGGTGTGTCTCCGTGTCTGTGGAGGAAATAGTGGGTCATTAAGGTCGTTGTCTGGAAGAAACCGCTGCTGGCGCCAAGACCGCCGTTGGTACTTTTAAGGCCTGCGCAAACGAGGGGCGGGGACGAAAATCAGCAGATTTTTAGCGTATTTTTAGTCTCTTGTGAGCGTCATTCGATGCAGTAAGTAGGCGATCTATTTTCTAGGACAATAAAGGCACCACACAGGCGCGTTTTTATCGGTCTATAGTATCGGACGCGTTATTGCGATATCTGTTTTCAGTACATTTTGTATTAGGAACGTCCTAATTTCATTGCGGCGTTATTATCGCAGCAGTGTGTTACTCCATGGCCAATTGGCCATCCTAATACTAAATGTACTGAGAACAGAATTTATTTATAGAAATTCTAGAAACAATAAAATTATACTCACTAATGGTAATCCTTGGGCTCTCCACGAATTTGCAGTCCATGCCCTTGCTGCACCGTTCGTGCAGCGGTGTAACCACAAAGTAGTACGTCCCGGAGCCCCACAGCAAACTGTACTCAAACGTCACTTCCTCCGTCTTATTCTTCAGCGTTATCGTGGAAGTCTTAACTGTCTCAGCACACTTGGTGCACTGGTCGTGATCTCGCTTCACTTCCACGAGGTAGGAGTGGACGGTCAGATGTTGGGGCGGTGGCAGGATGTGAAGCTTCATAGTGTCCGTGTGTGTTTCTATGTAGACGAACGGTATCCAGGCTTCGAGGCTTATGGTCGGACCTGTGTGATAGGCAAAGGACATTATTTTCTTGGTGTTCAGTTGTGCCACTTAGATTAGTAAGTAGTTTTTGTCGTTTTAGAACGGCAACATTATCCCAATTACTGGGATTCGGAAATTAGGTTAGGTACATATTTGTTACCAACCGACCCTCTCTGTTCGTGCTAAACTTCTATCGAGGCGACAGTCCTTTCGTTTTCGGAGCTAATTATCGCCGTTTTTGTACCTTTTCGCTACTATCGATCGCCTATCGATCTATCGCGCCGCCGGTTAGCTCAATTGTGTGCCAGCACAGCTACCAAGAAGTGCCACAGGGAACCTGAAGGACGCGCCAGTTCAGATCGTCGTCAGCTCCGGCTACGCTGCTCAAGGTGGGCGGCTTGTGGAAGGTAAATCGGTCGAGGAGCTGGAAGCAGCTTCCTACCAAAGTTACGCCGACCCCTGACCCCCTTCGCTATCGGATCTGGTAAGTCCTTTTGATTTCCTAACCTTCATTCTTGAGGACCCATCAGTAATCTAACGGCAACCGTCGTAATACAGTCCACTATAAATTCTCGCGCCCCCACGAAATCCCCGAAGTAAAACACTTGGCAAAATATTTTTTCTGTGTCATTTAATCATCATAATGAATTGAACTCTACATCAATGCTATACCACCAACTTTATATGATATTTGATGGAGGCATTTTTTTTTTTTTTGGCTCCCAATGGAAGTTGCGAACACCTTGCCATGAGCACTTTACAAGAGGAGATCCGAAACTCTGCTGCAAAATATAGGGATCGCTTGATGCGCCATCCAAATACGCTCCCCCAACAGCTGATCTCAATGGATTATCAAAAACGGCTGAAAAGACATAGCATAGAGGACCTGAAAAATAGATGCTAGCATCAAGTGCAATATGAGGAGATGCTCTTAATGGAGGGCACACTCTGAAAAACATCGAACATCAAAACATCTGATCATAGTCTAAGGACTGATAGCAGATAAAAACAGAACAAAAAAAAAAAACTATAGATCTAAGTTACCACTCGGCAAATTGGATAATGTATTTACAACTGCTGCAGGAAAACAAATTGCCTTTTTAAAATAAAATTTTAGGAACAAAAAACTTACTCAACATAGCAGCCGAAGGTACGTTGAAGTTGAACCGCCTCCTGTTGACCACAGTATCATTTGCCGCCTCAAAGTCCAGTATGTGGCTCTGCCCGCTGACTGTTTCCATCATGGTGGACCAGTAGCAGTCATAATAAAGGACCGATTGCTCGTTCACGGTCACATTGTTGGATATTGCAATGCTGCTGCAGTGATTCCTGCGTTGGTCCCGTTGGAAACGGAACTTCATTGCTGGAAAGGATATTTCGATGAGCCAACTAAGCCGGGGGAAACTACCCTGTTTAATACCTAATAGTCCTAAATTATACAGGGTGACTACTACTCTACTCATACTAATACTCTACTCTACTCTACCAATGTAAATAATTTATTTATGGCATATTGAATAAAAAACTTTGATTCTGATTCAAACAATTTTTCTTTTGGGGCCAACAGAAAGGACAAACACAAAATGAGAATAAAGATAATACATACTCTTCCACTTTATATTGCTGAAGGATATATTCAACACGGTGATATTGTCATTCCAGCGATGGTCGTTTAGCTCCAAGATGTAAGGCTTTAGGAGCACCCCACCGAGCTCTGCGTTCTGCGTGATAGGCCCAAAGGTCATATTCTTGCATGCAGAGCTATCCCGCTCAAAAACTTTGACCGTACATGGCTCCGGGTGCCCATTTGCTTCGCCAATTATCTGAAAGTAAGTTTTTTGTTTTCATCTAATGTTTTAGTACTTTGTGGATTATTTATTGTGGAATGTACCTACAGATAGTAAGTATGCAGAGATAGGTAGCATATTTTAACTCCGTGTATCAAAAGTACACAAAAATATTTTTTACTTTTGAACGGTAAAAAATACATTTCCTCATGGTTGATTAAATGTGTCTCAAATTGAGCTCTTGTAGGGAAGTCTAAATACGCCTGGAACACTATCTTGCTTGATAGTGGTCCAGACTATCAAGCAAGATAATGCCGTAGGTCGAAAGTAATCAGGATAGAATCGAATGTGTGTAAATTTTTTGGTGGCGCGACATGTATTCGGTGGCGGTTTATGTTCCACTAGGTCCAATGAAAGTTCAATGGATGAAAAAGGTTAAAGACTAGTCTTTTTGTTGTTGTGTAGGTTGAGTTACATCACGTCCCAAGTAATCAATATTCCAGGGACTAGGAGATCTATCATTGTAAAATTAGCAACAATTGGAAACGAACCGAATCAATAAATTCAAGGATGCGTCATACATACAATCATTTGGACCATTATGTCTGGAAACTAAAGTATTGAAAGGAAGACTTACCTGTTTTGTGCAGCTGCTCGTATTAATAAAGGATGTATTCCCACACAGTTTGCTGTCGCAAGAAACGAAGCTAAGAATGCAGAAAGATATAAATAAAAACAAGGATCCCATTGTAAATAAATGCCTCCTTCACCGATGTAATTCCCAAGTTTACGGCGTGTGGCAATTTTTGAACTAAAATCTAGTTTCGGGTAAAGTCATGGGTCTTTGGTGGTCTCCATTACACCGCAATTTTTTCCGAATCTTCGGTAATTTTATTTCGATCCCCTTTTTTTGCCACAAAAAGCACCAAAACACAACGAAAACAATATGGATGGCGTCTTGACCATAGACTAGGTCAGGTAGTTATTTCAAGTTACCCACAGATTAGCATTGACGGACGGGACGCCTCTACACTCGCGACACGGACCTCATTCGTTCTTTTTCAAACCCTGTCAACCATCTGTCAAGTGTCAACTGTCATTTCTTGCTTGGACCAAAACCAAACCAACGGCATTTTTGTTTTGTTTTTGTTGTTTCATGTGTTCAAGTTTTTCCTGAGTTTTTCAATTTCAAAAGTGGTGTCTGTTTGAAACACGTATTCCTTAAACCAACGGCATCTTTGTTTTCGGTCATAGAAGGCAAGATGCAGGCTCCAAAAAAAGACAGTAAGTGGAGTGTTTCGTTGCATTATCCTGGGGGCCGGGGTTGTGATTTCGTTGGTCCTTGGTCATGTAGCGGATAGGACACCTCGTTGGTGGCTAATTCTAGAACATCTCTGAGTTCGGGGCCTGCATTTGCTCTCGATGGGGTCTGCGTTGTTGGAGGAAAAGAACAGTCAACTGCGAGTGGGACTCGCGCTCTGAGGTTTCGGCACAACCATTGTACTATTTAAAAACATTGTAGCGTAGGCAGAGTAATTAAAGCGGGGGTGCTTGGTTCGTTTTCAACGTCCTTGATATATGAGGAGTGATGGAACAAAAATAGTTAAGTATTCAAGAGGCGAAAAATGACATGACGCATGTTATGGCCCTATTTATTTAAATCCTACCCAATGCTGGTATTAAACTCTTCAAACAAAATCAGTTAACTTCGATACAAAAGTCACTTCAAAACCGACTGACGGAACAAAAATTGTTAAAAACGATAGAAAACGATAGGATCATGGTATTTAATAACACTGTTTTTTGCATTTTACTCGAATCTAGACATTTTGTACTTAACTATTTTTGTTCCGTCGCTCCTCATATATTTTTACCCGGAACGGATTGAGAAGGTCCTAGGGAGCAAAAAAAGCATTTTTTTTAATTAACCTATTTTTTCTATTGCAGAATTGTCGCAGCTCACAAAGACCATTAGTAATATATCCACTGAGGTGGTGTTCACCAATGTGCTGCCCGCTCTAGGTATGTAATTGCATGAATCAAGGTAGATGAGAAGCAAACGGGCTTTTTTCATGATCCAATGCCATTAATCTACTATTTTTTCCAATTTATTTATGGTAACGTGTCTTTTACCTCATTGAGCGGCTGAAACACGCTGCGAATAGGCTATTTTGCTACGAGGTGCTAGCAAAATAGCCTCTTCATATTGTGTTTGTGTCTTGTTTGCAAAGGGTGTAGGTAGATCCACTATCAACATTAAGTACATTGTGTCCCACGAAAGAAGAGAATTGAGACAATACATTGGGAGGCACGGTCAAGTCTCTTCTTTCATGCCACCTATTCGTCAAGTGGTCTTCTCGCACAAGGGAAGTGGAGGGTCAATCTGAATCTTCCACTGTCCGTGGCTACGGACAGGTCATTGGGTGGCCTTCCGGGCGGTGTTCTTCACTGGGGTGGTCCGAGGTCAAGGTTCATCGTTGGCGGTCGTGGAGTCAACCAGGCTTCGGGGGACGGGCTTGGCGCGTCACGTAGCGAGGCGCGCCGACGTTGGTGCGGAGGGAGAGGTGCTCCTGGGCTCGGAGACGCTTCTTTTTCGTCTCCGAGACGAGCGCGAACCATGCCGGCGCAGCGTACGTGAGGCAGGGCCTAATGTAGGTCTTATTGACCCCGAGGTTCGATCGCAGAGGGAGACGGGAGGCGAGGATCGGGCGGCACCTATTGAAACAAACTGTTTGTCGCAGGCGTGCCGCAAGCCGCGGTGCGACAGGCGATCTGCGACGCGCGCCTGCGCCTGACCTTGGCAAACATCGCGCGCACTCTGCGCCCGCACATTTTAACAAACTGTTTGTCGCAGGCGTGCCGCAAGCCGCGGTGCGACAGGCGATCTGCGACGCGCGCCTGCGGCTGACATCGGCGAACATCGCGCGCATACTGCGCCCGCACATCGCCGAGGCCATGTCGCCGGAACAGGTCGCGCTATTGCTCGGCAAAATGAGCATTTTCGGTGAGCATTAACAGAAAAAAAAAACGCCGAAATTTCAAATTAGAATAATTAAGTAAGTAAAAAAGTGTATGCAGAAAATTAAATAGACACAGTACAATGATACTTAAAACTAAAATACACAAGTAGGCAAGTTAAATTGTACAAAAAGATTGGTTTTTATTGGTGTACAATAACGAATATTATTTCTTATCTTATCAAGTCACAATTGAAACAAAAAAAGTAAATTAAAATCGGTTTACTCGTTTGGTAGCTACGAAGACGCACACAAATACACAAAGACAGCTACACTGCAGCTCCGATAAAAGTTTTTACATCTATTTCTCGAAGACTGCATCTGATTCTCTGTAACATAAAAATAATTGACCAAACTGGCATGTTGCAGAGGTGGCGACGTCGAACTCGCAAGTGTGGCACGCCGTGTGGCTGTCGGGGCCCGTCCGGGAGCCCGAGCGGACGGAGGTGTGGTGCCGCGAGCTGCGGGGCAGGGTGCTGCGCGCCGTCCGCGACCTGGCCCAAAGGTCTAGCACCTCCAAGGTTGAGGTAACTACAGCCCTGTTGAGGTAACTACAGCCCTGATGAGGTCGCTACAGCCCTGTTGAGGTCGCTACAGCCCTGTTGAGGTCGCTACAGCCCTGTTGAAGTCGCTACAGCCCTGTTGAGGTAGCTACAGCCCTGTTAAGGTCGCTACAGCCCTGTTGAGGTCGCTACAGCCCTGTTGAGGTCGCTACAGCCCTGTTGAAGTCGCTACGGCCCGTCCGGGAGCCCGAGCGGAAGGAGGTGTGGTGCCGCGAGCTGCGGGGCAGGGTGATTCGCGCCGTCCGCGACCTGGCCCAAAGGTCTAGCACCTCCAAGATTGAGGTAACTACATCCTACACCCCCTATCTCCAGAACTACTATTTTTATTATAGTGGCCCTTTTACCAACAACTTAGGTCATGAAAAGGGCACACTAAATCCAGCAAACGATCGAAACCGAGTGCCAGGAACAATGTGCGGTGGCCTTGCCGCCTCAGCTTCCGCTTCGGCCAACTACAACATTGGCATTGCTACGGTCGAAAAAACGCTGATACGGTTGCAGAAGCTCTGCTACTTATGGGCACTTCAGCCCCTTTATTGCCAACTGTCCCCTTCGAAATTGCCACCGGGGTCGTAGTTTGAAATAACTAGTGGCGGTCACAATCCTGGTGGCAAATAGCACTATTATTGCCCAACAGTCCTCTTCGAGGTCGCCACGAGATTTGAGGATATTTGATGAAAAAGTACAGGTAGCGTCACGAGTTATGAGCGCTGACCTTGAATGCGCAGAACTCATTTTTTGGGTCTGTTTGGCGGGGTACGCGGGGGGCGACGGAGAGGCGCGATCGCCGGCGAGCGCGGGCGCGTGATTGGTAGATCAGTCGCTCTAGCCTCGGGGTACAGTCGCACACATCGTTTTTTTATTTCCTCGCAGAAAGAATGCCGAAAAAAAATGTTTTAAAAAGACAGTTCAGAAAGATTCAAAAAAGTTATTGAGGACAATACATATTAGATTGAGATTATTTTTGATTGATTGTACACCCGTTTTATCGTAATGTCCGAATAATTGTATAGAAAACCATGTAAAATATAACGAGTGCAAAATCCGCAAAGAATACTTTCAATCGTTAAGTTTAGTCAGTTTCTCCGATTTTTATAGTATCTCACTCAACTATAGTTCAGCTCAGCGTCAGTCTTAGATCCCGCGTGGATATTAGACATTTTGCGCGCGATTGTACACACTTGCGCAGAAATCCCCACCAGTTTCGTCGAGCGCTCATAACTCGTGACGCTACCTGTACTAGGGTTACATAAAAGTCGTAGGAGCCTACTTCCTAAAGGCCGCGAACTGCGGGGCAGGGTTCTTCGCGCCGTCCGCGACCTGGCCCAAAGGTCTAGCACCTCCAAGGTTGAGGTAACTACAGCCCTACAGACCCTACAGTCATTGATGCCTTGCTACGGACGTCACAACTCTGATAATACAGCAAAGTACACAATAAAACATTTATTTTAAAACAACACAGTTTGCATGTTGCACAATCGAAGGTTGCACATAAAAGGATACACAACAAAGAAAGTTAAAGGATCCTCAAACAAGACTAGGCCTGTGTCTTGAGGACTTTAATTGTCTGCTACAGTTAGCGAATATTGTGCCAAAGAAGTGAGGCAGCCTCAACAGCACCCTAAAAATGGATTATCGTATTGGACCCGCAGAGCATTCAAAACAACCTTTTTGTACCTATAAAATATCTTGCCCAAAAGTTCCCCGTGTACACACGACAGCACGTCGACGCTTACACGCTAGCACTCTACTCGGTTACGTTAGGGGCGACTTTACAACAAAAGTGTTCAGTCTGACGTGCTGTCGTGTGTGCATAGCTTGACAAAAAGCTGTGAAGCACACAATCAAGTTTGCAGTCAACACTTGCAGGTCCACACGGACGCTATAGGCGACCTGATGTTCCTGCGAGTGCAGAAGGTGTCAGCGATTAGCCAGGGTTCGCCTCTCTACGTGGCAGTGCCGCCGGGTCAGCAGGTCGCGTTCTTCACCAAGCTGGGCGGTTCCATGCTACAGGCCTGCGTACAAGGTAAAGTCCGTTCGCTTAGATAGTGTCGGTACACACGACGGCAATCTTGGTTCTTGGGATACCAACTATTTTTGAAGAATCTGTGATGGGCTCAGACAAATTCATTTCAACACAATGCTGATGGACATTAACTAGAGTTTACTAACATGTTTTACAAAACCTTCGTCTTTTAATTTTTGGGTCATTCGAAATTTCGTCTAGAGGCACCTCGCTAACCTCCCACGGACGAAAAAACATTTTATATACACGCAGCGATCGACACTCAATACAAAATACTAAGTCAAAAGTCACAAGCACAACCTCTCAATACGACAACGCTTCTTTATAGAATGACGAGCGGCGAGCCAACTTCACTGGCGTGTTTGCGCCGCGACGGCTTCCTTTACTTTCTTTTGTGAAAAGCCGCCGCGCGCCAAGTCGGCAAATATCAAAGTGACACTATGATAGCGAACAGACTAAAGCTAACACTAAGCTAAAGCCTTTGCATCTACGAAATGAGATAGTTTTGGGCCAGATGGAAGGCAGACGGGCGAGAGGCAGAACACCAATGCGCTGGTCCGATGCCCTAAAGAGGGCAGCAGGTGGATCCATCCAGCACGCATCCCATCGCGCCCATGACCATGATGAGTGAAGAACCATTGTACATGGTCACGATCCTCAAAATTGAGGGACCTATCCAGAAGAGAGAAGAATGAGATGGTTTATGCAGCGTCCAGTGGCACCTTCACTCACACTAGATGGGTGAAGAGACCACTCGGCGCTGCTTGCCCAGCACTTTACCATCCTGAGAGCTTAGTCGGCCTGGCCCACTTACTTGTACTTGTACTGGGAAAATCTTACTTTTTTTACCTCACGTACCAAATTTGTTCGAGTTATTGTCGGACAAACATGCAAAGTACGCTTGTTCAAGTAGGCTCGGCGAACTTACCTATAGCCTGGCTATGGCACTGCTATGACACCAGACACTTTCATAGAGTGCCCTAAGCCTATTATTTTTCTATTAGAATTATTAATTGGGCTGTACCTCAGACCATATATGGTCTGTGGGCTGTACTCAGTAACGCACATAAACCTTACAGGTTTCAGCGGTTGGCATGTAATTTATAATTATAATAGTTTTGTGATGTGTATAGAAATATTTAATAAATTACCAGATGATTTCAAAGTGGAAAAGTTAATTTCGTTTAAGAGGCTCACTAAGCAATATCTGATATCCAGAGGCTTTTACTCTACCAAAGAATACTTAGATTATAAGGATTATTATTGACATAAGAATTCTTTGATATTAAATTATTGTAATTAAATTATATAATTATCCAGGAATGTACTCGTACTTAGTGCTAATTAAATTGTAATAATGTGTATATACCTGAAAAGGTAGAACCTGGAGATCTAGTGATAAATAATCAACAATAACATCTAAGTGTATTAACCCATGTTCTGACACAATAAACTTCATTTCATTTCAATTTTAAGTACTTTATATGAAAAATAAATAAATTAAAAAAAAAAAATTGTCGTTTTGTCGACCATAATTCCTGAATTAAGTTTTTTTTAACTTTGACTGTCTTCAGGTCTCGGCTACGCGAAGTACGAAGACTCGCGGCTGCACGGCCGCGACCTCAGGTCGCTCCTCCGCATCATGGACCGGACGATCAACTTCGACAGCCGCCAGCTGACCCCCGTGCCGGTCTACGACCCCCAGCCCATCATCACCAAGAACTGTATCGACTACACGAACGAGGTATTTTTGTGTACTCAATTATGATAGATAGATAGATAGATAGACTAGCCTAAATAAATTTTATTAAAATAATAAAAAAAGGAAAACATAGGGACATGGCAGAGGTACATATAAATTGAATGGCTTAAACATATTTTTTCTAAAATAATTATCCAGGGAGGAAACAGGTCTCCCTTTTTGTATTTTTGTATGGAGCAGCGGCTACCCGCGTTTCGGCTTAACTGAGTTTTCCCTACTGAATTAGGGAAAATGTACACGTAACGCGTACCTATATAAATTCACCAATCTTCAATATAAAAATTTTTAAGGGTAAAATGAGCGAATTTTCGGGCGCGCTGGGCGCGCGTTTATCATATAAATGGCATTCTCTATCTAAAAAAATAAGACTAAAATTAAGGAAATAGTCATCCTGCAATTTAGAAACGAAAAATATTAGTTTCTTTTGTAGGACATTATGTATTTTTTTTTTTGTTTTTTTTTACCCCTTACGTAGCTAGTTTATATACTTATGTATCACGCAAATAAACTTATTCTTATTCAAGGCTTACGACGAGGCCTATGTGGAGAACCTCATAGGGCCAGACCCACCGTTGCTGAACGATCTCGACGTCACAAGGAGGATACCATTCCACGACCCGACCGTATTGGACAAGAGTATGACTGTCGGCCTGTCGATCAAGAGTGCCGACATGGCACAGACACTGAAACGGCTAGTGGCTATCCGCGCCATCAAGCCCACCTCCGGTCTGATCACGATCTTCAATCAGGCCAGGAGCAACAGGTTCGAAGATGAACTCGAGGATTGAAGTTATAGAGTGTCAGTTGTTTAGTTGAATTTATAATTAAGACATTTACGTTAAGACGACGCATGATTTTAGATGACCAAATTCATGCACGCAAATACAGGGTGCACTCTAAGTCGATAGCGAAACTTTGAGAAGGATGTCTGTCTACTGATCAATACAAACAACTTGTACTAGGTGGCGACAAAAATGGAGCGAAAAAAAAAAAGCTGTTTCATACATTTGGCGCAGTATTGAGGCGACCTTTTTTTGCCACCTAGTACAAGTTGTTTGTATTGATCAGTAGATTGCCTACTTAAAGTTCCGCTATTGACTTAGAGTGCACCCTGTAGAAATGTCACAATATTTCCTTCTTTTAAGCAATTACTAATGGCCTAATGGTCCATTAGGCCACTACATTTCCAATAAAATCCAATATGATATTCCTCTGGACCTACATTTAATTTTAAATAAACAAAAGTTTCTTATATAAACAGATAATTATTATATTAAAATTGAATCAGTTGTTTTATTTCAATATCATAATTTAATAATCGCCAGTGCCAGTAGCAGTTCAATCATTCAACTAAAAGTAGCATGGATGGGTTGAAATAAATAAAAAAAACTGTTACAAAATAGGCAATAATACTAAAATAATGAAAAACACTCATTTGTCGTAAAACTACAAACTGCGTAAATAAATTGAAAAAGAAAAAGTTCATAATTTGAACCTCCCGCCACGCTACTATCCATGTGGGCTCTCTTTTTATATACTCTTTGGATTTGGATACCAAGCGGAAGAAGTCTTCTTAGAGGCTCCCACTCACGAAAAGTGTTTACATGCCGCCTCTTGCGTGGGTTTCCTATACAAAATTGCACTCCACTCCACCCCACGGGATGGATTCATGATAGGCTATTTTTTGCTCTGTGACATTCTTTCTCTGTGACTTCACTGACATTTCAACTGTCACCTTGACAGGGTTATCTCTCTCTGTGGTGCAATTCGGCATCGGAAGAAAATCAAACAAAAATACTTAATTTAAGTTTTTTACAATTTTCTAGTGAAATGTAGATATTATCCATGTCTGCATTTGTAGAGAAATTACTCCAATTAAACAGATAATCATGGATACGTGACTGCTTCCTCTAAAACCCGGCCAATATCCAATGCAGGATGACTGTAAGTTGCCACTGGTTACTTTGTATCTACATTCGTCGATTCTAATGTATTGTACCTAAACTCATGTGTAGGTATTCCATGAATAATGCCCCGGTTCTTATCAGTTTCCTTTTACACAACAGATTTGTGACATATTCATTGTACAGATAGAGCAGTTATATTTGAGTCTCATCAATAATTGGTACTTACCACCATAATAGACGTTAATTTGGTTCGAATCGCGGTTATTTTTGTAGATTCTCTATTGTTGTTTATTTAATTTGAACAAAAAATTGCATCATACCTTCTCGCATTCATCACTTAACGGATCAGCAGAGATATCAAATAATTAAATTAGTTTAGCAACAGTTTAGTGGTTTAAATCAGTGTGTTGTGTTGACACTTGTCTAGTGCTTCCAAGGTAGGTTTTGTTGAACTTTTGCCCAATTTTGAAGTTCTGAGTTTTAACATGAACCTTCTTATGATAATTAAACAATTAGTCTGCTCGCTCATCGCTAGCCAATCGAGCAGGGATAATACACTCATTATCGAACTTGGATGGTATAGATCTATACCAAATTCGAGCAAGGCATTAAAATCAAGTTATAACGTGTGGAGAGAAACCTGCGAAAGCTCCAGGTAGAAGATTGGACGGAGGTAGAGGTGGCACAGGACAGGGAGAGCTGGCATCTTTTGGTTGTGTGGCCGAGCCGCGAAGAATTAATAAATAGTGGCTAATCCTTTTTTAATAATTTATCTAGTGAATGAACACACCTAGCAAGTAAAATATTACAATCTAGTGCCAGGTCTGTAGCTCTGGATTCTACATAGAGCCTAAAAGTCACGCATTGAGATTGATCTTTAGCTCATGGGGCACTCAACATGGGGTTGTCTAATGACTCCCACTGCAGGGCCTGTAAAGAGGCCTCCATGGAACACATTCTGTGTGACTGAGATACTCTAGCTAGGCATGATTCTTCCTTGGATAGCATATCTTAGACCGGATGAATATAAAGTTCCTTAACCTCAGTGACATTCTAAAGCTTATGACCTCGGTCTTTGCACATCCTGAGCAGGAGTAAGGATGGGGGTGACACAAAAGATCCCACTGGGTCGAAGTGTCCCGGGCTCTCAGCCTGGCCTCATACTAATAAGATAAGATCTTTAGCACTAATTCTTACCGATAAAAGATTTTTTTTCATTGGTGCTACCAATTTATGGTCAAGAAGCCCCACAGAATAAAACATTGATGTATAGACCATGTGTGATATTAAAATTTTATAATAAATAACTAATAATAATAAAGCCCTTTTATTCAGAATTCACTACAACTTTGGCATTACATAAATTTTCAGGTTCTATTTATTTATAGGCCTCCTCCAGCTCTCTCCACTGAGCTCTCATTAAAGTTTAGGTAGGTAGATTTACAATCATAGCCAACAAAGGATCAAGAGAAATATCACAAAATAAATGCCTCTGGCCACTTATCACAAAAGTATAATGAACAGAACAATAAAATGTTACTTTATAGCTCAATTTATACAGCTTTGCTTACCATTAATTGGCATTCAGCTATAAACTGTGACTTTTTTATGTTAAAGGTAAAATGTACTCTTATGAATCTTACGTCATTTCAGTAAACCTTTAAAAGATATCTGAAGTTTGTGTGATAAATGATCAAAAGATCAATTTTTTTTGTAATAATAAACCCAGTTTAGGCAAATTATCTGAACTAAACTAATGACTTAGTAGGCTAATAGGACAAATAAAGATAGAAGTGTATGTTGCAAATGTAGAAAAATTTAGAAACTCAATAAGCAAACAAAATTTAATCTCCTAAATTGATAAAATTAAATAATGTAATGCACGATGAATGACATAACAATTAACACAATAAGAAAAGCACACGCACTTTGTTTAGTGTATGTTGCGAGTGTAGAAAAAAAAACAACTCAATAAAAAAAAAGTTCGATCTCCTAAAAGTCTATAATGTAATGCACAATGAATGAAATAACAATCAACACAATGAGAAAAGCCCACGCACTTTCTTTTTTGTCAAATTATCAATTTACACCAGAAAATAATGGAACATGATTCTAAAGGAGTCATAATAATGCGATTGTAAAGACACATATTCACTATTATAGCAAACTTTTATTGTATTACTTATGAATATGACTAAATTATGTAAGTTACTGTAGGTACTGGCTGTGATACTGTAACCACACAATGTTGTGTCATATATGTTTTTATTTCTATGTAATTAATCAGTATAAACAAAATATTAATTTTGGGAAGTGGTTAGTTATCAAGTGACATAACCTTTTATGGTGAAATAGGTATTAATTCAAAATGTTACTGTACTTATTTTTTCGTCTTCCTTATCCACTTATTACACAGAATGACTATAAATGCATTAAAGGATGCCTTTTCATCTGGCTAAAACAACAGTCAAACTTAGGAATCCCGAAAAAGTTGTTAACAAATCACATACCAATCTAGAATAACAAACGGTTTGTAAACAGTTTAACAAATAAACAACAAACTTGTGTCAGTGCTATCTCCGATAGAAGTCTATTAGTGGTTTCTGTACTGTGGATTTATAACAGCACATATTGCGCCTTCGTATCAAGTTCAAGCAAAAATGTTGCCGCCAAAAGATTTCGTGAGTGTTTGCACGCAACGGTTATTTTCATTTGTTTCATTACCACCATAATAATTATGGTAATCACCATAATGGGTCAAGGTTACCCCATTTTATGCTAGACCATAGTTTTGTGGAACATGCAATAAAATATTTTTGAAATGTGTGTGTGATCGATCAGAGGAGTTATAGGCAACTCTTTCTAAGTTTCGGCGGACGAAGTCGCGTGAAAAAGCTAGTTATTCATATTATTTAGACAAAACATAGATAGACACCTATTTTTTTAAATATAAATTGTAGAGATAACTTATGAAAAAAAAAACAGTACTCACAGCTACATATTAATACAAGGTGTATTTTTCGAACCGGAAACCAGTTTAGTTTTAGTTATGCCTTTTATTGTAGATTTTAGATTTTTTTTTTAAATTTAACTACATCTCATCGGTATGCATTTTTGTTTATTGCTTAAGTTTAACTGCGAGCGGAATAAAGCTAATAAAATAGCAAAGTTAGCAGTATTTTTTTGGCAGTTGTCATTTTGAACGTTGATCCGAAGTAAAAGATTCGTGCTTGTAACTGTTTCGGCTAATGTTTGTTATGTTTATTGTTTGTTTTAATCTGATTTGATTTATTCACGTCATGATCTATTACAAGAAATATCATGAATAGTCAGAGGGTATTATCTCAAAAAAGTGAGTTTCGAGAAAAAGCGTTTTGAATATTTGAAAATTCGTTACATTTGATGCAGGCCACAAATTGATAACTTTTTGTATTTGCGTTGTAGGTTGACTCTTTCTCTGCATGATTCATGAAAAAAATAGAGTTTAAAAGAAGTAGATTAATAGTTATACTGTTTTTCCTGACACTCTATCAAGATAATACTGTATAGCCTGACAAAATTAAATTAATTTGTATTTATGACTCTATAGCCAGTTTTTTTTTGCAATTCTAATGTATTATTTCAAAATAATACAGGTCTTTTTACCTGAATTTGAAAATTTTATCTTTTAAAGTGTATTAAAATTAATTTAAAATCATGAAAGCAGACTTTTGTTATCATTGACAGTAGTTTTCTTAAGTAATCATGAAGTAAATAACAAAATAAGTCACATATTTGCCAACAAACAAAAATTGGTATAAATAATTGGGTATTTCAGTCTTCAATAAAGTACTTAAACTAACACAATCTAAGTAAGTTTTAGATCGCTTATAATTTAATTAAATTAATTCATTTCTAACAAACTACTTCCTCTGTGCTACTTACTTTAAGAAAAAGTTATTAAAGGTAGTCGTTTGTAATTAAAAATGTAGGATCAATCAATAATTCTAGCGAGGAAACATGGAGGCGACGCACAATCAGTAATTTTAGACCTGCCCCCTTAGCACGCTACCATTTTGCCTACTCTCAACTGTCACCTTAGCCGCTTAACACTACTGAGGTGACAGTTAACAGTGGCTAAGGTTACAGTTGAGAGTAGGCAAAATGGTAGCGTGCTAAGGGGGTAGGAATAGCTGACACAAAATTGTTAGTCAATTGGTTTCTAACTCAATTTATCGAAGTGCGAGCTTAGAGAGAACCTCCTTGACGAAGAAAAACATGACTTGGCCTCATATTTTTACTCACTCATCACTGTGCCTCCTAAGATCCCCAGTGCAAGACGATTCCTACGAAAGATTAAATTGATCAAATTCGATGAATTTGCCAAATATGACAGAATTATGTTTGTGAATTTGTAGTAGCAATTACCTACCTCTCGCTGACTGTGAAGGGAAACATCGTGAGGAAACCTGAGCGTATTAGGCATTATACCAAAAATAGCCAATCCGCATTTAGCACGCGTAGAGAGAGAAGGCCCAGCTAGTGGGACCTGTACAATTGTACAGGCGACATCTTACTTTTTTTCTTACTCATAAATTCTTGTACGTATTACGCTGTTCAACATTGAGGCAAAATTATAAGATAAACCTTATAAACAGTCCTAAATTACCCTTTAGAGAATAGACCCAAATTGTCGATCCGTCACGGTTGCTTGGGCATAAGAATGCCTTCAAGCATCGCGCTGCCAGCGTTCCTGTCCTCGGTCGACAGCACGATTGACCTAATCGGCCAGGAGCGCTTGGCCAGACATGGCAGGCCCAAGCCAGGATCTGCGGCTGAATCTGTTCCGGGTCCCTGCTTAGCCTAGACTAGCATGGCATAGCCAGAGACAATGGCAATAGGCCTGATGGGGTGACGCTCACTGTGGCGGTCGCTGGTTTGGGACACTACGTATTTATTTACGTATAAAAGTGGCCTCCTGCCGCACCGGCGGCGTTGGTGCGGCTACAACGGGGTACAAGAGGCACAAATATGCAGTCCTGGTACAGGGCTACATATTTGCGCCCTTCGGCGTAGAGACCCTCAGGGACCAGGTGCGCGAAAACTCTCTCAAGAGATTTCGTTATGCCTGGTTGACGCCTCGAGTGTACAGAGGGCTGGTGCTTACAAAGGGCAAAGGCTGAGCCTCGCCATCCAGTGGGGCAACGCCGCCAGCCTACCCTACCGAGCGACGTTGGCGATCTGGCTCAAATATTTTACCTATGTTAGGTTATTCTTAAGTTAGCAATGCAAAAGTTGGTGATCTGGCATAATATCCGGGGAAATTAGAGGCAGAAATTCTCCAGATGGACGATAAGTGGGTTCGGCTTATTCATAATCACAGTCTTCTTACGCTATTTCCAGGTCTTCAGCACTATTATCTACTTTGATAGCGGGATTGGCAGCAAAAAACACCTTCCTTGCACAAGAATTTAGAATTTATTATCGGTCAAAAGGGTATTATTCGGTTTACAACAAAAAAAATATTACAAAAAAAACTGGACAGAGAGTAGTATCTAGAAGAAACCGATGGCAATATGGTATTAAGTAAATATAAAACCAATGGTATTTAGAAAGTTGTGAAAAAAAATCGGTCTATAGAGTATTAAGTCAAAATAATACAAATGACGAATTATTCAAAATAGGCTAAAGAGTATTAACTAAAAGATAATACGCTCTAGACTGCTCACATTTTAACTTTTTGTAGTAATTATTGACAGAGCACCTGTCATAGCTTGAAATAACACGAGTGACCCGTCAATTTCGGATGGCGCTTAGTGGCTAACTAAAATGTGACAGTCTTGCCTGCTCGAATATATCGCAAACCAAATTGGAAGACAGTCGTAAAGCTCCGTTTCTCGGCTTTAAATTAACCTACAGATATGGCTGTCTTGCCAGATTGTAGAGAAAAATTTTGCGAACTCGAATCCGTCGTAAAAAAAAATTGCATTTTCCGAGATAATACCCTCTGACTATTCATGTGCGAATTATTTTGATTGCTTACAATGATTTTATTTAAAAAAACAATAAACACTTGTTTTCAAACCTTATCTGGCTCTGTCACTTCCTCACATACAATTTTGAATATAATGTGCTGTAATATAAAAGTAATTTGCAGTTCTTTTAATCATCTCAATTCGGGAGGTTTCTTATTCAATTTGGTGTTTGTTTTGTTACAACACGATAATAAGTAATAATCATAAAGTAACTATTATGTACCTACATAAAATATAATACCTAGTAAGTTTTTTTTTGTAAACCCTGAATCACAATAATAAAAATATAAAAAATCTATTTTTTTTTGCTATACTGAGTGACTTCCAATTCTACATAATATTATACTTATTTAAAAAAATTTTCATAAAAATGTGGCTTCGGAAAAGTGTTTTGATATCATTTTTATTTGTGTTAAATACTTTTTTCGTCTACGGGGAGGGGCCACAGCCTTAGATTCTTCAGTTGAAAAGTAAATTGAGGAATATGATTGGCCAGTTGAAGATGGCAGCCGCTTATAAACCGCACTGTGGAGATGGCGGATAAATGTTATACTTTTTTTTCTCCAAAATTTTCCCTTTAGGCACTAATAAAAAGTTTAATGTTTAATGGATCAGTTTTTTTTCAATCATTGCGATAAAATTTGACCAAATCCACACGCTCTACTTCAAACAAAAGAGTGAGATACATATAGTTTTAAACCCATAGATAGTCTCTAACACCGCATCATGCTACGCGAGCTGTATAAAATTAGGATCTGCAGTACGTAAGACATTTGACTGGCCAAGTGGCCAGTAGTTGCCACAGATTAAAAACGCTCTTTCTAGACTTCTGCTATTTGATTATTTTGGGACACTCTGTATCTGCTAAGACCCCCATAGGGGTCGAACCCACAAGTTGAGAAACGATAGTCTTTCGACTTGGAGCTAAGACCAGCCCCTCTACCCTTGACGCGTTTTTCCAATACGGCGCAATTTACAAAATTTAATATTTTATAAATTAAGATGCATTTTGTGTTTTTATTGAATAAAACAGCAAATAATTGAATAAACATTACAAAGTATTTAAATTGAAAGCATTACAATGCGAGTTCAAAGATAAATTAATTTTTAAACTTTTTCAATTGATCGCAATAGCGTCAAGGGTAACCCCCCAGAAATGTTCATTAATTTTTATTTCAGACGTAAGCACACCCCATATCTTAGGTTGGCAGGACCTTTCACTTGCAAAAAGCGCATATTGAGTGGGGTTCTTTACTATTCCATTACAAAGGTACAATTACATCGCGTCTATTCTCTAAATGTCTATCTACTAAATTTAAAATTTAAAATACCCCCGACATTTTAGCTTCAAATAAGCATATCTCATAAACGGCTGAACCAATTTTGATAAAACATATCTAGGAATACTCGCTAGAAACCTGCTTTCCAATTAAAAATACTATCCAAAGTCCAAACCCGTTAAAGAGCTACGATGCCACATACAGACACACACAGACAGACAGACAGACAGGCAGACAGATACACAAACAGACACGTGCGGTTAAACTTATGACACTTTTTTTGGTCGGTTGTTAAAAATACACGCGTCAACTGTCAAAACCGGTTTATTGCTGGAAAAAAGTCCTTTTTTTGACATTTAATAACGGGAATATTTACGATGCTTATTTTAGAGAAAACGGGCATTTCTTGTGTTATTTGTAAGACTTTCAGTTCACTGTAGAATGTAGGTCTCTATCTGTCCGTGGCAAAGCAATAATATTTTTATATGCGTAACCATTGTTTACGTGACTTTGTTTTACAACTAAATGCCGCTGTGGCAATAATGTTTTTTCAATAGTTTAATATTTAGACTGTCGCTCTGTGACAAGAGGTCTTTAAGCTTGGCACTCGCGGGTTTTCTTACGATATTTTCCATCACATATTTTTGATCATGTACTTCACTTTTGACGAAGTTCGATCATTACCAGCAGTGGACTATTTGCCTAATTTCGGTGGCACTTTTTATGTATGGTTTTCAGGGAAGTTGATATTCACTGTATATTTTAGTACAGTTAATCTTACGTAACTGTACTTAACTGTGCTAAGTAATAACATCTGACAACATGTCTGCAAAAACATTTTGAAATTTTTTAAAAATAAAATCTACAAAAATAATTTTCTTTTTGGTTTTGGATTTGGTTAAAATTAAAACACATGATTGTGCATTTTATGTAGATAAATAATTGTGAAAATCAATGAAAATTGAAAAGCATATTCTAAACTTTTCTCCCGTCATTTTGGTTATTTAAAAATCAACGGAACGTCATCACGCAAAATATATAATTGTGATCCCCGGGTGCTATTATATAATTATTATAACCATGTTAAAATAGTTAGGACTTAGGACCTTTTGTAACAACTTATATTATCAGCTGTTCTCTCTTTACCTTATGCATGGAATAGCTGATTCATTGATTCCCCCGATTTTTTTAGGCCCCTTGGTAAAAGTTGTTCGTATTGATCAGTGAATCGTACCGAAATAGAATACGCCCCGTAGTTCATACTGAATCATTATATTGTTTTAGAATGCAGTCCTTACGAAAATACTGTTATTTATCACGTAAGAGGCAAAGGATATTTCACGATGCGATCACACATACATTACCAAGGCACCATGAAAGAAATGAAAATACCGAGTGAGGCTCACACGCGCCGCGCAGTCCGCTGCGTGTAAACACGGCCGTTCTAAGTTTCTTTTTTGTAATCTGTGGTTCTAACTTCGAACTTCAAACCGTACTAAAACCTCTAAAAATTATGTTCCTTCGTGCACAGCGTTTGTTTTCGTACACACCCCTCTCGCAGCCAGAGGGGAGGATGGTGATGGGCCGCAAGTTTGTGCTAACACTGGTGATCGGAATCTCGGCCGGATTTAGTTTCGCGTATATTCTACTAACATCCAGTGGATTTACGAGAGACGTTGCTTTGTACAACTTCAGGTAAAGACCTCTGAATCTGTTCTGTTGCATGGCATGACTTGTGTTTTTGTAACAGGCTCCGCCTTCAGTGCTTTTTTTTCAGGCTACTCACGCATGTCTTAGCTGCCAGCATTTTATTTCGTTAAAAAGTTTTCCTAGCTGCTCGCTGTTGTTCTTTTAATTTGCATGCTATTCCGAATGTCTCTTAATTTTCACTGGCATGATTTTTAACAGCCATTTTTTTTATCACATCTATTCGAAAAGACCTAGTTCGTTCCCCGCAAATAAAATAACTTTTTAATCCCGTGGGGCAAAAAGTGATTTGAATTTGGAATGTGGATTTTGTAAGTAAAAGTTCAAAATTGTTGTTTCTAAGCGTTTTAGGCTAGGTCACACCATCTGAAAATATAACAATGTCCCAGGCACTGCAGCGCCGAGTGGTCTCTTCACCCATCTAGTGTGAGTGAAGGTGCCACTGGACGCTGCATCATTTCATTACGTAAATGCAAAGGCCTTAGTTTTTACTAGTAGGCTACGTTAACCTACCCGTACATAGGCTATGTAACTACTTCCCTAAAGTGACCGATAAAAAATATTGGTTGGAAGCGTAGTCCTTCACTACTCGTATTTTAGAATAATATAGAATTTTAAGCAGTCTTACATGTTTTGTAAACTTTCGTGGTTATTATAAAACTTTATGTAACCGTTTTCTTACAATAATATCTAACAAAATACATACGTTTCTTCTCCTTCGGCCTTCGGCCTATCGTTGAACAAATTGTGAGGCCGCCATGATTAATCATAATTTATGCGCTTGTCTTGGCGAAAATTGATTTGTATCCCGTGCCGCCGCCGGCGTTTCCACAATAGGTAACCAACAGCAACACGCCAGGTACCTAAGTCAAATGAGTTTCTTTTGAAACGATATCTTGTGTAAAAATACTTGGAGGCCATGACGTCATTTATTTAGGTGCTGAAAAGCGGAAAAAGTGATAGTGATTCCGAAAAACTTTAGAAAAAGCGAACTAAAAAAGTTTAAAGTCACCGCATTTTTTAATGAGCCGTTTTCAAAACACAAATTAAAAACAGTTCATAGATGGCGTTTACAGGCGTAGCCATAGAGGAACTGTCAAATTTCGCTTAGCACAGATTCATTTTGACAGCCGTATTTCGGCTCTTCTATAAAATCTAATGTGAAAATGGCTCATTGGAATGCGCTATCTGAAGTATTGACAAACGCAGGCACACAATATTTTTGTTTAAAATTCAGTAATTCGAACGCTATCCCGTAGAAAGTTGTAACAAAGGTAGAAAAAAAAAGGACAGTAGGTAGAGTTTCAATATTGGTAGGATAATCCGTGTCATTCAAGAAAACATTTAGGATGGACTTCAAAACTAGCCTGGTCTCGCTTTGATTGTATTAATTAGAGTGAGAGGGCGAGTGATTTGAAGTTCATCCTAAATGTGCTCTTTAATGACACGGGTCATAGATAGCTCATACCCATTATTTTTTGCGATTTCAGTTAAAACACTCATTACGCAAAGTAAAAGTTGTACCCCAGACCGTAGGTAGGATCTTATCTTGCACACTGTAGGGATTTATAATACTTAACTAAGAAGTTGGTAGAATATACATAAAGTACCTATAGCTATTTTATTTTTGATGCCTGAAAACATGTGTGTTGTGTTGACATTGACATTGCTGCATTTACAAGACACCACCAGTACCAAACTATCCTGGTGTTACCTAGAAGGATTGTTTATGACACTGATTGTACCTGCAATGTGTATTAGTAGACGTGCCGTTTAAGCCGTGCATTATGTAGATATTAATGTGTTCCTTTTGTAGATGTGAGCCATTGCAACACCATTATTTATTATCAAAATAGTAATCACAACATCAAAGCATGGCCTTTAAAATCTCATGAAAACTTTAAACTATTTGTCTGTTCATCAAAGTTCCATTCATGGCTATCGAGCTTTGCCCCGTTTTGATATCTTCATACAAAGTAATCTGATTGCATACATGGTGTTACAAAAAGGCCCTGTTAACTTTTACCTATACAACGTGTTACAAAACATCCTAACTCTATTTACAGGGTAAAAAAAAAGGTCAACACGATATCAATTCTGTAAAGAGTAAAAAAAAATAGTTCGCGATCTCTATCACCGGAAAAAAGAGTTAGTATCTTTTGTAACACCTAGTATTGTCGAACAGTGATGAAACTTTGGATGAAACTCATGTCGTATGAAATATTTTGGTCTGTAGCTACCTACTCTGTTCAGTTGATTCAACAATTTCTGCCTTAGCATGATCAATAATTGATACGTCACATCCGTGAAGCCAACACATTTCATTTGACACCTCACTTGTCAAAATCCGTGCAGCCGTTTAGCCTCTATGTCGTCATAAAAAAAAAACTACAAACAAGGTACAGACACATGCACGAAAATCATAAATCATCATCTTCAATCTTGATTGCCTTGTCGGGTTATAACGCTCAAAAGCGGTATTATGAACTTATTTTTCTCAAACTAAGTGTAAAAATCAAACGTTTGACAAAAGTCCAAGAGCTTTCAAATGACATGAGTTACAAATAGATACAGAACAAAAAAACAAGAAACCAGTTTTTCTAAAGCACTTTTGCTTTTTCTGTCTACGGTTGCATCACTTTTGGACAACGTGTGCCCTAGGCACCAATTCTCCAACCTCAACCACGACGTTTCCTCCGCCAATTTCCAGGGAAAAGAACCGAGACTACAACCAGCACCCCATAAACCATGCCATGCGCCACCACGACCCGAGCGAACCGGCGCACCGAGACGAAGACACCTCAGTTGCCGATGACCTGTTTAAGAACGTCCGAGTACTGTGCTGGGTCATGACGCAGCCCGAAAACCACAAGAAGAAGGCGCAGCACGTGAAGGCGACGTGGGGGAAACGGTGCAACAAGCTACTCTTCATGAGCTCTACTGATGGTAAGATTCTGTTGCGAAAGCTATTACATCGAAAAACCAGAAAAGAAAGCCAAGAAATGTCTTGATACTCGATAATGCTGAAAATTTGATCCACAGAAGGTAAAAAGCAGAAATAATACGAAAGAAACCATTAGTTAGAAAACAAAACAAGCTGAAAAGAAAAGCAAGCCACACGGTAGCCACTAAAACAATTGCGCTGCGCTTCTGAAATAATCTGTGACACAAAGGCATCATAGATTATTTCAGAAGCTCGGCCTCTCTAAGGTCATACCAGCTATAGTAATTCTAACCCACTCTTGAACTACGTAGCTATAGCGGTGCAGAAATTGGTGTAGCGAGCTATAAACCTCGATTTATCGCTTTCTCGATGTTTTACTCCACGGTAAGCGAGTGTTGTTTTAACATAGTTGCAAATGTCCGTAACTTTGAAATAAAATAAATTCTTCATGCTAAGGAATAACATCTGGAATCTCATGCTTGTAATGCTACATACAGTTATTCCGCCGATTACTGAAGATTTTGAATGGTCTTTTCCAGATAAATCCCTGCCGACTGTGAAACTGCCGGTGAAAGAGGGTCGGGACCACCTCTGGGCGAAGACCAAAGCGGCGTTCCGATACGTTTACGAGCACCACAGGAGAGAGGCAGACTGGTTCATGAAGGCCGACGATGATACGTGAGTTGCGAGCTTTAAACTTATAAAACTAGTGGTTCGCCCCGAACTATGAACTCGCAAGTGTAACTTTTTGCTAACACCATTCGTGCAGGCGCGCGCGCTTTGCATATAATCTTTACAACCCCATATCTCGGCAAACCCTCGACCGATTTGGCAATGTTCAAACTAAAAAATTTGGCTCATGTTCGGACTTAAAAAATCTTTTCAATACATTTACCCGCCTCCCTTTCATGACGATCCGACCAAGTTTACTCAAGTTATCTTCGAACGAACATTCATACATACGAAGGCTGATGTTCCAGTAGACTTGACTTTCTCTCGCTTCGCTCGCTCGTTCAATAATCTGTGCTAAATGTAAAGTTTTAGTACACAGTGATTTGATAGAAAAAATGCAAATGGAGATATCGTCGGAAAAACGTTTCAATGACTGAGGAAAGTTGTCTGTAAACAAATATTCTAGTCTGTGATTTCGCTTGTATTTTTGTCGAATATGAATGGACGATCCAGAGGGCGGTTGAATTTTAATTTGAACCATTTAAACTTTTTAAAACTGAAAATTGAACTAACGCCATTCCATGGTGTTATTTTTAAATTTTATTTTATTTTGTATTTGACTTTACCCGCTAGTGTGTCTAAAATTATTGTGTGAATGGGACTGTTTGAAAACCAGCGCTGTAGTTAGTCATACAACGTGTTACAAAAGATCCTAACTCTTTTCACAGGGTAGTATAGTGAGGGTGGGTAGATAACGTTTTAATAAAAAATAGGCGGCTAGCGACTATTAATTTTTTTAATTAAAAACGAAACATAATATTCGTTCCTACTGTTGCACTGCACAAAACCATAGCACGCACACTACAGTACGGATGCCCTCACACAAGTAAACGAAAACTAGTGTCAACGTTTCGCACGCACACAATCACGCACAGTGGAATAAAGCGATTGAGCCGAGCGCGCCCGACTCCACCCGAGCGCGCCCGAGCCGAGCGTCGCCGCTGGCCGGCAACTTGCAAAGTTGCAACTTACCGCCGCCGCCGCCAACGCCGGCCCACCGCAGTCGCAAGTGGAGCCGGCCGAACAAAACTGAAGAGATAATAATGCTAAACATCCTGCATCTGCTATTATTCACATTTTGCCCCACCCAACGGCAGCACAAGTAGCAAAGCAAGATAATGGTCGATTATACTAAACTTGCTGCCAGATAAACTGCCCGAAACATGCCTTGATTTGATACCTACCGCTCACTCTCATCACTTTGTATGGCCCGGTTTCTGAGTTGAGAATTTTGCTAAGCAAATGGGTAAGTATCGTCCTGTCTCTGCAGATTTCTCACAAAAGAACGTGACAGAGCGATACGTAAGTATGTGCTTAGTAAAATTCTCAACTCAGAAAACGGGCCATAGTTACCTAAAATACCTACAATATCGGTGAGAAACTTTTAAAAATTATGCTGTATTTTACGTTGATTTTAACCAGATTTAACAAAACTCAGGGCACTTTCGGTGTGTAACGTGGGCGATGAAGAGGTTCTGGGTCTTTAGAAAGATTAAGTAAGTAGAAAATAATCATCATAAAGATACTCACACGATTTAAATCTTTGCTCACACACATCATGTCGGCGCTCGGATCGTAATCGTAAACAGTTACGTACGACATAAGCTTGCTTTGTTCTAACGGGACCCGTTGATGATCTTCAAAGCACGCAAAAGGCATATCTATGACTAGGCAGATACTAAACAATGCCAGTAATAACATGCCCTTAGCGGCTCTGAGATGAAGCACAAACACTAAATAAACACTTGCTGCCAATGCCAATGAATACCTATCAATCACTAAACACTCCACAAGTCCACACGCACGGCAGAACAGTTTCACTTCACACTTTCACTCAACATTGAAAGAGAGTCTCCGCCCCGAGCTAGGTGGTAAAGTCTAGTTTCATTACTTCTCTATCTAAGCTCCGATAACGCAACACAAACAAAACAAGCCTTCAAAGGCAATAAAGCCAATAAATAACCAAACTGACCATGAATGTATGACTGACTGACAACGATAAGTGTTGCCATCCGCTACAGAAAAAAAAGGTAATTATAAAATCCTAATAATTGTTATTTCTTATGCTACGGGTGGACCAAATGGCATTTATTTAATGTAAACAATGCCAAAACAAAAGCAAGGGAAATAAAACGTGTTATTTTATCAACTTCTAAGAAAAAAACCCTTAAACCTGCCCGCCCGTAGAAACCCGCCTTTGAGTATTGGGGAAAATCCTCCAAGCTGGCAACACAATAATCGAGTGGGGTAGTAGGGTAGAAGCACCTAAAGTCGGCGCTCGGCTATCTACGTTCAAAAAGTAGATAGGTTAGGTAGTACTGTAGCATCGATTTAAATACCCTAAACTCTAATTTTTAATTCGAGTCCACGGAATGACAGTTGCTAGTATGCAACTGTCAGATAAAGCCTTTGTAGCAACTGTCATTCCGTGGACTCGAATCAAAAATTAGAGTTTAGATTCCCTATCAACGCTCAAAAAGTGTCCCGCCTCAAACTGTGCTAAAATTCATTATTAGCACAGTTGCACTCGCACAGTCACGCGCAGTCAGTTATCGAGGAAACCGATAACTGAGTTGCCGAAGTGCTCCGTAAAAAAGTGCAAAAATAATACCACAAGTGCATTGAAAAAGGATGCAATTTCGTATTTTCGGTAAATAATAATTAAAAGTTTTATAATGTGATGCATTTGTAGATAAATTCACCTCCAAAATGACTAAAAACATATTTTTTTAAGAATTTTTTTCAGCAAATGTTTGAAGTTGACCCTACGAAGTTGTTTCTTTCTCACTTATACGACATGTGTAAGTTAAAAGGCGACGAAAGATTTACAAAGTGGAACAAAACAGGAATGGAGTAGCTTATTGACATTTTTACACCTTAAATTTTCGTAAGCATTGCACAATGCACATTTTGTTTTTTACGTTTCGCGAGGTCTCTGCTCCATGTTAAGGACTCCGAATGAGAACCGAAACTAGTCGGCTACAACGATATAAATATCGCTTTATTTCTTGAACCGTGATCTATCACTCGATTTTAAACTACAATAGGCTTTTTTCGGGTTTTTTTTTTGTTTATGAAGACGTCTCTAGATGGTGCTATTCTTCTCACCATAGAAAATGGATTTTAGCCAGAAAAAATGTCAAAGTCTGTCCACAGACTGTCTATTGGTCTGTGCCGAGGTTTTTTCACGGATAACTACCCCGCCGTGCGCCGCTTGCTTGCTCGTAATTTTTGTTTCACAAGTTTTGTCCGGTTTGAAGGACCACTCGAAACTAAGTGTCGCTCACCGAACCTACTGACCTAACCTTTGTTTTAAATCTTTTTCGACTGTCTGTCCCATTTTTAGGAATACACTGTATGTTAACACCCTTTATGTCGGTTTTTAGAACACCTATAAAGGTAAAAGGCCTGGTTTCGGGGTTCTTAAGGGGTTCGAAAATTTCGTTATTTTTGCGCTAAACCTCTTAGTTTTCGAGATATGGTAACATTCATACCTAATCATTCATCAATATCAGCTCGGGCTAGGCCATACTAGTTTATCCTGGAGCGTACATTATATGTACGTACAGCCGAACGCACCGAACTAAGATCGAAGCAAGAAAGCCACCCTAAATAATTATCGCAAAATTATCTTTTAAGTATCTAATTATCGTGTCGTCGTAATTTTAATTTGAAACCTCGTGATTTTCTCAGCAAAAAAAAAACTTCAGGAGTCTCCACGACTTTCTCGACACGCTTCTGTTCGACTGCGGACACTCTCACGCAGACCAGACGCATGATAGCGCTGGGACTTCATTAGATATGAAACGTTTGTGCATTATGTCATCCGATACAAATTCGTGTGTGTGTGTGTGCGTGCAGCAGAGAGGCACACATTTGCAACTACGCATCGGACACTTTTTCTGTTCGAATTTGTAGGCGATGTTGCATCTAGGGTATTTAAATCGATGTACTGTAGTTTAAACCTTTTGCTTATCTTTTTCTTTTTAATGATTTCTTGGTATGAATAATAACTGTACATTTGCGTTTATTTGAAAAAAAAAAACAAAGCTGAGTCTACTCGAATAATCCAGCGTTTGTACGTATGTATGTATAAATGTTTGTTTGTTTGTTTGTTCGACGATAACTCGAGTATCGTTGATCGGAAAGTCATGATTCATAAAAATTGAGACTAAAAAAATGTTCGAGCATGAGCCAAACCGGTCAAGGGATTACGAGATATGGGATTGTAAAGTACATCGCGTTCGGGGTGAACTACTAGTTCATTTTCTATTCAGAATCATTTTTGCGCATTGTTCATCATTGTTGCGTTCTCACTACTTTTTGATCCCCCTCGTACGTATGTCACCTGGGTGATTAAGACAAAACCAACGACCCCTCATTTGAGTAGTTTTAGGCTCTGGGAGGAAACAGATGAACACACAAACATACCCACATACACATTCACATACATACATAACAATATGCTGCTAAAATCATAACCCTCCTTTTTGCTTCGCGTAGTTGGGTGAAAACTACTGGACTTTAGTTGCACTTTTCACCAAAAGGCCGAGAACTGCTTCCTCTACCCTACAATGTGTGTTGTTGCCGTCTCGCTCTCGCTCAGATCTTGTTCGCTCGCTCACTCATTCCAGTCAGTCAGAGTAGCAGGGTGACCAGATTAGGCGAATTGTCGCCATTTAGGATACCTCAGAGGGTCAAACGGACCATAAAATCCGATCGGTGACCTTTTTTTTTTTTTTTTTTTTTTTAAGTAACCTTTTAATGATACCTAAAAAATGGGATCGGGCGATTTAGGCTATCTTAGAGTAATTTCGCATTTATTTAGGCGATTTAGGCTATTATCGCAAATTTATTGAACCATTCCTTGATTATTCCTTAAAATGCTTATAACGAAACGTAATATGCACGTGGAAAGGAGGATTCTACACTGATGGTGACGGAGAACTTTTGCAGGAAGTTATTACTTTAGTATATGGGGCTTTAGAATAAAAAAAAACGAATGCAAATTATTAGATTTTTTGAATATTTTTTTTGGCTGTACGGTGTCATTTTTTTAGTTTTTTCTTTATTTTGGACTAAATTTGGGCTTCTAAGCTCAAAAACTTAGGCGAATTAAGCTAAGTAGACGAGAAAAAAAAATTGGCGATTTAGGCTACTCGGAAGACGAAATTAGGCGAATCGAGCTAGCTAAAATCTGGTCACCCTGGTCAGTAGTCCGTTCGCGCCCGCCGCCGCCGCCGGCAGGCCGGCTAGGTTGTTTTTTTTCTGTGTGAATGTTGTGAATTCGTGATTGATTGATAACAGCTGATAACTTGCAGAAAACGGTGTTGATTGATACAAATGTGTCAGAAAGAGTGAAACTGCGCTGTGTGTGGCGTACCAACGTACCGTCGTGTCCCGAATACTGTGAATTGACTAACAAAATAATGTTTGTGTGCTTCTTCTCAAAGTCACTAATGGTATGTTATCACTGGCATTGTATGATAGATCTGTCTAGTGATTAATTATACCATTTGTGTGCTTTGGTGATAAACGACGCCACGGCATAAATTAAGAAGTCGCCGGTCTGTCACGAAAAAACTTCCGCGGGTCAAATAACTCAAGGTCAACAAGCTTAATGTAAGTGAGTCAAATTATGTACCTAGCCACCTAAAATGACGTTCTTTTCATACTTTCATCCAGGTACGAGAAGTCTGGACTAGTTGTTCAGTTGGTTCGTTTTGTAAATGCTGTTAGATTGTTTTTGTTTACATTCGGCTAGCGACATCTAGCGACGGCTAGCGAAAACGAAGTGACGGACGGGAGAAAGAGATGACAATATGAAAAACCAGTGAGTGTGAGGGAGACCCAATGTGTGCCGTGTCTATGTAAAGCTCTTGTCATTGTGTGGGTGAGTAGTCAGAAACGAAATGGGTATTGCATTGCAGAAGCTCTACTCCGACCTGTAGGCAAGTTTTTTTCTGATTATTTAACACTTTTCTTGAGAATACCTTCTGTAAATGGTTTTTGGAGGGTTTTAAACGAACAATTACCACCAAATTCTGAAGGATACAAGTACAAGTATTATCTCGCTAATCAGAGGGCCCACGGCATAAAGATTATTCTAAGCCGGCACCTGATACGGTAACGATAACACCCTGTGAAAAGAGTTAGGATCTTTTGTAACACCTTGTATAACTACAGCAACAGCTGAAACAGCCCCATTTGCCACAACCGCGGATGATAATTTTATTTGTATAAGTTTTTTGTGTTAATTTTGTGGCAATAAACCATTTCTAAATCTAAATCTAAATCTAAATCGAAGTTATGTAGGTAATAAAAACCACTGGCACCTCCACTCATATGTTGGTGAAGTGACCACTCGGACGCTGTAGTGCCTGAATAATACACACGTTGCAATATTCATTGTTTTTTCCGAACAGCCGTAGTATATACACACGACAGCACGTTGACCCTTACACGCTAGCACTCTTCTGGGTTACGTTACAGGCGACTTTATAACAAAAGTGTACACTCTGACGTGCTGTCGTGTGTACTACCGATTAAAGCGTTGATAATCGGAATGCTTAAAATTTTAACTGCTCTTTACAGTAAGATTCTTTTATAGTGGTTCGTATCAGTTTTGGTCGTCCAATCTTCAAGCGAATGATATGAAGACTAGGATCACTGAATGGTCCATGGAGAATAATGTCTTGTTATCCATTGACATGGATGCAAATCGATTGTAATGTAAAACTTGTTTGTGGTGACAAACAAGTTTTGTTCTCGTTGGTTTCACTAGGTCAGGCAGGCACTAAAAGAGATTCCCTATCTATTGTCATTTTCCTTTTTAGTTAGTCCTTCAAATATTTAGTTGTAGTTCTATAGGGTGACTTTCAATTAGTTGGATCAAACCAAGTTGTCTGAAGTAAAATAGAAGCAAATAATGAAATGTATTATCACGATTTATTTATCCTTATCTCCAGATACGTGATCCTCGAGAATCTTCGGTATATGCTGTCGAATTACAGCAGCAGCGACCCCATATACTTCGGATGTCGGTTTAAATTGTTTAGTAAACAGGTGAGTACCTCCCACAAAAAACATATTTTTTCCTCACTTTTGTAATAGCGATAGCACTAGGTAAGGGTAATTAAAAAAAAAACGCTTTTCATCTCCAGGGCTACATGAGCGGCGGTGCCGGCTACGTGCTAAGTCGTGAGGCTCTCGAGCGATTCGTCCACCGCGGCCTTCCCAACCCACACTTGTGCAAGGCCAGCGACGGTGGCGCAGAAGATGCGGAGATGGGTAAGACAGACAACTACAAAAGCAGTATTGCACCCACCGCGTAATACGAAGCGTCGTGAGTAAAGACGAGGTGATGGAATTAAACTCTGGTTAGAATTAAATGCTAAAAGAGTCCATAACTTATTGAGCGCTTTCTGTCATATCCATTACCGACTAGAAATAAAGTTTCCAAAGCATTGAGGCTTCGCTTAGGTTAGGTTATCGTATGAGGTAGTGGCCACCCCTGTTGTCAGAGTGTTTAGGCCGCCCAAGCAACGGCGTCGCCAAGGGGGGGCAGGGAGGGGCAGCTGCCCCCCCTAGAGATTCTAAAAAAGTTGCCAAATATAATTCAACCAAAGTCCTAAGTCTTTGAGTTAATTTGCTTGAAGTTCAAGCCTTAAACAATCATTCCCGTACGTCGAAACTCGAATGAATTCACCAATTCCACTCCTAATATTCCGTACGCTCAACTACGCTCTGGCTGTAGATGTAAGGCTCGTAGTACAAGTGAAAAGCTTCATGTGCTGTCGACTTTGCCTGCAATTCATACCTACTTTTCTCATTCATAGAGAATGAGAAAAGTATGAATTGTAGTAGGTAAAGTCAACTCCTGCGCCATCGGCTGGCGACGCCCTTGCGCCCAAGGGCTTCTGACAGGGCTTAACGATTGTTATTAATCAAGAACAACCGCTTCGCTTTACAGTCGACTCACAAAAACCTTTTACCCCCAGGTATATGTCTCGAGAAGATAGGCGTAAAGGCGATGGACTCGCGCGACAGCCACAACCGTGGCCGGTTCTTCCCCTTCGTCGTCGAGAACCATCTGTTCCCAAACCAAGACAAGGGGTTCTGGTACTGGCAGTACATCTACTACCCTACTGATGAGGTGAGAAACATTCTGCTAAACAAAATAACCTAACTACGACTATATTTGGACGCCCCAAACACAAGGTATTGTTTTGTAAAGACACCCGACTGATGGAGGTGATTATTTACCTGATAATGAAGGAAAAAAATATGTCAGTGAAAAACACCCAAAAATCATTCAATTGTGGCCTCCCTTACTACAGGGTGCACTCTAAGTCGATAGCGGAACTTTAAGTAGGCTGTCTACTGATCAATACAAACAACTTGTATTAGGTGGCGACAAAAATGAAGCGAAAAAAATATCAGCTGTTTCATACATTTGGCGCAGTACTGAGTCGACCTTTTGTATGGAACAGCTGATTTTTTTTTCACTCCATTTGTTTCGCCACCTAGTACAAGTTGTTTGTATTGATCAGTAGACAGCCTACTTTAAGTTCCGCTATCGACTTAGAATGCACCCTGTAGAGTCTGGCTACCGAGAATGGGCATCGTCAAATCCTATTTTTTTTTTCTATAAATCTAAAATATAGACAAATGTAAGAAACTAATTTGAATATTTTCTTAATTTTTTATGTAAATATTTTTTTTATTAATTATTATAATTTCTAAAATTTTTGTGTATTACGTCACCACTGGCATTATGTACTCAATACTCAATTATGTACTAAGTTCATTGCATTCATTCATGCTTTTAAAAAATATAAATATGTTGATGTTTGACAAATGCCAGTGTCAAGTCAACAAGAAGGTTATTTTCATAGTTATTTGACACTTTTGACAGTTGTTGTTGACGAATGTATTTTTATAAATATTTGCATTAGACTCTAATGCAAATATTTATAAAAATAAATTCGTAAATTGAAAACCATTTCGAGGAATAGGGATACATTAGGGGTTTAAATAAGTAAAATTAAAACGAATTATTAATATTTCTCGCCAAAAACGTTTACTTCATTTTTCTTTCGATGACGTCATCATAGCCTCTAATGATTAGAGGCTATGATGACGTCATCGAAAGAAAAATGAAGTAAACGTTTTTGGCGAGAAATATTAATAATCCGTTTTAATTTTACTTATTTAAACCCCTAATGTATCCCTATTCCTCGAAATGGTTTTCAATTTACGACAATCGATGCCTCACTTATCAATGCCCATTAGCATTGGAACAGGGCGGCAAATTAAAAAAAAACTCACTGTGGCAACATCAATATTACTATGAGAAAATTGGAATAACCGTTTGTGATACAGGCAGTATTCAGTGAATTAATTATTTATTGACTGACTGACTGACTGATCACGATGTCTAAAACTACAAGAGCTACAAATCTAAAAATTCAAATAGGGATTCGTTTTGGGACGGAGAAGACGCTTACGAAGGGATTTTAAGAAATTACCACATTGAGACGAGTAAAACCGCGGGGCACAACTAGTATCTTGTTTGTCAAATTAACCTTGACGTTACTTTAGAGTTGCCATATAAAAAGTTTTCAAATAATCTCAATGCCAACTCTCGGTAGTCAGACTCTATCATACAAACGCTTGTGGCGAGTCGGGCGCCACATCGCGCCCGCGCTATGAGAAGGCGGGGGTGTCCGCACGTCGCGGTTATAATAGAACAACTTGAACAAGGTAATTTGTCCATCAAACACATAATCGGCTGAATTATTGTTGTTCTGTTGTTTACAATAATGAAAATAATAAAATTTTATTGCCGTGAACGAAAAATCGCCGAACAAAAATAGCTCAGTTTAGCTTCAAAATTAAAATAACTGAAAAATTAGATTTTTCCGCCACGCTGCTATCGTTGGACCTTTTTAGGCTGGAAGATCGCAGCGTGGCGGGAAATTTAAAATTTTCACAGTTTTTTACATTTTGTAGCTAAACTGAGCTATTTTTGTTCAGCGATTTTTTGTTCGCGGCAATAACATAGTATTCTTTCCATTATTGTAAACAACTGAACAACAATAATTCAGCCGATTATGTGTTCTTTTCTACGACAAGTTTTTTGGGCAGTGGCACTGCTTCGTAGACCAGAACACATAATCGGCTGAATTATTGTTGTTATGTTGTTTACAATAATGAAAAGAATACTGTTTTATTGCCGCGAACGAAAAATCGCTGAACAAAAATAGCTCAGTTTAGCTACAAAATGTAAAAAACTGTGAAAATGTTGAATTTCCCGCCACGTTGCTATCGTCCATGCTTAATATCTATTTGTTACAGGGTCTAGATTGCTGTTCAGACTACGCAATAACATTCCACTACGTGCCACCGCAACAGTTCTACGTCTTGGACTACCTGCTGTACCATCTTCGACCTTACGGCATCAGCCGAACGTTCACTCTTGAGTCGAAGGAGAAGAATGGTAGTGTGATTATTCCTGCGCAAAACGAAACGGTGGCTGATGACAACTGATCAAGAAGACTTGGTATTTGAACATTTAACATGGCCCTGAGTAGCTACCACAAGTGTGAAAAAGCTGTGCCGGACGTCTGTCTTGTATCCTAATACTCTACAGGGTGCACTCTAAGTCGATCCATCCATTCAGTCGTTCCCTCAATGCTGAGGATCGTGACCATCATTGAAGTTGGCAGAGAGTAGAGTTCTCCATTGCGCTCTATCACTCGCGATGTGGATCAGTTTATGCAGGTGTTTTTGCGTGGCTTTGGTTATAAAATCCGTCCATCTAGCGGGTGGTCTGCCTCGAGCTCTCTTTCCCTCCACCTCTAATACGATAGCGAAACTTTAAGTAGGCTGTCTACTGATCAATACAAACAACTTGTACTAGGTGGCGACAAAAATGGAGCGAAAAAAATATCAGCTGTTCCATACGGTCGACTCAGTATAGCGCCAAATGTATGAAACGGCAGATATTTTTCTGGCTCCATTTTTTTCTCCACCTAGTACAAGTTGTTTGTAGTGATCAGTAGACAGCCTACTTAAAGTTTCGCTATCGACTTAGAGTGCACCCTGTAGTAGTAAGGTTGTTAGCGGTGGTGGTCTAGTGGGTAGAATAGTGGACTCTGAAGCAAGAGGTCCCCGTTTCGATTCCCAGTGCGGGCATGTAGATACATAGATATGACTTTGTTTAATTTCAAAGTTACGTATATTTGTGAATTTGTAGTAGGAATACCACTCGCTAACGGTGAAGGAAAACAACGTGAGGAAACCCGCGGCTTAGTTGGCTCCACACGTATTGGCTTGTCTTTCCTGTGGGCTAGGCCGACTAAGCTGTCAGGATGTTATAGGTGCTGGGTAAGCCTACTCCATCTAAAACAAAAAGTTCCTTCAGCGAAAAAATTGCAGAAGCGAAGATGTACATAAATTGTGCCCGGATAAAAGCGATACGACTTTTATTTGATTCGGTTAACAAACTAAGGCACGCATCGCCGTTCTGAATTTGCGGCCAAAGGCCAAAGCAAACAGCAGTTTATCAATTGAGAATTTAATTAAGTAACTTCTTAAATATTGTCCGGTAACAGAGGATTTCTCAACAAAAAAAAAAATAGTAATAGACGAGCCAGAACGATATTTTAAGTATGTATACTATTAGTAAAATTATGAATAAATAAGCAGAAAAATCCAAAAGCTTTTCGATTCGCATTTCTAAAATGGGCCAACATTATCAATATTTAGGTTTTACAAGGCGCCCTGTATTTATATTGTACATTTTATGGTAAGTATACATATTACAATAATTATCCATAAGTAGGTACCTTGATGCTTTTAAAATACTATACCTAATTTGTGATATTATGAAATGATATTACTTCCTCAGAAAATAAAATAATAGTGTTTTCATGTAGCGAATTGCTTTAAAAACTTATAGTAGGGTAGATAATAGTCAATATCCAGAATTATGTAATTTTATTTTGCTCAATATTTGTTTTATATTTTCATAAAATCATAATAGGTAATCTATTGTGATAATTGTAAGTGTTTTATGCTTTTTTGAATTTAAAGTAGGTACGTGTGTAGATCTTGCCATAATGAATTTTCTTAGTAATCGTAAGGTTCTTAGATCTGTATAGTAAATAAGTATATTTTGGGGTGACATTAAAGACATGATTCATAACTTTTTAGACATTTATATTTACTTATATATTTTACAAATCAACATTCAAACATAATTGTATAATAATATAATGTTACGTAAAGTATGTATAAATAACGTTTTCCATGATCTAGTCATAAGTAGAAAAAAAGGAATCACTAATTCAAATAAAAATAAAGTTCTCTTAGAAGAATTATAAACCAAAGAAAATTAATGTAATAAATAGGTTACCATTGCCTACTGAAAGTTTTGTAAATAAACATTTGAAAGAAAATATTTTTTGTATCATTTCCATTTTCCTTTATCTGTCACCTAATGCCATGCTACACAGACCAGAACACATAATCGGCTGAATTATTATTGTCGTTCTGTTGTTTACAATAATGAAAATAATTCTATGTTATTGCCGCGAACGAAAAATCGCTGAACAAAAATAGCTCAATTTAGCTACAAAATGTAAAAAACTGATTTTTTTTAATTCCCCGCCACGTTGCTATCGTCTGACCTTAAGGCCATATGAGGCAGCCATACCTAACTGAGCAACAGACGAGTGCTGCGTAGGCTGAAAAACGATTCGGACATTAAAATGCTCCTCTAGCATTTGAAACGCCTGAACCTGGGATTTTTTTACGATTCGACCGTAAAAATCCTAGACCTGGTTTATAGGTTTCTTGTCTAATAACTTGGGCAGTAAAACTGGAGTGCGGCTCTTTTATCTAGGCACCTACTTGTGCTATCGCTAGTTACAGAAATGACGATGAATATAACGTGTCACAAAAGGCTCTAACTCTTTTTTTGGGATTTTTCCCAAAGCACCCGATGATAATATGGATGGATCATAACCCAAATATTTTTTCCGTTACGTTGATTTTGAAAAATTCAGCATTCCTAAGCGCTATGGCGGGAGAAAAAAGTTAGAAGAAAAGAGAAAAGTAAAGAATATTGTTTTGATTGAGTTTTGAAAAAAAAAAAATGCACCTTCTGCTCGCCGACCTACGCACACAAACATACCGATTGTGTTTGAATTTGAACTAAATCTAAAAACAAATGAGTAACTAATATACAACTAATATAAATGTAACAATAGTATCCTGTTTACCAAGTAGGTTACACACTGCAAAAAGGGTTCTAGTGCCTTCTGTAACACGTTGTAGAATTTGCGCTGACGAAGTTACCGTGATTATAATTAGCGCTACGCAACTGCTACGTTTGCTACGCAGACTCCTAAGAAAGTGCTACGCCGTAGCCCGTAGCACATGACTGTAGATAGTGTATTACTATCATAAATGCCGCGGATTGCCGCATACGGTTTGACTGAATTTTAAAAACAGACTTAAAAATAAACAGTACATACACATTGCTAAAATATATTTATTCCAGGCAACCCTAGGTAATCACGGATAAATAGCTGAACGGGTTCAGAGACGATATTTAGAGGTGGATATATTTAATGTTATTTGATTGTGTGTGAAGTGGTCACGTCACACATGTATTGTAAGTGTAGGTGTCATTTGGACGTTGTAGGTATAAATCATACAACATAATAATATTGTAGGTAATTGAACGAGCGAGCGAAGCGTGATGGTGTGGTCATTTATGGACTGGACAGAGATATATGGAAGAATATGGCTTTCTTCGCTTTTGAGCGACTAAAGCAATATTTTCCATTCCATGCCATCCTAGGAAAAAATGATGTCAAAAAACGCTCGTTCCAACATTTGGAATACAGGTTGGAAAGACTAGAAAAAAAATCATAGGTACTCAGGTACCCCGAGAGGGGAAGAGATCGGTTGGTAGACCACCGGCAAAGTGGTCCGACGACATAGCCCAAGTAGCCGGAAAACAGTGGTTGCGTCTGGCACAGGATCGTGAGAGGTCGGCGTGAGCATGAAGACTTGAAGAGGCCTTTACTCAGCAGTAGGCTGATGATGATGATGATGATGATAATGAGGTACCTACTCAGGTAGCGACAACATTTTCTCACTTTTGAGCAACTAAGAAGGCCGACTTGCACCACTTTCTTAAATGTGGCTTAAACGTCATTTAACTACAATCTTCATACAAAAGTCGATTTGAATGGCGACTTAAGTGGCATTTAAGAAGTGGTGCCTAAACGTCCGTCACCCGTATACAATTTCTCTCTTCGTTAAACTAAGTACCTGCCTGTACCTACAGCGGAGTTAACAGAAGTAATAAAGTCCCGGCAACGCGTAAACCAAACGGTTTTTTCCCGACCGCAATATCGGTTGGACTTTCCGAGGAGGACTCCTTCGGACTGTAGCGTTTGTCCCTTTTTTTTTATGTAGCCTGTATCATGCCCCACTGCAGAGCAAAGACCTCCCCCCTCTCAGCCCAGATTTTTCGGTCCAGTCCCCGTAGCATGACTTTTATCGAGGCGGATTTATCCAACAAAATGGCGGTTTATCAGCATTTTTGACGTCTGTAGTGGGTTATATAGCGTCAAAAGCGATATATAACCCACTATAGACGTCAAAAATGCTGATAAACCGCCATTTTGTTGGATAAATCCGCCTCGATAAAAGTCATGCTCCCCCCGCTGAGCCACCTCCGACCACTCCGGCAAATATTTATCGAGGTCGTCTCGCCATCTTCTTCTCGGCCGGCCCCGTCTGCGATATCCGCCTTTGGGCACCCACTGAGTCCTATATCGTATTTTAACTACAATTAATGAGCCGTTTTCAGCACAAATTCACAAAGCATTTCATAGATGGCGTCTACCGGCGTCGGCGTGGCTATAGAAGAACCGGAATACGGCTGTCAAGTGTCAAATTTCGCTTAGCACAGATTAATTTTGACAGCCGTATTCCGGTTCTTCTATGGCCACGCCTGTAGGCGCCATCTATGAAATGATTTGTGAATTTGAGCTGAAAACGGCTCATTGTTGTAGAAAATCGTATCATTGTTGTAGAATTGGTTGTAGAGGATGACTGTTATTTAACATTTTTAATCCGTGAAATGGACAAACAAAATTAGTCAAAGTCTGTAGATTAGTTGAGATTTTTTTTATTTAAAAAATCTGGCACCGGGCATTTTTTAAAATATTGTATGTTTTTTTTTCGACTAGTTAGGTAGACTAAGCTCAGAGGATGGGATAGTAGTCTACTCCATCTTAATAACAAAAAAAAAAAAACTTCACTGCTGAAAAGGTAGGTGCACTGTTAGCACTGATTCCGAGTGATCTGCTACTTATCGTTTAGTAGTTCCGTTCTCCATCTCCGAAGTTCTTCAACTGATCTCCAACATTTTTTATGGGATCATACGGAAAGTATTCCCTTTCAAACAAACAAAAAAAATCTCAATCATTCGACCTAGAAAAAAGTTCGGTAGCAAACATAAAATCTATACACACGTGTTGAATAAAGTACCTCCTTCTTTTTTTAAGTTGGTTAGAAACATGCCCCAGCGTCCGTGTGGTCACTTCACCCATGTAGTGTGAGTGAAGGCGCCACTGGACGCTCTACCCTAGATTCAAAGGCCTAAGATACAATGAAGGCCCAATCTCTAGGTCCGAGCGGGTCCCCCATTCTCTATAAAGACGCTTTGCAAATGCAAGAGGGGGGCAATGAAGGGGGAAGGGTGGTTCTAAGCCGCTAAGACCCAATACGCCATGCTTAGCCGCTTCCTAGGTCATTTGTGCAGCTCAGTTTCTGTCCTAGGTATTTTAAATTAACCCACGGTACTGGCAGTGACAAAAGTTGTATCGGTCTGTTGACTCTACCATGAAGGGATGCTTCGAACTCGCTGTCTCTTCCCTTGGAGCTATAGACATGTCCATGTCTGAACCATTTTACTTTATAAGTTTCTAGGTACCTACCTAGAAACTTTTAAAGTAAAATGGTTCAGATTCATTTTGGACTCCACAACGAAGATAAGAAGATAAACTGTGTCTCTTGTTATTAGTAAATTTATTCGGGGCTGCGATGTTACAGTATGGCGATTTTCGGCATGGCGTGCCTTCATTGTTTCATGATTCGTATTCTTTATAACGTTTTCCGTCACTGCAAACTTTCGTCATGAAATCGGTGATAACGTGCCATGGAAACTACAGTAAAACGAATGCAATCATGACAATGGTCTCTAGCTGTCGTCCGAGAATTAGGCACTAGGTAGGGACCTCTATGTGTGTGTGTGTTGAATGCAGTTTCACTTGATCAAATATTAACAGCGCTACCAAGTCTGCGCCAAGAACAAGGAAAGGTGAGCGCGAAGAGTCTGGACTTGTATTTTAATTTAAACGAGTTCAAAAAGGGAAGAGGTACTCAATTAGCCCCGTATTTTATTAAATGTTTGTTACCTCAGAACTTTTTTCTACGTGAACCGATTTTGATGATTATTTTTTTGTATGAAAGGGTATATTTACCATGTAGTGTAGACCATCTATTTACATGGTAAATATACCATGTAAATAGATGGTCTACACTTCAAAAGTTGATGGTATTCTTCATTCTCTCGATTGTATTATGTTTTGTAATTGATTCGGTACGGTAAGAGCGGTGGTGGTTTAGTGGTAGAACAATGAATCAGAATCAGAATCAATTTATTTTATTCAATAAGCCATAAATAAATTATTTACATTGAACGTCAAAATATTATCTAAAGTAAAAAAAAGGTATTTAAATCAGATACTTATTACTATCTAATACTAAGTATCTAGCTACTTTTTTTTCTCCAGCTTCACTAGCTCTGATCGTTCTTGGAGAAGAAGCATGGTAAAGAAACTCCAAGGATCTCGTGCTTAAAAAATAATACATTTTGTAATGCAGGTGGGAACTTAAGGGTAACGTAAGGGTAACGTAACGTAAGGGTAACCACCTTTGACGCTATTGCGATAAAATTGAAAAAGTTTAAAAATTAATTTCTCTTTGAATTCGCATAGTAATGCTTTGATTTTAAATACTTTGTAATTTTTATTCAAAGGTAAGGTTGTTTTATTCAATGAAAACACAAAATGCGTCTTAATTTGTAAAATATTAAATTTTGTAAATTGCGCAATATTGCGGCCGTATTGGAAAAATGCGTCAAGGGTAGAGGTGCAGATCAAGAACTTCGGAGATGGAGAACGAACAACAGGGTTCGTGGATGCGTATAGCGAGAGACCGAGGGTGACAGTGGCAGTGTTGGGCGTACATAAATTCCTTTGTAATTGAATTACTACTTAGATTACAAAGTAATTGAATTACAAAGGAATTCAATTACCTGCCTTTACATTACATCAATTACATGTAGTTAAATAACTTTGTAATCTAATTCCTTCTAATTACTTTGATATCTGCTAAAATATTCAGTTGCACTTGATCTCTCAATCGAACCGAGCCGAACCGGGGAGTCATAACAGGGGGTCATGACTCGCTATAGCCCCCTTGTGATCCCCTGACATGAACCCCCATGACACCCTGAAATGACTCTATGTGACCCCTGACATGTTCGTCCATGGTCCCCTAACATGACCCTCTATGATCTACTCGTAAATAAACAGAATAATGTTAGCTGATATCAAAGTAGAAAAGGTAATTTAAATGTAGTTTGAATTGAAGGAATCGAATCACCAATTATTATTCCTTCGAAGTAGTTGGAGTCGGTAAGAAGGTAGGTAATTTAAATACTTTGGAGGAATTGGTAATTGGACTTGCCAATTCCAAGTAGGTACTTGGAATTGGTAATTTGTAATTGGAATTACGTTTTGGCCAACACTGGGTGGCAATTGTTGGTTATGTTGGAATGAATGATGGTGGAAGTCCAAACGCAGCGTGGTTCAACCGGGTGCCTTGTTACAAATTAAATTCACCGTATGCAGCTCTGATAAAGCGGTTACCAGTTGCCAGTTGCGAATGTATTAAGTTTTCGGCTGAGTATCCTACTGCTATTCATGTTGCAGCTATTGCTATTCATGTTGCAGCTATTGCAGAATTAGCTATTCTTTATTTTTCATCTATTGTCTTTGATAATCCATGAGTGAATCTAACTGTATATATACATAACTGGCATAATGCCTTAGGCAGAAACTAGCGACACGTTGAAATGCGATCATTATTTTATTTTGATTCAACTGTTTTACTTACTTTTATTACCAGCCGATGTGCACCGTGCTTTCCGCATGAATAAGCCAGTAGGCAATAGGCACGCAATAGGATGCAGATATCAATACAGGAGAAATGAAATGAAGTAATGAAATGAAACGGAGAGGAGAGCGAGTTTAGTTGTAATAGCATTGCCTCGTAGGTAAGTGTTGGATAAAAAATCCACTGAACCGTTGAATGTCAAAACATTCGAAAATAGCCCTTCTTTTTTATGACATTTTAAAACAGGTATTTTTACGGTGGCAGCGAATCTTCCGCTCGCTGTACGGTGGATATTTTAGAGACTAGGGGGGCTGGTCTCCAATGGTCCGTTTTCAACTGACAGTTAAAAGCTGAATTCAAAGCCCTTGGTAGATTCATGGCGCTCATAGGCTTGGCCATACAAGAACCGGGATGTGGCTGTGAGGGAGAAAAAGGGACGTGAAAACGGGTCATTGATGTAAGCACGCGACATGCGTGAAAAGATGTTGCGTTGAACACGAACAGATGAATAAGATCTCTAATACCATAAAACTTCGTCGTGAGGAAATCCGAATATTAATTTTCCCCGCACGTACTGACCTTGTCTTTCATGCGGACTCTAAGTGGAGAGAATAAATACTGTAGGGGCTTAAGTCTGTAACGCAATGGTGTTGGCGTGTCCCAGTAGAAGGACAAAACCTGGGTTTCCTCGTTTTTCTCCTACAATCAGCGAACTAATCCTCTAGAATTAGAATCAGAATGTTCTTTGCTGTACTACAAAACCATTAAAAGGACCTACAGCAGTAGGTAATAAATCGTAATTGAAGCCATCAACTGAGAGCCCATTTTGGCACCATTACGTTACTGACTTAGGCCACAGGTTAAATACGGAAGAGGTTTCCCCACGATGTTTATTAAATTTCTTGGAGCGTCTCTCCACTAATTGAGGCTCGTGACAGGTGACAGGAGGCCTCCAACCTTAAAAGGGGACTCTAGGGGCTTGATTGTACTTTTTAACCTCTATCGCTATCGCTTTTAAGATAATCGTGATTACGATCGCGATCGAGACTTAAGAATAGAATCCTATAAGTTTTATATGAATTGTCAGCTAACTGAACGATAGGTAAAGTCATAATGTACTCTATTTAGTTTTTTTTAGCACTTAGGCACCGGAGTGAACGGACGTTATAGTTTTTGTTCTCTCTATTTTTATGTATTTTTTGTCTTTTATGTTACAAAGTAATGGCTGTAACGTTCAAGTAAAATAAACCAAGAAGTAATTCGGTATTTAAACAATCTAAATCTAAATTTTCCTTTTAATGTTTTTGTAGTACAGCGAAGAATATTGATTCTAATTCTAGAGGATTAGTTCGCTGGTTGTAGGAGAAAAACGAGGAAACCCCGGTTTTATCCTTCTACTAGGACGCCATCGGGATGCCATTGCGTTACAGACTTAAGCCCCTATAGGGTCGCCCAAATCCTTGCAGATTTCATCCCTCTAGCGGCATTTGGGATGGCCAACTGGTAGTCTACCATTTGGCCGTCCCGTACGATCTCGTTAGGCAATTAGACCCCAGATTCACGGCACCAATCTCCTTAACTACTGGGGAGGGGAAACAATTGAAAATTACCATAAAAACGCCCGTTTTGGGAGGAAAGTTCTTCTTTTTCGCTGTCAGGGTTTCGACGCAGTGGTACCGTCGAGGAAGGCATGTTTTCAAGTTGAGAAACTTGTAAGGAGCTACTTTAGACCTTCCCTCACTGAACCATCTCAAGTTCTCAAAGGGCCACCCTAAACGGCCATGGAACATGATGTTTTTTATCGAAATATGTTAGTTGCATCGCATAAGGAAAAACAGTCTGATCATTTAGAAACTAGTAGGAGTAGGTCTATATTTCGGTATCTTATCAGTGGTAGGCGATCAGTTTGACTATTCGGGGCTGTCAAACGCAACAACGAGCTCGTGTATTGTTGGAACCAATGGCGTAAGTTCTCAAACCATGATGCCATGGTCTTCCATGTCTCCTGTCTGATATCTTCCAGCGGATACAGCGTAGCGAAACTGGAAAAAAAAAGTTTTCTCAACGCGAAATTTTTCCAATGTTTTTCCGTCCGCGGCCGTCCGCATGTCGTTTGCATTAATTTCGCGCGTTTTTTGCGCACAATCGCTCGTCCGGATGACCGCTTTAATTCTTGACACGGGTAGATGAGGTAGTGGCCTGTAAGATGATTTTAATTAAGGATAATTTCCAATTTCTCATAGCCATCTACTGCTGGCAGACGACCGAGGCTCAAGTTTGTAAAGGGTTATTCAAGATTATTTTTTTAATTTAACGAGCGAGCGAAGCGAGTGAAGTTTTCCGAGTCTACTTGAACAATCCGGCGTTTGTATGTTTGTATTTATGTACGGTCGGCCACAATCTCAGATACCCCATTGCAGCTCTTACCGCGCGCGGCATAAGGGCGCCAATCGAACAAAAAGGGGTATCTGAGACTGTGGCCGACTGTATGTACCTATGAATGTTCGTTCGACGATAACTTGAGTAGGTCTGAACGTTGTAAAATTTGGAAGGCGGGTAAATTAAATTAAAATAATTTTTAAGTTCGAACATGAGCCAAATCGGTCGAGGTGTTGCCGAGCTATAGGGTCGCGAGTTCACTGTTCGCGGCGAACCACTATTTTATTGAAATTAAGTTCATGCAAAAATGGAAGTGACTGCAGAAGAAACTCTACATTTCATAGTCTTGACATAAATATTCAAGTCTCTAATTAAAATTATACGCTTTTGAGACGAGAGTAAAACTTCATTTTCTCATTTTGTAATGGCACAGTCCAAAAATGACGGTGGAAAATTTACATTAGTTAGGAGGCAATAAGGTTTAAATTCCGTGTCATTGTATCCAATCTTAATCGCCTTTGCCCAGCTAGTGGGACATGTACAATTGTACAGGCTACATCTTACTATTACATAATAAAATGATTTTAATGTAAGTAAGATGTAGCTTGTACAATTGTACAATGTCCCACTAGCTGGGCAAAGGCCTTCCCTCAAAGAGAGAGTTCGAGCTTAAGGCGCCGTGCATAGTGAATCGCCCGCGCGCAAAGAAAAGTGCACAAAATCGATTCCTGTATCAAATACACTAAACAAATTGAAAATGTTCACATTTCAAACCCTAGAATTAGGTGAGACCTATCTAAAACAGCCAGTTTCGTGTTGACATTCATAAACGTTTTTAAGATATGTTGCTTGAAAAAATAAAAATTGGCGGCGCACTTTTTTTCAAGCAAAATATCTTGCAATCTGTTATGGATATCAACATGAAACTGGCTGTGTTAGATAGGTCTCAACTAATTCTAGGGTTTGATATGTTGACATTTTCGATTTTTTTTGTGTATTTGATACAGGAATCGATTTTGTTCATTTTTCTTTGCGCGCGGGCTAATTCACTATGCCCAGCGCCTTAATCACCACGCGTGCTCAATGCGGATTGGCGATTTTAATGTAGGTAAGTAAACTTTTTTAAGTACTAACTTTAAGAACTTGCCTTTCTCGATAGTGGTGCTAATTAGTGAGCTCTAAAACGGTAGCCCTCATTCTATAAAATACCTTGATTATTTCAGAAGCGGACTGTACTCAAAACTTTCAGCGGTCGAAGGTACGCCAGTGCGGTTTGCCCGAATATTAAAAGCATTTAAATCCTTTTAGGCTAGCCGGGCCCACTAGTAAAACAGGGGCCTTAGCCTGTAACGCAATGGTTCCAAAATGGGCTCCCAGTTGACGGCTTCAATGAGCCGATTTCACGGCTGTCAAATTTCGCTTTTTCTGAAGATATTATTAATCTGTGTAAGCGAAATTTTACAGCCACATCCCGGTTCTTGTATGGCCAAGCCTATGAGCGCCATCTACCAAGGGCTTTGAATTCAGCTTTTAACTGTCAGTTGAAAACGGGCCATTATCTACGTGAACCTGGGTTGTGGCCGAAAACCAGCGCTGTTCATAAGGTTCTCTGTGCAGAACCTTAGTCAGCAAAAGCTGAGCCACCGCCCACCACCCATTGCCTTACTTTTCTTATTAAATTAGAATTAGTACATTACTGCCGCGATCTGTAATGAGTGCGTTTCTGGCGCGCTTTTGATGGCCGACAGAGCGCAGCGTAGCGCAGCTCAAGGCCCTCACAATGCGGTCAGCATTGCAGCCCTTGATGGACAAGCTGAAATGAAGGCCGAGACCGAAGGTCGAGGCCTTTATAGCGCGGCCAGCAAGGGCTGCAATGATGACCAAACTTGAGGGCCGAGAGCGTAGCTAAGCTAAGCTCGAGGCAATCATAGCGTGGCCAGAAGCGCACTCATTGCAGACCAAGGCTTGTATAGTGCTTTACTCAAACAATGCGAGTAATTAAAATATTAATTAGAATAGTAATTAACATAGTAATTTAATTAGCTTACCATTTGTCGTAGATTAAGTACTTTTTGTCGATTTTCCATTCCGCAAACTTTTTGTTGGTAAGCTTGCTTGTATTTTTCTTTTGACTTCGGTGGCAATAAATTTCCAATTACTAATTTCGCTTGATTTTGAATGTCCGGCGGTGTTAAACACATTAAATCCGAGGATTCGTCGCTTTGAGAGTTCACTTTTTCAACAAAAACATAGAAAAAAATCACTTCGAACAACGCGCGAAAAGTCGAAAACAATATGGCCGCTCTTTTTTTTTCTGTGCAATGTGTCGACTGCCAGTACCCATACAGCCTAATTCTAAATAAATACTTTTTGCACCTGATGTTTGAGTTCTATTTATGAAACAAAACTCGACATTAATGTTTTTCTGGCCGCAAAACACAAGACATTAATGAAATTCCATACAACTTTTCTGGCGCCTAATCCAAGTAGCCCGCAAGTCCGACTTTGCTCAAAGAAGGTTGTCGAATTAATGTCCACATTACGAGCTTTTTTGAGTAAAATACTATTACTCAAAAAAGCTCGTAATGTGGTCATTAATTCGACAACCTTCTTTGAGCAAAGGAGGACTTGCGGGCTACTTTGATTAGGCGCCAGAAAAGTTGTATGGAATTTCATTAATGTCGTGTTTTGCGGCCAGAAAAACTGTATGAAAATCCATTAATGTCGAGTTTTGTTTCAAAAATAGAACTCAAAAGTCTGGCACAAAAAGTATTTATTTAGAATTTGGCTGTTTGGGTGCTGGCTGTCTACAAATTGCATAGAAAAAAAAAGCGCGGCCATATTGTTTTCGCCGCTTCGCGCGTTGTTCGAAGTGATTTTTTCTGTGCGTGCTGTTTTTGTTGTAAATAAAAGTGAACTCTTCAAGCAACGAATCCTCCGATCCAATGTGTTTAACAACGCCGAGCATAAAAAGGAAGCGAAATAAGATATTTAAAGGTACCTATTGCTACCGAAGTCAAAGGAAAAATACAAGTTTATCTACGAAAAGTTTGCGGAATGAAAAATCAACAGAAAGTAAACTAAGACAAAAGGTAAGCTGATTCTATTTAAATTACTCGCATTGTTTGAGTAAAGCACTATACAAGCCTTGGTCTGCAATGAGTGCGCTTCTGGCCACGCTATGATGGCCTCGAGCTTAGCTTAGCAACGCTCTCGGCCGTCAAGCTTGGTCATCATTGCAGCCCTTGCTGTCCGCGCTATAAAGGCCTCGACCTTCGGTCTCGGCCTTCATTTCAGCTTGTCCATCAAGGGCTGCAATGCTGACCACGCTGTGAAGGCCTTGAGCTGCGCTACGCTGCGCTCTGTCGGCCATCAAAAGCGTTCCAGAAACGCACCCATTAAAGACCGCGGCAGTAATGTACTATTGTTGTTACGTTTGTCCAGAGTATTGCAATAAACCTTTTTCTTTCTTTCTTTCAAACCGAGATGATGTTTTTGTAGTACAGCAAAGAATATTCTGATTCTAATTCTAGATGATCCAGTTCTCCGGTTGTAGGAGAAAAACGAGGAAACCCCGGTTTTGTCCTTCTGCTGGGACGCCATCGACACGCCATTGCGTTACAGGCTAAGGCCCCTGCACTTCACAGATTAGTAAAAGGTTTTTTAGGTGCACGTACAAAGATGTTCTAAGGCCTCTTACACACTGGGCAGTCGGGCTGCGGCAACTCGGGGGCTCATTTTTAACCGGCTTCAAAAAGGAGGAGGTACTCAATAATTATTTGAGCCGTATGTTTATTTTAATTTTTACAGCGTGTTACCTCAGAACTTTTTTCCACGTGAACCGATTTCGATGTTTATTTTTTTTGTTTGAAAAGGTACTTTCTTCTCATTCTCAAAACGACCACTTTTGGCGGTGGCGGGATTTATCGGAGGTTTTAACCTTAGGTCGTAATTCTCATTGAACGGGTCATTTTAAGCAAAATACGCGTCCAAAAAGAAGATAATATGTTTTTTTTTCCTTGGCGGCGTTAGTCGACGGTGTACCAGGTTCTTAAGGTATGATTTAAAAATGCTTCTTTCTTTTCTGAAATATTTCTTGGACTGAACTAAATAAACTAGTGGTTCGCCCCGAACTGTGAACTCGCGACCCCATATAAACTTAACAACCCCATATCTCGGCAACCCCTCGACCGATTTGGCTCATGTTCGAACTTAAAAATTCTTTTAATTTAATTTACCCGCCTACCAAATTTCATAACGATCCGACCAAATTTACTCAAGTTATCGTCGAACGAACATTCATACATACATACATACATACATACATACATACAAACGCCGGATTGTTCCAGTAGACTCGGAGAACTTCGCTCGCTTCGCTCGCTCGTTCAACAAAGGGGCGTTTATGAATAGTTATAAACTCATTCCACGAGGGTTTGTCGTCGTATTATATCATAAATTCAAGCACTAATTCAGGTGGGAAAGAGCCTGTGCTAAGCTGCTATTTGCAATTTATAGTTTGGTTCCGCTTCCGTCCTTGGTGTAGGGAGGCCATGGCAAGGTGAATAGTCCATCGACTAACAAGCGACTCAAAAATCAGCAGATAAACCTTTTAAAGGTTTCAGCTGAATTAAATTGTAAATTGCTGAAAATTAAAATGGATAAATAAATTAAAATTTTAAAAAATCCATCCCGTCGTTCCCTCAATTCTGAGGATCGTGACCATCACTTGAATAATATTACTAGTGGTTCGCCCCGAACTATGAACTCGCGACCCCATATCTCAGCAACCCCTCGACCGATTTGGCTCATGTTCGAACTTAAAATTTCTCTTTGCCTTATTTACCTGCCTACCAAATTTCATGACAATCCGACTAAATTTACTCAAGTTATCGTCGAACGAACATACATACATACATACATACATGGCTTAAGAACCCACTGAAGTAGCGATTTCCCATACAAACGTTGTTCCGGTTTAATTACTAAACTACAGGCTGGATTTTGCTGAAACTTGGTTTCTATCAGTAGATGACCAATACGGAGGTTTGCAAATAGTTTTTATAATAAAAAAAATTCCTGAAAGAAATTAGAGCGATGCGTTTTACTTTCAGCTGTTATTTACTTACATTATTACACTTTCTATTGGAGTCTAACTACCATGGGAACATCAATAATGTGTTGTACTTGACAGAAAAAAATATATTTTTGAAAAAGCTAATAAAGTGTAGAAATGGCAGCGGAACTACGAAAAAATTTGGGAAAATAGATCTATTACGTTACAACTACAACTACATACTCATACGGCCGCATTGCCTCTCACTTTTCCCGCGCCCCGTCTCGCTCTGGGTGAAACAGCTATAGAAAACAGCGTTTCACGCGCTTGGCCGTCACTGAGTTCCCACGGTCCTGAAGGGGACTCTTAACTCTGTAACGCGATTCAATTTATTACGATTTACTATTGTTCTCTGTCCTTTTCATATTTTTCTGGTACAGCAAAGAATATTCTGATTCTAATTCGCTGTAGCGCCCTCTATATTAGGTAGTTCTAAATCTCAACTCTAGATGGCGCTGTCAGCCGTTAAAATCAAAATCTAAGAATGGTGGTACAGTGCAGGTACAGAACCTTCGGTGCGCGAGTCCCATTCGCACTTGGCCGGTTTTTTAATTATTTTACTTTCTTTGTTTTTTGAGGCCCATGCTTGGCCATGGTCACCCTACCAGCCAGCAGCGCCCTGTGGCTCGCCAGTCCACGGTGCCGGCGAGTTTGCTCGAGGTGGGTTATGCTAATACAATAATCTGCACTCCACTGTCGGATCTCGGCGACACGCTAGGATTACCCTCGGTGGCTCTTAGCGCGCGCGGCATAAGGGCGGAAATCGAACAAAGAGGAGTTTACAACGTGGGCCACGAAAGAAGAGACTTGACCGCGCGTTCCGCACTTTTTCCGCCGAACAGACGGAATTCCGGACGGAAAAAAATCTAATCAGGATTCCAATGCAGTAACTGCATACACATCTATGGATCTACCACACACATAATATAGATAGATAGGTCCATAGATTTGTATACAGGGTGTTAAAAGACCGCCAACAAAGCGGGAAACCACGTATTGTCCTCATCATAAGGAACGTTTTTGCCCAAATAACTATGCCTGGGAAATCAACGGTTTCCGAGATAATGAGGTTTAAAGTCGGACTTTTCAAAACTTTTTTTTTGCAGAAATGTATTCAGTATCTAGTTCTTAACATACCGTCTTAAGAAGCCATATCAAAATTATGAATAATTCTTACAAAAAACAACGTTAAAATTGCAACCCGCAATGTATTCTAAACATCGGCACTTCAAGCCTAAGTAAAGTCCGTTCGCTTAGATAGTGTCGGTACACACGACGGCAATCTTGGTTCTTGGGATACCAACTATTTTTGAAGTATCTGTGATGGCCGCAGACAAATTCATTTCAACACAATGCTGATGGACATTAACTAGAATTTGCTTAAATGTTTTACAAAACCTTCGTCTTTTAATTTTTGGGTCATTCGAAGTTTCGTCTAGAGGCACCTCGCTGTCCTAACGAACGAAAAAACATTTTATCTACACGCAGCGATCGACACTAAATACAAAATACTAAGTCAAAAGTCACAAACACAACCTCTCAATACGACGCTTCTTTGACGAGCGGCGAGCCGAATTCACTGGCGTGTTTGCGCCGCGTCGGCTTCCTTTAATTTCTTTTGTGAAAAGCCGCCGCGCGCCAAGGCGGCAAATATCAAAGCGACACTATGAAACCGAACAGACTTTAACATAATCTGATACATACGATTGCGCAGTACGACTTCTGTGCATTACACGTCCATTGCGTGATAAAATATTTTTCAAAATTATAACCTAAAAAACCAAAATAATTTCCCAGCAATAATTTATCAAAAAAGTACTTGGTTTTGGTGTCTAGTATGCGTGGTTTTCCGGTTCCGGGTATTGCACAGTAAACACACGATTCGGCGATCTCCGTGAAAGTAATCAGTTTTTGGTGGAAAAAGTGACCGTTGAGTGAGATAGAATTGCAAAATCAAGTGAACAAAAAACGGCGCTCATTTTGATAAAACTAAATACACTGAGAAACATCGTTTCGCGAGTGAAAAGTGCTAAATAAACCTTGAAACATAACCTAAAAACGAAGTGCTATTTAATTTCGAGCAGTTGACATTTGACAGCTCGTACCAACCGAAAAATAACAAACAGTGTTGCCAGACCTAAGAAACTTATTTTACACCTAATTTCAATAATTAGTGATACCAGCCTAAGAAAATCCAAATAGCCCAAAAAATCTATATAAAAAACTTAAATAAAATGGATAAAAATATGGATCTATTTCTACTCAAACTCGACGAGAAATTAGAGAAACAAGCTGAGAAAATAACTCATTCGGTAACCAAAAATATCATGGAAGCGATAGATGAGAAGATGAAATTAATTACTGAGGAAAACAAGATCCTTAAAGATAAAGTATCAGAACTAGAACAAAAACTTAAAGCAGTAGATAGAGAGAAACGCAAAAATAACCTGGTTTTCTTCGGAACGAAAGAGAAGGGAAAATCTGAAGGGGAACTAGTAGACTACATTAAAGAACTCATAGTAGATATGGGAATCCACATGGACAGTAACGAAATTAACAATGTTTATAGAATCGGGAAACAAAGCGAAAACAAGAATCGTCCAATTGTAGCCTCAATCACGACCCAATGGAAGAAACATCTCATACTCAAAAGAAAGAAGGACCTCCCCCCAGGCATTTATGTGAAGGAAGATTTCTCCAAAGAAATCCTGGAAAAACGAAAACAGCTACAACCCCAACTAGAAGAAGAGAAAAAGAAGGGAAACTTCGCTTATATAAAATATGACAAACTGATCGTGTCAAAACCGAAAGACAACAATAGAGAAAAGAGGAAAAGAGAAACTTCGGACTCTCCGAAGTCAACTCAACAGAAGAAAGTAAATAAGAACCAAACGTTAAGCAACCCTTCACAATCGCTACCGACAACTAGCAAGAATGAGGTCACTAGACCTAACATGCTGAACTACATCAACCGAACAAGTTCTGATCCACAACTAAATGCTTCAAAAAACTATTAATCGCCCCGGATAATCGGAAACAAACAATAACAATACCAACTAAAACTAAAAACCAAAACCACAGAACAAAAAGTCTCCCACAACGGCTGGTCCCCGCGGGAGTTATAGACCACCACCCTCTAACACCAAAAAGAAACAAAATACTCAACATTGCAACCCTAAATACGAGAACCCTTAGAACTGAAGAAAGCCTACATGAACTAGAAAAAGCCCTTGAAGACATAAAATGGGACATCCTGGGAATAAGTGAGATGAGAAGATTAGGAGAAAAGATTGAAGAACGCACTGACTACATACTATTCCACAAAGGCGAAACAGCCGGTCAAAGAGGCGTAGGCTTCATAATCAAAAAAACGATGAAACAACACATACAAGAGCTAATTGGAATATCTGATCGAATAGCCATTCTAAACATTGGCATACCAGGATACAAAAAGGTATGGTCAATTATACAAATCTACGCTCCAACAGAGCAAGCAACAAAAAAAGAAATCGAACTCTTCTATAGGGAATTGTCTCAATCGATAACAAGATGTTTAAACAACCATATTATTGTAATGGGCGACTTCAATGCTCAAGTCGGAGCGAAACAACGCAAGGAGGAATATGTCTTGGGAAACTTTGGTAAAGGAAGAAGAAGTCCACATGGCGAACTGCTAGTAGAATTCTTACTGCAACACAACTTAACGCTCCTAAACAGTCTGTACATGAAAAACAAAAAGAATAAGTGGACATGGATCTCCCCTGACGGCAGCACCAAAAATGAAATTGACTACATAACAACAAACTATCCAAAAGCTTTCACAGATACAACAGTCTTAACTAAATTCAACTTCAATACAAACCATCGTATGGTAAGAAGCAACATAAGAATAGAACCACCAAAGAAACCTAGGAATTATTTTGTCTCACACAATATAGCACAACTCAACGAAGAAACCTTAAAGAAAATAAAACAATCTCTAATTGAATCAGTCGAAGAAATAACAACGAGTACCACGGAGGCCCATACGAACTATGAAAAACTAGAAAACCTACTAACTCAAGTTAACAATAACAGCAGCAGAACAAATAAGTATGAACTAAGTGATACAACGCTACAACTCATAGAACAAAGAAAGGCCCTATTTGCAAAACATCCTAAAAAAGATAACATAAAAGAGATAACGAAACTAAGCAAGGAAATCAGAGAGCACATAAGGAAAGATAGAAAGACGAAGAGACTGCAAACATTAGAAAAGCATATAGTGAAAACAGGAGGAGTGAAAAAAGCGCTTAGAGAACTAAGAGAATCAAACAAAGAATGGATACCAAAACTAAACCAAAAGGAGCAAACGTCATCCAACAGAAAAAACATAAACGAAATAGCTACAACCTTCTATCAGGACCTGTATTCAAATCCAGACAATAAACAAAATTATGATCCGAGGACAGTTGTGTACAATGAGCAGGAAAAAGTAACAATAGAACCAAAAATACTTTCCAGCGAAGTAGAAAAAGCTCTAAGTAGCCAGAAGATGGAAAAGGCTCCAGGTCCAGACAAAGTGACAAACGAACTTCTGAAGGGCACCATTGAAGAATTACTACCAATACTCACTTCACTATTTAATGAAATATTAACAACTGGTCTAATCCCTATACAATGGAAAACCTCAAATATTATCCTTATATTTAAGAAAGGACAAAAGGAAGATATAGGCAACTATAGACCTATAAGTCTAATGTCAAATATCTACAAGGTATTCTCCAAAGTCATCCTGGAAAGAATAAGCAAAAAGTTAGACGAAAACCAACCACGGGAGCAAGCTGGCTTTAGACGAAAATACTCCACCCTAGACCACATACACACAGTGAAACAAGTAATAGAAAAATATAACGAGTACAACAAGAAACTTTATATAGCATTCATCGACTACTCCAAAGCTTTCGACAGTGTAAAACATACAGCCATATGGGATAGCCTAGAGCAGCAGGGGATACCTCCAATTTACATCAGTATTATAAAGAACATCTACTTGAACGGCGAAGCGAGGATCCAACTAGAAACCTTGGGAAGAAAGTTTAAGATCGAGAAGGGAGTAAGACAGGGAGACCCTCTTTCACCAAAATTATTCTCTGCAGCTCTGGGAAGTATCTTCCGCAAACTAAACTGGAAAGAATATGGTCTCAACGTGCAAGGTGTAAAACTGAACCACTTAAGATTTGCAGATGATATAATCTTATTCGAGGAAAATCCAACGCACCTAAACAAAATGATAGAATCACTAAACGACGAAAGCATGAAAGTGGGCCTATGTATGAACAAAGACAAAACCAAACTGCTTACAAACTCTGAACCAATATCTATGAATATTGATAATGAACCACTTGAATATGTGTCAGAGTACATCTATTTAGGACAGATAATATCTCACAAAGACCAAACCACTAAGGAAATTGAGAGAAGAACAGGAAACGGATGGAAAAAATACTGGTCTTTGAAAGAAGTCTTGAAATCCAAGGAGCTAAGCATGCAAACAAAAAGGAAAGTCTTCAACACATGTGTACTTCCAGTCATTACTTATGGATGTGAAACCTGGGCACTCACCAAACTCCACAGAGAAAAGCTAGAACGATGTCAGAGAGCCATGGAGAGAAGTATGACAGGAATAAGGAAACAGGACAAAGTGAGAAGCAGCTTGATAAGGGATAAAACCAAAGTTGTGGATATATTAAGACGGATAGACCAACAAAAGTGGAGATGGACCGGCCACATGATACGCGATCCACAAGAGAAATGGTGCAAAGCTGTCACTGACTGGTATCCTAGAGATGGCAAGAGAAGTAGAGGACGTCAACAAACAAGATGGGAAGACGACCTAAAACTCACGGCTGGACATCACTGGAGAAGGGTAGCACGGGATAGGTGCCAATGGAAAATGTTGGAGGAGGCCTATGCCAAGAGGCAAACTGAGCTTCGGGATATATTATAAATTAACACTACACGAACATAACTTGTATTTATACTCAACTGTAAAGTTCAGAATAAAAAGGCTTATTATTATTATTATTTATGCGTGGCTTTCGGGTCTGTTGGCGGTCTTTTAACACCCTGTGTTGTGGTTTTTTCCATCCGGAATTTTCATAGATTTGTAGTATGCAGTTACGGCGTTCGGAATCCCGATTCGTTTTTCCGTTACGTTACTGCGCTGTCAAACCACGTGGTGTCTCAAGTCTCTCCTTTGTGGCACATAGGCCCCGTTTCTGTATTGAGAATTTTACTAAGTAAATACTTAAGTGTCGTTCCGTCACGCTCTTTTGTGAGAAATCTGCAGAGACAGAACTTATATATATTTGCTTAGTGAATTTCTCAATTCAGAAATCGGCAGATATTGTACTAGCCTGTCGCTGACCGTACCTAAGTAGGTACGGTCGGCCACAGTCACGGATACCCCATGGCAGCTCTTACCGCGCGCGGCATAAGGGCGCGAATCGAACAAAAAGGGGTATCCTGCGTGTGGCCGACTGTACCTACGCTGGACTGCACAATGCACTAAGGGCAAGGGAGATTCTTTGAGTATTTCTTTTGTTTCATAATGGGCAGGTATTATTTGCATTGCACTACCGAGTCGAGGCCGTTCCCTTAGGGCCCACGCTAACGGTGTTTACCCTGTTTTCTCATTTTTCCTGACAACTAGGCCATAAGGCACAGGTACAGTCAACCACACGCTAGGATACCCCTCTTTGAACGCTTGTTATAAGAGGTCGGCCTTAACCTTTTGAGATGTGGCCTGTAAATTGTAAACGAAAAATACAGTCAATCTCTAAAAAAACAAAACTAAGGCATCTACGTAATGAGATGATTTATACAGCGTCCAGTGGCACCTTCACTCACACTAGATGGGTGAAGAGACCACTCGGCGCTGCAGTGCCTGGGACATTGTTTTAGTCAATCTCGACGCGTTAAAGAAATGTTCACTTACTACTACTACTTAACATCAAGTCCCTTAGAGAAGACTTTTGCCCAGTTACGTGAAGAATATTGAAGGGAGAATCTCTACCATGTCTACCAATGTGTAATAACAATAACTCCTCCCTAATGTCTGACATCTCTGTTCATTAATTGAACGAGCGAGCGAAGCGAGCGAAGTTCTCCGAGTCTACTGGAACAATCCGGCGTTTGTATGTATGTATGTATGTATGTTTGTATGTTTGTATGTTTGTATGTTTGTATGTTTGTATGTTTGTATGTTTGTATGTTTGTATGTTTGTATGTTTGTATGTTTGTATGTTTGTATGTTTGTATGTATGAATGTTCGTTCGACGATAACTTGAGTAAATTTGGTCGGATCGTTATGAAATTTGGTAGGCGGGTAAACGAAATTAAAAGAATTTTTAAGTTCAAACATGAGCCAAATCGGTCGAGGGGTTGCCGGGATATGGGGTTGTATAGTTTATATGCAAAGCGCGCGCGCGCCTTCGCGAATGGCGTAAGCAAAGTTACACATCTGTAACTGGGGTCGCGAGTTCATAGTTCGGAGCGAACCACTAGTAATTTTAGTTTGTGCAATAAAGTGTAAGGGGGGCCAGACATTAGACATGCGCGAAACAGTGCACTTCGAAGTCATGTTATATTTCATGACATTTCATACCGCGTGATATTACCTTATATCATGGCACTTATATATGACACATAATAATTCAATTCAGCACACGTCATGAAATGAAACATGACATGTCATGAAACATGACACGTCATATTCCAGCACACTTTCATTGCAGTACAGTTATTCATTTCATTACACCAGATGACATGAAACATGACATCATGGTATTTCTTCATTGCAGACATGAAACATGGCATCATGGTATTTCAGCACACTTTCATTGCAGACATGAAACATGACATCATGGTATTTCAGCACACTTTCATTGCAGTACGTACATTGTGCTGAAATGCCATGTGTCAGTTTCATGGCATCTATAGGGTGCACTCTAAGTCGATAGCGAAACTTTAAGTAGGCTGTCTACTGATCAATACAAACAACTTGTACTAGGTGGCGAAAAAAATTGAAGTTGTTTGTATTGATCAGTAGACAGCCTACTTAAAGTTCCGCTATCGACTTAGAGTGCACCCTGTAGTGTAATGAAATGCTATGTGCCATGCTTTAATCTCTCGTGTAATGGGTAATATTTCATGACACCGTTGTGTAATATGTCTTTTGTAATATTACTAGCATTACCTACACATGTCTACCAGACATACAGAAGAGACGTGAGACGAAGAGGCGGCGCGGACGCCACGTCAGTTTGATGTCACTGACATACCTACATTTAACACCGTGCTATTTTAATATTTTTAATGGATTTAAAGCCAAAGGTATTTTGTTGCACTGGTGATTCTGAGCCAAATTACAAAGTACATTCGCGAAAAAAAAATCACTTCTGCATACAAATGGTGTCGATTGGCGATAGACATTTGTATTGGGAAGTGTTGTTTTTTTTTGCTCATTTTGGAGTAAATTTTGGAATTTGGCTCAGAATCACCAGTGCAACAAAATACCTTCGGCTTTAAAACCACTAAAATAGCACGGTGCAGAAGCGATGCGCGCGACTTGATTTTAAAATGCTCGCTAGATGGCACAGAAAATACGGCTATATAACGGCAGTCAAATAACGCTTTTTCCCACAGATTCACAGATTAGAAAGTACTAACTAATATTAAAGATACACAAACACCACAGATAAGAATCAGGTCAGGCTTGCCATGTTCAATCGGTAAAAATGCCGTGTCATATATTTGCAATTTTTATTCTTAAAAGAAAAAACATAAATGGTTTTGGATAAATATAGAATACGTAGGTAGGATACTGACATCAACTACGTGATGCGATAAAATTTGCAAGCAATGAATTGTGTTTCTGGTTATGATTATTACAGTTTACGGTAATTTGTCGTACCGTTGGCAACACTGATGAAATTTCAACTGACTGCCGATAGAGTGCCGTATTATAAGCGCCATCAGTGGAGAAAAAAAGAACTACGTTGTTTTTTTCTGAAAACGGCTAATACACAAACCAGACCCACAGAAGAGCCGGGGTCTGTGTGCCTGGTTTGTAATCTGTGGTGCCTGGCATCTAACAAAATTATACCTACAAACTAGGCAAGCCCTGTATCCACCCTGTATCTAATTACCCTTGAACAAATAATTATTACCATGCCAAATGCATGATTGCGCGTTAGCATCACGTAGCTTTGCAAAGTAATGTAAATTGCTCTGTATCCCAATTTGTTTTGAGTCTAATTTTCGGTTTTGTATTCCATTCAGGCGCTCGGTGCTTGCGTAAAACGATATTATTAGGGACTGCAATTATTGTAATATACAGCGATATTTTTGTTTCATTGCAATTATAGTCATTTGCATGCCTACACGGTAAGCATAATAATAGCCTATTTGGCAGAATTGTTTAATTAATAATGGAAACACTTTCGGAATCCATTGAGGGTTCACCATGCGCCCCCGGTTTAACTTTTTCCATTCAGATTTAATGCAAATAAACTTTATCTCTAATCCCTGCAGTGGCAAACTCATCATTTCAAAATCAGCGTTATTTGTGCAATTATTTATAGAGTGTGTTAAACACTACCATCATAATTAAATGACACTTGTTGCTCGTGTCATAAGGAACATTTTCCCCCAAGGAACCAAACCTGGAATATCAACGGTTTATTACTCGGTACAGTCTAGTCAAAGGTTGTCTGGAAGAAATCGCTTTTAGCGATAAGACCGCCATTTGTACTTTTATTCTACAACTCTTGAACTAATATTTAAAATTATTTCTTTTGTACAATAATAAAGAGTTACTTACTTACTTACTTTTTTTAACAGACTTCACAAAGGGAGGAAGTTCTCAATTCGACCCTGTATTACTTATTTATTGAACGTTTTATTTATTTATTGAGTCGAACAAAATATGCGGAAATATGCTGCATAAACGGCCGTATCTTTTGATTGCGTTAACTTAGATGCTTGTTTTTCTGCAGACTTGATTATTTTGATATACATTTTAACCTGATATCTCCACGCGTTCTTGAGAAAAAGTTCTTCACAGACGTACAGACGGACAATAAACAGTTTTTCCTTTTGAGGTCCGGAACCCTAAAAACGTCGTTGAATCACCTACCTCTAAACATCGGCACCTCTTATGTTTACTAATAAGTGCAATATGATTATTGACTACTCTGCGATACGCGGTAATTGGTTACGTGCTAAAATATAAATTCTGTACCGAATTAATGATTTAATTTTATTCTTATTCAGACGTAAGTAATCCTATAAGAGTATCCACCGATTTATCGTATAATAACTTTCTATTTAAGTTTAATTTTTGCAGGCCAAGTGACCTTTGACATTTCATATCCTCACCTGAAATGAACATCCTGAAAAAGAACGACTAAGGCCGTCGCGAAACAAAAAACATAGGTTTTTCAGGACGAAAGTTTTAATACGTAAACTCTGACCAACTCTCCAGACCAGAGATGGGCGGTGGGTATATACCCAATCTACCCATTTGGGTATTTACCGGGTACATTGGGTATATACCCGGTAAATACCCGTATGCACCCATTTGCTGGGTATATACAATTTCTGACTTAAAATTAACAACAAAGTATGCCAATCAGTTCTAAGCCATGTTCCCTACGCAAAGTACGTCTTAGTGATTTTTCGTTGAACGCATATTTACAAAGTTATGCATGTTTTTGTGATTTCTTTGTATGAAAACGAATATTCATAAGGACATTTGTCTTATATTTTTATAGAATTAACAACCGGTATGTTTAAAAAATACTTTGTCATACTTTGTATGACTAATATAATAGTTTTTAATATGAATTTAACAATAATCATTATTGATTAGGAACCAAGTGTCAAAAATTTATATCCCCTCAGCAGTGGCGATAAGAAAAAAACAAAATGGCGTGCAGTGGAAAGCTCGCGGCGGTTTCGCCACAACATGCCCTTCCCGTTCTCCCCGTCTACACTAAAACTGCGTTTTCTTCTTTTTTGACTAAATTACAGCCTTGACGGAGACAAAACTCATTTCTAGATAAAATTTACTACTAATAAACATGCACTTTTGTTTTCAAGTTTTTCTCAAAAAAACAAAAAAAATGATTTTTTCAAATTTCTGTGTATTTTTTTCCCAAAAAGGGGTAGTTTTTAAACAATGATTTTGTGATGAAAATCATTAAATAAGCACCCAAACTGCATATAATTAGGAAGATTATGAAGTAAAAAACAGATTTAACTTACATTTACACCCCTTTTAAGCACTTTTTCACCTCAAAACTTGAAACACGGGCGATAAAATTTTGACGACCGCCATTACGCAACACGGATTTGCAACTGACGATTTATCCGATGTTTGCCACTGTGAATCAAAGCTTGGAACCTTGCTAGCTGTCTCGTTTCATCGGCAATACATTCAAATAGGTCAGAAAGAGATAAAACGACGTTTGTTTATGGAAATCGGATGAAATATGAGGCGCGAAAAGGAGAGCTCGGTGTGCATTGCCACAGTATGGGGAAATCTGTCAAAGAGCTCGGTGCGGCCTCGCCACTGCTCAGGAGATATTTACATTGAAACGTTAGACAATACACTGATGAAGTCAGGTCATTTCGGTCTAATTAAAATGCGAAGACGGGTTCAGTGTTGCAAATAACAAAAAATATAATCATAAAGTATGGTTTTATGTTTGTTCTCCCCGAACAAAGAACAACTAAAACTTATTAAATTCGATTATTTTATTTTGCAAGGCATTGTGCTCAAAATGCTATACGGTGAAATGTAAGCCGTCCAGCCACCTCATTATGTCCGAGTCGGCCTCATCTACACCGCCGCCTTGGATGGCGAACAGCGGGTAGTCGTAGTTGATGTGGAACATCGTCTGAACCCGCCCGCACACGCAACTCGGGTCCGACCCACAGTTAAATTTTGTGTATTTAGCTCCGCACACCTTCCCCGTAAGACCCGGAATCTATTTATTTGAGTCCAGTGCTTTCTGGGAAGATGGAAACCTGGCACACGGATATCTGGCTCGGACTCGAGAAGCTTGTTAGGCAGGTCCACAGATGTCCACCGATCCCGCCATTTCTCCATCAGCATTCTGTCGTCCTGCAAGAGTTCATGGGCCTGCAAGGCATGGCAAGATGGTTGCAATAAAATTCTTTGATGCAACCCCGGTTCGGTCAAAATCCCACCAAAATTGAGGGTTGCTTTGACCAAGTGCTTGTAGTAACTTCTTACATCGAAGCAGGATTCCAAAAGAAACTCAAAACAGTGGCGGTATTCGTGGATCTCAGCTCAGCATTTGAAACTCTCTGGAACATGTCTGGAAACAAGGACAATCAGGGACTACCCTACGAGCTCGTATTTTTTTTAAAATGCAACGCACGTATTGTCTTTATGCCTTCACGCCCTCCTTTCAAACGCCAAACTCTGAACAAAACGCATGGCTTAGTCCTGGCGCCTACGCTTATCAACGTCTACGTCAGTTACATATCAAAAGTCTCCGGGCGATCATTTATGTAGGCGACGACATTGCCATCAGAGCACAAGCTTCGACACTGAACAAAGCGACAACACTGGTTCAGGAAGCCGTTGCAAAGTTTGAGCGCTATTTCATCGACTGGGGACTTAAACCTAACCCATGTAAAACTGTGAGCTGCTCCTTTTACCTCAACAATAGGCAAGCTAGTAAGTGAAGGTGTTAAACGCAGTTTCTGCAATGAAGCACGACCAAGCACAAGACACCACTACTGTGTTTTATCTTGTGAATAAATATCTTACTTACTTACTTACTTACTTACCCTAACCCAGGCTATCTTGGTGTAACTCTAGACAGAACTTCCACTTTTAAAGCCCCCTCAAGAAAGTAAAGAAAATGGTATCAAACAGCTGCAACCTGATACGGAAACTGGTAGCGATAACATGGGGCTGCAAAGCGGATACACTGCGCATATCAACACTAGCCCTTGTCCATAGTGCGGCCTGAGCCAGTGTAGGCCGGCCATCATACTGACCTGGTTGACGTTGAACTGAACAGCGCCATTAGGAGCATATCCGGAACCGTCAGACCCACAAACACCAATTGGCTTCCCGTCATTTCCTACATATTCCCGTCACGTCTGTGGAGATAATTAATGATCAGAATGGAGTATGACAAGATCAACAATATGCCTCACCTGTCACTAGTACCTTATCTTCAGGCAACCCGTAGTGATCTTCGCCTACCATCAGAGAGATCTTTTGCCATGCCATGCAGGCCCACGAACTCTTGCAGGACGACAGAACGCTGATGGAGAAATGGCGGGATCAGTGGACATCTGTGGACGTGTCTAACAAGCATCTCGAGTCCGAGCCAGATATCCATGTGCCAGGTTTCCATCTTCCCAGAAAGCACTGGACTCAAATAAATAGATTCCGGGTCTTACGGGGAAGGTGTGCTAAATACACAAAATGTAAGTGTTGGTGGGACCCGCGTTGCGTGTGCGGGCGGGTTCAGACGATGTCCCACATCAACTACGACTACCCGCTGTTCGCCATCCAAGGCGGCGGTGTCGATGAGGCCGACTCAGACGTTATGAGGTGGCTGGACGACTTACATTTCACCGTATAGCATTTTGAACACAATGCCATTTGCAAAATAAAATAAATAAAATAAACGAATTTAATAAGTTTTAGTTATTCTTTGTTCAGGAAGAACAAACATAAAACCATACTTTATGATTATATTTTTTTGTTATTTGCAACACTTAACCCGTCTTCGCATTTTAATTAGACCGAAATAACCTGTCTTCATCAGTGTATCAGCATTTTAATTAGACCGAAATAACCTGACTTCATCAGTGTATTGTCTACCGTTTCAATGTAAATATAATTTTTTGACACTTGGTTCCTAATCAATAATAATTATTGTTAAATTCATATTAAAAACTATTATATTAGTCATACAAAGTATGACAAAGTATTTTTTAAACATACCGGTTGTTAATTCTATAAAAATATAAGACAAATGTCCTTATGAATATTCGTTTTCATACAAAGAAATCACAAAAACATGCATAACTTTGTAAATATGCGTTCAACGAAAAATCACTAAGACATACTTTGCGTAGGGAACATGGTTTAGAACTGATTGGCATACTTTGTTTTTCATTTTAATAATTTTCATTATACTTGAAATCACAAATTGAATGTACCCAGCAAATGGGTGCATACGGGTATTTACCGGGTACATATCGGGTAAATACCCACAGGTGGGTATATACCCGGGTACGTGCCCATCTCTGCTCCAGACAGTATAGGGTTGTGACGTGTGTACAGATCTTTTTTTGATACGTTTGCTTCTGAGTAGAGTATAAAATTAAAATGGTGGATAGAGCTACACTGTTGGATGGTGGGTGCCTCAATGTTGTCTTCTGATTAAGATTTTATTTGTAACTTTTATAATGAGATGTAGAACGTAGCAACGTAACTTATTAGCGTAGTTACCGCGTCACAGCGACGAATAGTGTTAAGTTAGCAATAAGTTGTATTTAAAATAAGTTGTTTCATGTAAATGACGGTACGGTGATGATGACGAGTCCAGAAGATAAAGTTTCACTTCTTTGCAAAGCGCCTATGTTAAAAGTAAATACAAACTGGGAGACGCGGAGAGATACGCTCGCCTTTGGATATAAAAAGAGCTTTATTTTTTTGTTATTACTTCATCGTGCATAAGGCATAAGCGGAAGCAATGGCCCGTTTTCAACTGACAGTTAAAAGCTGAATTCAAAGCCCTTGGTAGATGGCGCTCATAGGCTTTGCCATACAAGAACCGGGAGGTGAGTGTCAAATTTCGCTTACACAGATTAATAATATCTTCAGAAAAAGCGAAATTCGGAACCCAAAGTTTTTTGTTCGAAAGTCCGTTATTGGCTTAATCTTATCTTTAGACAACATTAAGAAACTAATTTCAATATTTTTTATTTTGGTTCAGTAGTTTGGATTTTACAACGTTTCAAAGATACGGTTTTATGACGTCACGCGACGGTCTGCATACTGTTGGCGGTCATAGGAACAAAACATTTTATTGCATAAAAACAAAACTACTGGAGCAAAATAAAAAAAATATTTAAATTAGTTTCTCAATATTGTCTAAAGATAAGATTAAGCCAATAACGGACTTTCGAACGAAAAACTTTGGGTTCCGAATTTGACAGCCGTGAAAACGGCTCATTCGAGTTAGTCGCTTAGGAGTAATCACGCTTTTGGCGACTGTTTTAGCATTAGCTATCAGAACAAATCTTGCGTTGCTTGACGTGCAAGATGTTTATTGCAACGTGGCGGGAAATTCAAAAATTTCACAGTTTTTTACATTTTGTAGCTAAACTGAGCTATTTTTGTTCAGCGATTTTTCGCTCGCGGAAATAACAAAGTATTCTTTTCATTATTGTAAACAATAGAACAACAGTAATTCAGCCGATTATGTGTTCTGGTCTACGAAGCAGTGGCACTGTAAAAATTTTGAATTTCCCGCCACGATCTTCCAGCGCTAACTAGCGCCACGTAGCCTGTACGTACATGTTCCACTAGCTGGGCAAAGGCCTTCTCTCAGAGAGAGAGAGTTCGAGCTTAATCACCACGCGTGCTCAATGCGGGTTGGCGATTTTTGCGTTGAGGGTATAATGCCTCATACGCTCAGGTTTCCTCACGATGTTTTCCTTCACCGTCAGCGAGTGGTATTGCTACTACAAATTCACAAATGTACGTAACTTTGAAATTAAACAAAGTCATAGATACATGCCCGCACCGGGAATCGAACCGAGGACCTTTCGCTTCAGAGTCCACTGTTCTACCCACTAGACCACCACCGCTATGGTCATCGCTATGATTGTGATAACGGGAAAAAAACTATGGCTGCGCGGACGAAGTCGCGGGCAAAAGCTAGTTTTAAATAAAATTACAAATTGAGATAATGTTTATTGTATATCGTTTCGCTTATTTACAAACTAAGAACCATCTGTAGCTTACAACATCTAAAATAAAACCTACTCATCCGCTACCGCTCAAGCCAAACACCGCAGCCTTAACACGTTTGTCGCTGCGTCCCTGTGATGTACAACAACACACGATAAAGCGTTTCTTTCTTCCACAATTAAGTACACAACTTACATCTATCTTCGGACATGGTAAAGGTAATATCTACTATCAGAGAGTTATCTAGGTACTGACTGTAGGTGTGCCATTTGTGGAAACTACTGCGAGTACTATGTGAAGATTATTAATTTGCTTGCAACGAGCTAGCGAAAACATATTTAGGATAGCCAATAGTAGCCATGAACAGATGCAAAGACCTCCAAACCTCCAACCTCTGCCGCCAACCTCCAACATCTTCAAGAAGAAGATTAAAACCAAATGCGATTTATTCTGCAATATTTTTCGTATTTTTTTTTTCGATATTACAAACTGTTATGTGTATCTATTTTTGCCTTCGAAACTAACCGAACCGTTTTGAAAATAGTTAATGTTTAAATATTGAAGAATTGACAAGTACCTACTACGTCTTCTGATAAATTTTCTGTGCTTCAGATCTCTTGATGGTATTTCCCAGAGGAATGAAAGAATGCTATTGTAGCAAAGTTGGTCTTAGAAACGGGTGTTTTGCTTGAAATACTTACCTACCTACCAATATATTTCAAGGACTTTTATTTCTTAAGGCTGAAAGATAGCAACGTGGCGGGAAATTCAAAATTTTCACAGTTTTTTACATTTTGTAGCTAAACTGAGCTATTTTTGTTCAACGATTTTTCGTTTGCGGCAATAACATAGTTTTTTTTTCATTATTGTAATCAACAGAACAACAATAATTCAGCCGATTACGTGTTCTGGTCTACGACAAGTTTTTTGGGCAGTGCCAATGCTTCGTAGACCAGAACACATAATCGGCTGAATTATTGTTGTTCTGTTATTTACAATATTTAAAATAATACTGTTTTATTGCCGCGAACGAAAAATCGCTGAACAAAAATAGCTCAGTTTAGCTACAAAATGTAAAAAACTGTGAAATTTTTGGACGTTGCTATCGTCCACCCTTAATGAAGTTACAACATACAAACTTACAAACGCGATTGTTCAAGTAGACTCGAAGAACTTTCTCTCGCTTCGCTCGCTCGTTCAATTAGCACCAGTATTCTGCAACCAAATAGAATCAATTTTGCACGAGAGGAGTTGAGACTACAAATTAAACTGAACGATCAATGCAGCTATCTGTGCCATTTAAAAAGCCTGATTACCTAACTTTAACACCAATCACAATCACTTTCAATTTGACATTTAAAAAACATTGGCCGACTTTTTTTTGATACGAGTGACTTTCTTTTGAGTGCAAATCGTAACAGTAAGAAAGGTGTAGCCTGTACGTACATACTGTACAAGTGTACATGTCCCACTAGTTGTGCAAAGGCCTTCTCGCTTGTCCACGCATACTGGGGATTTTTGTGTTATATACCTCAAGCGGTGGTGGTCTAGTGGGTAGAACAATGGACTCGGAAGCGAGAGACCCAGGTTCGAATCCCGGTGCGGGCATGTACAGTCGGCCACACGCTAGGATACCCCTTTTTGTTCGATTGGCGCCCTTATGCCGCGCGCGGTAAGAGCTGCCATGGGGTATCTGTGGCTGTAGCTGACCGTACCTATGACTTTAATTTATTTCAAAGTTACGTATATTTGTGAATTTGTAGTAGCAATACCACTCGCTGACGGTGAAGGAAAACATCGTGAGGAAACCTGAGCGTATGATGCATTATACCCTCAACGCAAAAATCGCCAACCCGCATTGAGCACGCGTGGTGATTAAGCTCGAACTCTCTCTCTGGGAGAAGGCCTTTGCCCAGCTAGTGGGACATGTACAATATTGTACAGGCTACATCTTACTTTATGCCTCAGACGCTCAAGTTTTCTGACGATAATTTCCTTCACTGTTAGCGATTGATGCCACTTCTACCTACCTACTACAAATTACAAAAAAAGGAAAACAAAATACCTAGGTCCTTATTTTGACACATTTTTTAACTGACTTCAAAAAGGAGACCTTTTTTTGAGAAATTCGACCCGTATGTTTTATTTTAATTTTTTATGTGTTTTGATGTTTTTCTTTTGAAAGGGTATACTTTCCATGTTGTCCCATAAATGGTGAAGATCTGATGAAGAACTTCGGAGATGGAGAACGGAACTCCTCAACCGACAGCAGGAGATCACTCGGAATAAGTGCAATAGCTTAATACAAGGTGTTACATAAGTACCTAACTCTTTTTACAGGGTAATAGCACCCGGTGATAGGGATCACAACCTAAATATTTTTTTCGCTCTATAACGTTCCGTTGATTTTTTAATTAATAAAATGTGAACGCTGTGGCGGGAGAAATGTATTTTTTAAATATTGTTTTCATTGACTTTCACAATGTTTTAACAACTCATAGCTATGCAAATGCACCTACATCCACAAACATATTTTTAAATTTGAGCTTCTACCAAAAACAAAAAAGTTATGAAAATTTTTCAATTTTGAGGTTATAAAATAAAATTTGTTTTTTTCAACTTTTTTTTACAGAATTGACATCCTGTTGACCAGTAGGTAAAAAGAGTTAGGTAAAAAGAGTTAGGATGTTTTGTAACACGTTGTATAAGTGTGACTTTTCACCAGCAAAGTAGTTTTTTTTTTTTTAATATGACTTATTCGTTCTGTTAACGATAGTGAATAAAAACTAAGACTTAATTCCACTTCTAAGGCGCCGTGCAAAGGGATTGTGATGGATGTTGAAGTTGCACAATGGGACCCCTGAGTGCGACTGATGGCGTAAATTAATTATGATTGGCTCACTCTATTTGTTACCAGATTATACAAAGCAAAAATGAGGGTTGTGATTTTAGCAGCGTATGTATGTTTGTACGTTCATCTGTTCCCTCGCAGAGCCTTCGAATATTCGAGTGGCCGAGTAGCGGCCGTTATTTTTAGTTTTTTTTAATGTAATTTTTTCCATTTTATCACGCAACAAACCCGGAGTATACCTAAAAATATCGATAAATCGCTGTCTCACTGTCGTTCGTTACATTGATCGTGGGTTCCTAGTACTTTCTTTATTCAAAACGACTGAAGAGAAAATGGCAGTTTCCGGACCCAATAGGATACTCTACAAGGTGTTACAAAAGTACCTAACTCTTTTTACAGGGTAATAGCATCCGGTGATAGGGATCACAACCAAAATTTTTTTTTGCTATATGACGTTCCGTAAATTTTTAAATTAATAAAATGTGAACGATGTGGCGCGAGAAAAGTATTTTTTTAATATTGTTTTCATTGACTTTCACAATGTTTTAACAACTCATAGCTATGTAAATGCACCTACACGCACAAAAATATTTTTAAATTTGAGCTTATAACAAAAACAAAAACGTTATGAATTTATTTTTATTTTTTGGGTATAAAAAAAAAAAAAAAATCAACGTTTTTTTTACAGATTTGACATCCTGTGTCAGGTTACACCCTGTATAAAGAGTTAGGTACTTTTGCAACACCTTGTATAGTAGGATACCCAATACACGAAATGAATACCCTGCCAATCTGCCAATAGAACCGAAATGGAGTGTTAAAATACCAGTCATAATTATCTGCGGATATATTTTTCATTATCGCGTTCAATTTCAGTTATGGCGACGATCGATCAGAGTGCCCGATGAGAATATAATACACCGGGCCATTCACAAATCAAATAGATTGACAATACCGCACTAGTGCTTAAGGGTGGACGATAGCAGCGTGGCGGGAAATTCAAAATTTTCACAGTTTTTTACATTTTGTAGCTAAACTGAGCAATTTTTGTTCAGCGATTTTTCGTTCGCGCCAATAAAACAGTATTATTTTCATTATTGTAAATAACAGAAGAACAATAATTCAGCCGATTATGTGTTCTGCCCCTGTATTATTTAAAATATCCACCGTAAAAATAACGGTTTTTAAATGTCAAAAAATAGATTGTTCATTTCAATAAGGACTATATTCGAGTGTTTTGACGCTCGGAGGTTGAGTGGAATTTTTACATAATAGAGGCGCTGGTCGGGTTCACTACGTCTTGCCGAAGTTCTGGTCTACGAAGCAGTGGCACTGCCCAAAAAACTTGTCGTAGACCAGAACACGTAATCGGCTGAATTAATGTTGTTCTTTTGTTAACAATAACGAAAAGAATACTATGTTATTGCTGCGAACGAAAAATCGCTGAACAAAAATAGCTCAGTTACGCTACAAAATGTAAAAAACTGTGAAAATTTTGAAGTTCCCGCCACGCTGCTATCTTCCAGCCTTAAGGCCCAGTAGGACGAACAACGGCACAACTAGCGCCGCCACTGAAAAAAAAATTATCTTCTTTTTGGATGCATTTTTCGCTAAAAACTCTCCTTCAAAATCTCAACGCGACGCTTAACTATTTTTAGGACATAGGGTTTGGATTTCAGATCCTACGAATGCAATCGACTCTCGCCAAAAGTGGGTTTCAGTTAGAAACGTTAAGAGGGTAGTATAGGCACACTAGCGCCGCAAATGGAAAAAAACACTTCTTAAGGGTGGACGATAGCAACGTGGCGGGAAATTCAAAATTTTCACAGTTTTTTACATTTTGTAGCTAAACTGAGCTACTTTTGTTCAGCGATTTTTCGTTCGCGAGAATAAAACAGTATTCTTTTCATTATTGTAAACAACAGAACAACAATAATTCAGCCGATTATGTGTTCTGGTCTACGAAGCAGTGGTACTGCCCAAAAAACTTGTCGTAGACCAGAACACATAATCGGCTGAATTATTGTTGTTCTGTTGTTTACAATAATGAAAAGAATACGGTTTTATTCTCGCGAACGAAAAATCGCTGAACAAAAATAGCTAAGTTTAGCTAAAAAATGTAAAAAAACTGTGAAAATTTTGAATTTCCCGCCACACTACTATCTTCCAGCCTTAAGGTTCAACTAAAGTAGCGTGGCGGAAAATTAAAATACGTAATTTTTTTTAAAGTTTTTTTGTTTAACTGAAGTATTTTTTTTTATTTCTTTTTTTACAATTATATTAATTTTTTTCATTAGCTTTTTGTTAGCGAGTGGTGTTGCTACTATAAATTTACAAAAATGACGCCGACGTAATGAAAATTTCGGACTAGCTCTGCCTTATGAACGGTGGTGTTAAACTTCCTTTTAACAGCAGCACAATGGGCACATTACTCAATAGTTCAATCTATCTCAATACATCGTGCAATCGACCGCGAGCCGAGCAGCCGGTGACGAATCGAATCGGAATCGAGTCGTTTCGATTCGAGATCGAGATAGAGTGCGTCCCACCGCAGCCGAGGTGGCTAAACTTCTGTAGAAGAATCCCCTGAAGCTCTGCAGCCCTCTCGCTTGCACTTTTCAACGTTTTAATTATTAGGCGAATGCTAGACGTAAGATCCATATCTTGATCCATCAGTCTATACTGGCGGATCACGATATTTATCTTCGTCTAGGGTAGTGTATTGACGGATCAGGATATTTATCGCTGGATTTCCGGAAATCTTGTGATCCGTTCCGAGATCCTGGATCGTGATACATATCTTGCGTCTAGTGTCGCGCGTCGATATTTATCGCGTCAGTATGCAGCGAGACGGCAGTATTAGAGGACGTTACTACGTAATAAAAGCCGGCCAAGTGCGAGTCGAGTAATGCTTAAAATTTGTAACGCTTAAAATGAGGCATTTGTTATGTCACACAATATAATATTTGGCAAACATTTTTTTTTATTTACTTATTTACCTCCAAAAACTGGCCACCATAATTAAAATTCCTCTAATTTATTACGTTACATGTCCGTATTTTTGGGTCACCAACATACCTATTATGTTTTTTCCTTTTGAGGTACGGAACCCTAAAAATGGCGTTACCCAAAAGGTTATCAAAATAGACATCAGGCATCCGAGAATAATTTTTGTATTCGTCAATTGCATCGTAAAATAAAATTTCGTCCTATAAAAAAAAAAAAAGTACCTAGGTACTTTTCTCTCTTTTGTAGCCAATTATTCATGCATCGCTTTCTTTTCACTCTTTGTTTAAAGAAAGGGCAATAATTATTGCCACACAAGCTCTAATTTTCCTCTGTCTAGGGTCCATCACGTCTACCTCGTACAAAGAATGCTTCAGTACTGACGCGATCCGTATCTAATGTCTAGGGTGCGCTGTGATCCAGCCCAAGATACGTGATATGTATCACGATACAGGTCAAGATATTTACTGTCGTCTAGCATTCGGAGAATGATTCAACTTTGGACGATGAAATATAATTGCAGACATAGCTAGTGAAGCTATCAACATGTGGTCACACTTTTAATTTCACATTTCTAATATGAAATTAAAAGTGTGTCCAGTGTCGATAGCTTTATTAGCTATGTTTGCAACTATATTAATCGTTAAAAGTTGAATCATTATTTTACAATCAATTAAAATGTTGAAAAGTGCGAGCAAGAGGGCTGCAGAGCTCCAGGGGATTCTTCCAGTTTGGTTTGATAGCATTACGTTTTGGTTTGATAGCAGCTATATTCTGCCATATACATCAGACAAATTAATCACGTGGCCCGCACTCAGAAAACTAATTTAGTGGCAGCAAGTGCATTGACCATTCGGTCAGTATCAATATCTCTTGTGGATCCACATCTAATGAAAAAGATTTATGTTGACTAGGATCCTGTGTAATCTTTCAGAGCCCATTTAGTAAACCAACCGTGGACTGTATATTTTATTAATACAGTCGACAGCACTAGGTAGGTGTTTTGAGGAATATACTCAGTTACTTTACTGTCGACTGTACACGTAACTGTAAATGGACAGGATGTATTGACAAGCGATTAAAAAAATATTTTGTATTAGCAAATATAGTAACTACTAAATATAAAAAAAATGTCCCTGACATTTTAGGTTCAAATTAGCATAATATTAAGTAATATAATATTTCATAAACGGGTTAACCGATTTTGATAAAAACATATGTAAGAAACTCGCTACAAAACCTGCTGTTAAATAAAAAAACCGCATCCAAATCGGTTCACCCGTTTAAGAGCTACGGTGCCATAGACAGACAAACAGACAGACGGATAGACAGACAGACAGACAGACAGAGAGACACAAACACACACACACACACATAGCGGTCAAACTTATAAGACCCCTCTTTTTGTAATTGTTTGTATGTAAATATATCCAATGGCCCTAATATTTTAATATGCATGTGAAAATTTTTGTTTACCACTTTTTGACATAGTTTAGTCAGCATGTTTTCTCAGTTATTCGCTGTTCAAACACAAAATATTATTATGCCCTGCTTTTTGCGTAGACGGGATCCTACCCTACTCGCCTTGTCGCTCGCCCATCCAATAATAATAGAATAAGACCTAGAGGACATTCCCCTAACGTTTGAGTGAAAGTTACAGAGAAGTTTCTCAGCTCATGTATATTGTACAATCAGTGACAAAAGTTATGGGGCGTAACGGTCTGGCTACAAGTACAACATCTGTGACACCTACGACGGATTCGACATGCGACACCACTTCACACCATACGCAACGCCACGGCCGATGACATAGCAAGCCAATGATGGCACCATGATGGCACGAATTTTAAGATTTTCTTGTAATGGGCTCAATTTGCGAAAACTGGTGGCCGAAGTTTGATTTGATAAAGAAGTTTTTGTTTGTTGGATACACTTTATTGCTTACTAAATAGATCTAACATGATATCAATAAGAGATGACGGCATTTATCGTACAAGTATGAATCACTAACTGGAGTTTCTGGTTCATAAAGAAACGATCGTTAGGTTCTGCAAATCACAAAGGCTTAGATGGGCAGGCCACTTGGAAAGAATAGATGACACCAGAGCAGTTAAAACTATCTCAAAGTTGACTCCACCACAAAAAACACCCAGAGGAAGACCTAGGAAGCGGTGAAAGGACTGTATCAAGGAAGAGGCAAGAAAACATGTTGGAAAACGGAGGCTAGAGACAGAGCGAAATGGAAGAAGATCGTCGAGAAAGCCAAGGCTCACAAACGGTTGTAGCGCCGAAGGAAGTAAGTATATCAGAAAGAGATCGTATACGGTGTACTACCGTACCTATTCCTAGTATTTCATCCGAGATAACGTGAAGTCAAAAAATCTAAATAGCTCGTCTCCATTCGTGTTTGTGACGGTAAAAGGTTTCCGAAACTCGACTACTGATGATTTTGCGTCAAAAAAAGCTGGTCTCGCAAAACAATATTTAATAAGTAATGGAAAATGCCCAATGAAAATTTTATGAATAACATTCTCCTTCAACGATGCGGGCTCGGTTACCGCTGTCGACTTTTGCACTCGACTGTACGCTACCGTTGTAAGTACTTCTCCACACGGCTGTACCCACAGTGATACGTAACAAGACGCGACAGACTCTTCCTCCGAAGCGAGTTTAAAAATTGGAAAGAATCTTTACCGAAGTCATTTCTTGCCGCCGCCGCGTTGTGAGTACAAAATTGATTTTCAAATGGAATGTGAGGTAGACAGGGGCGTATTCAGGGGACCACTTTAAGTCCAACTCCAAACTGCCCCCGTTCTCTCTAAGGGTGGCATTAATAGTCGTCAGCCCAAGCTCGAGCTCAAGTAGGTGATCTCAGAAAACAAAATCACTGACTTGACACCTTGACTAATGTCAATGTCAAGCTCAAGCTAGTGTTTATCCTTTATCGAAGAGCTTGGCATTGATATTAGCTAAGGTCCAATTAAAATAAGCACCGTAAATAGTTATTTCCATTGCTATGTGTAAAAAAAAAACGTTGTGGGCAATTTTCTAGTTTTACCTTTTTGGATTTTTTTGATAATAGGGCTGATCTAAAGAAACCTAAGCACATAAAGTTACAGTAATATTAGTACCTATAATTTCTTAATTATTTATTGCATAACTAACAGGTACAGTCGGCCACATGCTAGGCCCCTTTTTGTTTGATTGGCGCCCTTATACCGCGCGCGGTAAGAGCTGCCATGGGGTATCTGTGACTGTGGCCGACCGTACAACCTGGTGCCACTATAAAAACGATCTGATTATATCAGCTTACATCAAGACTTTACACTGCATAAAGTAGGCTGTCTACTGATCAATACAAGATCAATACAAACAACTTGTACTAGGTGTCGAAAAAAATGGAGCGAAAAAAATATCTGCTGTTTCAAACATTTGGCGCAGTACTGAGTCGACCTTTTGTATGGAACAAATATTTTTGTATTTTTGTAGCTCCATTTTTTTCGCCACCTAGTACAAGTTGTTTGTATTGATCAGTAGACAGCCTACTTAAAGTTCCGCTATCGACTTAGAGTGCACCCTGTAGAAATGAGTCAAGACGACTTCATAACAAGGTATTATGAAATCAATTTTAAAGCCTACGATAGGAATTGATACGATAGTCCGAATTATTTTGTCATTTCGGGTCCCTCGAAGACCTCAATATGTACCTGTGACCAAAAGATCCCATTTCTGATATTAGCTTATCGAATTGCGTTGTTCGGACAGCCACTGGTGTGTGCTAGCCGAGCGTGGAAAATGGTTTTTGGCATGTTTTTACCCGACTGACCCAGAAGGAGGGTTATGTTTTTCGAGTGTATGTATGTTTGTATTTATGTATGTAGGTATGTATATTTCTTTGGCACGCTCTGTAACCTAAACGGTTTGATGGATTTGAGCTTGCGAGGTAGCGTTAGATTCGTCTTGATTGTGCGAATGACACTGGGTAGGTAGGTACCCTATATCAAAAGATTAAAAAAAACAAAAATGGCCGATTATGTTTGAACCTGGATCTTATTGGGGTTGGTCCCGCCTGCTAAGACTGTAATGCATTTGGGTTTTATTTGATAATTAAAGTAATTATTTGTTTTTATTTTTTTACGCAGTCGGGTTTTTTGTTAAACGAGCGAGCGAAGCGAGCGAAGTTCTCCGAGTCTACTGGAACAATCCGGCGTTTGTATGTATGTATGTATGTATGTATGTATGTATGTATGTATGAATGTTCGTTCGACGATAACTTGAGTAAATTTTGTCGGATCGTCATGAAATTTGGTAGGCAGGTAAATGAGGCCAAGAGAATTTTTAAGTTCGAACATGAGCCAAATCGGTCGAGGGGTTGCTGAGATATGGGGTCGCGAGTTCATAGTTCGGGGCGAACCACTAGTTTATTTTAATTATACATTGGTTCTATCTGGTTTTGTTCGATTCTGGTGAAAACACCTACAAGTAAGGTGACAAGGTTGTTGTTAGCTTGTTTTTCATGGGAAAAAAGGTAGAAAGATACCTTCTCATGATTATTTAAGAACTTTTTTCATATTAGAACAATGTACACACGACAGCATGTCAGACTGTACACTATTGTTGTAAAGTCACCCGTAACGCAACCGATTAGAGTGCTAGCGTGTAAAGGTCGACGTGCTGTTGTGTGTACTCGGAAGCGAGAGACCCAGGTTCGATTCGCGGTGCGGGCACCTATAACTTTGTTTATTTTCAAAGTTACGAACATTTGTGAATTTGTAGTAGCAACATCAGTCCCTAACGGTGAAAGCATTTAAGCCTTATTTGAACGAGCGAGCGAAGCGAGCGAAGTTCTCCAAGTCTACTGGAGCAATCCGGCGTTTGTATGTATGTATGTATGTACGTATGTATGTATGTATGTATGTATGTATGTATGAATGTTCGTTCGACGATAACTTGAGTAAATTTAGTCGGATCGTCATGAAATTTGGTAGGCAGGTAAATGAGGCCAAGAGAATTTTTAAGTTCGAACATGAGCCAAATCGGTCGAGGGGTTGCTGAGATATGGGGTCGCGAGTTCATAGTTCGGGGTGAACCACTAGTAGGTACTTCTAAACGACAAAAAATGGCTGAACATACATAAATGGGGGTGATTCGGGTAGCCCTCGGTTTCAGCTATCCAGATTTTCTGGCTTCACGTCTTTGTTTTGCGAAACACAAAACTTTTCATCTCACAGAAGCGAGGAAATGATTTTGTTAGCCAAGCGTGACAAACAATAGACATAAGTAGGTCGGTACCTACATAGAGGTTAGTGAAATGAGTTTCCTTCTTCTTTGCTTCGTCACAAAGGAGGTCAAATCTTGTCTTCTTGAAGTGTCATAAAATCAACAACCCGTTGCTAGGCAACGCTACAAGTTGAAGGTGTTCCTTTTTTTTAATTAGGGCGTCGAGTTCCGAAGCGCACAAAAATACAAAGCGGTTTAAAAAAGGATCTTCTACGATCGCATGTTTAAAGTAACAGCGTACTTTCTGAGCATGGGAGATGAAAATAATAGGATAGATAATTTATTTTCACTATTCTGAATGCTGATTCATTTCATTATTCAGCTGATTTGTTTTTTTGCTCGAAAATGTCCGTGGGTATTACGCAAAGGAGATAGTTCTAGGATCTGGAATCCAAACCCCAAGGTCCTAAAAATAGTTAAGCCTCGCGTTGAGATTTTTCAGGAGAGTTTTTAGCAAAAAACGCATCCAAAAAGAATATAATATGATTTTTTTTTCATTGGCGGCGCTAGTTGTGCGTCCTACTGGGCCTTAAACAAAAAAAGAATCATCATAATCGGTCCGTGGACTCTGAAGCGAAAGGTCCTCGGTTCGATTCCCGGTGCGGGCATGTATCTATGACTTTGTTTAATTTTAAAGTTACGTACATTTGTGAATTTGTAGTAGCAATACCACTCGCTGACGGTGAAGGAAAACATCGTGAGGAAACCTGAGCGTATGAGGCATTATACCCTCAACGCAAAAATCGCCAACCCGCATTGAGCACGCGTGGTGATTAAGCTCGAACTCTCTCTCTGAGAGAAGGCCTTTGCCCAGCTAGTGGGACATGTACAATTGTACAGGCTACATCTTACTTACTTACTTACATAATCGGTCCACCTAGTTCTATGTTACCTAACAGACATAAAAAACACACGTCCTCCTTTTTTGAAGTCGGTTAAAAAAGGTGAATTTCTGTAGAAAGAAGATAAGAATACGTATAAACCTGTGTAGTCGAGCGTGTCTTGGAAAAACAGCTTTGTTTTCATTTCAGCTTTTCTTTTAACTTTGCGAAGATTTTTCATAGTGAACAAATAAATATTTTATGATAAACACTAGCTTAGGCCCGCGACTCCGCTCTTTTGAGTACTTTTTTTTTTAAAAGAGCTAAGTTCTCCGAATCTGTTTGAACAGTCCGGCGTTTGTATGGATGAATGTTTGTCCGACCATATCGTGAGTATCGGAAAGTCATGTTTGGCAGGCCAGTAGGTAAGTACACATGACAGCACGTCAGAGTGTACACTTTTGTTGTAAAGTCACCCGTAACGTAACCGAGTGGAGTGCTAGCGTGTAAGGGTCGACGTGCTGTCGTGTGTACTAAATGAGATTTTTTTAACCGCCTTAAAAAAAGGAGGAGGTAGGTATTCAATTCGAACCGTTTTTTTTTAATGTTGGTTAGGTAGCTACCTCAGAACTTTTTTCTAGGTCGACCGATTTTAATTTTTTTCTTAAAGTTTCGACATGAGTGAGCCAAATCGGTCAAGCAAGGGGTTACCGAGATACTATAGGGTTATAATTTATATCTTATTTCAGCGATTGTTACAGATTGCGAAGTTTTTACAAAATGGTCCGACAGTTAACAAAGACTGACAAACTCGCAGTCTCCTGTAAATTGTAATATAAAATAATAAAACTAGGGTGGAGGAGGAAAGTAACTTATGATCTTATCTTTGTAACTTCACAACGCAGGAGTGGATTGAACGAACAAGCAAGGAGCAGATTGTCCTCCGAGACTGCATAACTTTGTAAAGTTTTGTAAACATGAAGTTTGGTGCTTCTTTTTATCCCTCTGAGGAAATAATTACTTAATCAGGTATTTAATTAGGCATAATACAACGCGAATAGCTACAGGGTGCACTCTAAGTCGATAGCGAAACTTTAAGTAGGCTGTCTACTGATCACTACAAACAACTTGTACTAGGTGGCGAAAAAAATAGAGCGAAAAAAATATCAGCTGTTTCATACATTTGGCGCAGTACTGAGTCGACCTTTTGTATGGAACAGCAGATATTTTTTTCGCTCCATTTTTTTCGCCACCTGGTACAATTTGTTTTGATCAGTAGACAGCCTACTTAAAGTTCCGCTATTGACTTAGAGTGCACCCTGTAGTTATTGGCTGTGTGCACGAGTTCAGCGCCACGTAGCGTCCGCAACGTGATTGGCACTGAAGTTTTGACATTCAATCGCGGCGCGGCATCGTGATAAAATATTATTATAATCCAAAATTATCTATTAATTGCTTCCCAAATTATTGAGATACCTTGATTTGGGTGGAGAAAGGGTTGTGATATCATGTTTGGTCATTCAAATCAAATGAGGTAAGTAAAATTTATTCAAAAAGTGTAATATACCTACCGTGCTATTTAAGTGGATTTAAAGCCGAATGCATTTTAATGCACTGGTGATTCTGAGCCAAATGCCAAAATTTTACTCCAAAATGAGCGAAAATAAAAAACACTTCCCAATACAAAATATCTATCGCTAATCGACACCATTTGTATGGAGAAGTGTTTTTTTTTCGCGCGTTTTGGAATGAAATTTTGTATTTTGGCTCAGAATCACCAGTGCAACAAAATACCTTCGGCTTTAAAACCACTAAAATAGCACGGTAGGTATATTACAAAAAAAGGAAAGGTCGCAAACAATGGCGGTTACTTATTTTCGCCTAAAAATAAGGACATTCCACACACGTTTCTTATGAAGTGGGTTATGAATGATCGATCAATGATGAGGGTTTATAAATGTACCAGGAGAGAGAGGTAACCAAGGAAATCATGACCTGTATTAAGTGAGCGACACGCTAGGATCCCGCTTTTTGATCGATCACAGAATAAAATAGTACAGGTACAGAAGATTCACTCCGCAGTATCATTTAAATAAATAGCGACTGTAGCTCCTACATAATAAAGTGCAATTCTTGTATACAGGGTGTTAAAAGACCGCCAACAAAGCGGGAAACCACGTATTGACCTCATCATAAGGATAATTTTTGCCCAAGGAACTATGCCTGGGAAATCAACGGTTTCCGAGATAATGAGGTTCAAACTCGAACGTTTCAAAAATATTTTTTTACATAAATGTATTCAGTATTGAGTCCTTAACATTCCTTCTCAACGAAACATATAAAATCTATAATATACTTATAATAAAACTCTAGCGAAGTCAATTCTGTACATTGAATATTTTTAGAAAAAAACTATCAGGGGTTACTAAGTAAACTATTCTGAATACAAAAATGCAAAAAAATCGGTTTATGTCTGTCTGTCTGTCTGTCTGTCTGTCTGTCTGTCTGTCTGTGTGTAACCTCATCACGCGAATACCGCTGAACAGTTTTCAGTCAAATTTAGGACCGTGATAAGTCCTGGTTCTGGGAACAATCTAGGCTATCCGATGTTCAGAATACATTGCGGGTTGCAATTTTAACTTCGTTTTTTGTAAGAAATATTCATAATTTTGATATAGCTTCTTGAGAAGATATGTTAATAACATGATACAGAACACATATCCGAAAAAAAAAATTGCATTTCCGGAAAAAAAAAATCCGACTTGGAACCTCATTATCTCGGAAACCGTTGATTTCCTAGGCATAGTTCCTTGGGCAAAAATGATCGTTATGATGAGGACTATACAGGGTGTTAAAAGACCGCCAACAGACCCGAAAGCCACTAGACACCAAAACAAAGTACTTTTTCGATAAATTATTGTTGGGAAATTATTTTGGTTTTTTAGGTTATAATTATGAAAAATATTTTTTACGCAATGGACGTGTAACGCACAGAAGTCATATTGCGCAAGCGTAGGTATCAGATTATGTTACTTAAGCTTGAAGTGCCGATGTTTAGAATACATTGCGGGTTGCAACTTTAACGTCGTTTTTTGTAAGAAATATTCATAATTTTGATATGGCTTCTTGAAAAGGTATGTTAAGAATCCCCTGAAGCTCTGCAGCCCTCTCGCTCGCACTTTTGAACATTTGAATTTATTGGACGATAAAATATAGTTGCAGATATAGATAATAAAGCTATCGACATGTAGACATACTTTAAATTTAACATTTGTAGTTTAAAAAATAAATTACTGAACTATTACTTTTAACCGAAGTTCAGTGATTTTTTTTTTATTAGTAGGAATATGAAATCAAAAGTGTGTCCACATGTCGATAGCTTTATTATCTATGTCTGCAACTATATTTTATCGTCCAAAGTTTAATCATTCTCTTACAATCAATTAAAATGTTGAAAAGTGCGAGCGAGAGGGCTGCAGAGCTTCAGGGGATTCTTAAGAACTAGATACTGAATACATTTCGGCAAAAAAAAAGTTTTGAAAAATCCGACTTTGAACCTCATTATCTCGGAAACCGTTGATTTCCCAGGCATAGTTCTTTGGGCAAAAATGTTCCTTATGATGAGGAAAATACGTGGTTTCCCGCTTTGTTGGCGGTCTTTTAACACCCTGTATGTGGTCTCCCACTTTGTTGGCGGTCTTTTAACACCGCTCGGTATTCAATACAAGCACTCGCCGCAAACAATAATTTTGCATTCTTGCATAACAAATAACTATTGTTTACTGTTGAGCTGGATAGACAGAGTTATTAGCCGTATGCTTTTGTAGCGACCCCTGTCGGGCGCTCAGGAAACTGCTACATTCTCGAGCTGTCAAATCGCTACTCGGTACAATCCTGCATCGCGCCAGCAAAATATCTTCCGTGGCTGAGTATATATAGAACGTCCAACTATGTTCAGTTGGACCCGGCCGGTCCCCAAGCATGAGATCTGCTTGGCGGGAAATTTCCCTTTATAGTCGAGGAGCATGATCACCCGCTCCTCCTAAAGTGGTGACCCCTGATAGAGCTTGTCAACCTTCTTTCGCTCTCGAGCACCCTCAGACCTCAACAGTCTCAAGCACGCCAGCTTCATTCTCACCCTATCAGTTCCACAACAGCCGACGTAACGTGCTACTGGTTCTGATGGTGATCACTTCTCAGCAATATTCGGAAAAAGGCAGCCACAAAGCAGGTGCACTGGTTCCTACCCGACTCACCGTGGTATTGTCGCCAGCATAGCATCTGCCTTCTCCAAGTGGTACAGCAGCCATCCCCGGTTCCTACCCGACTCACCGAGGTATTGTCGCCGGCGATGCGATTCTGCTAGCCGCCGACGCATCAACCGCTAGTCGACTCACTGACTCAGCGTTTCTGGCACGTGCAAGCCCCATGCACAGACTTCGAGGTCAAGACCTTTAGGCTCAAAGGTCTTGGGGGGGAGTACTGTAGCGACCCCTGTCGGGCGCTCAGGAAACTGCTACATTCTCGAGCTGTCAAATCGCTACTCGGTACAATCCTGCATCGCGCCAGCAAAATATCTTCCGTGGCTGAGTATATATAGAACGTCCAACTATGTTCAGTTGGACCCGGCCGGTCCCCAAGCATGAGATCTGCTTGGCGGGAAATTTCCCTTTATAGTCGAGGAGCATGATCACCCGCTCCTCCTAAACTTTGCTTGCTGGCTTAGCATGAGAATGAGTAAGACCTTATCTATGGGCTTATAACTTTATCTATCCCACTCTACGTCGAGGGAGATACATATTATAAACCCTTTTACTTCCTAATCAATTCTTATGCTAAGCTTCCTGGTATCTTATCACGGGCGATACCTTAATGTAAACAATACATATTTATTATTAAATTTATAAATGTATTATTTAGATTAGGGTTTTTATTCTATTTTATTCTATTGCTTTCTTTTGAGCCCTGCTACCGCAAGTTAAGAAATAATAACTATTAAAATACCCCCGACATTTTAGCTTCGAATAAGCATATTTAATAAATTGCTGAACCAATTTTGACAAAACATAACTAAGAACATTCGCTAGAAAACCTGCTTTCAAATTAAAAAAAAAACCTAAAGCTTCCAAATCGTTCACCCATTTAAGAGCTACGGTGCCACAGACAGACACACCCTCATAAACACTTATACAGACACACTCACAAAGCTGTCAAACTTATAACACCCCTCTTTTTTGGTCGGGGGTTAAAAAAAACCTTCCTTTTGAGTTTTCCTCCACAGTCGAATTTAAATTAAATGTCAAATGTGTAAAAACGCATACGAAGTCGCGGGCACAACTAGTTTTTTAATATTTCTTACAAAAAACGACGCTGAAATTGCAACCCGCAATGTATTCTAAACATCGGCACCTGGAGCGTAAGTAGCTTAAGTTAATGTCAATGCTTGCGCAATATGACTTGTCTGCGTTTCACTTACATTACGCGATAAAATATTTTCCAAAATTATAACCTAAAAAACCAAAATTATTTCCTAGCAATAATTTATCGAAAAAGTACTTTCTTTGGGTGTCTAGTATGCGTACTTTTCGGGTCTGTTGGCGGTATTTTAACACCCTGTATATCTTTCCAACACGCAACTCTTGTCTGTTATGAGTAGGTATTTGTTATATTTCGCAAAAGCTAACATGTTAGCTCATGTTATATTATGTCGCAAAAGCTAACATGTTAGCTCATGTTATATTATGTCGCAAAAGCTAAAATATTTTTTAAATAAAACCTTTGGTTTATTACAGTCATAATCTTTGGGTGTATTCCAAAAGCTGTTATTTGTAGTAAATTTAAGAAAGATAACTACAGGATGCACGCTAAGTCGATAGCGGAACTTTAAGTAGGCTGTCTACTGATCAATACAAACAACTTGTACTAGGTGGCGACCAAAATGGAGCGATAAAAATATCAGTTGTTTCATACATTTGGCGCAGTACTAAGTCGACCTTTTGTATGGAACAGCTGATATTTTTTTACTCCATTTTTTTCGCCACCTAGTAAAAGTTGTTTGTATTGATCAGTAGATAGCTCACTTACGACGAAACGCGGGTAGCCGCTGCTCCATACAAAAAATACTGTTTCCTCCCTGAATAATGATTTTAGAAAAAATAATTTTATGCCAATCAATTTATATGTACCTCTGCCATGTCCCTATGTTTTCCTTTTTTATTATTTTAAATATTTTAATAAAAGTTATTTAAATAATTAAAATAATAAAAAAGGAAAAAAAATAAAAAAAAAATTAAATAATTAAAATAAGAAAAAAAGGAAAACATAGGGACATGGCAGAGGTACATATAAATTGAATGGCATAAACATATTTTTTCTAAAATCATTATCCAGGGAGGAAACAGGTCTCCCTTTTTGTATGGAGCAGCGGCTACCCGCGTTTCCTCAGTTCCGCTATCGACTTAGAGTGCACCCTGTAGATTCGTTTGAAGCACGTTATTATAGTAGGTACCAGCAGCGAGCAGAGTAGGTACTAAGTTATTTAAATGTTGAAATTTTTCACCGCTTCAAAGGGAAAGGCAGTGGACTGGGACTCGGCAGCCTGTTACTCAGTTCAGAAACTTGTTTCATCGCAAAGCACTAACCGTTGACTAATTGAGAAGGGACTATACAAACGTATATCTATTTAGAAAATAATATTATAAATAGGCCAAAATAGAAAACATACATACAGACAATACAAATCAAGAGATAATGATAAAGCAATAGAACCCTGGATGCGGTTTTTATTTGATAGCAGGTTTTCTTAGATATGTTTTATCAAAATCGGTTTAGGTGTTTATGAGATAATATAGGTACTTATTGGTGATATTTTAAAATTAAAAATTATTAAATTTGCTCTCCAGCGCATCCTCTCCCGTAGTTGCTTTACGCCTGTAACCCGTTCAGAAACTTAATTCGCTTGAAAATCCTATTAAAAAGCGACAAACTGTTCGGAACGGTCGCCTAATCCTCAGCTAAGGGCCAGTGAGTAATTTAATACATTTTATCAACTTGGCTTTGTGTAGATATTATTATCTTGTTATTTTTTTTAAAGTTTCGTTATTTTTGATTTAGTTGAAATTCAAACACGTGATTGTGTGCGTAGGTGCATTTGAATAGTTTTAAGTTTATAAAACATTGTGAAAATTATATTTTAAAAATACTTTGGTCCCGTTACAGCGGCGCTTGCATTTGATTAATTAAATATCAATGGAACGTCATAGAGCAAAAAAATACATTTGGGATGTGTGTCATGTGTGTGATCGCTATCACCGGGTGCAATTACCCTGTAAAAAGAGTTAGGACCTTTTGTAACACATTGTATAATAGGATACCCAATACTCGAAATGAATACCTGCCAATAAAACCGAAATGGAGTGTTAAAATACCATACAATTTGCTTCTTTTTATAGAAGTTCGCCTTCAACTTCGTGGGCAAAGGACAAAAGCAAAGCTCTGTACTGTACATGAGCTATGTTGTGTATTTGGAACTAAAAGCTAAAATTCTACCTGTTTATTATATTTTCTGGGTTTCGTTGAAAATACCGAATACTACTTGCGATGATTAAATATTTTTTTCATCTCCCACGCTCGGAAAGTTTGCTGTTACTAGTAACTTACGATCGTGTAAAGGCCGGATTTAAACTGTCTGCATTTTTGTGCGCTTCGAAATTTGAACGCGACGCCGGGACAGTCTTTCCCGCGCCCTATGGTGTTGAAAAAGAAAAAAAACACTGGCCGTTTAAGAAGATGCCAAGTCCTGAGAGAAAAAAAAATAGCCTCATTCATAGTTCATTTACACGCGTACTTCAGCGAAAGTGATTGTTCGTGCCCATTCTATATACAAAACTGTGAATGTAAATGGGGCATAAGCATCTTTTAAAAAGGTTAAGTCACGGAATAGAACATTCAGAAACGCGGTTTCTTCTTATAGTCTTTTCAATATTTTGTACACAATATTTATTTTATAATACCAGTAAATAAAAAAAATGCTTCGCTTCTGTTTTATCAAATAGATAATTATGTTTTGGTTTGTTAAATACATTTTTTCAAACGATATTACTAATTTAATTTTTTATCTCTTAGAATTTTTTATATTATATGGTAAAAGTTCAGAATGCACCCGGAAAAAAAAACATTCTTTTAATTACATTATTTTTGTGTCTGGATAAATAAACTTCAGGAAATTATTAATAAAACGAATGGTTTTAATACCAACGAAGCTCAAAAATTTAGTGCGGCAGCCGTAACTACAGTAAAATATGCTTTTAAAAGGAACTTATTTGATTCACCTGTTCTGCCTGTAAGTAGTTGTCTATAGAGTTTTTCCCGCTTGGCTAACAAAGTCATTTCCTCGCTTCTGTGAGATGAAAAGTTTTGTGTTTCGCACGAATGCAATATTATTTGCGTTTCGTGCTTCTGAATACCTCGCTACGCTCAGGTTTCTTTTTTTGAACCACTCGCTACGCTCGTGGCTCAATTTTAGAAACCTTCGCTAGCTCGGTATTCAATACAAGCACTCGCCGCAAACAATAATTTTGCATTCTTGCATAACAAATAACTATTATTTACACGACAAAGGTACATGACCTTGTGTAAATAAAATACCATTTTATCAAGTACACAAGACAGCACGTAGACGCTTACACGCTAGCACTCTACTCGGTTACGTTACAAAGTGTACACTCTGACTTTCAGTCTGTCGTGTGTACTTTCTCGGTCTCTCCGATCTCAAGAGATCCAAATTTTAGTTAGTTCGATAAAGGGGGCCAAAAACAGCGTCAGAAATTCACCTCGCAGGTCTGCGATAGTTGACCTACAAGGGAGCGGAGTGGAATCATAGAAATTCATATCCAGAGTCATCACTCGCTGTTCAGTCGAGTCAGTTAAGACCCTTCTGATGGCAACGAGACATTCGATAATCGGAGTTTATAACAATCAACGTAGACATAACCATACCGCGATGCAGGCAGTTCAGCGCCATCTTGTGTTAGAGGATTGGAACAAAAAAAAATCACCCTATATTATATTTTTTAATTAATCTAAGATTTAAATTTTAATTATGTGTCCGTTTATTTCCGTATTTATTTAATTAAATTAGTTAAATTTAGATAAATAGATGTATAAAATTATTGGTTATAATAATAATACTATTAATTATTTATTGAATACATAAATAAATCATAAAATTAATTATGATATTTATTTTTAACTTTGATTAATTTATGATTTTTTAAATAAACAAATGTGACAAAAATAAATTTTATAATAATTCATTTATGACGTTGCTATTACATGTAAACAACAAAAAAAAACCTAAATAAATGACTGAAATAATGATTTTATTAATTTATTAACTTGTTTTTCATTTATTAATTAATTTAAGTATAAAAAATTGTAGATTGCTAATTAAAAAATATATAATTATTCGTTTTCTTATTTATTTATAATTATACTTGTTAATTAATTAATATATTAATTTACTGTGTTTTTATAAAAAATTGCTCTCCCATAATGTCAGTCTATTTTGAGGCAAATGGGAATATAAAACGTCCATGAAGCAAAAGATGACAATATTATCTTTGCAGATTAAAATCCCAAAATAAAACAGCTTTGAAGCTGAGAAAGTTGTTACCATGTTGTTACTATACAGGGTGTTAAAAGACCGCCAATAAAGCAGGAAACCACGTATTGTCATCATAAGGATCATTTTTTCCAAGGAACTATGCCTGGGAAATCAACGGTTTCCGAAATAATGAGGTTCAAAGTCGGACTTTTCAATTTTTTTTTTGCAGAAATGTGTTCAGTATCAAGTCATTCATTTCTTCTCAAAAAAAAACATATCAAAATTTTGAATAATTCTTACAAAAAACGATGCTGCAATTGCAACCCGCAAATTATTCTAAACATCGGCACCTCGGGAGTAAGTAGCCTAAGTTTATGTCAACGCTTGCGCAATATGAACTTCCATTACGTGATAATTTTTTTCCAAAATTATAACCTGAAAAACCAAAATTATTTCCCAGCAATAATTTATCGAAAAAGTACTTTGTTTTGTACCCTTCGGCTCTGTTCGCGGTCTTTTAACACCCTGTAGATAACGCGAATATTGAACGAGAGAGGGATAAGGAATGATGTCACTATGATGTCATAATTACGTCAAAGTAAGTACCTACGTTACCATGTCGGTAGTGCCCTTTTTATCTTACGATATTTAATTATGTTCATATTTCGTAGCGACTAATTTCCAAGTGACTGAGTAAAACATGTGTAAAAGCTATTTCATACTTTAATACACCCGCATTTTGATATAATTATATATTTTAATACAAACTTTCGGGGGTTAAAGGGTTAAAAAAAAGTTTAATATGGCGATTTATTCAGCCAACTTTTTTTTTTGTAATTTGTTTAATTAGTTAGATTATTAACTAGTGTATTTTTTTATGAACAGTTGTTGAACGCTGACAAAATAACCTGTCATATCCAGTAACGCTCAGGTTTCATCACGACACATTGCTAGATTAAAGTTTTTTGAGTATCTCAAGTCACAAGTCTGGTTTTCCCGTAAAATTGCTTGTTGAAACGTCTTCAGATGAAACGATCCAGCCACCGACGTTGCCATGTGCTCTCGCGTTTTATTGCTAAGCTGTTACATTTGGGGGAATTTATTGAATATCGGCTGAGGTGAGAATGCGCTGTCGAGGCACTTTCAGACTCTCCACCTCTGAATATTTGAATGGATAGGTAGCTACAGACGGCCACACCGTAGGATACCCCTTTTTGTTCGATTGGCGCCCTTATGCCTTGCGCGGTTAGAACTGCCATGGGGTATCTGTGACTGTGGCCGACCATACGTAACGCGTTACTGTAACGACGGATGGAGTTGTGTTGAACCACTGTAATCTTTTTCTGCTTACAGCCTACAGTAGGCTCCTACGACTTCATGTCAGTCTAGTACTTTTACATCAAATATTTTAAAGTCGGGAAAGAAAATTTGTTGATCTGTTAATCGTAATAATGGGACTAGAATATTATTGCTAATAATTTGAAACTAACTTACCGGGGATCTTAGTTTCAAATTAGCATATTATATTGTCATAAACGGCTGAACAGATTTTGATAAAGCATAATTATTATTTAAGAACACTCTCTCGAAAACTTGCTTTCAAATAAAATATAATAAAAAATGCATCCAAATCGGTTCACCCGTTTAAGAGCTATACGATACGGTGCCATAGACAGACAAACACAGACATACGCGCACCCCATAGCGTTCAAACTTATAACACCTCTCTTTTTGGGCCGGGGGTTCAAAAGACCTTTGAAAATACATTCTGGGTAAGGTACCTTCAGAATACTGGCGAAAACGAAGTGAAGCCATCTCGAACTCTGATCCCCGCATATTTCAGTTTCCGAATTTGCCGATCAACAATTTGATTCCGAATGCCGGAGTGTGCGTGCGGTCACAAACATTTTAACCCTCATTTACATCAATTCTCTTATGTAGGTGGTGGTCTAGTGGGTAGAACAGTGGACACTGAAGTGAAAGGTCCTAGGTTCGATTCCCGGTGCGGGCATGTATCTATGACTTTGTTTAATTTCAAAGTTTTGTACATTTGTGAATTTGTAGTAGCAATACCACTCGCTGACGGTGAAGGAAAACATCGTGAGGAAACCTGAGCGTATGAGGCATTATACCCTCAACGCAAAAATCGCCAACCCGCATTGAGCACGCGTGGTGATTAAGCTCGAACTCTCTCTCTGAGAGAAGGCCTTTGCCCAGCTAGTGGGACATGTACCATTGTACTGGCTACATCTTACTTACTCTTATGTACACAAAGGCTCCTTGCACTGCCTTCACTTCACTGTGCCATTTAGAACTAAACCGGATGTATTTGGAACTTTAAAAATGCGTGAAAAAACAGACCCTGTATCCTCTAAAATAAGCATATCGAGGCACAACTAGCGCGACCAACGAAAAAAAAAATCATATCTTCTTTTTGGATGCGTTTTTTGTTAAAAACTCTTCAGTAAGTTCTCAACGCGAAGCCTAACTATTTTTGGCCACTTTTGGCGATAAATGATTGAATTCGTAGGTTCTAGGATCTGGAATCCAAAAATAGGTCCTAAAAGCTAAAAATTGGTAATTCTCGTAGTTAAGGCTCCGTATAAGGCTAACTAGCGCCACCAATGTTGAAAAAATCATATCTTCCTTCAGAAGAAGTTTCTGAAAAAATCCTAAGATGAGCTTATGCGCCATGCTTTTCTAGATTTTTAAGTGAAGGTACCCAACTCAATTTCTAGTCTTAAGCTAAAAAATTTTCGATAACCGCCAAAAACGGCCGCTTTTGGCGGTTATCGAAAACTTTTTAGCTTAAAAGTAAATTTCGAAGAGGGTATCTACACTTAAAAATCTAGAAAAGCATGGCGCATAGGCTCATCTTAGGATTTTTTCAGAAACTTCTTCTAAAGGAAGATATGATTTTTTTAACATTGGTGGCGCTAGTTAGCCTTATACGGAGCCTTAAGCCTCGCGTTGAGAACTTACTGAAGAGTTTTTAGCAAAAAACGCACCCAAAAAGAAGATAAGATTTTTTTTTCATTGGCGGCGCTAGTTGTATAGGAACTACTACTGGTCATTAAGACGACGTACGTCTCACAACTAGCGCCGCCAATGGAAAAAAAATCATATCTTTTTTTTGGATGCGTTTTTAGCAAAAAACGCTCCTGCGATTCCTCAACGCGAGGCTTAACTATTTTTAGGACCTAAGGTTTGGATTCCAGGATTGAATTTCCTACGAATGCAATCGATTCTCGCCAAAAGTGGCCACTTTTGGCGAGAATCGATTGCATTCTTAAGTTCTAGGATCTGGAATCCAAACCTTAGGTCCTAAAAATAGTTAAGCCTCGCGTTGAGGAATCGCAGGAGCGTTTTTTGCTAAAAACGCATCCAAAAAAAAGATATGATTTTTTTTCCATTGGCGGCGCTAGTTGTGAGACGTACATCGTCTTAATAAAAAAATAGGAGCAATTTTTTCCGTTTTGACGGTTGACGCCTGGGTGGATTTTTTAAGAGAATAGAAGCTTATGCAGTTTAGAATGTAGGTAGATCTTTTTCCTGTATCAGTACAATGAGCCGTTTTAAAAATCACATTAAAAAGCAGTTCATAGATGGCGTTTACAGGCGTGGCCATAGAAGAACCGGAATACGGCTGTCAAATTTCGCTTAGCACAGATTAATTTTGCATGCGTATTCCGGTTCTTTTATTGCCACGCCTGTAGGTGCCATCTATGAAATGCTTTGTGAATTTGTGCTGAAAACGGCTCATTGCAGTTGCAGTGAGACATGTTCCAATGTGCATTTCCGACGAGTGTCGGTGTGGTCACAAACATCTTATGAAGTGAAAGCCTTCTCCATTTCCTCCCGGATCCGTAATACGTAAAACCAGTTTCTCCATAACAAAGAGGGTTTGGGAGCGGTGTCCATTGGGCGCAATGCACGGACCTTAACATATCTTGTTTTTGGATGCGTTTTTTGAGTTTCTTTTTGGATGCAATCCAAAAAAAAAGTGATCGCTTTTGGCGAGAATCGATTGCATTCTTAAGACGAAACGCGGGTAGCCGCTGCTTCATAAAAAAAATACAAAAAGGGAGACCTGTTTCCTTCCTGTTTCCGTGGGGCAGCCCCTCTACCCTTGACGCGTTTTTCCAATACGGCCGCAATATGGCGCAATTTACAAAATTTAATATTTAACAAATTAAGACGCATTTTGTGTTTTTATTGAATAAAACAGCCTTACCTTTGAATAAACATCACAAAGTATTTAAAATCAAAGCATTACTACGCGAATTCAAAGAGAAATTAATATTAAAACTTTTTCAATAGAATCGCAATAGCGTCAAGGGTAACCCCCCATTTAGAAAAAAAATGTTTATGACATGTACCTCTGACATGGCAGAGATACATATAGAATGAATGGCATAAACATATTTTTTCTAAAATAATTATCCAGGGAGGAAACAGGTCTCCCTTTTTGTATGGAGAAGAGGTCACCCGCGTTTCCTCTTAAGTTCTAGGATCTGGAATCTAAACCTTAGGTCCTAAAAATAGTTAAGCCTTGCGTTGAGATTTTTCAGGAGAGTTTTTAGCAAAAAACGCATCCAAAAAGAAGATATGTTTTTTTTTTTCATTGGCGGCGCTAGTTTTGCGTCCTAAAGTTTATGATTTGTGTTCAGTAGTCACCTCCATAAATATGGCAAGATAATTATGTCCACAGCTTCTTATCGAAAGACACATAATACCAATTGAACAGCGGCACTGCAGATATCGTCACCCATCTAGTCTGACTGGAGATGCCACTGGATGGTGTATAAATAATTTAACTACGCAGATCGGTTGCCAGACCACCAGCCAGATGGTCCGGAAACCCGTAGTTGCGCTTGGCACAGGATCGTGAGAGGTGGCGTGAGCATGAAGAGGCCTTTACTCAGCAGTAGTGGGTGTTAACAGGCTGATGATGATGATGATGATGAGATGCAAAGGCCTGAATCCACTGTCAGTTATGTATGATACACAAAATTTATATGCAGTGGAAAAGGCCATTATGTACCCATCGGAATCTCAGTGTACGCCGCCCCTACGTCTAACCTTTCTTTAAGGGATAGAAATATGATGCGGCTGACTCAGGGATTTACACAAAACTGTATTGGGAGTTAGGGGCCGCATTTCGGCAATATTTACGTCCTATGGGAGTACGCTGAGGGTTATATTTTCACTTCTCTCAGAGAGAGCCGGTTGGAAGGATTATTTTCTACCAACAGCTGAATTTCGCAATCGCCGGATTATAGGCAACATCGCTGCGATGCCAATGTTGTTTGGAAACGCAACGAGTTTTTATTTTGATCAAATGAAAGTTGTTAAAGTTGGGAGAGCAGCGGAATTATAAATTTCGTATCATCATCATCATCAGCCTGTTAGCACCCACTGCTGAGTAAAGGCCTCTTCATGCTCACGCCACCTCTCACGATCCTGCGCCAGGCGCAACCACTGTTTTTCGGCTACTTTGGCTATTTCGTCGGACCATCAAATGTATTTTGAGATCCTCAAAATAAATAAAATGAGCACAACCACCCTCTAAACATCACCAAATAGTGGACTTAACGTGCCGCTACTTAAGTCAAACATAAAGCTGCAAGTTGAGCCTCATTTGGCTCGAACACCGCTAAAATGGACCCGGAACTAAAAGAACTACTCTCCCGACATAACCCCAAATAACTAATGGTCCATTACATAGACATAGCCGTGCTCTTTTGTCATCCTCAACAATAATTAAGCGTTGCAATTAGTTTGTGTTACATACAATGTCAAATTGTGCAGCCGGACGAACGGTTTTCTACAAAGTTGCCGCCACCAGTGGAAACAGGCGACTTTTGACTTTATTTCGAAGTGGTAAGGCTTGTTTGGACTGCACAGGGTAGGTTGGTTATCCCGATATGTGGAGACGGTGGTTAGAAGCGCCAGCGAGGTAGGAAGATAGAGTTAAAAAGCCTCTCTATTTACGAGTAGGTATGTAGAATTGTAGAGTATCAAATTTAAATTCAAAACACTTTACCAAAAAACTTACCAACTTACCAAAAAAGGTAAATATTAAAGTAATATTTTATACTTGAACAATAAAAAGTAATATTACACCTTGCATGCTTTGGCATCGAAAGGGAGCAGACTCAGCATTAAGCTAATCATGTAAGCGCATGCAAAGCGCTGTTTTTCAGCAAGCCCCTATTTTGCATGAACTTGTAACTTGCCTGTTGAGATAATAAAAGTATCCATACATCCAGTCGTCCCCTCAATGCTAAGGATCACGACTATCACTTGAAGGTGGCGGAGAGAAAAAATCTCCATTGAGTTTTATTACTTGCGGTGCAGTCGTGCAAGTGTTTCTTCGTAGCTTTGTTCATAATATCCGTCCTTAGACCTCAGCCACGACCTCTCTTGTTCTCCTTTACCGTCATAATATACGTTTTTCTAAGCTATCAGGTTCTTTAAGAGCTAATGTAGAGTATGGAGCATGGTTTGTACATAGAAATTAGTTTCGACTATGCCGCAGTTCTAAGGTCACCTAAAAAGTTGCCTCAAGACGCTAGCTCGTAATTTCACACGTCTGGAAAGGTACCTTTTATCTAACTATAATATTAATGACGTCATCATCAGTTAAAGTCAATGAATAAATGCCGTTTGCATTCTGTTGAATGCATTTCTGATAGCGATCATGATTGCGAATCGTTTTTGACGTGCCTAAGTACCCATATTTAGTGAATGAAATACTTCAAAATCCTTCGATATGTAAGCCGTTTTGGCTGGGCTGGGCCAAAACGGCTTACATATCTTATAGGCCCCATTTCTCTTGCACCACCTCTCACAATTCCTCGCCATCCGCATCCAAGATCCCTCCTTATTATAAGCTTATTACTATTCATTTACTATACCTACTAAATAGAAGGTATCGTGATGTAAGTTTCAACATTATACAGTTTTAACGAGCTATGGGAAAAGTCGTCGAACAAAAGTTGTTGGCAATCACATTTAGCAGTTGATGTGTTTCAGGAATAAAACTATTTAAAATTTGCCCTGTATACATTTGACATGGATGTCTGTATACATTCAATATTAGACCATTTGGACCCCTGTATATAATACATTTCACATGGATGTTTCAATTTTAGTCCATTTAGACACCCCAAAAACCGCATCCAAACCAGCGGAATGTAGAACTTCTTTGCCCACTTTAATAGCGGCATATAAAGTAGCCTATAGCTGCTAGTAATTGGCAATTAGGGGTCAAAATGTCCATTGTGTTGTGTAACATTCGGACTTGTGGCTCTGTTGTCTTAATTATGCGACCTCGCGCCTCGAATCACTGAATTCGACGCAATCATCGAAGGCTTATCATTACATCGAAAGTAACGTAGCGGGAAGTGCATAATTTTCACAGGTTTTTTAATTTTGTAGCTAAACTGAGCAATTTTTGTTCTGCGATTTTTGTCTCACGGCAATAAAAGTTCAGTGAAAAATACCCAAAAATCATAAAATTGTGGCTCTCCTTTATCGGGCGCCAAATCGCGCGCGCGCCTTGAGAAGGCCGGGGTGTGGGTTATAAATGTAGAACAAATTGAACAAGGTAATTTGCAATTTGTCAATTTCTTTTTATAAAAAAAAAGTTCCAAGCGTTACTAAAACTATCGTCCTTTAGTCGGGTGTCACTAACCAAAACAACACCCTTTATGTAAAGAAACGGTGATATTATAAGACCGCCTCATCGGGTTTTACGTGTAATATCAACGAACAATATTATCTGCCACCGAAAGCGTTAGCGTGAATGAAGGAATATCAGCTTGAAATAAGGCTTTCTATAAAGCCTCTAATATGTCAGCTTCCAGACCTAAGTACAGGCGTTACGATAGTAGGCACACTGTGAGAAGACTCAGACATAAATTTAAAGGAGGTCACGAAAGAACCTATCTAATCTAATAAGTTTTTTTTTATGCAGTAATCCGAGGGAAACATATTATAAAGATGTAAGTATTATCAATAGACAATCTTATAATATTTACATTGCCGGTGTCTGAATTGAGAAATTCACTAAGTTAATACCTACTTAATTATCGTTTTGTCACGATTATCAATAGCATGGCTTAAACATTTATAACAAGTTGAAAAAATTCACTCGGGACAGGACTTGAACCCGCAACCTCTCGCATACCGTGCAGGCGCTCTACCAATTGGGAAGGCAAAGTTTTTTGTTCGAAAGTCCGTTGTTGGCTTAATCTTATCTTTAGACAATATTGAGAAACTAATTTCAATATTTTTTAATTTGGTTCAGTAGTTTGGATTTTACAACGTTTCAAAGATACGGTTTTATGACCTTCACGCGACGGTCTGCATACTGTTGGCGGTCATAGGAACAAAACATTTTAGCGCATAAAAACAAAACTACTCGACCGAAATAAAAAATATTTAAATTAGTTTCTTAATATTGTCTAAAGATAAGTTTAAGCCAATAACGGACTTTCGAACAAAAAACTTTGCCTACCCAATTGAGCTACCGAGTCAAGTAACTGTCGATGCGAATTTCTTCAACTACAGGGTGCACTCTAAGTCGATAGCGGAACTTTAAGTAGGCTGTCTACTGATCAATACAAACAACTTGTACTAGGTGGTGACAAAAATGGAGTGAAAAAAATATCTGCTGTTCCATACAAAAGGTCGACTCAGTACAGCGCCAAATGTATGAAACAGCAGATATTTTTTTCACTCCATTTTTGTCACCACCTAGTACAAGTTGTTTGTATTGATCAGTAGACAGCCTACTTAAAGTTCCGCTATCGACTTACGCCCGAGCCCAATAACCAATCCCGATCCACTTTTGGATATCTAAGATTGAGGATTCAATCCATTTTGTAGTTGAACCGTGTCAATAAGCGATCTATGGATTGCACTTGCAATCTGTCAACTCAAACCATCTGTGGGAGGAAGGATCACGGATTAGGGATCGACCTCTGTTCGTAAATGACAGTTGGGGTGTCCTAATAACCGATCTTTGAGTCTTGGCGGTCTATCGATCGGCATCGTCAATCTAATTTTGCTATCCTAGAAAACAGTCGGATTACGATAGTAATCCATGGATTGTCTTTGGTTTTCGCATGAATAATTCACCTATATTAATATTCTCGAGCGATGTGACAGTTATTAGGTCACTACTTCTTAATTCTGATTGATATTGTCTTGAGATTGGAGTGATGATAGTGAAAAAACTCGATGACGAAATTATTCTCGATGATGCTTTAGGTTTTCCTAAGAAATATATTGACGGAAACTGTGGCCCTATTGCGAATAGTGTAATATCTATCGTCGGGGTAAGGCAGAGCCTAGATACGGGCACTAGTACTTACCAACAGACACTACTCTACGTAAGACACTAAAGGCTACCTGCCCGTTTTGGTCAGGCCGTGCACGATAAGAGCTATAATATCATTCCAACAGTAAACTGCAATATTTCGTTCGATTCATACATAAAAAATCTATTGTTCAGCGTCACCCTGGCCTGAGCGGTCCCGGGTCGGTCGGTCTCCCGCTGTCTCGCTGGACCCGGGGCTCGAGCTCTACTGACTGCCGCCGCCACATCTGTGTTCAACATGTGGACATTGGCTAGCTACGTTCCATTCCATTGAACCGTAACCATTTTTGTTTTAAAATCTGAATAATAATGTTTAGAATGATCACATTTAAATACGAAAAAAAAAATTATTTAATTTACTTACCATAAAAGTTAATATATTGCATATATTTTTGTAATTCAGTACAAATTTATCTTAAAAGTTTTAACAAATTCGATGTGAAGGATGACATAATATGCATAGAACGGAACGTTCGGGAGGGAAGAGATTGCCTTGCTATCGGAGACAACAGATAGATTGCATGTGTCCCTTTTTGATTTTGGGACGTGGATTGGAGATCGATCTTTGGTTAGAGAACAATCTAGGATTGATCTCAATCTTGGTTTGGGGATACGTTATTAAGCTCGGGCGTTAGAGTGCACCCTGTAGTCTCCGTCTACTGGACGGGGAGCGCCATCTGGTGTGATGAGTTTGCACTTATCTACAACACCCAATGCGTTCATCTTTGCAGACGAAATGCTCATTGGAATTTTGATTTTGCCACTACATTTAACCACTTTTTGTTTTTTCTAAAGCACTAACCCGTGCTAGGGAATAATTTAAACATTTATAATAAGTTGAAAAAATTACTTATTATAAATGTTTAAATTATTCCCTAGCACGGGTTAGTTGAAAAAATTACTTATTATAAATGTTTAAATTATTCCCTAGCACGGGTTAGTGCTTTAGAAAAAACAAAAAGTAAAAACATGGCTTTTGGGCATTGATCAGTGAGTCATCAATTGTCGTAAATTGAAAACCATTTCGAGGAATAGGGATACTGATTACTATTAGGGGTTTAAATAAATAAAATTAAAACGGATTATTAATATTTATCGCCAAAAATGTTTACTTAATTTTTCTTTCGATGACGTCATCATAGCCTCTAATGCGGTAGTTCCATTGCCTACAAATATTTAAAAAAATACATTCGTCAACAACAACTGTCAAAAGTGTCAAATAACTGAGAAAATAACCTTCTTGTTGACTTGACACTGACATTGGTCAAACGTCAACATATTTTTATTTTTTAAAAGCATGAATGAATGCAATGAACTTAGTACATAATGCCAGTGGTGACGTCATACACAAAACTTTTAGAAATTTTAAATAGTTAGAAATAAATAAGAAAATATTCAAATTAGTTTCTTATGTTTGTCTATGGCCCGGTTTCTGAGTTGAGAATTTTACTAAGCACATACTTACGTATCGCTCTGTCACGCTCTTTTGTCAGAAATCTGCAGAGACAGGACGATACTTACCCATTTGCTGTTACGTTCTATACCCGGGTTGTGTAATAAAACGTAATATTTAATAATCTATATATTTATTTCGTATAATTTAAACTTAGTAACTTTTAGTACTTTTTTTAGAATAAGGTTTAGACTAAGTAATTTAGGTTGGTTTAAGGTAGTATTTAGTTCTATCAACCTTCTGATATAATAATATCAATTATAAAACTTAGTAACTTTTAGTACTTTCTAGAATAAGGTTTAGATTAAGTAGTTTAGGTTAATTTAAGGTAGTAGTTAGTTCTATCAATCTTCTGATATAATAATATCAATTAAAAAAACTTAGTAACTTTTAGTACTTTCTAGAATAAGGTTTAGATTAAGTAATTTAGGTTAATTTAAGGTAGTAGTTAATGCTATTAACCTTCCGATATAATAATAGCTATTATTAAACTTAGTAACTACACCTTATCTAAGCTAATAAAGTCTGTATTCGAGGTAGAATAGATCTCAGGTAGGGGTTCTTTGTCTGTCCGGTCAATTCTAATTGCACTGAGGTAAATTATCAGAATGGGTACCGCACAACACTCTCCTGAGCTTTGTAGTTCCGCCGGGGAGCGTGAGGTAGACCCGATGCACGTAGAGGAGCGGGAAGACCCGTAGTAGTTGAAAGCACCCGTATACTGTAGGTTATGTGGTGACCACTCGCAGCTGATGATAGCACAGCGGTAGGCGGAGCGTGCTCACAGCAGTAGATGGGTCGGACCCGTAACGTAAAACCCTGGAATTGGCCAAGATGGGCGATCACAATTTGTTCACAAGCCACACCTTGATTGCCACAGGTTTACCAAGCGTAAGCGAGGCAGAGTAGAAGTGCGTATGAAGCATGATAATTAAATGTTTCTAACTAGTGATCAATGATGTGGCAGTCAAGGTATATCGACAAGCAGTCAGGCTCTCATTAAAATTAGATAATGTAATTAAGCTCAATACAACTACAATGAGATGAAATTACATGATACTTAATTGCTAGGATTATGTAATACCGATAACTAAACACTAAATACATTTACGCAACCATTAATCACCTTACGTAATCACCATGACATGACGATCTGCGCACGGCACCCAGCAAAAGCAACGATACATCTTATGGCTAGTGATAAGTAACAAATATACGACTTACCCAAATAAGGGGTTCACCAATACACTATAGTTTTATAAAAAATACAGCACAGTGGAATCACGGGCCAGCATTTAATTTGTAATGAGAGTCAGAGGCACTCGGGCGATCGATCGCAAGGGCGCTCGGCGCTGGAGTGTCGTCCGTCCGCTCGTGACGCGGCCGTATTCAATGCCCCGAAAATAACCGATTGGACCCGAGTCAAGCCGAGCCGAGCAAACTGGTTGTAGACAGCGGCTAGTCGCTCTGCGGCGCGGTTATCACAACGTGACATTGCTTAGCAAAATTCTCAACTCAGAAACCGGGCCTATATTTTCGATTTGTAGAATAAACAATAGGATTTGACGATGCCCAATAGTTTTCTGCCTACAGCGGACCTTATTGAACGAGCGAGCGAAGCGAGCGAAGTTCTTCGAGTCTTTCTGGAAAAATCCGGCGTTTGTATGTTTGTATGTATATATTATGTTTGAGTGTATGTATGAATGTTCGTTTGACGACTTGAGACGACTTGACAAGTTTTTTGGGCAGTGCCACTGCTTCGTAGACCAGAACACATAATCGGCTGAATTATTGTTGTTTACCGTAATGAAAATAATACTTTGTTATTGCCGCGAACGAAAAATCGCTGAACAAAAATATCTCAGTTTAGCTACAAAATGTAAAAAACTGTGAAAATTTTGAATTTCCCGCCTTGTTTCTATCGTCCCACCTTAAGGCGTTAAGTGAAAAATGCTCGTGTGACGGCTGTCTCTCATTACTGTAACGAAGCCCCGATATCAACTCGATCGTTGAGGATATATCGTTCGCCTAAAGTGGAAGTGTTTGGGACGTGACTAGTGAGTGTGACACCCTATTAGGTACTTGGACTGTGGGTACTACGCTCCCGTACTACGCTCCCTACGCTCGTAAGATAAAAAAAAAACGACCTCAAGTTTGCACTACAGGGTGCACTCTAAGTCGATAGCAAAACTTTAAGTAGGCTATCTACTGATCAACACAAACATCTTGTACTAGGTGGCGAAAAAAATGGAGCGAAAAAAATATCAGCTGTTCCATACAAAAGGTCAACTCAGTACTGCGGCAAATGTATGAAACAGCAGATATTTTTTTCGCTCCATTTTTTTCGGCAACTAGTACAAGTTGTTTATAGTGATCAGTAGACAGCCTACTTAAAGTTCCGCTATCGACTTAGAGTGCACCCTGTAGTATCCAATGGGTCCGATGAACTGAGATTGTATTGTGATTACTTTTGTTTTAATTGTAAATACTTTTTTCATGCTTAATTGGTAAAATTATATTGATACTACGTACTTATAACTCTATTGTCCCTATGACAATGAATAAAATTATGAGTATGTAGGGAAATTTATGAATTTGAATTTAAACTAAAAAAAATTTATCAAAAATAAAAAAAACTGACTTCACTGGTGAAAAGGCATACTGTTATTAAGGTACTGCACCAATTTAGAGTGATCTGATGGTGTCCGTTGATGGGTTCCATTTTTCATCTCCGATGTTCTTAATCAAATCTTCACAATTTTTTATGGGACTACGCGGGAAGTATACCCTCTTAAACAAAAAAAGGATCATCAAAATCGGTTTACATAGAAAAAAGTTCTGAGGTTATACACATAAAAAAAGACTTGAGTACCTCCTCATTTTTACAAATCGGGTAAAATAGGACGTTTTCAAAAATATCTATCTATCCAGCCTATGAGTGAAGCCCACTGCCTGGGCCTGCCTTTACCTTCTCCCCATAATCCACTCCATCATTGATAATTGAACAAGCGAGCGAAATAATAAATATTCTTAATATTTTTAATAATATTTTCTTGCTAATAAACCGTTTTTAAGGTCTAACAACTGTGCGTTTTTTTACAGAATAAGCACCCAAGATTGTTAGGTCCGCAAAAAGAGAAACGAAGCAATGCCAACTTTGCCCTTTTTAGTTGAAGTATCGATTTCCTTGTTGATTAAAAGACGTCTTTCGTAGATTCCTCGCTTTTGCTTCGAGAGCTTGATTTGTCGCGCCTTTGTTGTATTTCTTTTGAGATTTTGTTCGGATTCGTTATTGTAAAGGAAGTATACGATTAGAGCTTGGAACTATAAAGAGCTTCCTTCATCAAAGTTGGAGGTATTGTCCAGTTTTGGACGTTGAACTGAGACAGATAAAGCCATAATTGAACGAGCGAGCGAAGCGAGAGAAGTTCTCAGAGTCTAAGGCCGGTTTCTGAATTCAGAATTTTGTTAAGCAAATACATTTTGTTATCGTTCTGTCACGCTCTTTTGTAAGAAATCTGCAGAGACAGGACGATACTAACTTACCCATTTACTTAGCGAATTTCTCAATTCAGAAACCGCAGTAAGTACTTGAACAATCCAGCGTGTATGTTTTTATGTATGAATGTTCGTTCGAAGTTAATTTGAGTAAAGGACCATGGGCACATTGGCCCACTGACAGTTGACATTTGATGAAAAATTTTACATTGTCGGACCTCAATAAACTGCATGTCAAATGAAAGCTCTTGAAGAGTACTTCAATTTATTCTATGACGACGTAGTCAAAATCGAGCGCGAAAGTGGTGTTTTGGGCACTTTTGTCTCATTTTATAAAGATTGTCGGACCTCAATAAACTTCATGTTAAATGAAAGCTCTTGAAGAGTACTTCAATTTATTCTATGGCGAAGTAGTCAAAATCGAGTGCGAAAGTGGTGTTTTGGGCACATTTGTCCCATTTTATAAAGATTGTCGGACCTCAATAAAATTCATGTCAAATGAGAGCTCTTGAAGAGTACTTCAATTTATTCTATGGGAGCTTAGTCAAAATCGAGCGCAAAAATGGTGTTTTGGGCATATTTGTCCCATTTTATAAAGATTGTCGGACCTCAATAAAATTAATGTCAAATGAAAGCTCTTGAAGCGCACTTCATTTTATTCCATGGCAGCTTAGTCGAAATCTAGCGCGAAAGTGGTGTTTTGGGCACATTTGTCCCATTTTATAAAGATTGTCGGACCTCAATAAACTTCATATCAAATGAAAGCTCTTGAAGAGTACTTCAATTTATTCTATGGCAGCTTAGTCGAAATCTAGCGCGAAAGTGGTGTTTTGGGGATGGGCATATTGGGCCCACTGACAGTTGACACTGTCGGACCTCAATAAACTTCATATCAAATGAAAGCTCTTGAAGAGTACTTCAATTTATTCTATGGCAGCTTAGTCAAAATCTAGTGCGAAAGTGGTGTTTTGGGGATGGGCATATTGTGCCCACTGACAGTTGACACTGTCGGACCTCAATAAACTTCATGTCGAATGAAAGCTCTTGAAGCGCGCTTCATTTTATTCTATGGCAGCTTAGTCGAAATCTAGCGCGAAAGTGGTGAAAGATTTCGACTAAGCTGTTGTAGAATATATTGAAGTACTCTTCAAGAGCTTTCATTTGACTTGAAGTTTATTGAGGTCCGACAATCTTTATAAAATGGTACAAATGTGCCCAAAACACCACTTTCGCGCTAGATTTCGACTAAGCTGCCATGGAATAAAATGAAGTGCGCTTCAAGAGCTTTCATTCGACATGAAGTTTATTGAGGTCCGACAGTGTCAACTGTCAGTGGGCCCAATATGCCCATCCCCAAAACACCACTTTCGCGCTAGATTTCGCCTTAGCTGCCATAGAATAAATTGAAGTACTCAGAGTACTCTTCAAGAGCTTTCATTTGACATGAAGTTTATTGAGGTCCGACAATCTTTATAAAATGGGAAAAATGTGCCCAAAACACCTCTTTCGCGCTAGATTTCGACTAAGCTACCATAGAATAAAATGAAGCGCGCTTCAAGAGATTTCAATCGACATGAAGTTTATTGAGGTCCGACAGTGTCAACTGTCAGTGGGCCCAATATGCCCATCCCCAAAACACCACTTTCGCGCTAGATTTTGACTAAGCTGCCATAGAATAAATTGAAGTACTCTTCAAGAGCTTTCATTTGACATGCAGTTTATTGAGGTCCGGCAATCTTTATAAAATGGGACAAATGTGCCCAAAACACTACTTTCGCGCTCGATTTTGACTAAGCTGCCATAGAATAAATTAAATACTCTTCAAGAGCTTTCATTTGACATGCAGTTTATTGAGGTCCGGCAATGTAAACTTTTTCATCAAGTGTCAACTGTCAGTGGGCCCAGACTTCATACTAATGTGCCCGTGGTCCTTTGGTTGGAACTTTATAAAATTTCGGTAGGCGGGAAAATGAAATTAAAATAATTTCTAGGGTCGGCGGACTTAACCACATAAGTCCTATACAATTTCTATAGGACTTATGTGGTTAAGTCCGCCGACCCTAGATTTTTAAGTTCGAAAATGAGCCAAATCGGTCAAGGGGTGGCCGGGATATGGAGTTGTACAGTTTATAAAGCGCGCGCGGTGTTAGCAAAAAGGTACACATCTATAATTGGGGTCGCGAGTTCACAGTTTGGGGCAAACTAATAGTTTAATAGTGGTTCGCCCCAAACTGTGAACTCGCGACCCCATATCTCAGCATCCCCTCGACTGATTTGGCTCATGCTCGAGCTTCAAAATTCTCTTTGCCTCACCAACCCGCCTACCTTTAACCTTCAAAAGAGCTTCAAAATTTTAAAAAAACTGTGAAAAAAATGAATCTTCCGCTACGCTGCTATCGTCCAACCTTAAGGCCGGTACCTATACCGGTTACTTCAGTAGATAACGCTTCCCCAAACGGCAAAGGGTTTATTGTTATTAGAGCCACGTACGGTCCGTGGCTTTGGTTTCTCCGACAACACGATTAGGGAATTGGGTAAGACTGTAAAAGCTAGGCCTCAGTCCATTCCTCCAATTTCGCCCGAGTAAGTAATCGTAAAATGTCGGGAAATGTTTTGGGTAATAGAAAAACGGATGCGCGGCGGGCGACACTCATCCGTGGAATCCGTTGGTCCTTACTGCGCTCTGCATAAGACCCATTATTCTACCCCGTCTATAAAAAATCTTCCCCGTAATAAAATATATTTTGGGGTAAGTTACTAACCTGTCTAGGGAAGCTCATACTCTTGGGTTAGGTAAAAAGCAAACGCGCCAGTGGAATGTCTGATGCAGCGGCTGGAGTAACCATTTTCTGGTCGGTTCATACGTGGGAAGATCATTCCCAATGGAAGTTAGTACTCGTTAGTACAAATTAGTACAAGTCGATGAAGAAGTGTGAGTCGAGGTGCCACCCGCTAGTGTGATAAGGCTCTTATAAATCCTGAAAAAACAAAAGCGACATAACCATAACTCATCACCCGTCCTTTTTACAACAATCACGTTTCATCTTACAAAAAAAAAATCGTTAAGAGGCCCCTTCAGGACCGTGGGAACTCGGCGATGGCCAAGCGCGTGAAACACTGTTTTCTACTCGTATAGCTGTTTCACCCAGAGCGAGACGGGGCGCGGGAAAAGTGAGAGGCAATGCGGCTGTATGAGTCTACGTGTGTTCGTGTCCTTTCGCGAGTATGAAGTTGTAGTTTTAATGTAATAGATCTATTTTCCCAAATTTTTTCGTAGTTCCGCTGCCATTTCTACATTTTATTAGTTATTTCAAAAATCTTTTTTTTTCTGACAAGTACAATACATTATTGATGTTCCCATGGTAGTTAGACTCCAATCGACAGTGTAATAATGTAAGTAAATAACAGCTGAAAGTAACCCCTTTTTCGGCGCGAAAAACGCATCATTCTAATTCCTTTCAGGCTATTTTTTTTTAATATAAAAACTATTTGCAAACCTTCGTATTAGTCATCTACTGATATAAACCAAGTTTCAGCAAAATCCAGCCTGTAGTTTAGAAATTAAACCGGAACTACGTTTGTATGGGAAAATGGTGCTCTAACGCCCTCTTAAGCACAAAAACTCGATGAAAAAAAAAAGACGAAACAGAGATAACCCGTGTTACCTTCCGCGCAACAACGTAGCCTATGCAAATACCATCTGTAGCGGGCGTCATTTTCACCGGGTAAACGTTTTTTAACATCGCCGGAGAACATCTGCTTTTACTCACGAAAGAGCCTGTTACACGGGTCGTGGGATGCCAAGGACGGTTGTAGCGAAGCGAGTGTAGTAGACGTGATGATAGGCATTTTATTTTCGCTTCACGTGGGGTAGGACTGATGTCACTGTATAACCCGTGTTACTAAAGAAAACATTTAGGATAAACTTCAAAATTAGAGTGAGAGGGCGTGTTTTGCAGTTAATCCTAAATGTTTTCTTTATTGGCACGGGTTATTTTTTTTATCCCGTAGCTCCGTAGACATGTGCTACGGCGTAGCATAATAATATGTAGCAAAATCAGAGATAGTAATTGCAACGTTGACTTTGCGAGTCAAAACGTAAAGACATCGACTCGCCATCGCCTCACACTTCCATAACCGTAGACATGTGCTACGGCGTAGCATTTACTTGTAGCACCATCGACTCCGTAGACAGTTGCTACGTCGTAGCGTTCGTAACAGCATTCTTTTTTTTTATTTATTTTTTTATTTTAAAAGGTACAGAAAACAGACGATAGCCATAAAATTACAGTTGTTAGAAATATTCAGTTTCTTAAATAAATAAGTATTGTTAAGAATCCAGACTAGCGTCCAAAACATGTGTACACAGCATGATAAAATTTAATGTAGCTTTAGTAAATTAGAACTAAATAAGCACCTTAATTAAAGATAGCACTCTTGAGTGCGTATCACCGCACGGGAAATGAGTGAAAGACATTCATTTTGATTTGACGATATCTATGCAACTTCCCACTCCATCCCACTAATATTATAAATGCGAACTTTTGTGTACTAATACTAGTGGTTCACCCCGAACTGTGAACTCGCGACCCCATATAAACTTAACAACCCCATATCTCGGCAACCCCTCGACCGATTTGGCTCATGTTCGAACTTAAAAATTATTTTAATTTCATTTACCCGCCTACCAAATTTCATAATGATCCGCCCAAAATTACTCAAGTGATCGTTGAACGAACATACATACATACATAGAAACATACAAACGCCGGATTGTTCCTAGACTCAGAGAACTTCGCTCGGTCCGCTCGGTCGTTCAATAACAAATGCGAACTTTTGTTACTCTTTCAAGCTGAAAAGGTTGGGTGGATTTCGATTTTTGGAATGGAATGCAGACACCAGAATCAGACATATGGGTTATAAATTACTACCTTTTTCTCCCGACCACTTCCGCGCTGACATAGATAACAAGGAATAACTACTTAATAAAAAAAAAAAAGTACTCCGACATTAATTTTAGCTTAAAATTAGGATATCCCATGAACGGCTGAACCGATTTTGATAAAACATGCCTAAGAAAACCTGCTTTCAAAAAAATAAACGCTTCCAAATCGGTTCACCCGTTTAAGACCTACGGTGCCACAGACAGACACACAGTGAGACAGACTCACACGCACACACTCATACACAGCGAACAAACTTATAACACCCCTCATTTTGGGTCGAGGGTTAAAAATACCGGCAAATTTTTATCTAAATGAAGCTGGGCAAAAGCTGCTCACAGAATTTGCAATCGATTAGCCACTTTCATGGCACCCGGTCCTTTTCAAACAATCGTGCATGTGTGAGGAATAGCGGGCAACATTCTCCGACCACTTTTGATTTTGTTTGCTTTAAAATTTTGCGCCGGATTTTGCCGGCTTTGTGTTATTTTTGTTATTTTTCACACAAGTTCCGAAAAACTTATTTGCACGGTCAGCGACGCATTTTTGCTTAATTGTCGCAGTTATTCCGCGTAAAAAAGGCTACCACAGGGTATCCTAGGGTGTCGTTGGCTGTATAAAGAGACTGAAAGACATGACTCAAGAACACCTTTGTTAAACCACATGTAATTTATGGCAAATAAATAAAATTGAAATTGAAATTGAAATTGACTCAACTGGATGAAACTAGGGCTATGTGAGTCAGGCCCGGTTTCTGAGTTGAGAATTTTGCTAAGCAAATGGGTAAGTATCGTCCTGTCTCTGCAGATTTCTCACAAAAGAGCGTGATAAAGCGATCCGTAAATATGTGCTTAGTAAAATGCTCAACTCAGAAACCGGGCCTCAGTGCCCGAGTGACTTATTATGCATGTTTAGATGCAAATCTGTCAAAACATAGTTAATGTTTTCCAGAAACGAGTACTTAGTCATCAGTGTCTCTTTTTGTTCGATTAACGCACTTTTCTCAGGCGCGGTAAGAACTAACATGAGTTATCCTTGTATGTCGCAGACTGTACGATCAAATATGTATTTTTTTAAATTTAAGTTTTTAATTATACATATATGATGGAGCTGCGACTGCTAGGCTCAAATGGAACTGGGTTCACCATGTTTGCCGTAAGACAGGTGGGCAAAGATCGCCACCGACTGGGTCCCACATGACGGACAACGGCAACGCGGCATGCCTTGGCGACGATGGCGGGACGACCTGAATAAATTCTTGCCCGGATGGTCAGAGGTGGCTCAGGACAGAGATGTGTGGAAGACGAGAGGGGCCTTTGCCCAGTAGTTTCAATTTCAATTAAATTTATTTTGATCAACTACGAGGATCATAAAACACAGTACAAGATGTTGGTAATAAATAATTTAACCTAAGTAGGTTACTACAGTTAGTAACATTGATTTACACATATTATTTACATATCTTTGTTTTTGAGTACATGAACCATAGAGCAATGGTTCATGTATTCAAAATCAAATCGGCCTGCAAACATGCGCAGGATACTGTTGGGGCTGGCCCGCACCCTCCGCACCAGGGATGAACACCGAACACAGTAGTGGGACACGATAAAGTTTTTAAGGGTTCGTGATAATATTCTTTAATAAGATACTTTCTAGGCTACGTTCTTTCGATATCTCATAGATGGCGGTAAACAACGGTACAGTGTAAAGAGTCTACTGATAGCATAGACATATTTTTTTTATAGGCAAGGATATGAACAGATCGAGCCATTAAGGTTTACATAAAAAAGTTTACAATATAGACCACTGTATCGGCGTTGACAGCCTTGTTCGACCACAGAGGGAAAAAATGTTGGACTAACTATTTGATTGTTAACCGATTGGTTGAGGAGCTAGGTAACTAAAATCCAGCCAAAACTGTTGAAAAGCTATATTGTTTGTGAAATAATTTTGAACATAAAAGTAATATTTTGAAGGCGTGAAAACGGATATGCACAAACATACCTACATTCACCATCGAAAAATCAGCCCTATTGAAAAATACTTCAAACAACTTTTGTTCCTATTTGAAACCTATTGTGAGGGGATTATTAGGTATCAATGGATTGAGTGGATGGTAAAAGCGGAAACACTACATTTTGCTCCACCACTAATACCCTTAATGTGTTTGGACGTAAGGTACGAAGGCAACGAGCGCGATCAGCCATAAAAAAAACACGTCTCGTCAGCGACATCTATAAGACGAAGGCAACGAACTACAACTTATGAGCTGTCAAAAAATCACCCTTTGGTTTAATTTGAAGGAATGAAAGTTTTTCAGTCATTATTTCAAAAGGTGCAATTTTTCTGATGCTGAGTGTAGCTTGACAACACTTTTGGCTGGATTTTTTGTAACTTATAATAACCTAGCTATCTCAACTTTGCCAATCGGTTAACAATGGCTAGTCCAACCTTCTTCCCTCTGTGGTCCAACTAGGTTGTCAACGCCAATACAGTGGCTTACATTGTAAACTTTTTTGTGTAAACCTTAATGGCTCGATCTGTTCATATCCTTGCCTATAAAAAAAATTGTCTATGCTATCAGTAGACTCTTTACACTGTACCGTTGTTTACCGCCATCTATGAGATATCGAAAGAACGTGGCCTAGAAAGTATCTTATTGAACAATGCTGATTACCTAGTTGTATCGTTGTATTATCCCTATAATATTAAGTTGTTCAGAAAATTTACTGAATAAGCGAAGCTCTTGGCATTATTCAGAAAGCCAATGCCTTCAGATTGTAATGCTCTAACAATATGATAATAAGGTGGCTTGTGGCATGAAAATACCCTAACAATAGACGGTTGGAGCTATTTTGATTGAATAATGCTTTTATATATTTTTGGTACTTTTTGACCTTTTACGATAAGTTGTTAAGAGAAGGATATCACAGTGGTGTTTTCTCCGTACAAACGTAGTACCCTTCCTCCCTGGATAATGGCAATCGAGCAAACATTTTTGGTATGCTGGGACATCTCCACCCCGGCTGTCGGACTGTTTAGATTTTGTCGATAAATAATTGTTAACATCAGCTAGAACCAACCGAAAAAAAAAAATGCATATTTTTAATGCGGCGAAAAGACGTCTGGTAAACCCACAAAACAGTCCGACATCTAGTACTTTCTTGTTGAACGAGCGAGCGAAGCGACTGGAACAATCCGGCGTTTGTATGTATGTATGTATGTATGTATGTTTGTATGTATGAATGTTCGTTCGACGATAACTTGAGTAAATTTGGTCGGATCGTTATGAAATTTGGTAGGCAAGTAAACGAAATTCTGTAAAAACTAGCCAGGTCTCGATGGATCTGCTTGTTTATCTCTAAAAAAGTAATGAAATCTAGACAAAGTCGTGCCAAGTCTAAGGTTCCTTACTGCGATTTCTTTATTGAACGAGCGAGCGAAGCGAGCGAAGTTCTCCGAGTCTACTGGAACAATCCGGCGTTTGTATGTATGTATGTATGTTTGTATGTTTGTATGTTTGTATGTTTGTATGTTTGTATGTATGAATGTTCGTTCGACGATAACTTGAGTAATTTTTGTCGGATCGTCATGAAATTTGGTAGGCAGGTAAATGAAATTAAAAGAATTTTTAAGTTCGAACATGAGCCAAATCGGTCGAGGGGTTGCCGAGATATGGGGTTGTTAAGTTTATATGGGATGAGAGAGGGCGCCACTGCTGCCTCTCAGTAACAATAAAATAGTGCTAAACAGTGATTTTAAAAGTGATAAAAACGTAAATCTAATCAGTAAACAGTGAAAGCAGTGATAAAAACTAACAAAAGTGAACTATAAATACAAATTCTGTTTGGAAACAATATTGTGGATATCGGACGTAAAACTCAGTGGAAACAATAAAAATAAACTTTTACGGGTCGCGAAATAATCCGTAACGAGAACTCTATTTTAATCCAATAAATCCAAAAATTTTGCTAATTGCTAAGGTCCAAAGTACACCAGATTAGAAAATACAAAACAGCGCCATCTATTTAAAAAAAAAATGGTTTTCTACTTCCTAACAGAGGGCGTGACAAAACATTTTTATCAGAGCCATCTAGTGTTCAAAATTATAAACCAAAAAGTCCTTCTATGCTACAATAGAGGTCGCTTTACTTCAAAACTACAAGAGAGTCCTATACAAAACTTAAAATGGAAGAAATACTAGATAAACTACAAAAAATTTAAAATGATCTAGAGGCACAAAAACTTGAAATAAGAAAAAGCGGCGAACAAGTTACAGAAAACATTCAAAGAATGTTTGGCGAAAAACTAAAAATGCTAGAAGAAAAATCTGAAAATCTTGAAAAACGAGTGGAAAATCAAGAGCAAAGACTGTAGGGGTTGGTCCAATTCTGTACCTCCCAGGAACCACACGGGGGTTATTATTATTATTAGGTTTATATGGGGTCGCGAGTTCATAGTTCGGGGCGAACCACTAGTTATTATAGTTAATGTTGTGAGACTTGGCCGTTGAAGGGTACACAAGCGGTTCTGGCGACAGATTGGTGCAATGGTGTCATGGAGCACCTGGTTTTGTACCCTTGTGTACCCTTCAACAGCCAAGTCTCACAACATTAACTATAATAATAAAGAAATCGCAGTAAGGAACCTTAGACTTGGCACGACTTTGTCTAGATTTCATTACTTTTTTAGAGATAAACAAGCAGATCCATCGAGACCTGGCTAGTTTTTACAGAATGTTTTTGGTGGGATTTCACTTCTTTTTGTAGGAACGAGGGCATATTGATTAATTTTATTAGATTTTATTATTTGACACAGTTTTTAAATTTGTGTAACGTTCGAGTAGAATAAAGTTAATCGTCCGACTATTTCTTGTTGAACGAGCGAGCGAAGTCCTCCGAGTCTGCTGGAACAATCCGGCGTTTGTATGTATGTATGTTTGTATGTATGAATGTTTGTTCGACGATAACTTGAGTAAATTTGATCGGATCGTTATGAAATTTGGTAGGCGAGTAAACGAAATTAAAAGAATTTTTAAGTTCGAACATGAGCCAAATCGGTTGAGGGGTTGCCGAGATATGGGGTTGTATAGTTTATATGCAAAGCGCGCGCGCGCCTGCGCGAATGTCGTAAGCAAAGTTACACATCTGTAACTGGGGTCGCGAGTTCATAGTTCGGAGCGAACCACTAGTAATATCATATCTAACTGTAACAGAACTCGCTGGAAAACCTGCTTTCAAATGTAAAACTGCATCTAAATCGGTTCACCCGCTTAAGAGCTCTACATACAGTGCCATAGCCACAGACACACACACATAGGTAGCGGTCAAACTTATAATTTTAATACCCCTCTGTTTTGGTCGGAGGTTAAAAATTAGGAGAAATCGATACGTAACTCCTTGCCACAGAGACTGGGTGGTTGTTGTTGTGTAGGTAACATAGTTTAGGTTCGAGCGGTTCCTAATCTTTGTTTTGTTTATATTATATTGGGCACTGATCGCCGCGGGGGCTTCCGCAGTGATTTCATCAACATACCCCAAATATTCAAGGGAAACATAGAGTGAGACAGAAGCATTAGTTAACTTTTGATTTCTTTAGTTTTATGACCGTAGTGAAGACATATTTTTTCAAGCCCACCACTTAAGGTTAATATACAAGGTGTTACAAAAGATGCTAACTCTTTTTACAGGGTAATAGCACCCGGTGATAGGGATCACAACCTAAATATTTTTTTTTGTTCTACGATGTTCCGTTGAATTTTAAATTAATAAAATGTGAACGGTGTGGCGGGAGAAAAGTATTTTTTAAATATTGTTTTCATTGACTTTCACAATGTTTTAACAACTCAAACCTTTGCAAATGCACCTACACCCACACACATATTTTTAAATTTGAGCTAATACCAAGAAAAAAAAAGTTATGAAAAAATTTCAGCTTTGAGGTTATAAAATAAAAATTGTTTTTTTCAACTTTTTTTTACAGAATTGACATCCTGTTGACCAGTAGGTTACACCCTGTAAAAAGAGTTAGGATGTTTTGTAACACGTTGTATTATATAGAAACAACTAGCGCCGCCAGTGAAAATAAAATCATATCTTCTTTTTGGATCCGTTTTTGCTAAAAAACGATACATTAAATGATAATCGCTAGGCTTAACAATTTTTAAGACCTAAGGTTTAGATTCCAATGTAGAACACCTACGAATAAAACCCGCCGCCGCCAAAAGTGGCCATTTAGCGAAAAATGCATCCAAAAAGAAGTTATGATTTTTTTCCATTGACGGCGCTAGTTGTGCCTATACTTAGGTCTTAAGATGAAATACGTCTCACAACTAGCGCCGCCAATGAAAAAAAAATAGATCTTCTTTTTGGATGCGTTTTTAGCAAAAAACGCTCCTGCGATTTCTCAACGCGAAGCTTAACTATTTTTGGGACCTAAGGTTTGTATTCCAGCCCCTCTACCCTTGACGCATTTTTCCAATACGGCCGCAATATGGCGCAATTTACAAAATTTAATTGTTTACAAATTAAGACGCATTTTGTGTTTCTATTGAATAAAACAGCCTTACCTTTGAATAAACATTACAAAGTATTTAAAATCAAAGCATTACTATGCGAATTCAAAGAGAAATTAATTTTAAAACTTTTTCATTTTGATCGCAATAGCGTCAAGGGTAACCCCCCAGATCCTTCCAGATCCGAATGCAATCGATTCACGCCAAAAGTGGCCACTTTTGGCGAGAATTGATTGCATTCGTAGGTTCTAGGATCTGGAATCCAAACCTTAGGTCCTAAAAAAAGTTAAGCCTCGCATTGAGAAATCGCAGGAGCGTTTTTCGCATCCAAAAAGAAGATATGATTTTTTTTTCATTGGCGGCGCTAGTTGTGAGACCTATGGCGTCTTAACGACGAAAAATGTATCGAAAAATAAACTAGAGCTCACGCTATCACGGAAGTCCTTTAGCAAGGTCTTGAACCAAAATTCTGTTACTTGTGCGAGTTATTTCTGGCGCGAGCTCTAAGTTATGTCACTCGGGAATTCCGGGTCTTCTTAGTGTGCTTAAAGCTTTTTCTAGCACCTTGTTAAAGAAAATGTCTAAGGCCCGGTTTCTGAGTTGAGAATTTTGCTAAGTATCGTCCTGTCTCTGCAGATTTCTCACAAAAGAGCGTGACAGAGCGATACGTAAAGTATGTGCTTAGTAAAATTCTCAACTCAGAAACCGGGCCTAAGGGTGGCATTAAGGCGCTGGGCATAGTGAATTAGCCCGCGCGCAAAGAAAAATGCACAAAATCGATTCTGTATCAAATACACTAAAAAAATCGAAAATGTTCACATATCAAACCCTAGAATTAGGTGAGAGCTATCTAAAACAGCCAGTTTTGTGTTGATATCCATAACAGATTGCAAGATATTTTGTCTGAAAAAAAAAAGTGCGCCGCCTATTTTTTTTCATCCAAAATATCTTCAAAACGTTTATGAATCTCAACACAAAACTGGCTGTGTTAGATAGGTCTCACCTAATTCTAGGGTTTGATATGTGAAAATTTTCAATTTGTTCAGTGTATTTGATACAGGACTCGATTTTGTGCATTTTTCTTGGCGCGCGGGCTGTTCACTATGCACGGCGCCTTATTAATACAAATAAGAGTAGGGTGGACATTCGAAAGCGTAGCGTAGTCATCATCTAAAGTTCGAGCTCAAGTAGGTGAACTCAGAAAGCAAAATCACCAAATTGGGACCTTGGCTAATGTCAATGTCAAGCTTAAGCTAGTGTCTATAAATATGCTGACAGCTACTAAAGTTTGACATTAGCCAAGGATTGACGATAGCATTTTTGTTTTCTGAGATCACCTACTTGAGCTCGAGCTTGAGATGACGACTGTTAATGCCACCCTAAGTTTTCCACATTCTCAAGGCTACGTGTAGTTATTCTATAAGGAAGAACTAGCCTTTTTATTACATAGTTTACGAATCTTCACGAAAGCATCCAATCAATGACCTTTCATCCCGTTGGACCATTTACAGAGAGACCTTCGTTCTCAAACATTCAGTCCAGACACACAGGTGAACAGATATATCTATCTGGTTTTAAGACATAATACGATGTTGGTTAGGTTATATACCTTCGTTAACCTGATGATTAGGTACATACACATAGTTTCCTCTGAAGTTTGTTTCACGTCACTCATCAGGAGCCTGAGTCTGTAACGCAATGGTGCTAAAATGGGCTTCTAGTTGACGGCTTCAATTATTTTGTACAGCAAATAATAAACTGATTCTAATTCTACAGGATTAGTTCACTGGTTGCAGGAGAAAAACGAGGAAACCCCAGTTTTGTCCTGGGCTGGTTTTGTCCTTTTGTCCTACACTGGGCATACCTTACATCGATGCATTCTGACCAAAGAGAATTTAATAACTACTTCCGACTACGTCGCAACGTACAACTCGCATTTCTAGCTTTAAAGTAATGTTAAAAATGCCAGTTAATGCTTTGCGGACTTCTGTCTTATAATAGCCAATAGACCCTCATATGCCCACGCCTTAAAGGAAACTCTAGATTCGATAGTCTTACAATAAACAACAACAAAACCTCCGCATTATAATGTGAAATGTAATTTCAGCTCGAGCGTACAGTAATCGGGTACTAAAGCCCCTTCTCAATCTTATGTTGACGTGATATTTCATAATAGTCCAACCTTGAAGCACCCCAGGCCTGATTTAGGGTTGGTACAGTCGTGTAAGAAAGAAACTAGCTACCATAACACCTAATGAGTTGTTGACTTCTGTCAGATCTTCAGCGCACTTTTCTGTTTTTCAAATTCGAATTCAAATTCAAAATATTTAATTCAGACAATGTCCATAGGGTTAGTAACATTATTTCTTATTATACATATGTAAGTAGGTACAGTAATTATTATTACGATTATTGGATTTATTAAGTCAATTCATTCAATTTAGTCCACTTATACTTTTAAAATCTCACGGCTCTGGTCGACGCGTGTTTTTGCCACCCAGTGCCGCGGGATGGGACCGTCTACCGCTGGTGCTGCTCCTCAGCCTGTGCATCCCCTGAGCCACTCTGTTACGCATTAATGCGTGGAACCCGTCAGTCTGTGCTGCCGCAAACATCCTTGATTAACTTTTAGCTCCACAATTTTTTCAGGTTCAATGCAGTATTATTAAATACTTCAGAGTACTTGAAACACAATGTAATAATCAATAATATAAAAACAAACAATATAAAAATATAAAACCTTATTAAATAAAGCGATAATTTAAAAAAACTGCGGAGCTTAATTATAACAGAGAAGTGCGCCGAAGATCTGCCAGAAGTCAACAAACTCTATACTATGGTAAAAAGAGAGAGAAATCCTAGATAAAACAATAAAATCGGCTTCTGTCATCATCATAAGGAACCCTTTTTAACCCTTTTTAACGCCATGCTCACGCCACATCTCTCGATCCTGTGCCAGGCGTTTTTCGGCTAACCCACATAGCCCACTATGTCGTCAGACCATATGGTTGGTGGTCTGCCAACCGAAACAAATGCAAACTTTTAGAGAATAATAAAGCTATTCGAAAAGTCATAGAACAAAAGTGGTTGGAAATCACATTTGGAAGTTGACGTGATTCAGGAATAAAACTATTAAAAAATTACCCTGTATACTATTATACATTACCTAGGCACTTAAGCGTCGAACAGTACGTAACAACATTGCCCTTTATTATATAAGCCAGAAATAACTTTGGGTGATAAAATCTGCGAAACAAAATTACGTAGTTAGAAAATCAGTGGGCTTTGTCTGGCGAAGACTTAGTTTATCTAGTTTTATTTTTGGATACCACTCGCTAACGGTGAAGGAAAAACAACGTAAGGAAACCTGAGCTAATGAGGCATTATACCCTCAACGCGAAAATTGCCAAGCTGATTATAAGATTTTCTCGAACTTCTAGTTTTTTGGACAGTACCTACCACTGGTTTGTTAACCAGAAAAACAAATCAGCTTAATTAATTGTTGTTCTGTTGTTTACAATAATGAAAATAGTAGGTACTATTTTATTGTCGTGAAACAAAAATCGCTCAACAAAAATAGCTGTTTAGCAAAATTGAAAAAAACCTTGAAAATTTGGGCTTTCCCTCGGAAAGGGTATCCGGCAGTTATTTTCATTTTAGATTTCGTAAATCCCATCCTGATGTTAGTGCTGAGGACTGGAAGGGTAACCGTAACGTAAATTGCAAAAAGTCACCGAAAAGGCACCTCAGACTGTTGACGGTGCTGAGTAGTGGAAGGGTTTCCATAAACGCATTCCCGACACCCTGCCGAAACAGGCTGCCCCGGACTAATTAACAGTAGGTCTTGCCGCCTGCGCTTGCGCATAGGTACACTCAAAGAAGAGTGTCTCGTGGATTTCTCCACTACTACCTCTCCTGGGAGGTTCTGGAGCTGTTGCCACCGAAAGAGCACTGGATACCTGATCGATAGCGGGGAAAAATATAAAAGCTACTTTTTAACGAAGTCAGGGTGGCCGAAGTCACAGGCAAAAGATATAGACTGACCGACAGCGCTAATCGTGACTTAATTTTCCTCGTATTCCAAGAGGTCTATTAAGCAATAGAATTGTTATACGTCAGCCTGTCACGCGGTGCCACTGTGTCCCAGTTCAGAATACGGGTCACTGTTTGTCATACGGCATAATTCCATTTCCACTGAGCCCTATATTCAGTCAGCATTTGCGGGGCGGTTTAACTAATCCACGGATTAATTTAAGCTTACGACCGGACATTAATACCGTAATGTGAAGGTAGTTAGGTACTACACTCAATGGAACTACTTTATACCTACTTTGAACTAACTGTTCCTAACTCTTAATACAAATAAGAGTAGGGTGAACATGAACTTCATTCGAAAGCGTAGCGTAGCCTCTTTAACCGACCTAGTGGATCGCCCCGAACTGTGAACTCGCGACCCCATATAAACTTAACAACCCCATATCTCGGCAACCCCTCGACCGATTTGGCTCATGTTCGAACTTAAAAATTCTTTTGATTTTATGTACTCGTTTACCAAATTTCATAACGATCCAACCAAATTTACTCAAGTTATCGTCGAACGAACATTCATACATACAAACATGCATACATACAAACATACATACATACATACAAACATACATACATACATACAAACATACAAACGCCGGATTGTTCCAGTACACTCGGAGAACTTCGCTCGCTTCGCTCGCTCGTTCAATAAAGTCCGCTGTAGGCAGAAATATTATACGAAATTTTGTAGCTAAACTGAGCTATTTTTGTTCAGCGATTTTTGTAAGCAACAGAACAACAACTGTTTTATTGCCGCGAACGAAAAATCACAACAAAAATAGCTCAGTTTAGCTACAAAATGTAAAAAACTGTGAAAATTTTGAATTTCCCGCCACGCTGCTACCTTCCAGCCTTAAGGTCGTCCCGCCATCGTCGCCTAGGCCTGCCGCGCCTTCGTTGTCCGTCATGTGGGACCCAGTCGGTGGCAATCTTTGCCCGCCTGTCTTTTATTTCATTTAATTTTTTACTTTTGATTTGAGGTGTAATAAAAAGTCACCAACGGATAGTTTTAAATATATTTATTCGGTAATGTCACTTGGAACACATAACGCGGGCGCGGGCTCGCTCCGGACTCTCAAGCGAGCGCGCGCCGAACATAAACTATTCATTTTAACATGCGATCAACGAATGTAAGGGTTCGTGTTCACTGCAAGCATTCTTGGGACGATCATCATCATTTAAAAATTACATTCGTCAATAACAACAACTGTCAAAACACACAACTCTTGTTGAGTTGACACTGACGTTTGTCAAACGTCAACATATTTTTACTTTTTAAAAGCATGAATGAATGCAATGAACTTAGTACATAATGCCAGTGGTGACGTCACACACAAAACTTTTAGAATTTTTTAATAATTAATAAAAAACAGTTACAATAAAAATTAAGAAAATATTCAAATAAGTTTCTTATATTTGTCAATATTTTCGATTTATAGAATAAAAATAGGATTTGACAATGCCCATTGGCAGTCTCTATTGGTCCATTTCTGGACCTAGGCCTCACTCAAAATTTTCCAGCTTTGGCAGTTGGCTGCCTTTCTCATTACGAAGCCCGCCTGTTTTCGGATGTCATGAGACCAATTTTCTTCAAACATCGTGGGACGATACTTGTAGAAAATTCGTACAACAAAATACTATCGGACCATATAGTTGGAGAGCTGGTGACCAATCGAGATATTTTTTCGTACAAGGCTGGGAGTTAGTAGGCTGATAGAGTAGACTTCGCTGAGTCTGGGAAAAATATTTTTTTGGTCCGGTCGCGGTTGAAAGTTAGATTTTTTCGACTTTGAAAGTTTAAATGTTTGGGTTGAGTCATTTATTTTTTGTCTACAAGGCTGGGAGTTTTTAGGCTGCCTTTTTAGTCTCCGCTGATCACGAAATCACTATTTATTACTAGCCAAACGCGGTAGAAATATTGTTTTTTATAACCTAGAAAGTGTGAATTTTTGGGTTATAAAAATCAAACTTTCAACCACGCTCGGCCAAAAAAACTAATATTTTCTTGTTCAACGGAGTCTCAACAACTAACCTTGAAGTTTCTAGCCTTATACGACAATAAATATATACTGAACCCATACATTTAAACTTTCAAAGTCGAAAAAATCTAACTTTCAACCGCGACCGTGCCAAAAAAATATTTTTCCCAGACTCAGCGAAGTCTACTCTATCAGCCTACCAACTCCTAACCTTGTACGAAAAAATATCTCGATTGGTCAACAGCTCTCTAACTAATAATTCTGTGCCCCGTTGTAAAAGGGAGGGACTATTGAAGTGGGGCAACAATATCCAGTCATTTGATTTTTGAAAATATTGCGAAGGGTGTTTTTGCGGAACTCTAAAAAAAATATTAATTAGTGTGCAATTTTTTTTATTGCTTTCCACCGAATTCATTGAAATCATTGTAAAAGACTGTAACGAAAATATATGTAGGTATGTATGTTTTTTTTCCAACAAATCTGACAGAGTTAGGTACTGAAATAAAGATAACAATCTCCCACTCATACCATTGCATTTTGAGCGTGTTTAGATTTGACGTTCCATGTAAATAATGTGTTTATTGCTAAATGAATAAACATATTTGACTTTGAGTTTGACTTTGACTTTGAACTCTTGCAGTGGACACGAAACTTTGAATTACTTGTCTGGTGATTTTTTTCGTATATTTTGAGCATCTCGACTTAGTTCACCGAACAAGTCAATAAATGACAATCGCATGTAAAATATATAAAAAAACAATTCTCAACATCATTTTACTATTTCGTATTTCTTCGCTATTATTATATAATTTTATATATACCACTGTTTTTATGTACATGTTCGCAACTTAACGTATTTACAATTCGCCTTAAGCTACTATAATATAGTCATTGTAATTAATATGATCTTTATATTCGTAATAGTATTTCATTTTATATTCATTTATTACAGTATGTATAACATACACGTTACATTTCTCTATACAGTATAATATAAGCTGATTGATTCGAAATATATTACAGAAAGAATATTTTAAAGTCCATATAACCTGAGCTTGTTTCTGAGCTCAATTATATATATAGTAAGGGCATTTTCGTTAGAATTTTTTATTCCTGCCCCTCCTGTGTGTGCCGAATAGGATTCGCGCGAACGCTTGCCGAAAGTCGGGGCTAAATATGGTGTAAATCACTGGGTTTAACGTCGAGTTGAAGTAGCCCAGCCACAGGAAGAAACTCGCCAAGTAGTCGCTTATGACGCACGTCTGACAGATGGGCATGATCAGCGCCATTATGAAGAATGGAAGCCAGCAGAACACGAATGCTCCTGTGATTATTGCCAATGTCTTCGCCGCTTTTCTCTCCCTCTTCGCTTCGAGTGACTCCTTCTTTTCCCTGTGAGTGGGAGCGGGAACGATGGGTTTATCGGTTTTCGAGCCGTTAGTCACGGTTGAGGAAGACTTTTCTGGTGAGACGGAGGGGACGACTCTCTCGTTTATCGTGAAGGCCGTCGTCCTCGGCTCTTCGTCTAGAGTATCAACTGTTGACGTGCTCTGTCCTTCAGTCAGCAGCAGCGCGGCAGCTATGGTCTCCGTCCTAGTTCTCTGGTTACACTTCTTCAGATTTAGGAACCTTTTCTTGACGAACCTCCTGTCTCTGGCTGATTGCACTGGTCTGCCAGTAGGTATTGCGCCGTCTGCGGACGTTGGCCTGGGCGGGGGAGGCTCCCTTCTCCTCCGGATGCGTCTCCTGGCCGTCTGGAAGATCTTCCAGTAGAGGATAAGTATGACGGCTAGAGGGACGTAGAACGTGGAGCAGGTGGCGAAGATCTGGTACGCCAAGTCTTGGCTGACCAGGCACTTCTGTTGCTGCGTGATCCTGGCTAGATAGTCGGGGTCTTTCCAGCCGAGCTGGGGCGCGAGGGAGACCACCAGGGCCGCGCCCCAGACCAGCACGATCATGGTGAAGATCCTCTTCTCATTCCTGATGTGGATGTAGTCGACGTCCGTCACCGCCCAGTATCTGGAATGGAAGCGGGAGTTGGTCAATTGGCAAGTTTGTTTTGTTGTGGTCCTAATGATGGTGTTCGGCGTGTACCTCATCATCATCATTTTCAGCCCACATTTGCCCATTGTTGGGTATAGACCTATGCACGATGTAACTACGCATACATTGACGGACACACATTTTACAAGACGTGATGACAGTTTAAGAACAACGAATACTGTTTGTGATATGAAAACTTCAAATAATTTAACAATGTAGCTAATTAATTTGCTAGAATTCGAATAACACAGTGTAGTAATATTTGCATTTGATCTATAAAAAACATTATGAATTAATGCCCCCTTCAAATCACTCGACCTTGCCATGCTCTAATCGTGACAAGATTACCGAACCCGAAGCAACATGACAACGAAATATAATACATTTTACAAAACACAATATCGCGTGATGAGACCACATAACAGCTGCCGAACGAAATGTGCCCTAACAAATGTTAATGAAGCTGAAGGAACAAAACAAATTGGTCAGAAGGAAACCTGTATTATATTTTGTATTTTGTTTGGTACACGTAGGTACCTACAATAATTATTACTCTAGGCAGTTTTGATCTAGAACAAATACCAAATATTTTACGGGGATGAGAATTTTTACGCTAAAAAATGGACGCAAAGTTTGGGTTCAGTAAAAATACCACGTTTTTGAGTGAGTTTTGAAGTGTTTAAAGCTTTTTTGATGGACAAATTAATTTACAAACTGAATGAGAAATAAAATTGTGAAAGTAAAAGTCCGCCGGATTTTCACCGGGTCCAACGAGAATTTCACAAAAAAATATATACTTAGCGTTCTGTTTTGATAAATCTGCGGAGATAGAACGATACTAAAGTATTGCTTAGTCAAATTCTCAATTCAGAAATTGGTTGGGAATTTGGGGTTCATCTTAGAGCGGTCCTTCTACCGAATTCGTTTGGCTCTAAAAGTCTTTGTTTTATTCGGAGCCGGTGTTTTATTTGAGTCGAAATGTCCCAGCCCAGCCCGAGTGAATGTTTCTCTCTGTTAAAATATTTATGCGAAACAAATCTGTGCCTTGGATAAGTCATAATAACGATGGCACTGACGGAATAACAGCGAATGAATATGTTTTTTTTATCTTCTGTATTTTTCTAAAGCGCTGACCTGCGCTTGGGAAACATACAAAGATATAGGAACCCGCAATCTCAGATCTACGTACTACGCCAGAACTGTTAGCTACTGAGCGATCAAATGACCGTTGCCTGGTCTAGGAGTTAGTGTTAGCGGCTAAACAGACAGACAGACGCGAAAAGTAACTTTATTTTATGCTATGTAGAGATGTACATAAACTAATGAGATTATACATACTATGTACAGATACCTAAACATAGTAAGTTGAGCCGCACCTCATTTAAAAACCTGATCAGAAACTTATTCAAGACCTTATAGCAAAAATCATTGCGTATTTTTATCTGGTCAAGACCTTTTCCCGCACAATCTGGCGTATTCTTAAATATTTTCTCTCATCGATCTTTGAAAAAAATATCATAATTCATAAGAAAAGTGCTTATGTTAATGAAGATTCGAATATTAAGTGACTTATATACAGTAGGAAGTCTCTAGTTAAACATTTATGATAGTAGTTAAACATTTGTGATAGATGTCCGTCTGGTTATAACACGTAGGCGAAATGTTCTCGTCTAAACACACCTTAATGGCTTCGGATAAGGTTGGTAAACGACTGTTTTAATGTTATTTTATGGGCGCTAAATTGCCCTCTTTATTTACCTTTAATTAAAATGTGGGCTACTTTTGATGTTAAACAAGCTGAAGCTAATGAAATTAAGACACGTCTAAAGCCATAAGTTTTATACAGGGCAATTTTTAAATAGCTTTTAACCTCAGACACGTCAACTTCTAAATGTGATTTCCAACAACGTTTGTTCTACGACTTTTCGAAAAGCGCGATACTGTTTATTTTATTAAAGTTTCTTATTGCGCTTTCACTAAAGTCGTAGAAACAAAGTCATTCACAAAATCACAAAAATGTACAGTCTGACGTGCTGTCGTGTGTACATAAAAGACTCACAAGACACCAAAAACTTAGAAGTTTGTATGATGATGATGATTATGATGATGATGATGATTGTGATGACCATGGTGTGATGATGATGATGACCATGTTGATGATGATAATTGTAATGACCATGGTGATGATGATGCTGATGATAATGAAGATAACCATAATGCGATGATGATGATGACCATGGTGATGATGATGATGATGACCATGATGATGATGATAATGAAGATTACCATGGTGATGATGATGATGATGACCATGATGATGATGATAATGAAGATGACCATGGTGATGATGATGATAATGATGATGATGCTCCGATGGGCTCGTCTCCACTCGGCTCATATTCGCTCATCTCCGTTCTTCTCCACTCGGCTCGTCTCCGCTCGGTTCGGCCCTACCCGTCTCCGTTAAGGCTCCTCTACACATTGGGCCAAGTCCATGTTGGTGATCACCAACAATCACCAATGCGCGTCAGTATGGAAAATCGTCCGCCAACATAAACGAATCTCCCAATGTACACATTGGCGTTCACGTCTATTGGACCATGTTGGCCAAATGTGTAGGGGAGCACTTTGCTCGTTTGCGCTTCAAAAAATGCAAACTTGTAAACCACAGACTCAAAAAGAACGGATCTAGTAACCTCATTAAAAAAAAACTGTAACCCACCAAGATATAGCTGTATCGAGCCTATGTACTTCTAGCGTATCGACTTGTATCGAGGTATATAAGTGTTAGTGCCTCGATATCCCTAACCCAGCCTCATGCTAGCCCAGCTGACTTCCCGTAGACAGAACGAGTATCTCGCGGACAAGCGTAGATAAAACTCGTGTCAGAGGTTTTTTAGGCCGCCTCTGACATGGCTTATCGATTGTTATTAAACGATTAATGGTATTATTGTCACTAGCGGTCACCCATCCACATGGATGGGTGACCGCTAGAGTACATACTCAACGCGCCCGATGGCATTTAGTCGTACGTCTATCCTGTGGGTTAGGCCAACTGCGCTGAGAGGATGATATAGGTGCTCGGCAAGCCTACTCCATCTAAACATGTCCCTGGCACTTATCTCATTTTACTAGTACGGGGTCAGGCTGGGATCCCTGGACATTTCGCTTCGACCCAGTGGGACCTTTTGTGTCACCCCCATCCTTATTCCTGCTCAGGACGTGCAAAGACCGAGGTTGAGGCAAAGGTTGATGAACTTATATTCTTCCGGTCTAGGATAAGACATCCCAAGAAGACTCATGCGTTTACTTGCTAGAGCATCGCAGTCACACAGAACGTGTTCTACGAAAACTGGCGTCTCTTTACAGCCCTTGCATTGGGAGTCATTAGACAGCCCCATATTGAGTAGATGTTTTTTAGTGCCATGCACTGATCCTAGGCATTGATGCGTCTGAGTCTGAGTGATCTCTACACCCATGTAGTGTGAGTGAAGGTGCTACTGGACTCGTAGTGGTATTAATCTACTCATTACGTAGATGCCTTACAACATTACATGTAAAATGTTTACAGACATCGCCCTGTGTAACTTGTAGGTAGGTTCTTAATACTGCGCATTGCCTTTTGGCTTCAGACAGATATTTGGCATTTGGCATTTGGTTCATTTTATGGTCTGCAAAGTCATGTAAAGATATGCAGGCCTACTTGATATTTTATTTAAAATTCTTGGGTCTAGTCCAAAATGTGCCGATTTCTTATTCGTGGTCGTACATAAAAGTTCATAAAGTATCTTTTTAGCACTCGAAGGCTATTTATTAAGTTATTTTTATTGCAGCTGGTGTATAAATTCAATACGTTAACAGCTTCGTGATGTCTTTACGACGCTCTCTTTAGCATAAAATCGGCATTATTTCACTTTATGTCCAGGCTTCTAAACACTTAGAAATAAGATTTCGTTGGAAGCTTTTTCTTTTTGACAGTTTTTGCGACAACAGGCAGCGATAAAATGCTCTCTATTTTAAAGGCGAAACGTGCTTGTGTTTTTAAAAACTGTTGCTACCTACTTGCAACTGAAATAAGTCGCAAGCTCTAACCATTTGGAACAGAATCTAGAATCCTATTTACATAATAATATTTAGATTTGTCGCACTTTGGAGCTAGCAGGACTCTTCCACAAAAGTCTAATTTATATATTTTGTTGGACTATCATGTCCTACCAAATGTATGAAACAGCTAAATATCAGCGGTCGAGATTTCTGAGTCGGTTGTATGAATAAGTCAAACGGCAGACTCTGAGGTACGTACCGGTCGGTTGCTATGGCGACGAGGTGCAGTATGGAGGCTGAGCTGCACAGCACGTCGCTCGAGGTCCACATGTCACACAGCTCCGGACCCAGGATCCAGCCCTGGCTCACCTGCAGACAAATTTACTGTATTAGTCTAAGGGTGGTGTATGTGAAACATTCGCATAGACCAAGGTAGTGATTCGGCAAGCGAGACAAGATAAGAAAATTTCGATATCGAGACTTTCTTCAGACAATTGAGCATCAATCTGTGCTGGTGCTTGATGGATTGAACATATTATCAATACTTTTTCTTGATCTCGATCTTGACAGGCGAGCGAATATCTTGTCTCGATCTGTTTTTTATGACGAGATTTCGAGATTCTCGATTGTTCATGTCATCCATATCAATCAATAATGGCCGGCATAATCTCTGACATGTGAAAAACTGATAGCTGTCAGAATTCTACGGAATAAAAAATCTGAGTTTAAAAACAAATATTTCGAGATTCTCGCTCGATCTCGCTTGTTCGTTGACTAATTTAATCTCGAAACACGGATTGAACTTCGAATCAAACGATCGAGACAAGACCTTGAAACAAAACACAAATTCGATAACGGTTGGCCAAGATGCTTAAAAGACTCGTCTTGAACCGAATCACTAGACCAATAGTCTTTTTCTGAATTGAAATTTTCATTGATTGAGAAGGGGGGTCACCTCGTAAACAGCTCCTAGCGGCATCACAAGGCAGGCCACCATGAGGTCAGCGACGGCCAGCGACGCGACGAGGTAGTTGGCTACATTCTGCAGGTTCCTCTCGATTATTATGGCCGCTATCACGAACACGTTTCCTGTAACAACGAATTGACAAATTAAGCTTTAGAGCCCTCGCCCACGGCGTTTTTTTGTAGCGATGCAGTAGAGATGCTGTCGCGCGTTCGTATCTATACCGTCGCGATGTGGTCGCTAGCTGTGTGCCCTCGCCCACCGTAACCACGATTCAGTCGCGATGCAAACGCGATACCGTCGCGCTTCTGTCGCGATGTTTTCCTTCACCGTTAGCGAGTGGTATTGCTACTACAAATTCACAAATGTACGTAACTTTGAAATTAAACAAAGTCATAGATACATGCCCGCACTGGGAATCGAACCGGGTACCTCTTGCTTCAGAGTCCACTGTTCTACCCACTAGACCACCACCGCTGCTTAGTTGGCTCCGCACGTATTGACCCGTCTTTCCCGTGGGCTAGGCCGACTAAGCTGTCAGGATGGTATAGGTGCTGGGCAAGCCTACTCCATCTAAAACAATGTCCCAGGCACTGCAGCGCCGAGTGGTCTCTTCACCCATCTAGTGTGAGTGAAGATGCCCCTGGACGCTGTATAAATCATCTCATTACGTAGATGCAAAGGCCTTAGTTCTGTCGCGATGCAAACGCGATTCGCGCGCGACCCTTCCTCTGTTCTCTGGTCGCGCGTTTGCATCGATACAGTCACGATGCTGTAGCGCGTTAGTAGCGCGTTGGCATCGCCTCAGTCTGTAGCGCGTTGCAAATGGGACTAAAGCACGTTAGTAGCGATTATTGGTGTACGCTTGGAAACATTCCCACTCCCGGCAATGTTTCCACTGGCAATGTTCCCGGAAAGTTTCCGAAAGTTTCCCAATGTTTCCATAAATTCCCAGTGATATTTATTTTGTTAATTCATACTAATTCTTAAATTATCGCTTTGGTTAGTCAAGTGACATGCATATTTGCATAAGTGTCTTGTCCTTGCAGTGTTGCCACATGGAGAGTGCATGAAATCGGTGTTCCATTAAAAAATCAATCTTAAATCCGTACTACCTATGAAATTCGTATGAATTATGTTTTTAGTAACTTATTATTTGGTGTATAAAGAATCCAAAACCATTTACAAGTCAATAAACAAATATTGAAATATCCAAAGTTTAGAGCAAAGTTCCCGTTAAATTCCCAGTTATGGGAACATTGGCGGCAATGTTTCCGGCAATGTTTCCAGCGATTGGCAATGGTCCCGGGAACGGAACATCAATAGTAGCGATGCTGTTGCGCGTGTACGAAACGCTACAAAAAGTCGCCGTGGGCCAGGGCTCTAAATAGCTACAGTTCCCTTAGTATGCATGCTCGAGAATGGCCGAAAAAGTCCTTTCTCAACTCGAGATACTGACTTTTGGCGTCGACTAAAGGTGGTATTAATAGTGACATGTCAAACTCTGCCTCGGTCTCAAGCTCGAGCTTGAGAATATGCTAGTATGCTAGAGTTTGACATTGACATTAGTCAAGGTCTCAAGTCGGTGATTTTGTTTTCTGAGATCACCTACTTGAGCTCGAGCTTGAGCTGATGACTATTAATACCACCCCAAGGCCCAGTTTCTGAGTTGAGAATTTTGTTAAGCAAATGGGTAAGTATCGTCCTGTCTCTGCAGATTTCTCACAAAAGAGCGTGACAAAGGTAAGTATGTGCTTACTAAAATTCTCAACTCAGAAACCGGGCCTAAGCCTTATATGAGCAAGCATGAAGAGGGCAGTTATACAATGTCAGAAGACTATCACTGAACTTTCAAGATATTCACGACCTTTAAACTTATGCAGAGTACAAGACAATTGATAATTTCAACATAACAATTTTTCCTTCGAAATATTCACACATTTTAAACTTCATTGTCATTTGTAGAGTTGGCAAGGATACCCCTTTTAGTTCGATTGGCGTCCGTATGCCGCACGCAGTAAGAGCTACCGTGGGGTATCCTAGACTGTGGCCAACCGTACGCTCAAGTAAAAAAGATCCTTGTCAAATGGGTTAAAACTGTTAGTGGTTTTTGGAGATTATTGAAGTAAACCCAGCACCTATACCATCCTGACAGCTTAGTCGACTTAGCCCACAGGAAAGACAGGTCAATACGTGTGGAGCCAACTGAGCCGCGGGTTTCCTGGCACAATGACAATGTCCCAGGCATTGCAGCGCCGAGTAGTCTCTTCACCCATCTAGTGTAAGTGAAGGTGCCACTGGACGCTGTATAAATCATCTCATTACGTAGATGCAAAGGCTTTAGTTTTTTTTTTTGGAAGTAAACCACTTTTTTGTATTTTCTAAAGCAAGAAAACTTTTTATAAAGATTTTTATAAGGTTAAACAATTCGCTCGGGACAGGATTTGAACCAGCAACCTCTTGCATACCGTGCAGGCGCTCTACCAATTCGGTACGCAAAGTTTTTTGTTCGAAAGTCCGTTATTGGCTTAATCTTATCTTTAGACAATATTGAGAAACTAATTTCAATATTTTTTATTTTGGTTCAGTAGTTTGGATTTTACAACGTTTCAAAGATACGGTTTTATGACCTTCACGCGACGGTCTGCATACTGTTGGCGGTCATAGGAACAAAACATTTAACGCATAAAAACAAAACTACTGAAGCAAAATAAAAAATATTGAAATTAGTTTCTCAATATTGTCTAAAGATAAGATTAAGCCAATAACGGACTTTCGAACAAAAAACTTTGCCTTCCGAATTGAGCTACCGAGTCACCGAGTCGATGCGAATTTTCATTCCATCCATTAATTCCACCCATCGTCCATATTACGAGACGAGTATCAATGTGATTGAAAAATTCGCATCGACAGTGACCTACTTGACACGGTAGCTCAATCGGCATCGTCAAATCCTATTTTTTATTCTATAAATCGAAAATATATACAAATATAAGAAACGAATTTGAATATTTTCTTAATTTTTTATGTAAATATTTTTTTATTAATTATTTAAAATTTCTAAAAGTTTTGTGTATGACGTCACCACTGGCATTATGTACTAAGTTCATTGCATTCATTCATGCTTTTAAAAAATAAAAATATGTTGACGTTTGACAAATGTCGGTGTCAAGTCAACAAGAAGGTTATTTTCTCAGTCATTTCACACTTTTGACAGTTGTTGTTGACGAATGTATTTTTTTAAATATTTGTGGGCAATGGAACTACCGCATTAGAGGCTATGATGACGTCATCGAAAGAAAAATGAAGTAAACATTTTTGGCGATAAATATTAATAATAATAATAATAATAGTCTCAACCCATAACCCGGCACCCAATCCATTTATCCTGACTCTCCCATAGCCCAGATTTTTCTTTTCTGTTATTTTGCAATAGTCCTTGTATCTGACGGAGATTGTCTCTGGGTAGATTCTTGTATTTATCCAGAGATAAGATCCGGCAGATACACCTATCACATTTAGAGTAAATGGTATTTAAAAGGCCTCTGTGCTGTTGGCTTCGGCCCCACGCAAGTCTCAAAGGACCGGGTCCCCATGGACCCGTGAATCTGAAAAGTATACCAACATAATAATAATAATAATAATTCTTTATTCCGGAAAATTCAAAATTAATAATCCGTTTTAATTTTACTTATTTAAACCCCTAATAGTAATCAGTATCCCTATTCCTCGAAATGGTTTTCAATTTACGACAATCGATGCCTCACTGATCAATGCCCATTGGTAGAGTTCCTGCACGGTATGCAAGAGGTTGAGGGTTCAAATTCTGAGCAGGCAAAATTTTTACACTTACAAAAATCTTTATATTTTTATTTTTATTCAGTAGCGGTAAACACGAAAATAACAATCCTCTCTCAAACGAATTTCCAAACAGAAAGTTTCAAGAATTGTTCAAGCAAATTGAGTGTGAAATGCCAATTCCTGCGGCGCTCTACTTTGCTAAGGTTTAATCGTTTTGCATTCGGGTTTAGAGCAGGAAGACTGCCAGATAGAGTGGTTGACTGGTTAAAGTAAAAAATATACAGGGTATCGTTTTGCATTCGGGTTTAAAGCAGGAAGACTGCCAGATGGGGTAGTTGACTGGAGTAAAGTATAATATGCATGGTGGATTTTTGTGGGGCAGTAAAGGCAGGTACCTTAACCGAAAACCTTCCTAACTTTTATAACTTATAAGATATTCTGAACTGCAACTACAGAAAAAAAAATCTGCAAAAAAATGCTAAAATACTTTTTTTAATGAAAGAAAGTAAGTGAAAGCTATTTATTGCTGGCATTTAATGCCTAACTACCCTTTTTCGTGAAGGGATCGAAATACTATATGAGACAACTGAAGTTTAAAAACTAAGAATTACAGAAATCGTCAAAAAACAAAAAGTTTTACGCTCTTATCGAAATTTATCGTAAAACTTTTTGTTCTTCGTAGACCATCCGCTATAAAGAAGAAGAAGCAGGCGGTGGTCAAAATATTGTAAAAATCGTCTACAAATCTTACACTAGTGGTTTGCCCTGAACTGTGAACTCGCGACACCATATAAACTTAACAACCCCATATCTCGGCAACCCCTCGACCGATTTGGCTCATATTCGAACGTATTCGAAATTCTCTTTGCTCATTTACCCGCCTACCAAATTTCGTGACGATCCGACTAAATTTACTCAAGTTATCGTCGAACGAACATTCATACATACATACAAACATACATACATACAAACATACAAACGCCGGGTTGTTCAAGTAGACTCGGAGAACTTCGCTCGCTCGTTCAAATAGATGTAAAAGGAACCTTCTTGTCGGGCCTCTATTGCTACGGAACCAATATGGCTCCGCACTGGCAGGGTGCCAGTCGTCGCCGCTTAAAAGGCCCAACTCCTATATTGCATCAGTGCAAATTTTCACTAGGGCTGGGTGAGGATTTGAGCTTTTTCATCGTGGTGTTTAGAACTACAGGGTGCACTCGAATTCGATAGCGAAATTTCAAGTAGGCTGTCTACTCATCAATACAAACAACTTGTACACCCGACAGCATGTCAACCCTTACACGCTAGCAGTTACGGGCGACTTTACAAAAAGAAAATACAGTCTGACGTGCTGTCGTGTGTACTAGGTGGCGGAAAAAAATGGAGCCAAAAAAATATCACCTGTTTCATACATTAGGCGCAGTACTGAGTCTAACTTTTGTATGGAATAGCTGATATTTTTTCACTCAATATTTTAGCCACCTAGTACAAGTTGTTTGTATTGATCAAGATTCAAGATTCAAGATTCAAATGTTTTTATTCAATATGCCATAAATAAATTATTTACATTGAACGTCAAAATATTATCTAAAGTAAAAAATGTATATACATCAGATACTATCTAATACTAAGTATCTAGCTACTAAGTATCTAGATCAGTAGACAGCCTACTTAAAGTTACGCTAACGAATTAGAGAGCACCCTGTAGTTTTGGTGTTGGGGTCAAGTGGCACCCAAATTTAATTTTATATGATTACAACTTAAAAAAACAAAAAAAAAACGACTAAAAACTGACTTCACTGGTGATAAGGTACACTGTTATTAAGCTATTGCACTGATTCCGAGTGATTTGGTGCTGTCCGTGGAGAAGTTCCGTTCTCCATCTCCGAAGTTCTTCATTTGGTGCTGTCCGTGGAGAAGTTCCGTTCTCCATCTCCGAAGTTCTTCATTTGGTGCTGTCCGTGGAGAAGTTCCGTTCTCCATCTCCGAAGTTCTTCATTTGGTGCTGTCCGTGGAGAAGTTCCGTTCTCCATCTCCGAAGTTCTTCATTTGGTGCTGTCCGTGGAGAAGTTCCGTTCTCCATCTCCGAAGTTTTTCATTTGGTGCTGTCCGTGGAGAAGTTCCGTTCTCCATCTCCGAAGTTCTTCATTTGGTGCTGTCCGTGGAGAAGTTCCGTTCTCCATCTCCGAAGTTCTTCATTTGGTGCTGACCGTGGAGAAGTTCCGTTCTCCATCTCCGAAGTTCTTCATTTGGTGCTGTCCGTGGAGAAGTTCCGTTCTCCATCTCCGAAGTTCTTCATTTGGTGCTGTCCGTGGAGAAGTTCCGTTCTCCATCTCCGAAGTTCTTCATCAGATCTTCACCATGTTTTTATGGGACCACATGGAAAGTATACTCTTTCAAACAGACGAAGAATCATAAAAATCGGTTCCCCTACAAAAAAATATCAGCATAAAAGAGAACAACCTAATATTTTCTTAGGTTTGCACGAGCACTATACATAATTTAAACACAGATTTTAACGGATTTAACACTCGTTTTATTAACTTTTTAAATTTTCCAACGTTTCAATAAAACGAGTGTTAAATCCGTTAAAATCTCTGTTTAAATTATAGAGAACAACCTCTTTGAATGCTTGCATTAGCCTGTTCCACAGCACTAGGGCTCATGTTCTAACGAACAAACTTGGCATGGGTCTAATATGGCACAATCATTCTTTTCCGAAGATAATACGAACTCATCGAAGCTTGAAACTTGGGTCATTGAGCAGTAAGCCCGCTCGCCCTCTACCGTGAAAACTACTAGCTAAAGCCCATCCACAGTAGTGTGAAAAAGCGGGCGCGGACGCTGCCGCTGGCGCGACTTCAAGGACAATTATTTCCATTGAAAATGTTATTTATTTATTTAATATTTATAGTTTGCATTTAGTTATGTTCTAATAGAGTTCATATTTTTAAGAACGTTATTAAAAAAAAATAAAAAAATTAGGAAAACTAGTGACTAAATTAATAACTTAAAACTGAACACGTATAATGTTTAAACATTTATAATGAGTTGAAAAAATTCACTCGGGACAGGACTATAAATGTTTAAATGATTCCCTAGCACGGGTTAGTGCTTTAGAAAAAACAAAAAGACGTATAATGTTATTTATTTATTTAATATTTATAGTTTGTATTTAGTTATGTTCTAATAAAGTTTATATTTTTAAGAACGTTATTAAAAAAAAATAAAAAATTAGGAAAACTAGTGACTAAATTAATAACTTAAAACTGAACACGTACAAAAAACATAGAGTGGCTTATGTTTTGTGTAATGTACAATTAATGTGTAAGAAGTCAATGTAAATAATTTATTTATGGAATAAAAACTTTGATTCTGATTCTGCAACAAAAAATACGGAAAATTCTGAGGGAATTGTACAACTTTAGTATCCCGACTCATCAAGGGCCTTTACATCTATTACAGATGATTTGTACAGCATCCATGTGGCATTTTTGCTCGTGGCTGTAAAACCCGATGCGGGAGTGAATGCCACGTCCACAGTATTGGCATTTACGGTTGGCCACAATCTCAGATACCCCATGGCAGCTCTTACCGCGCGCCTCATAAGGGCGCCAATCGAACAAAAAGGGGTATCTAATACTGTGGCCGACTGTACCTATATTGATAAATATAATAAAAAAAACTCTAAAATATTTTTGTTAAAAAACGAGTTATCGTCGAGATATTTCTACCTACGAAGGTTATTTTGGTCCCAATAACCAAATATTTAAATGACTTTTTTTATTAGGTTTTAGCAATCAGGTTGTTTTTTGTTTCTTTTTCCTTAGGAGTGGTTGCTGGTGCAATCTTTCCTTTGGGCTGATTCCCCCTATTGACGGGTTTCCAATAAAAAATCTCGTGGAAGGAGATCGCGTCCGCTTCTCACTATGTTAGGGTCTTTTCAGTAGCCTTTCCTAGTGTTTGGTTTTCCAGCTACCTAACTCAAAATATTAAAACCGCAGGTCACCAATGTTTGCTGAAACAATCTAAGCATAATGGTACAAGGGCATAAACCAAGCTTAACGTATTTGTTTTCTTCCGTTATTTTATTTCACATGGTTGTTAAGCTGTTCTTAAGTGTTGTGACCTCTGTCTGACCTTTATTTGTTTAGTTTTGTTACTGACGCCCAATTTTACAAGATTCCGTAACATTCAGAGTATTTAGACCACTTTTCGGAAAATTTGTTCGATGACGTGTTTCAAGAATAAAGCTATTTAAAAATTGCCCTGTATAAAGCGAAACGATATACTCGTATTTTCAGTTAATAATTGCCCCACCATTGATGCAGATCAGATTCCTGCCTCTGCACAACAAAGGCGCACCGACAAAGTAAGGCAGCACTTTTGTCCTCGAGTTAGTTCTAAACATGCATCGCCGGACATTCCGGACGCGGAGCGCGCCGGATAATCCGGACACTGATCCCACAACACAAACACGAGCGATCTCTTGACCTAGGCGACTGGTGCGATCCATCTATACCCGAGGCTTTGATCTGAAAATTAATACCTACAAATAGTGCAAGGAATAAGAGACGAAATTTCCTGCTTGGAGTATACCTAGTTTGCATTTTATTGAAAGAAAAAAAAAAACACATTGTTAAAAATATATAATTCTGCACATTTTTTTATACAACAATTTTCCTAACCTTAGAGTACACACAATGTGCAGTGCCATATTGTCATGGTAAACAGAAAAATGTTTTTAAAGCAGGATTTCAATAAAGTGAAGCAACACTTTTGTCCTCGAGTTATTTCTAAACATGCATCGCCGGACATTCCGGACGCGGAGCGCGCCGGATAATCCGGACACTGATCCTACAACACAAACACGAGCGATCTCTTGACCTAGGCGACTGGTGCGATCCGTCTATACCCGAGGCTTTGATCTGAAAATTAATACCTACAAATAGTGCAAGGAATAAGAGACGAAATTTCCTGCTTGGAGTATAGTTTGCATTTTATTGAAAGTAAAAAAAAACACATTGTTAGAAAGATCTACCTAATTCTGCACATTTTTTTATACAACAATTTTTCTAACCTTAGAGTACACATATACTGTATCCAAAAATAAAAGTCTTATTGTGTAAACAAACCACTTACCGGAAGAAAAATACGCATTCTCTGTGTAATCAGACACGATAGCTAGTAGATCATTATTGTAGCATCTGGGTAATCACATGCAATACCATTATTTTTGCAATGATACATCCATTTTATCGTAAAACTATTTTTTTTTTACAGAAAACCGAATTCTCTGTAACCTCAAACTTACAAGTGACATTTCCATAAGTCTTCCATAAGACGCCAAAAGGTACCAAATATTGTTTGCTAATGTTCTTTGTCTAAAACAATGTCCCAGGGGCTGCAGCACCGAGTGGTCTCTTCACTCATCACTGCACTATAATAGTAGTCTATAGTTACCCATTCCGCCATATTTGTTTACTCAATAAGACTTTTATTTTTGGATACAGTATACAGTGCAATGCAATGTCATGGTGAATAGAAAACGTTTTTAAAGCAGGATTTCAACAAAGCAAAGCAACGTCGTGTCGTTGTATTTCGCCGTTTCTACTATTTCAGCATATAATGCTCAACTACTACGAAAATTAAAGTTTGGTGAAATAATCTTTGAAAGCGTTCCAACCACGGAGATATGTACGAATGAGCTCTTTTTGTAAAACCTGAAGCTGGATTGCTACTTGAAAAAGGGCCAGTTTAAGATAACAAGCTCGAGGTCGAAAACGGAACAGACCTTTCTCCATCTCCATCCAGAAGTTAAATTGCACCCAGATAACAGCTTACCCGTAACTAGGCGAGGCAGTTTAGAAACTGTGAGGCCCCATCGATAGTTGGCGATCTCTGGACGTGAGCCGCGCACTCGCCGTCGAATCGCTGCAACCCGGTAGAATTATACAGGGTGTTTTCTATTAAGAGAGCAGCAGTTTAGAAACTGTGAGGGCCCATCGATAGTTGGCGATCTCTGGACGTGAGCCGCGCACTCGCCGTCGAATCACTGCAACCCGGTAGAATTATACATGGTATTTTCTATTAAGAGCGCGGCAGTTTAGAAAGGCCTCATCGATAGTTGGCGATCTCTGGACGTGAGCCGCGCACTCGGCGTCGAATCACTGCAACCCGGTAGAATTATACAGGGTGATTTTAATTACAAGAGCCAACTAAGCCACGGGTTCTTTCACAATTTTTCTTTCAACGTTAGCAATCGGTATTTTTACTGCAAATCCAAAAATGTCAGTCGGCCACAGTCAAAGATACCCCATGGCAACACTTACCTCGCCATAAGGGCGCCAATCGAATAAAAAGGTGCATTGTAGCGTCTGTACGTAACTTTAGCTAGGACGGTATTCTATCTAACCTATGTCACCTATGTTGATCGAAATACCAAGAAACAAAAAAAAAATGTAACGGGAGTGTGTTTTTTTGTAAATCCGCACTGTTGGTTGTTGTCAAAACCGTTTTGTTCGAATAAAAAATATTTGTTTGAATAAAAATATTTTCCCGCAAATAAACTGTTTTGGAGGACTAGCAACTGTGCACAGTTTTTTTTACAGATTAAGCACACTGAACGTGTGAAAAAATATTTGCCTCCCGTTAACCCTGTAGGTAAGGTTAAACTTAATCGTGCTGCGTAATAGGTCCACAGGGGTCCCCTAACTTGGCTTAATTAAAAATAACTCAATGAAACCGGCGCAAGACGGGAAGTAACTCAGTTTGGGATGCGCCAACTGGGTACTCTCTTCTCAGAAAAAACTTACGTCACCTACTTACTGTACCTACAGCCGGATACAAGTTTTTTTTTCGCCAAAATTAATTTATCTAAAGTTGCTCCCTGGTCTAACGCAATGGTGCCAAAATGAGCTCCCGGTTGACGGCTTCAATTACGATACAGCCGGTACAGCCTCCTTCAACTTATCATACAAGGCAAGATACCAGGCAGAAGGAGACCTGCTGGGGGAGCACAATGTCACGATAAAAGTTTTATCCCATTATCGGCTATCGCCATCTTGTTTTATTTCACCGCGTGAAGCGAGACGCCGCTACCCGATAGTGGGATAAAACTTGTATCTCGAAGTTGTGCTTCCCCAGCTGGTAGACACAGATATCATGGAGTCAAAATCTGCGCGAATGGTTCGGGCAGAGCACCGGCTCATTGTTTCGTTTGGCGGCTTCGAAGGAGGAGATAGCCAAACTGATCGCCAACCTCCGATAGAAGACGGCACGCAAAGAAGAAGACTATGTAGTTAGGAAATGGCGATGGATCGGACATGCGTTGCGGAGACTGGACTATCACCTATCCAAAAAAGGACTGACGTGACAAGCTAATGGCAAGAGACGGCCGGGCCGCCCCCGCACTACCTGGTGCCCGTTTCATATCAATAAGATTCATAGTTTATAATGACAATTCGATGTTCATTGAGCGGTAAGTAAACAAACCTTTTTTGTAACCTTCCTCATGTCAAATCGGCTACGCAATATACATCGAATTGTCATAATAAACTATTAATTTAATTGTAGTTTTATGGAACGTGTACCTGGAGGCGCTCAGTTAACAAAGAGGCTGCATCGACTGGACTCGGCTGGAAGGAGCTAGAGGCTGCCGCGCAAGACCGCAAAAAAGGAAGATCCCTTCTTCGAGCCCTATGTCCTTAATAAGGGTTAAAGGATATCATCATCATGTAGTTACGTGACACTCTCATAGAGAACTCCAGCAATATCGGTACCAGTAACTGAGTTTTAAGGTTTGGCCCGCGGGGCACGGTTGAATTGGCACATTGAATTAGCGGATCTAATTAGAAGGCATCACGCCACGTCGCTTGAGGAGTATGCTGTGATTATATTAATATTTATTTGCTGTTTGCGTCGATTTCTGGTAGCAATTTCACTCGCTTACCGTGGAGGAAATCGTGAAAGGATGAATTTACAGCAGGCTTTTTAAGGCGCCGTGCATAGTGAATCGCCCGCGTGCCAAAAACATGCACAAAATAGAATACAGTAAAAAAAACGAAAATGTTTACTTATCAAACCCTAGAATTAGGTGAGACCTATCTAAAACAGCCAGTTTCGTGTTGACATTCATAAACGTTTTGAAGATATTTTGCTTGAAAAAATAATAGGCGGCGCACTTTTTTTCAAGCAAAATATCTTGAAATCTGTTATGGATATCAACACAAAACTGGCTATGTTAGATAGGTCTCAACTAATTCTAGGGTTTGATATGTGAACATTTTCGATTTCTTTTTGTGTATTTTGTGCATTTTTCATTGCGCGCAGGCTAAATGCCCAGCGCCTTAGGAGCTATGTATATTATAAAGAAATTATGCTGTTACTAATGTCATATGATGAGGCAAAAGTGATTTTTGTGCGCTTTGAAATTTGAACGCAAAAAGAAATGAAGGTACTCATTTGACTCATCTGTCACTTGCAAAGAAGGAAACTCATTTCACTAACCTTTATGCACCTAGTTGTCTATTGTTTTATGTTTCTTGTATATGTCTATTTGGTGCATCTAAAATTCATTTTCTCGCTCTGTGAGATGAAAAGTTGTGAGTTTCGCACGAATGCAATATTGTTTGCGTCTCGTGCTTCTGAATACCTCGCTACGCTCAGGTTTCTTTTTTGAACCTCTCGCTGCAAACAATAGTTATGCATCCTTGCAAATAACTTAATGAAAATAATATTATGGTGCTCGTGCTAGTATTTTTGAATGCCTAATTAATTACATTTATTATGACACAATTTGTTTACACATTATTGTCCATCAGCCGAATAGTGTTTTTATACGACTTGGGTAAGGCAGTAATTTATGACGACGCATAAAATGATGAAAAAAACCGCGTAAAGCTCCCTAGAGAGTCGATAGAGACACTAATTCTTATTTATATCCGTAAAAACACGAAACGCTCGCATTTCTGTGTGAATTATGACGTGCAATATTTACCATTATTTTTACTCGTCAAATATGGGAATATTCTGTAAGTTTTTCGGAATCTTAATATAAGATAGCCCTGTTATATCAACCATAGGAGTAAATAGAGGCATACTATTGTATTTAAATGAATTTAGTACCTACTTTAAGAGGCTACCAAAATAATTTGGAGATTTTCCGAATCCATTTATTTCAATTACGTCAGTGACGGATTACATTTTTGATATTCGCTCTTTCGTATTTTCAATCGGATATTTTCGATCTACACTGAGGATTGAAAAATCAGGCCTTAGTAGTTAGAGGGTATTTTGTACAGTAGAATTTAAACTAACTTTGGAAAAAACTTTGCTGGCGCGATGCATGATTCGAAATTCTTAGCAAACGATTGTGAGCCTTACCGATAATAGTGGCAAGGATGATAATCGCCAGCACGACGGACAGGACCGCCATGTAGACGATTGACTTCGGGTGGATGTCGGTGGAGTTGCCGCCCGTTCCGTTGAATGTGGTGAGGTTGCACCAGGGCGCGTCGGACCATAGCGTGCAATTCTCATCGAACCAGGCGGTCGGCGGGTAGGTCGCGTCATCTGTGGAGAGGGAGAAATCAAAGTTAAGGTGGAAAGATAGCGACGTGGCAAGAAATTCAAAATTTTCACAGTTTTTTACATTTTGTAGCTAAACTGAGCTATTTTTGTTCAGCGATTTTTCGTTTGCGGCAATAACATAGTATTCTTTTCATTATTGTAAACAACAGAACTACAATAATTCAGCCGATTATGTGTTCTGGTCTACGACAAGTTTTTTGGCCAGTACCACTGCTTCGTAGACCATAACACATAATCGGCTGAATTATTGTTGTTCTTTTGTTTACAATAATGAAAAGAATACTATGTTATTGCCGCGAACGAAAAATCGCTAAACAAAAATAGCTCAGTTTAGCTACAAAATGTAAAAAACAGTGAAAATTTTGAATTTCCCGCCACGTCGCTATCTTTCTACCTTAAAACATACTAACTAGTGGTTCGCCCCGAACTGTGAAATTGCGACCCCATATAAACTTAACAACCCGATATTTCGGCAACCCCTCGACCGATTTGGCTCATGTACTTAAAAATTATTTTAATTTCGTTTACCCGCCTACCAAATTTCATAACGATCCGACCAAATTTACTAAAGTTATCGTCGAACGAACATTCATACATACAAACATACATACAAACATACATACAAACATACATACAAACATACATACAAACATACATACAAACATACATACAAACATACATACAAACATACATACAAACATACATACATACAAACGCCGGAATGTTCCAGTAGACTCGGAGAACTTCGCTCGCTTCTCTCGCTCGCTCGTTCAACAAGGTCCACTTTTTGTATTTTCTAAAGCACTAACCCGTGCTAGGGGACTTTATAAAGATTTGTATTCTTATTGCATGTCATTTGGCGACAAAATCGTCAATTTTAGTTTTTTTGATATACCCAATGTCACACTCACAATCAAGACGAATCTAACGACATCTCGCAAGCCATAATCCATCGAGCCGTTTAGACTACAGAGAGTACATACATACATACAAACATACATAAGTACATAGACTCAACAACCCTCCTTCTGGGGCAGTCGGGTAAAAAGAAGAGGGGCAAACGAACAAAAACGCCAAAAAGCCAGAGAAAGGGTATATTTTAATTCGTGGCGTCACTTGATTTTTTTAAAATAATTATTGGTATCTAGATTTTTGACAAGATAACTTGTCTTGAAAGGGGTAGGTACTGAGAGGAACTCGGCTACGGCTTTTCATAAATTAGGCTCAAGTTATATTTACATTCATCCAAAAGGTCGCCCGTTTCAAAAGATAATTAGTAGGTCGTCGCGATACCGTTCTATGTTCCTTGGAAACTTTCCCGACAAAACATATATTACCAGAAAAACTGCTTAATATCACAAAAACTGTAATGGACGAATCAGTTAACAAAAAAAAAAACCGACATTTCTGGTGAAAAGGTACTACTAAGGCCTTTGCATCTACGTAATGAGATGATTTATACAGCGTCCAGTGGCACCTTCACTCACACTAGATGGGTGAAGAGACCACTCGGCGCTGCAGTGCCTGGGACATTGTTTTAGATGGAGTAGGCTTGCCCAGCACCTATACCATCCAGACATCTTAGTCGGACAAGCCCACAGGAAAGACCGTTAGCGAGTGGTATTGCTACTACAAATTCACAAATGTACGTAACTTGGAAATTAAACAAAGTCATAGATACATGCCCGCACCGGGAATCGAACCTAGGACCTCTTGCTTCAGAGTCCACTGTTCTACCCACTAGACCACCACCGCTTACTGGTGAAAAGGTACACATGGTTAATAAGCTACTGCACTGATTCCAAGTGATCTACTGCTGTCCGTTGTGGAGTTTTATTCTCCATGTACGGTCCAACACCGTACATACATAGGTCGCGTGTTGCTGACATTGCATTGTGCAGCACACGCGCACCTAAACTCTACTCGAGAGTCGGCTTTAGCCACTCGCCCAGACTACACTACTTTCTATAAACCATGTAACTTCAGTGAAATAAACCACATGAACTCTTAAATTCTACTTCTTCTTCTTCCACCACCGTCCACCAACTACTACTACAAGTGCTGTAAGACAGAGTGGGGTCGCACACGCTCTGCCCTGCTCTTACATGATGGTCCTTCGAGCCGGATGTCCGGAGATTGATCTCGGTTGGTCTCCCGGGCATCCACAACACCAGCGCCGATGGAGACACGGTGCCGCTTCATGGAACAGACATCGCAACCTTGACGGTGGTGGAATCAACTTAAACGTGTGTGCTAACTCAGCGGATCGCCGCTGCGGAGCTGCCCGGGTGAAATGAGGTCACCAACCAACTTGCGTCGCAACAACGGGACGATACGTAGCGCGAACTTTGGACTGCAAAGGGAGCCTACGGGAACATCAGGCGGAAGAAGTTTCGCCTACCACTAGGCCTACTGCTGCCTTACAACCAGGAGTAGGCCTCAACTCCACTTCCTACCGGCCGGAAACTGTACTGTACTACTGTGATGTGCAACCTAGGATTGAACTACTTGAAAAGGAGCAAACTGCTCACCAAGAAGGTAACTTACTGCCGGAGGAAGAACCAACTGAGCAAACTGCTCATAACTTAACTTGGTGGAGAGAGCATACCTTCGTAACTAGTGGACACTACTTTGCCATTAGTTACTACTACTGAAGGAAGCTACCTCTACTAACTGGTGGACATTTCGCTGAGAGAACATACCTTCGTAACTAGTGGACACTACTTTGCCACATACCTACTACTTAGTTACTACTACTGAAGGAAGCGACCTCACAACTAACTGGTGGACATTTCGCTGAGAGAACATACCTTCGTAACTAGTGGACACTACTTTGCCACATACCTACTACTTAGTTACTACTACTGAAGGAAGCGACCTCACAACTAACTGGTGGACTGCCACAAACTGAAGCCGAAGGAGAACTTAACTACATCTGGTCCACCCGCTGACTTACAACCAGGGAGTGGACCCAACGAGTCGACGGGAGACGTTTCGCCGGCTCACAAGTAACATCGGACACATCTATAACTGATCTTGGTCGCCGCCGCACACATCGACTTGCACCAACACAAAGATGTTACACTGCTGTGCATACAACTACATTACTAACTACTGGCGGCGACATGAAGACACGAAAGACCTCAAGACGCGCCCTGGAGCAGCATCCACTACTAATAAGCAGCAGTAACTTTTAACTTTATAACTAACTTTTACACTTAACTACCTATACAATACTTTTTTGCTGCTGCTATCGTAGCTTAACTATTTTAGACATTTTGTAACTCAAACTTAACTGTCTGTTTCATGTAACTTTTACTTTTACTGTACTGTACTATTGTAAGTACAACAAAACTAACTAATGTCAGAGGAACGCCTCAATATAACTCAACTGAACATTTTACTGATTTTTATGAACAAACTAACTGAGCTCAGAAGAACAACTTAACTACTCAACCTACCTACTTTTATATAACTTCCAACTTAACAGTTCCAACTATAACAGTTCCAACTTTTTACTGAAACTTTTTTAACTAACTTGACATGTACCTATAACTTAATTGTACCTTTGTTTAAACTATACTTACTTACTCAAACTCATCTTAACTTTTAAACTATTTTAACTTTGAAATGCTGATAGACTAAACCTTTTACATAATTTTACAATTTGTTTTTACAAACTTTACTACTAACTTTTACATAACTATTGTGATTTTAACTTTTAACTTGAAAAATGTACTGCTGCCAAGTAACAACTGTAAAATTTTAAGGTATACTAGAACATACTTTAACTATGAAAACAACCTTCTGCACCTTCTGTTTTTAGTTAGGTTTGGCAGCATTGTACTATGTATGTACAACTTTTTCTTTCTTTCGTTCCTAAGGCTCATTGCGCGATGCGCACTAACTACTTACATGCATCGGTAACATGAAACTGACAACGCAGCGCAAAGGGTCACGTAGGCAACGCTCATAAATTACTTCATTATTATATTTTAAAATACTTGTAACTTGTAAGTGGACCCGGTGTCAACTATCCGGCCACGTCTTTTGAACTAAGTCAGCATTTCACACTTATCATTCTGTCGAGGTACTTGTAACTAACTTTTTACCGATTAACTATTTCATGAAAACTCTTTTACTTTCTTGCTCTCATCCTCATCTGGGGGTTGGGAGCATGTACGGTCCAACACCGTACATACATAGGTCGCGTGTTGCTGACATTGCATTGTGCAGCACACGCGCACCTAAACTCTACTCGAGAGTCGGCTTTAGCCACTCGCCCAGACTACACTACTTTCTATAAACCATGTAACTTCAGTGAAATAAACCACATGAACTCTTAAATTCTACTTCTTCTTCTTCCACCACCGTCCACCAACTACTACTACAAGTGCTGTAAGACAGAGTGGGGTCGCACACGCTCTGCCCTGCTCTTACACTCCATCTCTGAAGTTCTTTATCAAATCTTCACCATTTATTTATGGGACCCCACGCATAATTATATCCTTTGAACCAATAAAAAATCATCCAAATCGGTTTACCTCAAAAAAAGTTCTGAGGTAACAAACATAAAAAACTGCGGGTCGAATTCCTCCCCATTTTTTGAAGTCCGTTAAAAACATCGCTTATTACAAAGGTTTGTAACATAGAAAGTACACTTAAGGGTGGACGATAGCAACGTGGTGGGAAATTCAAAATTTTCACAGTTTTTTACATTTTGTCGCTAAACTGAGCTATTTTTGTTCAGCGATTTTTCGTTCGCGGCAATAATAGTATTCTTTTCATTATTGTAAATAAAAGAACAACAATAATTCAGCCGATTATGTGTTACGGTCTACGAAGCAGTGGCACTGCCCAAAAAACTTGTCGTAGACCAGAACACATTATCGGCTGAATTATTGTTAACAAAAATAGCTCAGTTTAGCTAAAAAATGTAAAAAACTGTGAACATTTTGAATTTCCCGCCACGTTGCTATCGTCCACCTTTAATGTGCATTTCCCGCCACACTACTTTTATTGAACCTTAAGAGTTCGTAGGCCGAAGAAAGTTATCTTGGATAGAAATCACCGGTCGCGGTTGAAAGTTCGATTTTTTGACTTTGAAAGTGAAAATGTTTGAGTTTTTTTTTTCTTACAATCCTGGGAGTTTCCAGTGCTTGGAAAATTATTTAGGTGCATTAAGAATGCTCAGTACCTAAACCATCCTCTTAGATAAGTCAGCCTACCCATCCAGTCTATTCATTCGACATTTAAAACCTTAAATAATGACTTACGCAGTGCTTCTGGCCGTTTTTAACTCACGTTTTGAGTTTGTTAAGATACAAAAGTAAAATAACTCATTTTAAGCAAGTTTAAATTAACACTGGATTCCGAGAAAGCGGGCGTTTGAGATCTTGCTGATTACATTTCAGCGTCATTGCTAGCTATTCCTTTAAATATGCTAGTCTGGATTGGTCGTAAGAAATTGCAGATAGTATCTGAAAACTTGTTTTATCAATTTCTGAAAACACAAAACATAAAATTGTAATTCACAATGTTAATCTATTACAATTAATTAAAAATAAATTCTTTCCAAATAATTTATCAATACAATACAATTAATTTTACATACGCCTACAATTTTTATTTTCCAATGTAAATATTTGAAGTTAGTTTAGAAATAAAGGATTTATTATTATTATCTGAAACCTTGTTAGAAAAAAACTAACCCATTAATATAACCGTGGGACTTAATTATGTAAGCTACATCTTAGTCTTTTAAGGGTGGCATTAATAGTCGTTGACTCAAGATCGAACTCAAGTAGGTGATCTCAGAAAAGTCAAATGCTAATGTCAAACCTTGGCTAATATCAATGTCAATCTCAAGATAGTGTCTATTACTATGCTGACAGCAACTCAAGTTTGACATTAGCCAAGGCTTGACACTGGCATTTGACTTTTCTGAGTTCACCTACTTGAGATCGAGCTCAAATAGGTGATCTATGACGACTATTAATACCACCCTTATCGATGTTACGAGTATCATACCAATGACAAGATGCGATATGATACGATTTGTTGTTTTTTATGGAGTATCCTAAACCAACCCCAAAGAAACGAAACTGAACACAGGCGGACGAAGTCGCGGGTGACAACCAGTTTCGCACTATAACGAAAGCGTTAATCGTCGCTCGAATTATTCGACTGAACTGCTTTTGATTGCAGAACAAATTACGAGGTGACCTTGTAGGGGGGGACTTGGGCAAGTTTAAAGCGGCCTTTCGCACGGACGGCGGACGTGACTTTGGCGCGGCGTGCGAATTTTTGCGACTGAACAATCTGTCTTTAGTTTGTTAAGAAATAATTTGGGACATTGTCTTCGGTTTCCACGAGCGCTATACACGCTGAAATGATTTTAAGACGCAATAGGTCTCACAACTAGCGCCGCCAATGAAAAAAAATCATATCTTCTTTTTGGATGATTTCAGCGATTTCTCAACGCGAGGCTTAACTATTTTTAGGACCTAAGGTTTGGATTCCAGATCCTATAATCTACGAAAACAAGCGATTCGCACCAAAAGTGACCACTTTTGGCGTGAATCGATTGCATTCTTAAAAATAGTTAAGCCTCGCGTTGAGAAATCGCAGGAGCGTGTTTTGCTAAAAACGCATCCAAAAAGAAGATATGTTTCTTTTTTCATTGACGGCGCTAGTTGTGTGTCGTATTGCGTCTTAAAGCCGAATGTATTTTGTTACATTGGTGATTCTGAAACCAATTCCATAATTTCATTGCAATATGCGCAAAAAAAAATACTTCTCCACACTCTATCGCTTTTTTTTTTTCGTCAAGAGCCCTGCGTGATGGTCAAGTGCTTAAGGTGCTTAAGGTGATGGTCAAAAGTGGCCATTTTTGGCTGCAGCGGGATTTATTCGTGCCTATGTTCTAGGATGTGGAATCTAAGTAGATTTTAAGTCCTCAAAATAGTTCAGCCTAAGGATTCTCCTTTAACGGCTCGTTTTTAGCAAAAAACGCATCCAAAAAGAATTACGATTTTTTTTCATTGGCCGTTTTCATTCATTTACTAATGAACCCCACTATTTGGACCAGGCTTTTAAGTCATGAATCGCTGGCATAATGAAAGAAGTTATAAATCCATTAAAATTGTTACATTTATCGTAGCTGTGTCCGTAAATACGACGTCTACAAGCGTAGCATTATGCGAGTTCGTAGCGGCGTTATACCTGCTACGCCGTAGCAGAGCTACGCAGCAGCGTAAAAGCGTCTACGCATCCTTAACGTAGCGTTGTGTAGCCACAGAGGGTGCAATAAGATTATTCATGCACTGAGAGAAAAAAAAACTAACTTATTGTGAGTTATTTAAAAAAAACTTTAAGATAAAACTGCGATATTAGATATCTTGTAATAAAGCTTGTGGTTTTTATAAACCTGTCTATATTTTTTTAACTATGATTGCAAAATAGGTATTGAAAACTGACCAACGCACTGATTCTGAGCGGCACACAGACACACAGACAGACAGACACAATATACACGATATAATTATTTTAGGTCTGGGGTTAAAAATAATAATAACGCAAAGTGTCAGTCTACGATGTTTTAAATAACAACAGATTTAAAAAAATAAATTAATTTTGCTGAGTGAGCAAAAGTTGCCACTTTGTGAACAATTTAATTGTTTATTGTTGGTCTTTTTTAGGTCGCATAACAAACTCCGTCGGTAATGCAATTCTGAACATTTCCGACCGATTTGGATTGAATGAAACTGGCGAGCAGTTGGGCGAAGTTTCGAAAGGGGATTTATTTGAACTTAACAGTTTTGAAAGGATTTAGGATGATTCAGAACGTCGTCTTTGGACTTTTACTGTTCCACTCGTGGATGTAGTTCGGGTTTGATGTCTTTTTATAGTGATTTTCAAATTTAGTGATCTGCAAAGTTTTTTAAGGGTGGCATTAATAGTCGTCAGCTCAAGAAGGTAATCTCAGAAAACAAAATCACCGACTTGAGACCTTGGCTAATGTCAATGTCAAGCTCAAGCTAGTGTCTATTAATATGCTGACAGCTACTCAAGCTCGAGCTTGAGCTTGACATTGACATAGACAATCACCCCTTGGTGATTATGTTTTCTGAGATCACCTACTTGAGCTCGAATTTGAGCTGACGACTATTAATGCCACCCTAAGGCCCGGTTTCTGAATTGAGAATTTTGCTAAGCAAATACTTAACTATCATTCTGTCACGCTCTATTGTGAGAAATCTGCAGAGACAGGACGATACTTACCCATTTGCTTAGCGAATTTCTTAAATCAGAAACCGGCAGTAAGTCACACTCTTTTGAAATGCCATAACCGAATAAATTATTTTATTTAAGTTTTCAGCTACATAAGTGGTATGCAGTGGTTACGTCTGGCACGGGATTGTGAGCGGTGGCGTGAGCATAAAGAGGCCTTTACTCATCAGTTTCCGCCATTCTATTTTAATTGACGTAACATCATGATTCCCAAATCTCGCAGCATGGTTCATCACGAGCTACACAGAACTCTTCCAAGCAGCAACGTCACGGGCCCAAGTGGCCATAATGATATCCGACCGAAAGAAAATTGAGTTTTTACTTACTTCATATCATCATCATCAGTCTGTTAACACCCACTGCTGAGTAAAGGCCTCTTCATGCTCACGCCACCTCTCACGATCCTGTGCCAGGCGCAAACACTGTTTTCCGGCTACTTGGGCTATGTCGTCGGACTGTCTGGTTGGTGGTCTGCCAGCCGATCTCTTCCCCTCTCGGAGTCGCCATTCCGCAATGGACTTTGTCCGTCTGTCAGCGGTACGTCTGGCCAGGTATTAGGGTAGCAGATAAACTTAAGCCTTTGTATCTACGTCATGAGATGAGTTTTTTTATACAGCGTCCAGTGGGTCTCTTTACTCACACTAGATGGATGAAGCGACCACTGCAGTGCCTTGTACATTGTAAGCCACCTACAAGGGTATGTTCTCGTAACGTTAACTTATGAATTACCCTTGATCCAAAACGATGTCATAAGAATCTCTTGAAAGCGGAGTCAAGAAACAATGGGGCAACTTTGTGTTATTTTATGACGGCAGCTACTTTTACGAGTTTCCTTAGGAAGTTTCCTCGAGGGCCACTTATAGAGTCGCAAAACAATCTGCCACTGATTCCGAGGAATCCGCCGTTTAATTTGGGATAAACAAAGATAGTATTTTACTCCTCTTCTTCTTCTTATACAAGGTGTTTTTTTATTATGTGTCACCTGACTCAGGGGGATTATTTACACGATATTAAAGCAAAAAAAAAAAAAAAAAATTTTTAGTGAATAATATTCAAAGATATCCTTACTTTTCGTTGGCCGACAATTTGAGTATTAGAGCCCAATTTGAATGGTCTCCTTTCATTCCAAATCACTCGACAAATGAAAACATTTCTCCATACAAATGTCTATCACTAGTCGACACCATTTGTATGACGAAGTGTTGTTTTTCCGCGCATTTTGGAGTGAATTTTTGTAAAAAGTGAATTGCAATGTAGTGTAGAATTCAGACTCAAAGTACTGGGCCCTTAGCCTGTAACGCAATGGCGGGTCAATGGCGTCCCGGCAGAAGGACAAAACCGGGCTCTCCTCGTTTTTCTCCTACATCCAGAGAACTAATCCTCTAGAATTAGAATCAAAATATTCTTTGCTGTACTACAAAAAAATTTAAAAGGACAGACAGCGTTAGCAAATCGTAATTGAAGTCGTCACCTGACAGCCCATTTTGGCACCATTGTGTTACAGGCTAAGGGCCCTGTTCTTACCATCGGAGTTGTTAAGTCCTCCATTAGTGACGAGAAGCGATACGTTCATGATCGTCCACGAATCGCCCACCCACCTGAAACAAGACCAAACAGAACTCTTAACAAAGTTATTTTTAAGTACCTATCGTACAAACAAAAAGGGATATCCTAGCGTGACAATGCCTGGGGGTCTACCGGCTAAGACGATTACCATTGGCAAAAATTTAAGTTCGATTTATGAAAAATGAACTGGGTGGCAGTTCATTGCAGTTCATTTTCCATAAATCGAATTTAGATTTTCGCCAATGGTAATCGGATTCGTTTTAGCCGGTAGACCCCCTGTACCTATAGTTTAGCGGCAAGGTAAATCTGGGTGAAGTGTAAATTTTTGCAAAGCTAGATGTAACTTTAAATTATGGTAGGCGGGTAAACATTGGACATTCCGAAAACAGCAACCACAGTGCTATCAAAATAATCTGCACAGAAAACGCTAACGCAGATTCCTCGTCGAGAAGGATAACAAAGCGAAATTTCGTTTAAAATTACAAATATTTTAATGAATTTAATAAATGCTACCTATTTGCGCGCGCCGCAAAGCCGCAGACCTCGCTCGATGGGTTAATACAATTTCAGAGGAACATTATTTAGCTTTTAGATACAAGAGGTGATCTAAACTTATCGGTTTGCTAGCTAGCTAGCTGTTTTGCATAGTATAGCCTTATCTCACTATCGAATGGCGGGCGAACACATTTTCACGTCGAAATCTTTTCGCGCCGCGAAAGAAGTCGCGGTGCGCATCGTAGACGGGCCCTAGTATTAGTTTTTGAAAATTTCTAGTCGGATCTCGATGATACAGACGCAAACTTTCGTGTTATATCTAAGTGCCACATAGAGGCCACTACCGCCGGTCCATGGTCGACCCAAAATCACGCGTGCGTGTCTCGCCGTACGCGACGCCACGCGTGCTGACAAACCGGTCAACTTTGAGACCATTATTGAAAGAGCGAGCGAAGCGAGCGAAGATCTCCGAGTCTACTTAAACAATCCGGCGTTTGTATCTATGAATGTTTGATGATAACTTGAGTACCTTTTGTTCGGATCGTCATTAAATTTGGTAGGCAGGTGAATGAAACAATGTCGAACATGAGCCAAATCGGCCAAAGGGTTGCCGAGATACGGGGTCGCGAGTTCACAGTTCGGGCGAACCACTAGTTACGATGAACAGACTCTGATGTATGACAGATGACGGATCATCGTGCAAGCTTATCCCGCAGAGCGGATATTGGAAGAGCGCGGGTAGGCTCAGGCAATCTTCAATTACCATACGATACCGCCGCTCTAACGTTAGCGAATTAGTTTCACATCTCGTTCAGTAGCCGCAACGATCCGGAGGCTAAGGGTGGTATTCTAGAACGCTACTTAAACTCAGTTTATTCTAGAACGCTACTTGTTGAACGAGCGAGCGAAGCGAGCGAAGTTCTCCGAGTCTACTGGAACAATCCGGCGTTTGTATGTATGAATGAATGTTCGTTCGACGATAACTTGAGTAAATTTAGTTGGATCTCCATGAAATTTGGTAGGCGGGTAAAGGAGGTAAAGAGAATTTTTAACTTTGAACATGAGCCAAATCGGTCGAGGGTTTGCTGAGATATGGGGTCGCGAGTTCGAAGTTCGGGGCGAACCACTAGTTATATTCCTGACTAGTTGTGCCCGCGACTTCGTATGCGTTTTTACACACTTGACATTTAATTTAAATTCGACTATGGAGGAAAACTCAAAAGGAAGGTTTTTTTTAACCCCCGACCAAAAAAGAGGGGTGTTATAAGTTTGGCAGCTTTGTGAGTGTGTCTGTATAGGTATGTGTTCATGAGGGTATGTCTGTCTGTGGCACCGTAGCTCTTAAATGGGTGAACGATTTGGAAGCTTAAGTTTTTTTATTTATTTGAAAGCAGGTTTTCTAGCGAATGTTCTTAGTAATTTTTTGTCAAAATTGGTTCAGTTATTTATTAAATATGCTTATTTGAAGCTAAAATGTCGGGGGTATTTTAATTTAATAGTTATTATTTCTTAACTTGCCGTAGCAGGGCTCAAAAGAAAGCAATAGAATAAAATAGAATAAAAACCCAAATCTAAACAATACATTTATAAATGTAATAATAAATATGTATTGTTTACATTAAGGTATCGCCCGTGCCAGGAAGCTTAGCATAAGAATTGCTTAGGAAGTAAAGGGTTTTATACAGGGTGTTTAAAAACCGCCAACAAAGCGGGAAACCACGTATTGTCCTCATCAACCGAAAATTTTTGCCCAAGGAACTATGCCTGGGAAATCAACGGTTTCCGAGATAATGAGGTTCAAAGTCGGACTTTTCAAAACTCTTTTTTTGCAGAAATGTATTCAGTATCTAGTTCTTAACATGCCTTCCCAAGAAGCCATATCAAAATTAAGAATATTTCTTACAAAAAATGACGTTAAAATTGCAACCCGCAATGTATTCTAAACATCGGCACTTCAAGCTTAAGTAACATAAACTTATATCTACGCTTGCGCAATATGACTTCTGTGCGTTACATACACGTCCATTGCGTGATAAAATATTTTTCAAAATTATAACCTAAAAAACCATAATCATGTCCCAGCAATAATTTATCGAAAAAGTACTTTGTTTTGGTGTCTAGTATGCGTGGCTTTCGGGTCTGTTGGCGGACTTTTAACACCCTGTATGTATCTCCCTCGACGTAGAGTGGGATAGATAAAGTTATAAGCCCATAGATAAGGTCTTACTCATTCTCATGCTAAGCCAGCAAGCAAAGCATGCGGCTAATAACTCTGTCTATCCCGCTCAACGGTAAACAATAGTTATTTGTTATGCAAGAATGCAAAATTATTGTTTGCGGCGAGTGCTTGTATTGAATACCGAGCGGTGTTAAAAGACCGCAAACAAAGTGGGTGACCACATATAGTCCTCATCATAACGAACATTTTTGCCCAAGGAACTATGCCTAGGAAATCATCGGTTTCCGAGATAATGAGGTTCCAAGTCGGACTATTTTTTTTTTTGTCAGAAATGTGTTCAGTATCACGTTATTAACATATCTTCTCAAGAAGCTATATCAAAATTATGAATATTTCTTACAAAAAACGAAGTTAAAATTGTAACCCGCAATGTATTCTGAACATCGGATAGCCTAGATTGTGCCCAGAACCAGGACTTATCACGGTCCTAAATTTGACTGAAAACTATTCAGCGGTATTCGCGTGATGAGGTAACACACAGACAGACAGACAGACAGACAGACAGAAAGACAGACAGACAGACAGACAGACAGACATAGACCGATTTTTTTGCATTTTTGTATTCAGTATAGTTTACTTAGTAACCCCTGCTAGTTTTTTTCTAAAAATATTCATCAATGTACAGAATTGACTTCGCTAGAGTTTTATTATAAGTATAGATTGGTTGTACGTGGGTTTATACTCCGTGCAATTTTAGTGGTTTTAAAGCCGAAGGTATTTTGTTGCACTGGTGATTCTGAGCCAAATTACAAAATTTCATTCCAAACCGCGCGAAAAAAAAATTCACCTCTCCATACAAATGGTGTCGATTGGCGATAGCCGTTTGTATTGGGAAGTGTTTTTTATTTTCGCTCGTTTTGAAGTAAAATTTTGGAATTTGGCTCAGAATCACGAGTGCAACTAAATACCTTCGGCTTTAAAACCACTAAAATTCCACGGTGTATAGCACTACCTATGATAAAACACACTTTTAATTGTGTGTTTTATCATAGTGCTATGATATGATAAAACACACTTTACTTAAACTCAGTTTAAACTCAGTTTACTCAGTTGCTCAACAACGTGGCGGGAAATTCAAAATTTTCACGGTTTTTTACATTTTGTAGGTAAAAGCTATTTTTGTTCAGCGATTTTTCGTTCGCGGCAATAAAACAGTATTGTTTCCTTTACTGAACGAGCGAGCGAAGCGAGCGAAGTTCTCTGAGTCTACTGGAACAATCCGGCGTTTGTATGTTTGTATGTATGTATGTAAGTATGTATGTATGTATGTCCAGGTCTCTTAGATCTCTCCTCCGTGGGAGCAACATGCATCTTCTCCCTCTTAGCGCTACTCATCACTTTCCAAATTGTACCCCTTCCCTTCTGGATCTCATATCAGTTTCTTCGACCAACCATGTTGCTCACCATGGCCAATGCTCGGCTGATGCCCTCTCTTATCACGATTTAATATTCCTCTCTTATAAAATTCGACCCCCTAAAGCGAAGCCGAGAGTTCTTCTGCAGCGTAGCTTTGGTAGCATTAATCTAGATGCACTCCGTGATGATGCCCAAAGTATTAACTGGTCATTAGCCACTGACGCGGATACTGTGGATAAACAAGTTGAAGTATTCAACTCCCTTCTTATCCAGCTTTACGATGTCCATGCCCCTGTCCGAGCTGTAAAGATGAAGCATCATCCAGCGCCATGGCTTACATCATCATCATCATTATATTTAAGAGTTATCCTCTTGTCGGTGCAGCATTCTCCATGCACTTCGATCACAGGCCAGTTCCTTTGCAGCCTGGTACGTCACGACATCCACGGCTTACAGATGACCTGAAATCACTGCTTACGAAAAAATCTGTAGCCAAGTCTAAATATAAATGTCGCCCATCTGACTACAATAAAGAAAGGTATATGGTTATCAGGAATCGCTGCAATAAGATGTGTAGGGATGCACAACGACGCCACATTCACGAATCTGTCGAAAATGGAGATCCAGCTAAAGTCTGGAAATTTCTTCGTTCTCTAGGAGTTGGTAAATCTCGTCAAGATTCTATTCCAAAAGATTTGAACGTTGACTTACTAAATCAACACTTTTCCTCCGTGTCTACCTTTGATGGTACAAAAAAAACTGAAACCCTCAAATTTCTCTCCTCGCTTCCAACTCCTGATTTCTCTTCTTTTAATTTTTGTCAATTTGCTGATTGTGATGTTAAGCGGAATATTTTAACGATTACATCTAACGCAGTCGGTAGTGATGACATCAGCCGTAACATGCTATTACCCATCCTAGACATCATAACTCCCGTCATCACCAAAATCCTGAACCACTCCGTCTCCACTGGTCTGTTCCCCACTTCGTGGAAGACAGCCCAGGTTACACCTATCCCTAAAAAAGCTAATCCCGCCACCTTCTCCGAGTACCGCCCTATATCCATTCTCCCGTTCCTCTCTAAAGTCCTCGAACGTCTGGTCCATTACCAATTAAGCCAATTCCTCACCAAAAATAATCTACTCAATCCTTTCCAGTCTGGTTTTCGTCCCGCGCATAGCACTGTTACGGCTCTTGTCAAAATTACCGACGATATGCGCCAAGGTATGGAAAGAGGGCAGCTAACTATATTGTCACTGCTTGATTTTAGCAATGCATTTAATGCAGTCGACTTCGACATCTTGTTAGCTTTGCTTCGTTCCCTTAACATATCTCCAACAGTAATTGACTGGTTTCGTAGTTATCTACACGGGCGCCGGCAGCGTATTCGTATTGAAGATTCTTTCTCTGGGTGGTGTGGAATATCTGCCGGTGTACCGCAAGGTGGCGTGTTGTCTCCTCTTCTCTTTGCCATTTTTATTAATAGTATTTCCTGTAAGCTCTCTTCTTCCTACCATCTTTATGCAGACGATCTCCAAATATACACACAGGCTACATTAGACGACCTACCTACAGCTATTGCAACCACTAATAGCGACCTCGTACGTATTGCTGACTGGAGTGCCTCGTATGGACTAAGCATAAACCCGAACAAGACGCAAGTGATACTAGTAGGTAGCAGCTGGAACATTGCTAGGGTTGATATGGACTCGCTCCCTCCGGTTCTATTTAATGGAGTAATAATACCGTTTAGTCCTGTCGTAAAAAATCTAGGCATCATGATCGACAGTACTCTTTCTTGGGTACCACAATTAGAATTGACAAGTCGCAAAATGTTTGCGTCCGCAGGCTCATTGAGGAGATTACGTAATTTTCTCCCCACAGCTACCAAAGTTGCATTAGCACAATCACTCCTCCTACCAATTCTCGACTACGCTGACATCTGCTATCTTGACCTCACTGAGGAGCAACTTAATAAGCTTGAGCGTCTTCAAAACTTCTGCATACGTTTCATATTTGGTTTACGCAAATATGACCATGTCTCGGATTTCCGTTCTCAGCTCAAGTGGCTCCCCATTCGTCTCCGCCGGAATGCACATATTCTTTTTCTCTTATACTGTATTTTGTTCAATCCAGCTACCCCCTCCTACCTTAAAGAACGCTTCGAATATCTCCATTCCTCCAACAACCTTAATCTCCGATCATCCCATAACCTACGCCTCAAGATCCCGTCCCACCACACCAAACTTTACGGCTCCTCGTTCACAGTGACGGCAGTCCGATTATGGAATGCTCTCCCGGAGGAGGTGCGAAAGGCCAAATCCCTGCCAATTTTTAAGGCACTTGTAAAAAAGTTCTACCTCACTGGTGAACTGTGATACTGTTGTTATATTTTTATTATGCATGTTGATGTATATGTTATAATGTATTTATGTAGTTCTTATTGTATATATAATATTAGATATATATATTTTAGTCAATTATATAAGTAAACCTATTCGGATTTATCTATTAATAAATTATGTATTACTCGTAAGTACTTTATCTACGTAAATATACGTAATTGAAATTAAATTGTTTTCTTATCCTATCAAATATTTCTTATTGTGCATCTGCTGCTACTGTGTTTTCGCTCTCAGTCCTGTCCATCCAAAGGTTGTCTGGAAGAGATCGCTTTTAGCGATAAGACCGCCATTTGTACTGTTATTTTTAAATGTTTATTTGTAAAATGTTTTCGTTTGTGCAATAAAGAGTTACTTACTTACTTACTTACTTATGAATGTTCGTTCGACGATAACTTGAGTAAATTTAGTCGGATCGTCGTGAAATTTGGTAAACAGGTTAATGAGGCAAAGATAATTTTTAAGTTTGAACATGAGCCAAATCGGTCAAGGGGTTGCTGAGATATGGGGTCGCGAGTTCATAGTTCGGGGCAAACCACTAGTTGTAAACAACAGAACAACCATAATTTTGCTGGTTGTTCTGTTGTTTACAAGATCTTCCAGCCTTAAGTAGAGTTTAGTAGAGTCGACTGCCGATGAAACAGTGCATGTTTTGATTTGAATATCCCTCCCTTCATATCAAAAAATCATACACTGTTTTATCGACAGTCACTACTAAACGATGTTTAAACTCCGACTGAGCGGGAAGAGTTAAACTGAGTTTAAACTTAGTTTAAGTAGCATTCTAGAATACCACCCTAAGGGAGTTAATCCACCGCACCGTCACGTCCGTGATGACGACGCAAAGTAGCGGTACATTTGTTTGAACAAGCGAGCGAAGCGAGAGAAGACTTCACTGTTTTGCAGATGAACCTTTTTTTCTATTGTGTCAAAGGCGATTATGGCGGGTCATGACATCAAAAGCAAGTCACAAGTGACAAGTACTCGCGTTTCGCGGGAAGACATGACACTAACATGACTTCTGCTCGCGTAGCATGAGGCGGTGTTAGAGAGGTGTTAGGGTGTTAGGACTCAGACCATCCCGCTCTACTTTAAACAAAAGAGTGAGATAATATAGTTTTAAACCCATAAGTAGTCTCTAACACCGCCTTATGCTACGCGAGCTGTAGAGATAACAAGTATAAGCCGTGCCAATAGAGAAACAATATGAAAATGGCGGCGGGTACCGATGGTAAGGTCTGAAAAAGAGGTTACGAAAATACGATTTCGGTTCATACCTAAAACTTTCTTACATTTTTGGTTAGGAAATATTGTTTTACGATGCTTTCTTTATTGTATAGGTAATAGTTCTACGTTGGGTTTGTTATTAAACAACAATCTTTATGAAAATAAGATCAAAATTATTAAAACGTAGTAAATAATACAAACCTCAACAAATAACAACACTTAACGTAAACTACAATATTAAAATAACTCGACAAACATTAAAAACTCAATAAGAGGCGAACGTATTGTGGCGTGTTTTATTAGCCAAGCGTAGGTGACTAATCAGGACTGCCTAAAATGACTTTGCTAACGTTACGTGTGAGTATAGACGGAGATATGATTAAAGCGAGAGGGCGCGTGAGTGTCCGCCATTTATATAGGTTATACCTATCTCGCGGGCTAGCGTAGATAAAAGTCGCGTCGCGGCCGCATCCTAGCCAGGCTGGAAAGAAAATGTCAATACTTGCGGAGCCAACTATGCCGCGGGTCACCTCACAATGTTTTAATAGTTGTTGACGATAGCAACGTGGCGGGAAATTCATTTTTTTTACAGTTTTTTCTACGAAAAGTTTTTTGGGCAGTGCCACTGCTTCGTAGACCAGAACACATAATCGGCTGAATTATTATTGTTCTGTTGTTTACAATAATGAAAATAATATTATGTTATTGCCGCGAACGAAAAATCGCTGAACAAAAATAGCTCAGTTTAGCTACAAAATGTAAAAAACTGTGAAAATTTTGAATTTCCCGCCACGCTACTATCTTCCAGCCTTAATTTACCGTTAGTGAGTGATAGCTATCGACTACAGGCTACAAGCTTTGTTAATTTGCGGATACGAATATTTCCCCACGAAGGTGTATCGTTCGAAATCGATACCTTAACCCTTTTACGACAAAAGCCAGACACAAAAAACAAGGAATAATGTCGTTATTTCGTACGTATTGAAGGTAATGTAAAAGCTTTTACTTGTACAATTCAGAAAGCCTTCCGACCATGACTGGTAGAGAAAGACTTTGCTATGCTGAGAGGGTTCCGCTTTTACTTAGCCGCAGAGCTTGTGACACATCGACTTATTTTGTCGTACAAGGCTGGGAGCTTCTAGGCTGGTTGTTTAGACTCCGCTGATCACGAAATCTATCTATCTATATAACTATCTATATAAATCTGCAACATTGTGCCCATTTCCGTCTCCGTAACAACAGTTTTCAATACGAAAAGATACTGGGCCCTTAGCCTGTAACACAATGGTGCCAAAATGGGCTCCCAGTTGACGGTTTTAATTAGGATTTATTAATGCTGTCGGTCCAGTGTCGGTCCTTTTAATGTTTTGGTAGTACAGCAATACCTAGTACATTACTGCCGCGGTCTTTAATGGGTGCGTTTCTGGCGCGCTTTTGATGGCCGACAGAGCGCAGCGTAGCGCAGCTCAAGGCCTTCACAGCGTGGTCAGCATTGCAGCCCTTGATGGACAAGCTGAAATGAAGGCCGAGACCGAAGGTCGAGGCCTTTATAGCGCGGACAGCAAGGGCTGCAATGATGACCAAGCTTGACGGCCGAGAGCGTAGCTAAGCTCAGCTCGAGGCCATCATAGCGTGGCCAGAAGCGCACTCATTGCAGACCAAGGCTTGTATAGTGCTTTACTCAAACAATGCGAGTAATTTAAATAGAACCAGCTTACCTTTTGTCTTAGTTTAATTTCTGTTGATTTTTAATTCCGCAAACTTTTCGTAGATAAACTTGTATTTTTCCTTTGACTTCGGTGGCAATAGGTACCTTTAAATATCTTATTTCGCTTCCTTTTTATGTTCGGCGTTGTTAAACACATTGAATCGGAGGATTCGTTGCTTGAACAGTTCACTTTTATTTACAACAAAAACAGCACGCACAGAAAAAATCACTTCGAACAACGCACGAAGCGGCGAAAACAATATGGCCGCGCTTTTTTTTCTATGCAATTTGTAGACTGCCAGCACCCAAACAGCCAAATTCTAAATAAATACTTTTTGTGCCTGACTTTTGAGTTCTATTTTTGAAACAAAACTCGACATTAATGGATTTTCATACACTTTTTCTGGCCGCAAAACACGACATTAATGAAATTCCATACAACTTTTCTGGCGCCTAATCAAAGTAGCCCGCAAGTCCTCCTTTGCTCAAAGAAGGTTGTCGAATTAATGACCACATTACGAGCTTTTTTGAGTAAAGAATATTTTGAGTCTATTTCTAGAGGATTAGTTCGCTGGTTGTAGGAGAGCAACGAAAAAATCCCGGTTTTGTCCTTCTACTTGGGACGCCATTGATACGCAATTGTGTTACAGGCTAAGGCCCCTGTTAAACTTTTACATTTGTAAATTTTGACAATACCTTTTCGTAATCTTATTAATTGGGCATAGTGTTAGATAAGTCCCGCGATTTTTGGTTTTATTTGTATAGGTGTAAGTACCAACGGAACCTAAACATAAACTGACAAATTAAGCTCTCTCTCTCTCGGTAAAGAGCAACTCCCCTATTAATTAATCAAATAAACAAAATAAAAATACACAGACACTTTAATTAACTTAGCGAGGTAGCTATCCTCAACAAAAAGGACGCTTAAAAGTCCTAAAATAACCCTTCATATTTATTCACCAACAAAAATATACGGACTCGACGACCGCAGACCGAAATCACAGCAATGTTTTAGGTATTATTTACCCTGTACTGAATACTAAATTGTAAGTACAATCCCACCAAAAACATTCTGTAAAAACTAGCCAGGTCTCGATGGATCTGCTTGTTTATCTCTAAAAAAGTAATGAAATCTAGACAAAGTCGTGCCAAGTCTAAGGTTCCTTACTGCGATTTCTTTATTATTATAGTTAAAGTTGTGAGACTTGGCCGTTGAAGGGTACACAAGCGGTTCTGGCGACAGATTGGTGCAATGGTGTCATGGAGCACCTGGTTTTGTACCCTGTGGTGGGTTGCCGAGATATGTATGTTTGTATGTATGAATGTTTGTTCGACGATAACTTGAGTAAATTTGGTCGGATCGTTATGAAATTTGATAGGCGGGTAAACTAAATTAAAAGAATTTTTAAATTCGAACATGAGCCAAATCAGTCGATGGGTTGCCGAGATATGGGGTTGTATAGTTTAAATGCAAAGCGCGCGCGCGCCTGCGCGAATGGCGTAAGCAAAGTTATACATCTGTAACTGAGGTCGCGAGTTCACAGTTCGGAGCGAACCACTAGTGGGACGCTATAGGCTAGATTAAATGAAGATTTGTGTCCCACTACGCTGGATTTTTGCAATGACAGTCGTTTTTTTTATGTACCAATAGTAGAAGGGGCATTACCATAATATCTCTAATAAAGCTGATACCAGCTGAGGGTTCTTCATCAGATACTTCAGACCATAGATTTTTGACATCAAATAAAGCGGCCCACCAAGTTGAATATTTTTTGTAAGGGCGGTATATGTCGATCTATAATAGTTTGGTTGGGCTCTTGTGTTTTCTAATCAGGGTCACCAGGTACTCCAGATCTTCGATTATCCTAGTTTTTATAGTTGTCCCTTTATGTGCCCATTAAACCCTAACTCTGTACCAAATTTCAGCTCTCTGAGTTTATGGGAAGTACTAGTTCTATTAGGGCTCTTGTGTTTTCTAATCAGGGTCACCAGGTACTCCAGATCTTCGATTATCCTAGTTTTTATAGTTGTCCCTTTATGTGCCCATTAAACCCTAACTCTGTACCAAATTTCAGCTCTCTGAGTTTATGGGAAGTACTAGTTCTATTAGGGCTCTTGTGTTTTCTAATCAGGGTCACCAGGTACTCCAGATCTTCGATTATCCTAGTTTTTATAGTTTTCCCTTTATGTGGCCATTCAACCCTAACTTTGTACCAAATTTCAGCTCTCTGAGTTTATGGGAAGTACTAGTTCTATTATGATGATCATGAGTGAGTGAGTGAGTGAGTGTGTGTCATAAATGCGAAACTTTGCTTTCGCTTAACTTCGGAACTAAATGACCTACAGACTTGAAATTTTGGATTTTAAGTATGTGATTATAGCTTACTAGATGACGAACATTTCTGCGTTCTGGTCTTATCCAGAGGTTCTCAAATAGGGGCCTGAAAATGCGGCGAAATGGTTCCAGTAAAGGATGGTACGGCAGTGTTTGCTTCGCGCTCGACCTGGCGGGGGCACTGCCGTGCCCCCAGATCCCACCAAAAACATTCTGTAAAAAACTAGCCAGGTCTCGATGGAGCTGCTTGTGTATCTCTAAAAAGTAATGAAATCTAGACAAAGTCGTGCCAAGTCTAAGGTCCCTTACTGCGATTTCTTTAGTATTACAGTTAATGTTGTGTGACTTGGTCGTTGAAGGGTACACAAGCGGTTCTGGCGTCAGATTGGTGCAATGGTGTCATGGAGCACCTGGCTTTGTACCCTTGTATACCCTTCAACGGCCAAGTCACACAACATTAACTGTAATACTAAAGAAATCGCAGTAAGGGACCTTAGACTTGGCACGACTTTGTCTAGATTTCATTACTTTTTAGAGATACACAAGCAGCTCCATCGAGACCTGGCTAGTTTTTTACAGAATGTTTTTGGTGGGATTTCACTTCTTTTTGTAGAAACGTAGGCATATTGATTTATTTCATTAGATTTTCTTATTGGAAACAGTTTTTTAATTTGTGTAATGTTCGAGTAGAATAAAGTTAATCGTTCGACTATTTTTTCTTGTTAAATTGTAAGTATAAGTATAAAAGCCAGTCTAGTCTTATCCAGAGATTTCCTTTAATTTTATTTATAGGCGTATTAAAAGCAGAAGGGGAGGCATTCGCCCTGCAGTAGGACGCTATAGGCTAGATTAAATAAATTAGAAGATGAGTCCTACTACGCTGGATTTCTGCAATGACAGTCGATATTTTTATGTACCAATAGTAGAAGGGGGCATTACCATAATCTCTTATACAGCTGAGACCAGCTGAGGGTTCTTCATCAGATACTTCAGACCTTCGATTTTTGACATTAAATGAAGCGACCCACCAAGTTGAATATTTTTTGTAAGGGCGGTATATGTCGATCTATAATAGTTTGGTTGGGCTCTTGTGTTTTCTAATCAGGGTCACCAGGTACTCCAGATCTTCGATTATTCTAGTTTTTATAGTATTCCCTTTATATGGCCATTAAACCCTAACTCTATAACAAATTTCAGCTCTCTGAGTTTATGGGAAGTACTAGTTCTATTAGGGCTCTTGTGTTTTCTGATCAGGGTCACCAGGTACTCTAGATCTTCGATTATCCTAGTTTTTATAGTTTTTCCTTTATGTGTTCATTAAACACTAATTCTGTACCAAATTTCAGCTCTCTGAGTTTATGGAAAGTACTAGTTCTATTAGGGCTCTTGTGTTTTCTAATCAGGGTCACCAGGTACTCCAGATCTTCGATTATCCTAGTTTTTATAGTTTTCCCTTTATATGACCATTAAACCCTAACTCTGTACCAAATTTCAGCTCTCTGAGTTTATGGGAAGTACTAGTTCTATTAGGGCTCTTGTGTTTTCTAATCAGGGTCACCAGGTACTCCAGATCTTCGATTATCCTAGTTTTTATAGTTTACCCTTTATGTGGCCATTAAACCCTAACTCTGTACCAAATTTCAGCTCTCTGAGTTTATGGGAAGTACTAGTTCTATTATGATGATCATGAGTGAGTGAGTGAGTGAGTGTGTGTCATAAATGCGAAACTTTGCTTTCGCTTAACTTCGGAACTAAATGACCTACAGACTTGAAATTTTGGATTTTAGGTATGTGATTATAGCTTACTAGATGACGAAAATTTCTGCGTTCTGGTCTTATCCAGAGGTTCTCAAATAGGGCCCTGAAAATGCGGCGAAATGGTTCCAGTAAAGGATGGTACGGCAGTGTTTGCTTCGCGCTCGACCTGGCGGGGGCACTGCCGTGCCCCCAGATAAAGCAAACTGAACAAAAAGATCTCGCAAAGAGGTGAGGTTCATGAATACAGATAGGTTCAGGTAGACCAGGTTTCGTAGAGCTTATGTACTTACTCGAAGTTATTGCAACTACCAACTAGAATTTAGTGCAAAAACCTTCGATCAAGGATAAAACTAGATACAACATAAAATTCTGAAATGTGTCTGGAAAAATAGATGTCCAAACTGCGTTTGGGAGCTTATTTGCTCGTAGGGTGGTATTCTAGAACGCTACTTAAACTCAGTTTAAACAGAGTTCAGACTGTCGATAAAGCAGTGCATGTTTTGATATGAAGGGAGGGATATTCAAATCAAAACATGCACTGTTTTATCGACAGTCGACACTACTAAACTCTACTTAAACTGAGTTTAAACAGAGTTCAAGGAGCTTTCTAGTTTGAACTGAGTTTAAACAGAGTTTAAGTAGCGTTCTAGTTTGAACTGAGTTTAAGTATCGTTCATGAATACCACCCGTAGTCTATGCAATTAAAGTAAAACTGTACACTAATGCAATAAGGTTGACATTCGAATATTAGACGTATGGTCGAAATGATGTTTCGTATTGTTCTATTGCTGATATCATTTGTTTCTGTGGGGACAAGTTTTTATTGTGATTTTAGACGTAATGCGGATTCTATGGGATTTAGTTCGGTGGCCAAAACACACTGAGCGTATCTTGCGCGACTCATTTTAGGTACGTCGTGTTACGTACGCGTATACATCGTGCTACATACAAAATTTCCTGCGCGGCCTCACCACTAATATTATACGCTATTGCGCCAAGTGAATAGCCAAGTGAAGCGCCACCTTTTTCAAAGAACGTTTTCAAAGCAGAAATTCAAAGCACTTCAAAGATGGCGCTTACGGGCGTGACAATGCGGAAGAACCGGGACGCGACTGTCAAATTTCGCTCAACACCAATGTCAAACTCAAGCTAGTGTCAATTAATATGCTGACAGCTACTCAAGCTCGAGCTTGAGACTGACGCAGAGCTTGAGATGCCACTATTAATACCACCCTAAGATTGATTTGGATATGGTTCATCGTGTCAGACGCTGTGAAGCTGCAGGTAAAAATGGGCTTGTGTTTGCTTCTCTCACAAAGTCGTTTTATATTTAAAACGTATGCAAACGGCAGTCAAAATATAATAATAGATACAAATATTTTGAGTGTGGCATAAAATTGTGTGCATAAAAGTTTACAGCGCCACAAAAACGGCCATCTTATCGGCATTCACAGATTCAGACATGAAAACTCAAGCACCTATCACAGGGTATAAACTTGAACAAACAGAGATATAAAGTAAAAATAAAAACCATAACCATACCATCTCTGAGGCGTATAAAATTCTTTATAGCCAGAAAGAATCGTCGCCTAAAATGAACCACAAAAAAACCGCAATAGATACGGTGTTTCGTTCAGGGTTTGTCATTTGACAAATTATCTTCTCCGGATGCTACTGCAAGCTTTACTGCTAATGGGCAAGAGAGTATTAGAGCACTCGCCCACGGCGACTTTTGATGCTGTCGCGCGTTCGTATCGATACAGTCGCGATGCGGTCGCTAGCTGTGTGCCCTCGTCCACCGTAACCACGTTTCAGTCGCGATGCAAACGCAATACCCTTCCTCCGTTTTCTCCCCGATTTCATCCGACACGGTGGCGCGTTTGCATCGATATAGTCGCGATGCTGTCGCGCGTTAGTAGCGCGTTGGCATCGCTTCTGTACCGCGTTGCAAATGAGTTTAAGCGCATTAGTAGCGATGGTGTTGCGCGTTTCGTGCATCTTTACAAAAAGTCGCCGTGTGCGAGGGCTGAGGGCTATAAGTATCCCGTATTTTATTCGCATGGGATATTTGAACAAAACATCACACAACATCTAATAAAATTGTGGAGCTAAACAAATCCCCAATCCACATCAAACGATTAAATGAAATAACCTACCGTTTAGAAACGTCACATTTATTTGATTTTTACCGAACCTCGAACCTTTAAATATGGAATTGGGCGCCATTAGATACAGATATTACGCCCTCTCGTAAAAATCTACGGCTCAGATTTTACTGGTCATTTGTTGTTCGAGTCACCAATAACGAAGAGGTTTATTTACACGGATCCAGTAGCTGTGCTAGTGGCACTAGCATGCCAGCACAAAGCCTCAACGCATGATTTAATTCAATTTTTTACTCGGATTAACGTCATAATTAACATTCATCCACTTCAAAACGTACATGCACCAATAATTATTGCTAGCAGACGTCGAAAGCCACCCTTACTTCTAGCTCCAGTTATTTTGTGCCCGACCCACCTAAACCTTGTTTATGTTTACGGTACTGTGTTTACGCAAACCCTCTTGATATTTTGGTTCTCTCGTCGACTTCTGACGTAGATTAATTATTACTAGCAACAACCGCTGGAGGTAGGTAGCGGAAGCTGTAGGCGGTGCGAAGCCGCAAGGCTGTTACCTACTAGCAGACGGCAGACAGGGCCTGTAAATAGGCGTCAGAGTCCATGGAACACGTTCTGTGTGACTGCGATGCTCTAGCTAGTAAATTCATGAGTCTTCTCGGGATAGCATATCCTAGACCGGAAGAATATAAGTTCCTCAACCTCGGTGACGTTCTAAAGCTTATGACCTCGGTCTTTACACGTCCTGAGCAGGAATAAGGATGGGGGTGACACAAAAGATCCTACTGGGTCGAAGTGTCCCGGGGTCTCAGCCCGGCCCTATACTAATAAGATAAGATACTAGCAGACAGACTTACAGACAGCCGAGGACGATTAAACCATAAACTAGGTGTTCATAAGGTTTTCTTAGGTTTGCACGGACACTACAGGATGTTAAAAGACCGCCAACAAAGCGCGAAACCACGTATCCCTCATTGTAATGAAAAATTTTGCCCAGGAACTATGCCTGGGATATCAACGGTTTCCGAGATAATGCGGTTCAAAGTCATTCAATTTTTTTTTTATTGCAGAAATATCTTCAGTATTTTTTTCTCAAGAAGCCATATCAACTATTTGAATATTTCTTGCATAAACGACGTTCAAATTTCAACCCGCAATGTATTCTAAGCATCGGCACCTTGAGCGTAAGTACCATAAGATTAAGGGTAGACGATAGCAACGTGGCGGGAAACTCAAAATTTTCACAGTTTTTTACATACAACAGAACAACAATAATTCAGCCGATTATGTGTTCTGGTCTACGAAGCAGTGGCACTGCCCAAAAAACTTGTCATAGACCAGAACACATAATCGGCTGAATTATTGTTGTTCTGTTGTTTACAATAATGAAAAGAATACTATGTTATTGCCGCGAACGAAATATCGCTAAACAAAAATAGCTCAATTTAGCTACAAAATGTAAAAAACTGTGAAAATTTTGAATTTCTCGCCACGCTGCTATCTTCCAGCCTTAATGTAATTGTCTACGCTTGCGGAATATGACTCCTGTGCGATTTACATTGCGTGAAAGTACCACAACAAATTAATAGGTAATTATTTAAAAAATACCCTTATTAAAGTTACCTAAGGAGTTTTGGTGAAACGTAGAATCAAGGGTCTTCGAAAGCCGACCGAACAATAGACGGCGCGACCACCAGCCCCAAGTCGGTAACAAAATCACGGAACTAATTCTCCTCAAAGGCATCCCGCCTGATTGACGATTGCTTTCGCTTTCGACGGATCGCGATAGAGAGTTTCAGAATACCTACTCACTAGTGGTTCGCCTCGAACTTTGAACTCGCGACCCCATATCTCGGCAACCCCTCGACCGATTTGGCTCATGTTACAACTTAAAATTTCTCTTTCTTTCATTTACCTGCCTACCAAATTTCATGACGATCCGACTAAATTTACTCAAGTTATCGTCGAACGAACATTCATACATTTATACAAACATACATACATACAAACAGTTTTGTGCATACAAACAAACATACATACAAACGCCGGATTGTTCCAGTAGACTCGGAGAACTTCGCTCGCTCGTTCAATAATCACGGGTCCATGTACCGCTCTGTCTCACGACATGTGTGGTTAATGCTCGTATTGTAATATCACAAACATATCACACATCAGTGTCATGAAATATTAAGCATTACACGAGAGAATAAAGCAAGACATTACGGTACACTTACTATACTAGTGGTTCGCCCCGAACTATGAACTCGCGACCCCATATCTCAGCAACCCCTCGACCGATTTGGCTCATGTTTGAACTTAAAAATTATCTTTACGTCATTTACCCGCCTACCAAATTTCATGACGATCCGATTAAATTTACTCAAGTTATCGTCGATACATACATTCATACAAACAAACGCCGGATTGTTCAAGTAGACTCGGAGAACTTCGCTCGCTTCGCTCGCTCGTTCAACTACTGCAGTGTGCTGAAAAATGACATGTGTCATGCTTCATCTGGCGTAATGAAATGAATGAACTGTACTGCAATGAAGTGTCTGAAATGACATGAATTTTCATGTTTCTTGACGTGTGCTCTGAATTCTATTGATTATTGAGCAGCAGCTACCGAGCCAATATATTCTGTTGATGCGAATTTCCCTTTCCATGGTTTTCAATAAGCTGAAGCTAAGCTTCTGTTTGGTATTGTTTTGCGCGAAAGGGTAAAATAACAAATGTTTTGCCTTTCAAGTAACCCTATTGTCGGTTACTCTGAAGTTTCAGCTTTGACAAATAATTTGTGAATTGGTAGGGAATTTATTATACAACGTGTTACAAGACGTCTTTTTACAGGGTGTAACCTACTGGTCAACAGGATGTCAATACTGTAAAAAAAAGTTGAAAAAAATAATCTTTATAACTTAAAAAATATATTTTTTTTTCTAAACCTTTTTTTTTTAGTATTATTTCTTTTAACATGTTTGTGTGTGTAGGTGCATTTGCATAGCTTTGAGTTTTTAAAACATTGTGGGATTCAATAAAAACAATATTTAAAAAATACTATCAATAGCGTTCACTTAAAAACGGTCGGAACTTCAAAGTGAAAAAAAAAATGTCTGTGATTCCTATCCCCGGGTGCCTATTACCTTGTAAAAAAAGTTAGGATCTTGTGTAACACCTTGTATTTTTACAGCCGTTTTTAATTTATGCAAACGTTTTAGGTATAGATAATAATATGTGGTAGCGTTTGAATGTCTCACCTTTCTATTTAGGTTCCTTTGACTGTAATTTCAGAATATCGGAAATCGTCTTAGAAATATATTTTTTGGCAACAGTGAATCCACCGTAGTCACCGTAGGCATAAATAAATCAAGTATTAGGTGAGACTTATCTAACACAGCCAGTTTTGTGTTGAGATTCGTCGTTTTTTTTGTGTTTTTGAAACAGGAATCGATTTTGTGCATTTTTCTTTGCGCGCGGGCTAATTCACTATGCCCGGCGCCTTAAGATGTTTTTCTATCATGCAAGATTTCTTGCCCCAATAAAAACATTTATTAAACTCGTAGTTTCGAATTACGTAGATTCGACCACAATCGATAATACCGCCCGAGAGAGGAGCGATTCCACAAATTCCAACAAACTCATTATTTGCACATAGAATATTTATTACGTATGCATGGAGTGTCTGACGGTACGTTCTGTTCAGTGGACGAGGTTAAGAAACATATAGAAGCTACGCTTGATATTAGAGTCCAAACACACTTTGCGTATCTTGCGCTACGTAATTAGACTCCGCTGATCACGAAATCACTAGTACTAAAGTTCGTTTTTAAACTTTCAAAGTAAAAAAAAAACAAACGTTTAACTACGACCGGCCAAAAAAAAAAATGTTCGTGCTCAGCTGAGTCTAAACAACTAGCCTCTAGCCTAGAAGCTCCCAGCCTTGTACGACAAAGTAAATAGATTGGTCACCAGTTCTCCAGCTACTTTAGCTTGGGACCTAGGAGTTTTTTTTTTGTTAAATTATGTACCTATGTTCTAACGGAATCTGTCAAAATTTTTATTTGGCCGGCACTTTGAGATTCAGCCCAAAAATGTGCAAAGTAGATAGGTAATCGTATGAGGTAGTGGCCACCCCTGGAGTCAGAGTTTTTAGGCCACCAAAAGGACCTCATAAATGGATAAACGATTGATATTAATCAACAACAACCAGGACCAACGGTTTAACGTGCCTTCCGAAGCACGGAATCGCTCAGATATTATTGCCACTAGCGGTCACCCATTCATGGACTGACCGCGCCCGATGTTGCTTAACTTTGCCAATCGATTAAGGGTGGACGATAGCAACGTGGCGGGAAATTCAAAATTTTCACATTTTGTAGCTAAACTGAGCTATTTTTGTTCAGCGATTTTTCGTTTGCGGCAATAAAACAGTATTCTTTTCATTATTGTAAACAACAGAACAACAATAATTCAGCCGATTATGTGTGCCACGCTGCTATCTTCCAGCCTCACAGCCTAGTTGTACTAGCCGTTCTTAATCGATTGGCAAAGTTAAGCAACAACGGCCGCGGTCAGTCCATGGATGGGTGACCGCTAGTGGCAATAATATCTGAGCGCTTCCGTGCTTCGGAAGGCACGTTAAACCGTTGGTCCCGGTTGTTGTTGATTAATAAACAATCGTTAAGCCATGTCAGAGACCCTTTGGGTGGCCTAAAAACTCTGACACCAGGGGTGGCCACTACCTCATACGATTACCTACCCCCATCTTCCAGCCTTAAGAATGGCTAGGTCAACTAGGTTGTGAGCAAAGTGATCCTGTACTGTAGTAGCTTAATCTACTGATACTTCTGTTTCTACCTCGTCTACCTCGTGTTGTCAAGTTGGAGTGCAGAATAGATTCGTCTGTTAGAAGGCGTAGCTACAAAGTCGGCTTTCTCCTATATTTCTCTGGCGAGGGGATATATCCCTGAACGCTGAGAGCTGGGCTTTTCCACTGTGATGATAAAAAAATTGATTTAGCGCGCTTTTTTACATCATCACTGGCACACAACAATTACTTACATTGTGTAATGAAAAAGAAACAAAAACAAGCCTTTCGTGCCAGGTGAGGATTTAGTTTTTTCCGTTGAGGATAATTATTATAAATATGTGTGGCCGTTACTACCATACAGTATACAACGTGTTACAAAACATCCTAACTATTTTAACAGGGTGGAACCTACTGGTCAACAAGATATCAATTCAGTAAAAAAAGTAATAAAATAATATTTGTTATCCCTATCACCGGGTTCTATTACCCTGTAAAAAGAGTTAGGATCTTTTGTAACACCTTGTAGGATAGAATAAAATAAATGTTTTTAATTGATGACGATAAAATAAACTTAGCGATAATTTAAAAAAGTATGGTCTTAATTTTGAGTTCGTTTTACTTACCGTAATCACATTACTAAAACATTAAAATCTGAACAAAAACACAATTATGTACCATTTAAATTCATACTGTTGTTTTTTTATGAGCAGCTTTTTTTATTTTAATTTTAAGGTTGGCCCACAGTTTGCACTGTTTTAAAATTACGTGGCTCTATTACCTATACCGACGACGCTATCATTAAACTTGATTAAACTAATCGGCCATTATGCAAATGTTATATGAAATACATAATTCGCAATGATAATACAGCGTTGGTCTGAGTTGGGAATCCCACTTTCAATTCAGTTTCACCTGAATACTAATATCTAACCTGAACAATTGTAGAACAAGCTCTTTGAGTCCTACAAGAAGCTACCAATGCCACTGAATATTTACCACCGCCGTCGTCCGACGTCACTCCACGGATTTATACATCGCATCTTGTAACTCGCTTGCGCTGCATCTAGCGCTTTAAGCACGGCACAATGAACGATGCGTCATAGGTTTATTTATACAACGTGTTAAAAACATCCTAACTCTTTTTACAAGGTGTAACCTACTGGTCAACAGGATGTCAATTATGTAAAAAAAAATTTAAAAAAAATGTTGTTTTTTCTGTCCTATGGTAACCCAGAGGTACATAGGTCCTTTACAAGGTCACGCGACGCCTTCTTATCCTCAGTAACTCTTCTGGCTTCGCTTCAGCTCAGCCCAACGGCTCACAGGTCTAGCACGTGTTAGTGTTTTAGAAAATACAAAAAGTGATTAAAAGGAGAGACAGCATAAATCGTAATTGAAGCCTACAACTGGGATCCTATCGAGGCACCATTGACGTCCACGTCATCTCCTTGCGGTTGCTAGTCGAAAGCAAAGTTTGTGCTGTTTCACTGTACCTACCCTTCAAATGGTGTGTTCAAATTATCCGGACTACTTATATTTGTACCGAATTCCGTAGTTACTACCAGTAAAAAACGCCTACTGATTTCAGACCTCCTGAGACTGTTAATAATAAATGGAGCGCTAGTTATATTAAAAAAGATATTAAAAAGTACGTACCACCTGACATAAAGCGCTCGTTTTAAAACGTGGAGTTAAGCAGAAGCATTGCCACTTGTTACTTTGATCTGCCGCTATGCACCGCTGAAGTAAGCTCCGACACTATGTTTGTGTGTGTAAGTGGGTCTGTTCTGTACTATCTCTCTTTAAATACTGAACATACCATTATATTCATGCTACGCCTACTAGATATCTACATAGGTACGAGCGTACCTACCGAATACCTATTAGATCGATCGTCATCTTTGATAAGAAGGTCATAAACTGTGAACGAATTCAAAAGTAAAAATCCCCCCTTTTCTTTTTTAGAACTACTATTAAGGTGCCAGTTTCATAAAAGTACAATCCATAGGCCTGGTTTCTGAATTGAGAATTTTACTAAGTAAATACGTAACCATCGTTCTGTCACTTTCTTTTGTGAGAAATCCGAAGAGGCAGAACGATATTTAAGTAATTGCTTATCGAATTTCTCAACTCAGAAACCGGCAGATAGTGTAATAAGACAATTCGATGTACATTGAGCAGTCGGATAGCAAGCTAACCTTTTTTGTCACCTGTTTTATGTCTAATCGGCTATTCAATGTATATCAAATTGTCATAATAAACTATGAATTGTAAATTTTATAAAACTGGCACCTGGGGTGTTTATTTTAATGCAAAAATTGTACAAACAATGATAATGAGAAAATTAATACTAAACTAACGACGTGTGGTCGAAAAATCGACGCCACCTTACTTATTTTATTCCACTCGAACGCGTCAACACCTAGTTTGTTTGTAATTAGATAGAATATGAAATAAATAACCAATAAATAATATTCTCAACACAGTCCACTTTTCTTATTCACCAAGACAACATCCCATCGAAGACAGCTAGAATAATAGAGGTGTGTAGTTCGCGAATGAATGCTTCGATTGAATGCATTCGTTTTGTGAAACCATTCATTCATTCATTCACTACCAATCTTTACAATATCACATTCACTCTAGTCCACGTAGTTCATTCTTCAAGAAACATTCTTAAATCTACCACACTAAGAATGAAGATTCTGTAACTCATGTGTCTCGCCTTTGTCACCTTTGTCATTCGCGGACTACCGTGAGTGAAAAGATACGTGAAAGAACTACTGAGCTATGAACTATGAATGAGCTATGAACTTTGAATGAGCGATGAACTATGAATGAACTATGAACTATGAATGAGCTGTGAACTATGAATGAACTATAAGTGAACTGTGAACTAAAATAGTGAACTAGTTCAGTGAGGAAATGAACTATATCATTCTTTTCTTTTCACTGAAGCATTTCGCGCACCTCTAGAATATATCAATATTATCTAAGATTTCACGTTTTTGTGTGCTATAAAGTATAAATATCAATATTTGTGAAGCTTGCGAGAGCTCCGCACTTTTTTAGCCCCATTGTACCCTCCCACTAGGCTTGGATCACGGAAGCACTCAGGCTAATTGTCCACAAATTGGGAACATCGAACAGTAGATAACGATCGGCGGAAAAATGCTCTTACTTGAAATGCATTTTTAGGGTTTCCTACCCGGAGGGTGCCAAACGGGACCCTGTTACTCTGCCTCCGTTGTCTGTCTATCTTACCTTTAAAGGGCTGTGTTTTTGGTACCGTAATATTGTCAGCTAGTTGAGATATTCATGTGTTTATAGGTATAGGGTCGACGAAAACAAAAAATTAATGTATAGTAAAAAATAAGGGGGTTCATACAATAAACGTGATTTTATACTTTTTGCTTTAAAACAAAAACGGTTATAGATATAAACATTACACTTTATATGTCCTTACAACCAGATTGTTTAATTGTATGGCGGCACGGAACCCTCAATGCGCGAGTCCAACTCGTATTTGGCCGGTTTTTTGTGAACGTTTTTGCGGTTCATTTTTGCCGTTCATTTTTGCCGTCCTCTTCTGGTTTTATTGCGCTCAGATTCAGGGATAGTGAATGCAAGGCATGAGTTAGTGGACTATTATTTGAAAATGCAGACGTAAAAATTTTCTTACCACGAAAGATTCATATTCCATACAAACGGGTGAACTGTAACTAAGGGTGGCTTGTAATAGTCGTCAGCTCAAGTTCGAGTTCAAGTAGGTGATCTCAGAAAACAAAGCTGACGACTATTAATGCCACCCTAAGTACCTATACTTTACCGTCGTAAAACCGATAGATTATTTTGAAGATAGTGTTAAAAATTGTTCGGAACTTGAACTCGCAACCTGAGGCAAGCCATGCCGGCGGCGCTAAATCAATCTTCAAATGTTTCCCTAGCACGGGTCAGTGCTTTAGAAAATACAAAAAGTTGTACACATATTTATTTGAGAAATATCCTTGTGTACTTAGCCCACTAGCTGGGCAAAGGCCTTCTCTCAGAGAGAGAGTACGAGCTTAATCACCACGCGTGCTCAATGCGGGTTGGCGAATTGCCTCATACGCTCAGGTTTCCTCACTATGTTTTCCTTCAACGTCAGCAATTGGTATTGCTACTACAAATTCACAAATATAAAGAAACAAAGAAAACAAAACAAAGTCATAGATACATGCCCGCACCGGGAATCGAACCTAGGACCTTTCGCTTCAGAGTCCACTGTTCTACCCACTTGACCACCACCGCTTGAAATGTCCTTAGCATAATAATAATATGTTTCTCTTTTACGGATCACTTAATAGTACACGAGTACGATAGTAGCAAAATAAAATGCCTTCAAGCGCCGAATTTCAACGCAGGGATTGAATAAAAACACAAGTTTGATTAGAATCTGTCCACCACATGAGCTGTAGGAGGGGGAAACTACACATTCTGATAGACGTATTCATTTTGTGGCTGTCATTTTGCCAATTCGTACGTTTTTAAAGGTGGAGGGAGACTGACCGGTGTTAAGGCTCGTAGGGTATCATTCGCATCGAGCATGTTACGCATAGAGCATGTTTCGCATATAACATGTTACGCATCTAGCATGTTATGCATAAAGCATGTCACGCATAGAACATGTTACGCATATAGAACATGTTAAGCAAGCATCTAGCATGTTACGCATAGACCAATATGTTATGCATCGAGCATGTTACGCATCTAGTATGTTAAACATAGAGCATGCATGATACGCATAGAGCATTTTACAAATAGAACATTTTAAGCAAGCATTTAGCATGCTACGAATAAAATATGTTACGCATAGACCAAAATGTTACATATAGAGCATGTTACTACGCATAGAGCATGTTACGCATAGATCATGTTACGCATAGAGCATGTTACGCATGTTCTGTATTGTGTGACTGGACAGCAGGGTAGAGGCGTCCAACGTGCAGCTCAGAACTTGCTGGTTTCCCCACGAAACCCCGTACCTACTGCCAAATGCTCGCTGTGTATCATGTTACATTACGGCTAGTAACACCTCTAACTAGTCAGTCTCCACCTTAACATGTCAATGAGATGTAGAAACTTGGGTTTTCAACTTGTGGTCGACCCTCAGACCGTTTGAACTTCAGTGTCCAATCAAATTGAATTCCCAATCAATTTAAATTTGGAATTGGAACGCCAGTGCATACAACCAATCGCTGTTTTGTGACCTCGGGTTTTAAAATTAAAAGCTTGATGAATGCTCATTCGAATGCACGCTTGATGCTATGGACAAGGTAAAGTTTTTTTTTTCATTTTGAAACGAAATCATGAACCCGCTACACCGCTGTGCCAAGATCAGTTGAGCTAATACAAAAGTAAGATGTAGCCTGTACAATTGTACATGTCCCACTAGCTGGGCAAAGGCCTCCTCTCAGAGAGAGAGAGAGAGAGAGAGAGCTTAATCACCACGCGTACTTAATGCGGATTGAAGATTTTCGCGTAGGTATAATGCCTCATAAGCTCAAGTTTCCTCACGATGTTTTCCTTCACAGTTACCGAGTGATATAGCTACTAAAAATTCACAAATATACACACGTAACTTTGAAATAAATTAAAGTCATAGGTACATGCCCGCACCGGGATTCGAACCTGGGTCTCACGCTCTCGAGTCCATTGTTCTACCCACTAGGCCACCACCACTTACTTAATAGGCTTTTTTTTATTTTTATGTGGCCTCCATAATGTCCCACTGCTGGGCAAAGGCCTCCCCTTTTTTTTCCACTCCCTTCTATCCTCGGCCGCCTCTTGCCATAATATCATTTAATTTAAACAAATAAGTGAAACTACCACACAACTGGCTACGGCAGCATAGAGCGTTTTGTTCGTTAAATAAAAAGAGGGTGGATAGATAAAAGGCTTTTTCTTTTAATAGTCTAGCATCGAGAGAATAGCGCGTGACCCAGAAACGGCGGGCGGTGCATTTTTTTTGCAATTCAGCCTCGCTATATGTATACAATCTAGACGGATGGGAGGTACAATGGTCACAGTGGTTCGCTCATTATTAAGGCTGGAAGATAGCAGCGTGGCGGGAAATTCAAAATTTTCACAGTTTTTTACATTTTGTAGCTAAACTGAGCTATTTTTGTTCAGCGATTTTTCGTTCGCGGCAATAAAACAGTATTCTTTTCATTATTGTAAACAACAGAACAACAATAATTCTGCCGATTATGTGTTCTGGTCTACGACAAGTGTTTTGGGCAGTGCCACTGCTTTGTAGACCAGAACACAGGCTGAATTATTGTTGTTCTGTTGTTTACAATAATGAAAAGAATACTATGTATTGCCGCGAACGAAAAATCGCTGAACAAAAATAGCTCAGTTTAGCTACAAAATGTAAAAAACTGTGGAAATTTTGAATTTCCCACCACGTTGCTAGCGTCCACCCTTAACGCTTATATCTACTGTACTGTAGGTACATTGTACCTATCCATTTGATTCATGATTTTAACTATTAGTACAACCTCTTTATCTGACGATTAATTTTGTCATTCCTTCCAACTTAGGCCAAAAAAACGAAAGTTCCTTTTAAATAAGTGCCATCAAATGTTTCCTCATGTGATGAGAAAAATATTGTACACACGACAGCACGTCGACCCTTACACGCTAGCACTCTACTCGGTTACGTTACGGGCAACTTTGCAACAAAAGTGTACAGTCTGACGTGTTGTCTTGTGTACAAAGTTTTCGTATTAAAAAAAATATACAGGGTGTTAAAAGACCGCCAACAAAGCGGGAAACCACGTATTGTCCTCATCATAAGGAACATTTTTGCCCAAGGAACTATGCCTGGGAAATCAACGGTTTCCGAGATAATGAGGTTCAAAGTCGGACTTTTCAAAACTTTTTTTTGCTGAAATGTATTCAGTATCTTGTTCTTAACAAACCTTATCAAGAAGCCATATCAACATTATGAATATTTCTTACAAAAAACGACGTAAAAATTGCAATCCGCAATGTATTCTAAACATTGGCACTTAAAGCGTAAGTAACATAAACTTATACCTACGCTTGCGCAATATGACGTCTGTGCGTTACACGTCCATTGCGTGATAAAATATTTCCCAGCAATAATTTATCGAAAAAGTACTTTGTTTTGGTGTCTAGTATGCGTGGCTGTCGGGTCTGTTGGCGGTCTTTTAACACCCTGTATATATTTAATAATTATAATAAGTTGAAAAAATTCACTCGGGACTTGAATTTTTTCAACTTATTATAAATGCTTAATTTATTCCCTAGCACGGGTTAGTGCTTTAGGAAAAATAAAACAAAGTTTGGAAAAAAAAGATTTTTTGTAATTAGATTAAGTTACATGTACGGTCGGCCACAATCTCAGATACCCCATGGCAGCTCTTATCGCGCGCGGCATAAGGGCGCCAATCGAACAAAAAGGGGTATCTGAGACTGTTACCGACTGTACCTAGTGTAACAAATGTAGAGTCGAAAAAAAACCACTCGAAAGTAACCACAGAGATACCGGAGTACCTGACCGAAATCCTTTGTAAAATTATAATAACAGAAATCTGTAATTAAATCATTCACAATAGGGTGTAAACTGGGTGTAAAGTAAAGGCCTAACAACCCCGAAAAATCTAATCAACCGCAAAATCTCTATTCTATCGCAGCCAAAGGGCGCTTGTCCACCGTACCGATCCGACCCGAACACGATAATTGACCGGCGACGATAAAGTAGGCAGCATGGCTGTCTACATGTAGCTTGCGTCCGCTAAACTGAACCCAACGGGAAAATATAGACGAAACATTATCCAAGAAAAGCATTTTTTTGTATTTCTAATATCTAGCTGTGTCGCGCCGATTTACTCGGCCGGAATACAACTCTCGTATATCGTGTCGTGTCGTGTCGACGCGGTGGACAAGAGAACATAGTATAGTCCGCGCGTGATGAGAATTGGATGGAACCTTGTCGAAATCAATCGAAAATACATTCATATATTTACTTCAGTTTACTTTGACAAGGATGCTTCCACGCGAGTTTGCTTACCGCGCGCGTCTCAGTTCCAAAAGGTCGCATACTCGCATCCATTAATCTCATCCCGCGCGGATTATAATGTGTTATATCGGCGGCGCCGGTAAAATATCGTGGCGTGTCGGATCGGTGCGGTGGACAAGCGCCCAAAGACTGATTACAGCGTAACAAAATCCGTCGAACCTGATTAGAGCCCGCAGTTTAATGAAAACTAATTAAAAGTCGCCCCGAAGGTAGGAAAAACAAAAGGGATGCCGCGAATTAGCTGGCGACTAATAAGTTATTATACAGCAGAGGGCGTCTTGAACTAACTTAGTTCAAAGTTCAAAACTCGGCTTTTAGCAAGGCGAGACTCAAACTTGATGCTCGGGGAAGCGACGTCTTAGAATTATAACCGAGTGGACTGCTAGTTTCATGCAAAATGTTCTCTCCAAAGCAAGCCAATCATAAACGCCACAAATTATTTATTGCTTAGGATGGTGTGAATTGGGAGCACATCAAGAGCGGAAAATTCAAAATTTTCAGTATTTTAGCTGACATTATACAGGGTGTTAAAAGACCGCCAACAGACCCGAAAGCTACGCATACTAGACACCAAAACCAAAACAAAGCACTTTTTCGATATATTATTGCTGGGAAATGATTTTGGTTTTTTAGGTTATAATTTTGAAAAATATGTTACCACGCAATGGACGTGTAACACACAGAAATCATATTGCGCAAGCGTAGGTATAAGTTTATGTTACTTAAGCTTGAAGTGCCGATGTTTAGAATACATTGCGGGTTGCAATTTTAACGTCGTTTTTTGTAAGAAATATTAATAATTTTGATATGCCTTCTTGAGAAGGTATGTTAAGAACTAGACACTAAATACATATCTGCAAAAAAAAAAAGTTTTGAAAAGTCCGACTTTGAACCTCATTATCTCGGAAACCGTTTATTTCCCAGGCATAGTTCCTTGGGCAAAATGTTCATTATGATGAGGACAATACCCGGTTTCCCGCTTTGTTGGCGGTCTTTTAACGCCCTGTATAATTCAGCTCACAAGGTGCTTTGGTGGAAAAAATGGTTTAGCACCGTTCGTACTAACCTGACACCAGGGATGGCTACGATTACCTACCCTACTTATTTCTATACCAAATCACCTAATCATTTGTTTTTTCTTGTGAAATTACTTGTACAGCAGTCCTTAGTTTCTAAGATGTTTTTTTTTTTGAAAAAAAAATACAAATACGAAATTGTATAATTACGTAATTATGTTACTTTTATTGGTGGTGCTTGGGCTGGTGTGCCTCGTCAACATGAGAACGGTCTTTACGCTAACATCTCTAAATTTCCCTTATTAAAAGATTTTTATAAATAACTACAAAATAAACAAACATAAAATATCCCCGACATTTGAGCTTCAAATAAGCATAAATCTCATAAACAGTTAAACCGATTTTGATAAAACATAATTATTAAGAACACTCGCGAGAAAACCTGCTTTGGTATAAAATCCAAATTGTTTAACCCGTTTAAGAGCTACGGTGTGCCACAGACACACAGACACACATACATACAGACAGACACACATAGCGGTCAAACTTATAACAACCCTCTTATTATGTCGGGGGTTAAAAAACAGTTCTCTATCTATCTAACTACGTATACCCCTAGTTGTCTCTCACGTGTCATTCTGTGTGTTGTTATTCTAGGGACGGTAATTACGGACAGGAATATCGAAGGCCGGAATTAAACTTGCTGGCCCATCTAAACACCATTTCCATTGAGGAAACCTTGAATTTTCACGTCAATACTGCAGGCTTCGATACGATGTAGGTACATACCTAATGGGAAATTTTCCTCTTTACCTACACAATGAAAAGAAGAATGGGCAATGTATGCGGAAAAACATTTCGCATTGTAAAAATGTTGCAAGTCGTTGCATTGCGTGCGCTTTGGGAAGGCCGGAGGTGTCCGCACGACGCGTTTATTATAGAACAATTAAAAAAGGGAATTTGTGTAGAAAAAAATAATAATAAAAAAACATTTTATATTCAAGCGTTACTAAAATTATCGCCCCTGAGTCGGGTGTCACTATCTAAAACAACTCTCTGTATATTTTATTTATATGTATGGGTGCAAGAAGATTACTAAGTGGTTTTAACTTAAGTAACGTTTCTTTAAAGGTAACAATCACTGTTAGACCAACCAACTGAAAAATTTATGGGAGGAAAATTATGTCCATAATATCGACTGATGATTGAATAAAAAACCAGCCAAGTGCGAGTCGGACCCACGCACGAAGGGTTCCTTAGCATTATCTATAAAATCATGTTTGTTCTAACAAACGTGATTTTTTGTATAGGAGCCCCCTTAAATAATTATGTTATTCTTTTTTTGAACGAGCGAGCGAAGCGAGCGAAGTTCTCCGAGTCTACTGGAACAATCCGGCGTTTGTATGTTTTTATGTATGTATGTATGTTTGCATGTATGTATGTTTGTATCTATGTTCGTTCGACGATAACCTGAGTAAATTTAGTCTGATCGTCATGAAATTTGGTAGGCAGGTAAATGAAGTATAGATAATTTTTAAATTCGAACATGAGCCAAATCGGTCGAGGGGTTGCCGAGATTTGTAACTGCGTGAATGGCGTAAGCACAGTTACACAAACTAACTTGGTTCACGAGTTCACAGTTCGGGCGAACCACTAGTAGTATTTGTTGTTATAGCGGCAATAGAAATACATCATCTGTGAAAATTTCAACTGTATAACTATCACGGTTCATGAGATACAGCCTGGTGACAGACAGACGGACGGACAGCGGAGTCTTATTACCTAATAGGGTCATTTTAGCCTTTGGGTAAGGAACCCTAAAAAGGAAGGTAAACAAAACCTTTCTGGGGTCCCTTTCATTAAATCAGAACTATCCTCGGCGTCATATAAATTCAATCTCGGTGTGTTTAGCCCCAAGCGCGGAAACAAGATTCAATCCATTTATTCCCAACTATATCGTATTCGATTAAGTTGGAAAAGTTCTATTAAATTTAAATCAATTTAACTACAGTCGCATAACCTGCTCAGTCATTGCAGTGGAAACTTTAGTCTGCTCGTTTGTTTGGTCATTTCTACAATCAATAAAAGCTTTTTGAACGAGCGAGCGAAGCCAGAGAAGTTCTCCGAGTCTACTGGAACAATCCGGCGTTTATATGTTTGTATGTATGTATGTATGTTTGTATGTATGTTTGTATGTATGTATGTTTGTACGTATATATGTAAGTATGAAGGATCGTTCGACGATAACTTCAGTTAATTTAGTCGGATCGTGATGAAATTTGGTAGGCAGGTAAATGAGGCAAAGACAGTTTTCTGAGATCACCTACTTGAGCTCGAGCTTGAGCTGACGACTTAAGCCACTCTTAGGAGCCGGAGCTCTTTCTAGAGATGACAATTTGAGGATGACAGTTAAAAAATTTTTTTTTTAATTGTCTTTCTAGGGTTGGTAGACATTTTTGCGAAAAATAAAATACAGTCCAATACTACATTCTTTCTACAATACTTGGAAAAACATGAGACGCAAACCAACCTCTACAATACATACCTTCAAAGTGTGATCCGAATGGACAAGCAAATCCACATTCTTGACGCTATAGTGTCCAGGGACTTAATTGTTTAACTTTTGAATCTATCGCGTTCCCTTTCGTATCGGGATCATGATCGTGATTGCGACTTTACAATGGAATTGTCTAAGTTTTAAATCACAATCGCTAACAGAACGAATGAGTCAAAACACCATACAAATTGAATGATATTGAGTGAACGAAATGTCGACAATTTACACAGTTTTAAACGCAAACTTTTCAATTTCTTACTAGAAAAAAACTATTATAAGGTGACGGCGTTCCTAAACGAGTATGCAATGGGTCCGATTAACTGATAGATGTTGTAAATACTTTTATCTTTGTCATGCCTTATTGGTAAAATTATATTGATACTTATACAATAAGAACACCTTTGTCCTACATATAATTTATGACAATAAAATGAATTGAATTGAACGATTTTGCAATTTTCTTCACTCAATATCCTTCAAAATCGAGTCGCTATCCCTAACCCTATCTCAATCACTTACAATGACAGTTTGTGTCAAATGAATGCAGTGTGAAGTTCGTCAGCCTTCAACGTCAAATTGAAAGTGATCGCGATAGATTCAAAAGTTAGACAATTAAGCCACCGCTCTCTTACCCGGTGTCTTGCGTAATAACCTCAATGACAGTGGAAAACGATAGCATCCTCTCGCCTTGGGACATGACTTTGCAATTCAAATACCTACCCTGTCAGGTCTTATTAAGGCTCGTAATGGAATAGGCCTTCATTCCCTTAGAGTCCGGGAGACTTACGTGTATTGTACGTATGATGAGATTTAAGATATTTCGTTTAAGTTTTGCTGTGCCCGACAGGGTCCATAGAGTTCCTCACATGTTACCATGTTATTTAAGATCTTATACACTTATGGTTGCAATAAAGTATTGAGTATTGAGTATTGAGATTATTTGATTTCGTTGTCGTAGAGTGAAAAGCTCGGATGTACGGTCGGCCACTAGGACAACCCTTTTTGTTCCATAGACGCCCTTATGCCACGCGCGGTAAAAGCTGCTTTTCAGGAGGGTAGTAGTAGCCATTTCGTGAGGAAACCCGCGGCTTGGTTGGCTCCACACATATTTACGAGTATAAACTAAGTCTGTGTCGTCGAGAACCAATATTGGTGGTAACTAATACGTAACAACATTGCTGTTGAGATAAGGATGTTGGTACCTAATATATAAAACTTTGTAAGAAAAGGTGGTAGTACCTAATAGTTCCATAATATCAAATACCAACACACATTAGAATGAGATTCAGAATCAATGTTATTTATTCAAATATGCCATAAATAAATTAGGTATTTACATTGAACGTCAAAATATTATCTAAAGTAAAAAAAGGATATAAATCAGATACTTATTACTATCTAATACTAAGTATCTAGCTACTTTTTTTTCTCACTCATTACGCACTTCAGGCCATGAAACGAGATAGATTCGCAGACTTGGGGCCGCGCGTAGATTGTTAAAAGCTTCGCGCAAAAGGCCTTTGGACGCCACCGCCACACGCACTTGACACAGATACCGTTTAGCTTGCTTTTTAGAGCCTTGTCACACTAGCGAGTTGAAAGCGAAGCGACTGGGCAGGGACTTTGCCGCGAATTCGCAACAAGTTCGCAACGAGTTTGCCCAGCGTCGACGCCATTTTGTGTTCATAATAATAATTCATATTCATATTTATTGCAAAATCATGTATATTGGGTATTACAGATCGAAATCACTGTTCAGACTAACTCATATTCTGAAGAAAATACGATTCTGACCTACTCCGAATCTAAATTATACAAAATCTAACTTATTTAGAATCTGACAGCTATCGCCCAAATCTCCTTAGGGCACGGTGCATAGTGCATGCCCGCGCGCCAAGAAAAATGCACAAAATCGAGTCCTGTATTAAATACACTAAATAAATCGAATTTTTTCACATATCAAACCCTAGAATTAGTTGAGACCTATGTAACACAGCCAGTTTTGTGTTGAGATTCATAAACGTTTTGAAGATATTTTGGATGGAAAAAAAATAGGCATTTTTTCAGACAAAATATCTTGCAATCTGTTATGGATATCAACACAACACTGGCTGTGTTAGATAGGTCTCAACTAATTCTAGAGTTTGATATGTGAACGTTTTCGATTTTTTTTGTGTATTTGATACAGGAATCGCTTTTGTGTATTTTTCTTTGCGCGCGGGCTAATTCACTATGCCCAGCGCCTTAAATCACTTAGTTTGTACACTTGCGTTTGACCGCGTTTCGACAGGAGAGACTAATAATCTTAGATGTGTGCAGGGTGTGTATAATCTTAACCTAAGTTATTTTGTATCAGGGGATCTACCGGCTAAAACGAAGCCGATTACCATTGGCGAAAATCGAAGTTCGATTTATGAAAAATTAACTGGGCGGTAGTAAAATGAACTGGTGGCAGTACATTTTTCATAAATCGAACTTTGATTTTCGCCAATGGTAATCGGCTTCGTCTTAGCCGGTTGACCCCCAGATCCAACAACTTGTACTAAGTAGAACTTGTCATTCGCAGGTGGGACCGCATTTTTTTAGGAGTATTTTAACTCGTTTGCAGAATAGCACATAATAATCGTTCTCTCCCAATCAATTACTTGGTATGGAATACTCCTTCGTATTTGCTTTCGCTTTCAGCAGTGCTTCCTCGTCAGAATAAATTTTATGTCACATGCGTACGTTACATTTGTTATAGATTATTGGTGGAAACATTTTTACTGGTTAATGAACAACATTGTCGAAATTCTGTTAATAAGTATAATTTACAACTGTTGTGCTTCCCAATAAACTAGTGGTTCGCCCCGAACTGTGAACTCGCGACCCCATATAAACTTACTAACCCCATATCTCGGCAACCCTTGACCGATTTGGCTCATGTTCGAACTTAAAAATTCTTTTAATTTCATTTACCCGCCTACCAAATTTCATAACGATCCGACCTTTACTCAAGTTATCGTCAAACGAACATTCATACGTACAAACATACATACAAACATACATATTTACATACAAACATACAAACGCCGGATTGTTCAAGTAGACTCGGAGAACTTCGCTCGCTCGTTCAATAAAAAAAAAAAAAAAAGTCTGTGTTCAATTCCTCGTCAATATCCAAAACGCGGATCGCACGTCGCAAATTCGCGGCAAACACGTTGCGAACTCCGCGGCGCATTTGCTTCGCTTTCAATTCGCCCGCAATTCGCTAGTGTGTTCAGGCTCTTAGATCGACTAGCGCGAAACGAGGCAATCCTGCCCTGCCCTGTGAGGTTCTAGTTACGTTGGCGTATTTCCAGGAACAGCGTATTTGTAACAGCGTATTTGAAACCCCATGGTACACACGACAGACCGACAGCACGTCGACGCTTACACGCTAGCCCTCTACTCGATTACGTTACGGGCGAGTTTACAACAAAAGTGTACACTCTGACGTGCTGTCGTGTGTACATTAGCCCATCGTGCATTGTGGTCCACGTTCATTAAAACACTTGTCGGTCTCGCAACGTCATATCAGGGGCTTAGTCTGTAACACAAAGGCGTGTCGATGGCGTGCCAGTAGTAGAACAAAACCGGGTTTCCTCGTTTTTCTCCTACAACCAGTGAACTAATCCTTTAGAATTTGAATATTCTTTCCTACTACCAAAGTTACAAGCGGAGGCGGCAAGACCTACCGTCCATAGGTCCTGGCACTCGGTTTCGATCGTTTGCTGGATTTAGTGTGCCCTTTTCACGACCAAGGCTGTCGGTAAAAGGGCCACTATAATAAAAATAGTATTTCTGGAGAGGGGGGTATACTACCAAAGTATTAAAAGGACCAGCCTCTGGATTATCTAAAATATCCACCGTAAAAATAACGGTTTTTAAATGTCAAAAAATAGATTGTTCATTTTAATAAGAGCTATTTTCGAGTGTTATGACGCTCGGAGGTTCAGTGGAATTTTTACATAATAGACTTTCAGGACAGCATTAATAAATCCTCATTGAAGCCCATTTAGGCCCGGTTTCTGAGTTGAGAAATTCACTAAGCAAATACTTTACTATCGTTCTGTCACGCTCTTTTGTGAGAAATCTGCAGAGACAGGACGATACTTACCCTTGCTTAGCAAAATTCTCAACTCAGAAACCGGGCCTTAGGCACCATTGCGATACAGACTCAGGCCCCAGCTGAGCTATCATCCGTCTGCATTACTTCAAATATTAAGTAGCTTTGGCGCGATTGTATCGATCTTATTGCTAAGGGCATTTACTTAGTTCCGGGACATTGCTTAGTTCAGCCGCAGTAGAGAAATGAAGCTGTAGGATATAACGCCGCCGTTTTCTTGAAATCGCTAACCGTGAAGGAAAACATCGTGAGGAAACCCGCGGCTTAGTTGGCTCCACACGTATTAACTTGTCTTTCCTGTGGGCGTGGGTGTCTTTCCTGTCCTGTGTAAGCCGGGTAAGCTATCAGGATGGTATAGGTGCTGGGCAAGCCTACTCCATCTAAAACAATGTCCCAGGCACTGCAGCGCCGAGTGGTCTATTCACCCATCTAGTGTGAGTGAAGGTGCCACTGGACGCTGCATAAATCATCTCACTACGTAGATCCAAAGACCCTAGTTTTTTTCTTGAAATAATTAATACCCGCTTGGTCGGAAAACGCAGTTGAACTTATGACTGTCCATACAAAGGTCCATAAAAAACATCTCGATGAAAAGGTCAGAAGTTCAGCGTACTTGCTGTTTTACAACCTCTGCCTGTGAAATGTGTATCAGACTACATAACAAAATAAGGAAAATAGGTAGTAAGATCCATAGATGTATAGGTGGTGGGATAGGTCATACATAGGATAGCACATAGGATAGCTGTAGGAGTTTCGAATAAAATAAAATAGCATCTCTTCGTAACATAATATAAGATTAAAAGGGTACAACTTACAAAACCGTAATGGAGGCCCGCTCCGTCGGAAAACTCATCGGTAACTGAACACTGCACAAAATGCCCTCTGACAGACACCTTTGTGGTACGAACTCACAGAGTAGGCACACGTAGAAGCACCATAGAGTACTCATAGCACCACACATATGCTACCAACCAAAGATACTTGCATAGTACCACCATCAACCAAAGATACTTGGTATAACACGAAAAACTGGACAAATCTTTATTAGCTCAGTAGTAACGATCGTCGAGATGTCAGCTCATTCAAATCATCATCATCTTCATCAGCACACCTCTGCCCATTGCCTTTTTCCCGGTTGAAGTCGCACGCCTTTTTTCATTTGTTACTCGTTTTATTTTAACGCTTACTAATGCGCGCGCTGCATTATGATGACAATCAAAGTGACTTGCGCATGGAGCAACCGAGCTAAAAAACACGCGCGCGACTTTTTGTAACGTTTTTGGCATTTGGACGCGCCATTTATATCAACGTCTCCGGAGGCCGCGACTTATTCAGCGATTTGCGATTTTTCTTATCATCAAAAGCTATTTTGTCACTTAAGTAATTGAAAATATGATAAAATGGCAAGGATTTGGACATTTTTATATCGCTTTAACGGTTTCACTTACTTTTTTTTTAAATGTGTCGTGCTGACGTGTTAAGTTTTTTTCCTAGCCTGTATTTATATTGGTGTACAATAAAGAATATTTTATCTTTATCTTTATCTTACGAAAGTTTAAGTTTTAAATTAAAAAGGATTTGGACAACGCATAAGCTCATGCTCGCATTTGCGACTCAAAGGCCCGGTTTCTGAATTGAGAATTTTGCTAAGCAAATACTTTACTATCGTTCTGTCACGCACTTTTGTGAGAAATCTGCAGAGACAGGACGATACTTAACCATTTGCTTAGCGAATTTCTCAATCCGGCAGATAGGCCCGGTTTCTGAGTTGAGAATTTTACTATCGTTCTGTCACGCTCTTTTGTGAGAAATCTGCAGAGACGGGACGATACTTACCCATTTGCTTAGCGAATTTCTCAATTCAGAAACCGGCAAATAGTCGCGTGCGCGGCGCCACGCAAAAAGGCGCGCGCGACATAGATAGGGATCCTCCGCCGACACAACTATATCGTCCGACCATGGGGCTTATACCAAGGTGGGCACCAACTACGAGTGGGACTTCTAAAGATACTTTGCCACTGTAAGCTCTGAGGATAGTAGATAGGTACGCGAAATGAGAGCCGTAAATGACATGACATCCTTTTGTTTCGCCTGTGAGCTGTCGATTCGGGAAAAAGAATGGAGCATTCTTCTATGACGTAAAATGCCAATCCTGCTATGAACGGGAAATTTTCATTTTTCTTGGTTTCAATTTCCGGTCTGAAACGGTAGAACTTTACTATAGGAGGTCTGGACTTGACATTTGCGCGTTTGCCTGTTTTGTGCTCCTAGCTGCAGCAAGTTGTAATTTATTCATTTTGTATTTTACTTTCAATCTAAATACACATATCTTTATTGTATACTAAGAATGGTTCACAATATAAAAATATTTAGAGTTGGCAACTGTCACCTACACTGGCTAATGAGCCGTTTTCACGGCTGTAAAATTTCGCTTTTTCTGAAGATATTATTAATCTGTGTAAGCGAAATTTGACGGCCACTTCCCGGTTCTTGTATGGCCAAACCTATGAGCGCCATCTACCAAGGGCTTTGAAATTCAGCTTTTAACTGTCAGTTGAAAAATCGCAATGTGATAGTCGATCATAAGGACGTACGTTCCATCATTTTGAATTTCAGTTAAAAGAAACCTTTTGGCGTCCATGCAGATTTTAACTAACGTACGTCATGAAGGTAATATTGCAGAAACATTATAAGGACATTGGAATGACATAAGCAATTATCTATCTAAGCGAATGGACTTTATAACACGCAAAAGATTTGGATATTGTTTCACGAAAGGTAGGTATAGTATCTAGCACACATTTTTTTTCTAAATTTCATCTATGCCAAGCTATAGCTTTAAAAATAAAATGGAGTCTCCACAAACGACAGCACGCTAGCACTCTACTCAGTTACGTTAGGGGCGACTTTACCACAAAAATGAACAGTGCTGTCCTGTGTACTTTCCCTCCTTGTCGCATAGCCGTGGGACGTCCTATGTAATAGACAGTCGCCTTGGGCTCTACCGGCTAAGACGAAGCCGATTACCTACCATTGGCGAAAATCGAAGTTCGATTTTTGAAAAATGTACTGCCACCCAGTTCATTTTACTGCCACCCAATAAATTTTTCATAAATCGAACTTCGATTTTCGTAAATGGTAATCGGCTTTGTTTTAGCCGGTAGACCCCCAGAATAAGAAGAAACAGGAATATTCCCCGGAAAGAAGATAATTGGAGCTCCATAACAGTCTCATAGGGAGGTATATTAATGCTTTCTACCCCAAAAGCCATTAGTCTAAAGAAATTCGTGGGCCTGACGATCTCCGCCGGGATTTGCGTCTCCAAAGAGATTGCTTCCTTAGAACTCTTGTCTGCGAAGCGCGAGTGCCTAAGCTGAGGCCCTGTCGAAAAGTTTTGTGTTACAACAAAAAAGTTTTGCCAAAATAGGTGATAGCAAGATACAATTAAAAAATAATAAAATTATCTTCTTCTCCAAGAATGTTCAGATCTAGTGAAGCTGAACAAAAAAAGTTGCTAGATACTTAGTATAAGATATTTAATTTATATGCTTTTTTTTACTTTTGATGATACGTATTTTGCCATTTAATGTAAATAATTTATTACTTTCCGTGTATTTTATTATATCCTCGATCTCCATCCAAAGGTTATCTGATAGAAATTGCTTTTAGCAATAAGGCCGCCCATTGTATACTAATTAGTTTTAAGGCTGGAAGATAGTAGTGTGGCGAGAAATTCAAAATTTACACAGTTTTTTACATTTTGTAGCTAAACTGAGCTATTTTTGTTCGGCGATTTTTCGTTCACGAGCATAAAACCGTATTATTTTCATTATTGTAAACAACAGAACAACAATAATTCAGCCGATTATGTGAAATTGAAATTGAAATTGAAAAAATATTTATTTCGGGAATATCACAAAATAAAAACAAGCACAATAAGATTAAAATTAAAAATATTTACAAATTATCTTCCCGAAAATGGACCTAGCTCAGCTGAATGCTGTATGTGTTCTGGTCTACGACAAGTTTTTTGGGCAGTACCACTGCTTCGTAGACCAGAACACATAATCGGCTGAATTATTGTTGTTCTGTTGTTTACAATAATGAAAAGAATACGGTTTTATTCTCGCGAACGAAAAATCGCTGAACAAAAATTGTTCAGTTTAGCTACAAAATGTAAAAGTCTGTAAAAATTCTGAATTTCCCGCCACCTTGCTATCGTCTACCCTTAAGAAAGTTCTGTGTAAATAATTCGTCTAAAACCCTTCGACTTGACTTGATTTAAACTTTCGTATGCATTGCCCTGCACTAGCGTGATAGGCTGATAGCAGCAGCGAGCGTGAGCTCCATGAATTCCGGACGAGGTCAAAAGTAGTCGTCTATCCCGACGTTCATTACAAGTAAGTTAAACTTTTAAATGAATAAAAATAAAAGTAGATCGCTAAAAACCCACGTTTTATACATTTAGGGTACGAGGTAGGGTAGTCTGTGCCGTGTGTGTTTGTGCACTGTTTTAAGCTTCCACCTAACGTCGCATTGGCTGGAAATTCAATTTGGTTTTCAGTAATGATATTGTAGTATACCAGATACGGTCCTCAGATTTAGAGCAAACGTTGACAATCCACCAGAGAGGCTGGATTAGTTTCTGCACATTTCTGTGTTTCTGCTTATCTCGTGCGTGATTATGGAGGTAATACAAACAGGGCCCTTAGCCTGTAACACAATGGTGCCAAAATGGGCTTCTGGTTGACGATTTTAATTACGATTTATTAATGCTGTCGGTCCAATGTCGGTCCTTTTAATGTTATTGTAGTACAGCAAAGAATATTATGAGTCAAATTCTAGAGGATTAGTTCGCTGGTTGTAGGAGAACAACGAAAAAATCCCGGTTTTGTCCTTCTGCCTAGGACGCCATTGATACGCCATTGTGTTACAGGCTAAGGCCCCAGGTCCCCGGTCACAGTAGTTTCACTAACCATCTACGCACGTCGTCCGCGTGACGTGGTTACAACTACGTACGCCTAAATGTAGAGTTGTTGGCGACCCAAGTTTACACTGTGATAGATATTACGATGTACGATGTATATTATCCCACGATGTAATAAACCTTTATTTATTTTTATTAAGCACCAATCCGTCCTAGGGAAACACATAATGATGGATATAAAATTTAATAATTCACTCGACACAACACAAAAGAGAGTCTGTTCTTCTTCAAAAACAGTTTCTAAAAGAGAAAATCGTCGACAGGGCCCCAGGGACCCCGGCTGCTCTATGCCCACTAGACATGTGTAGGTAATGCTTGTAATATTACACAACGGTGTCATGAAATATTACACATTTCACGAGAGAATAAAGCATGGCACATAGCATTTCATTACACTAGATGACATGAAACATGACACATGGCATTTCAGCACACTGTACGTACTGCAATGAAAGTGTGCTGAAATACCATGATGTCATGTTTCATGTCTGCAATGAAGAAATACCATGATGTCATGTTTCATGTCTGCAATGAAGAAAAACCATGATGTCGTGTTTCATGTCTGCAATGAAGAAATACCATGATGTCGTGTTTCATGTCTGCAATGAAGAAATACCATGATGTCATGTTTCATGTCTGCATTGAAGAAATACCATGATGTCATGTTATGTTTCATGTCTGCAATGAAGAAATACCATGATGTCATGTGTCATGTTTGGTGCCATGATATAAGGTAATATCACGCGGTATGAAATGTCATGAAATATATCATGACTTCGAAGTGCACTGTTTCGCGCATGTCTAATGCCCACGCACGACGCACATCCTCCGTGACAGGGTTAACGTACTCACGTCGTTTGTTACCGCTAAGACGTCCATAAGGCCGTGGCACACCGGGCGTGTGTTGAGGGTAATTAGGTTAGTTAGTTACAGTTTTGTGTCCTTCGCCGGCTATATTTAGTTTTGGCTGAGTCATAGCAGGAAAGGAAAATGATACAATGGTAGAGCATTTTCCCAACAATATTAGTGTCTAGCTGGTTTGGGCCAAAAATATAATAAAGGCAAGTAAACAGTTCTTTGGCACCAGAACATCAAGGGTGGTATTTCAGAACGCTGATTAAACCTCTTTCTGCCCAGTCGGAGTTAAAACATAGTTTAGTACTGTCGACTGTCAATAACTACTAAATTCCAAAATTAAAAAACCCCGACAATGTTCAAATTAGCATATCTCGTAAATGGCTGAAACGATTTTGATAAAAAATGTCTAAGAAGACTCGTTACAAAACCAGCTTTCAAATAAACAAAATCGCATCCAAATCGGTTCACCTGTTTAAGAGCTACGGTGCCACAGACAGACACAAAAACACACACACATAGCAGTCAAACTAATAACACCTCTTTTTGGGTCGGGGGTTAAAATATTTGCAATTCGATCAGTTTAGAACCAAATTATGTGTAAATATTGTGAATCATTAAAATTTGACCTTGTCTTTCCTGTGGGCTAGGCCGACTAAGCTGTCAGGATGGTTTAGGTGCTGGGCAAGCCTACTCCTTCTAAAAACAATGTCCCAGGCGCTGCAGCGTTCGCCACTGCCACTAGAAGCTGTATAAATCATCTCATTACGTAGATGCAAAAGGCCTTATTTTTAGTAAAAGTTAATAAGGTAACAAAGCCTAGAAAGTATTCCTTTTAAAAAGCGCTCGTTTAACACGGACATTATTCCGTTGCTAAGATGCCATTCGAGGAATCCTGCTCATTGCAACTTAGATGCAATTAATAGCAATAAATCATTGTAATGAGTCTGGACTCATTCAAACTACGTTTTCACTTAAAACATTCCACAAAAGTGCTCACGTAATGAAAGTTATAGGAGGAAAAGGCATTGCGAGTTTTCTGTAGTTTTAAAATACTTTGCGCTCGTTGGAACTTCATAATAACTGACCGCTTCAGGGAAACTCCAAGCCTTTGGTGTTTTGTTGCGCGAAAAACACGGTCAAATAAAGTAGCATGGCGGGAAATGCATTTTTTTTTAAATAGATTTTTTAAATTTTAGTACGAGCTATTTTCAAGACAATAAAACAGCAATAATTCAGCTGATTATGAGATTTGCTCTACTATATACTAGTTTTTTGGGCAGTATCACTTGTTAAGACCAATCTGCTTAATTGTTGTTGTTCTGTGGTTTGAAATAATGAAAAGAATACAATATCGTCGTGAAATCAAATTCCTGACCAGAAATATCTCAGTTTTTAGCAATTTACAAAAAAGAAAAAAAAAGAAAACTTGGGCTTTCCCAAGTTCGCTACTTTAATAATCACTCGCGAGACGAGAATAATTTATTGTACATTCAGAAGGCGAGTAGGGTGGCCTTTGGCAAAAGTGTTCATAATATAAAACAACTTGTCATTTGTATTCTCAGTCATTCTTTAAATATTTACCAGCTTTGCTAATTTTTATTTTATGCTCAGCCATCAAAATGTAGTTCCTGATGTGATAGGACGAAAAAACTTCTGTCCATGATGAAATATTGTGCCCTTTGTCACTGTGCGATCAATACCTGACCATTCCAAGTATTTCGTTTCGATACATTCGATACAAATACTTTGGGAATTATTCTGCTGCACTGTATTTTGAGGTATGTACATATTATTTTGCTGCATTGTATTTTAAGGTATGTACAGTTGTACATATTACATTTTGTTCCAGGAATTTGGTAAAGGCGTGACGTTAGAACTATTTTATTCTAATTATTGAAAAATCTTGATTTTCAGTAAATATTATTTACAAGGTATTTTATTTATTAAGTTTTGGATTATGGTCAACAAACTAGGATATGCCATAGTAGCTCGATCTCCATCCAAAGGTTGTCTGGTATCTCCATCCAAAGGTTGTCTGGTAGAGATTGCTTTTAGCAATAAGGCCGCCTATTGTACCGATATCAACTAATTAGTTGTAAGAAAATTCTTTGTAATTATTTGGTGTACCATAAAGAGTATTCTATCTATCTATCTAGCTTTTATCGTCAGCAAAAAATGTATACATCAGAAGAAGAATTTTAGAAAAATACTGTGTAAATTATGCATTTCCCACCACCCTACTTTAACAACAATTTTCCAGAAGAGTTTTTGGAGCCATTTGAGAGTTGAGAGTTGAGAGATAATTGTTTGTTTGTTTAAAAAAAATTTCACTTAATAAATAACCCTCCTTTGGACAGTCGGGTAAAAAGGAGATTATGTACAGTACACACCACAGCACGTCAGACTGTACACTTTTGTTGTAAAGTCGCCCGTAATGTAACCGATTAGAGTGCTAGCGTGTAAGGGTCGACGTGCTGTCGTGTGTAAAATGGCGGACTTATTATACTTACTTAATTGTACATCGCTAGATCGCTACGAAAGTAAAATGGTTATTATTTGTCTTCTGTTATTGGCTTTAGTTTGTAAAATTAAGATCTATATTATTTAAACCTGTAAAAAAAGCTGTTGTTTACCAGAATAAACATATAAACATTGTATCCAGAATATCCACGCTATTTTCCAGTAATATCATAGAGTCGCTCAAGCAAGTCGCCTAGACAACCTTCGACAAGGTTATCACTCAACCAACTGGAAAATAAGTGACTTCTAACAGTAAGTAAGTATATCCCGTCTTGACTGCATGCTATTATCTACTGCTAACGAGCAATGTCATATTTTTCTCGGAACTCAACGCTAACTATTGCCTTCTGTAAATGGATACCTACATCGAGTGTAATTCGCAAACCAAAACATACTAGAAAATTATTGTACCTATTCGAATTCAAGTCGCGGTTGGTTTTAGGCAAAATAAATAACCTTTTCATCTCCCACGCTCGGAAAGTTTGCTGTTACTAGTAACTTACGATCGTGTAAAGGCCGGATTTAAACTATCTGAACTTTTGTGCGCTTCGAAATTTGAACGCGACGCCGGGACAGTCTTTCCCGCGCCCTGGTTTTGAAAAAGAAAAAAACACTGGCCGTTTAAGTAGATGCCAGATCCCGATGGAAAATAAAACCTCATTCATAGTTCGTTTAAACGCGTATTTCAGCGAAAGCGATTGTTCGTGCCCATTCTCTATACAAAACTGTGAATGTAAATGGTGCATAAGCATCTTTTAAAAAGGTAAAGTCACGGAATAGAACATTCAGAAACGCGGTTTCTTCTTATAGTCTTTTCAATATTTTGTACACATATTTATTTTTAAATACCAGTAAATAAAAAAAATGGTCCGCTTCTGTTTTATCAAATAGATAATTATGTTTTGGTTTGTTAAATACATTTTTTCAAACGATATTACTAATTTCATTTTTTATCTCCTACAAATTTTTAATTTATATGGTATAAGTTCAGAATGCACCCGAAAAAAAAAACATTCTTTTATTTACATTATTTTTGTGTCTGGATAAATAAACTTCAGGAAATTATTAATAAAACGAATGGTTTTAATACCAACGAAGCTCAAAACTTTAGTGCGGCAGCCGTAACTACAGTAAAATATGCTTTTAAAAGGAACTTATTTGACTCACCTGTTTTGCCTGTAAGTAGTTGTCTATAGAGTTTGTCCCGCTTGGCTAACAAAGTCATTTCCTCGCTTCTGTGAGATGAAAAGTTTTGTGTTTCGCACGAATGCAATATTATTTGCGTCTCGTGCTTCTGAATACCTCGCTACGCTCAGGTTTCCTTTTTTTGAACCACTCGCTACGCTCGTGGCTCAATTTTAGAAACCTTCGCTAGCTCGGTTTTCAATACAAGCACTCGCCGCAAACAATAATTTTGCATTCTTGCATAACAAATAACTATTTCATCTCCCACGCTCGGAAAGTTTGCTGTTACTAGTAACTTACGATCGTGTAAAGGCCGGATTTAAACTATCTGAACTTTTGTGCGCTTCGAAATTTGAACGCGACGCCGGGACAGTCTTTCCCGCGCCCTATGGTTTTGAAAAAGAAAAAAACACTGGCGGTTTAAGTAGATGCCAGATCCCAATGGAAAATAAAACCTCATTCATAGTTCGTTTACACGCGTATTTCAGCGAAAGCGATTGTTCGTGCCCATTCTCTATACAAAACTGTGAATGTAAATGGTGCATCTTTTAAAAAGGTAAAGTCACGGAATATAACATTCAGAAACACGGTTTCTTCTTATAGTCTTTTCAATATTTTGTACACATATTTATTTTATAATACCAGTAAATAAAAAAAATATGCTTCGCTTCTGTTTTATCAAATAGATAATTATGTTTTGGTTTGTTAAATACATTTTTTTAAACGATATTACTAATTTAATTTTTTTACTCCTAGAATTTTTTAATTTATATGGTAAAAGTTCAGAATGCACCCGGAAAAAAAAACATTATTTTATTTACATTATTTTTGTGTCTGGATAAATAAACTTCAGGAAATTATTAATAAAACGAATGGTTTTAATACCAACGAAGCTCAAAACTTTAGTGCGGTAGCCGTAACTACAGTAAAATATGCTTTTAAAAGGAACTTATTTGACTCACCTGTTTTGCCTGTAAGTAGTTGTCTATAGAGTTTTTCCCGCTTGGCTAACAAAATCATTTCCTCGCTTCTGTGAGATGAAAAGTTTTGTGTTTCGCACGAATGCAATATTATTTTCGTCTCGTGCTTCTGAATACCTCGCTACGCTCAGGTTTCTTTTTTTGAACCACTCGCTACGCTCGTGGCTCAATTTTAGAAACCTTCGCTAGCTCGGTTTTCAATACAAGCACTCACCGCAAACAATAATTTTGCATTCTTGCATAACAAATAACTATTTCGCTCCGTTTTTTTAGCCACCTTGTAGGTACGGTCGGTCACAATCTCAGATACCCCATGGCAGCCCTTACCGCGCGCGGCATAAGGGCGCCAATCGAACAAAAAGGGGTATCTGAGACTGTGGCCGACTGTACAAGTTGTTTGTTTTAATCAGCCTGTAATTGTAATTTTAATGACTCGCGATATTCACGACATTCTACCCGCGACCACAGCAGCTGTAACGCGGCCAAAATGTCGGGATAAATATAGTTATTTGTTATGCAAGAATGCAAAATTATTGTTTGAGGTGAGTGCTTGTATTGAAAACCGAGCTAGCGAAGGTTTCTAAAATTGAGCCACGAGCGCAGCGAGTGGTTCAAAAAAAGAAACCTGAGCGTAGCGAGGTATTCAGAAGCACGAGACCCAAATAATATTGCATTCGTGCGAAACACAAAACTTTTCATCTCACAGAAGCGAAGAAATGATTTGGTTAGCCAAGCGGGACAAACAACCTACATAGAGGTTAGTGAAATGAGTTTCTTTCTTCTTTGCTTCTTCACAAAGAAGTATGTGGCGTTGCCTAGCAACGGTTTGTTGATTACAAATCGTGTCTCCTTGAAGTGTCATAAAATCAACAACCCGTTGCTAGGCAACGCTACAAGTTCCTTAGAGCCTAACCGCTCAGGCGGTTTCTGTAACAACGGTTACATGACGACACGGATTCTAAGGGCTGCTTGCAACTTGTGTTACAAAAAGTCACTGTCCCTGACCCACAGGTTGGTAATCCAAATATTTGATTGATCGTGTGACATTGAGCCGTTTCGACTTAGGTTTTATTTTTAGTAATAGCAATACTAGCTAACCAAGAAGAAAAAAAGGGTTGGCTAGAGAAAAACTACTCTGTTTTATCAACAGATGTTTATGCCATCTGTGGTCTTGGCTCGAGAGATTTACAACTACATTTTTGCAGTAAAATCCATGCCGTAAGTGATTTTATTTGCTTAATTATACTAGTGTATACTACGGCAAACAATACTCATAGCTTACATACAGAAACTTTAGTATAAAAGTTTGATTTAACTTGATTTGTAAGTTCACCCCACCCGTTGAGGTTGCGAAAGCTTTGCCTTGTTGGTTGTTCTACTAATCATTTCGTATGATATTGACCTTGAAGTGATAAATTACATTAGGTTATTTAATAGGTCTAATGTGTACCAAATTTAAACCAGGTGTAATGTTTATTTTATGCAGTATTCGTGAAAAATACCGAACATGGTGAGATTTGTAGGAATTTCGCTAAAATGCTGTAGGTAACAAGAGTAACATTTCGACGCCATTACTGGAAATTAAGGGTCTTTGCGCACGGGTTTACCATGGCACTAATTTTGTATTGAGTTTTGTTAACATAATAAAATAACAATACTATTATGCCTTAAGTTTTGAACTGATATGATTGGGTGATCGGGTGAAGTGATAAACATAATAATATTGTTTAATTATTTTACAAAAAAAATACTTTCCGTAAGCCTACTTTTTTATTCGTGGGTCAAGTTGGGGGTGGGGAGTTAACGTTTGGGCATATGCATGGGGGCAATAAGAAAGGCCTATCCTTAAAATTTCCACAAATAAAATATTTACCAGAAAAAGTTTTTGTAAAAAAAATATTTAATTTTCAACATCCTTGAACTTTTTTTTTGATGGGATAGGATTGAGTTGGTTTTGAAGCGCAAAAAAGATTACGTAACTTGGTACCGAGAAACGCACAATTTTATTTATGAGTTATGTTATGAGGCCTTAAAATTTTTTTTTTTCTAAATATTCTTTGATTTTCAAATTACCTTGTTCAGTATTTTATTCTAAAATAACCGCGATGTCCGCACACCCTTTAATAATATCCATATTATTATTTCACCACCATTGTCAGAAAAATACAGTTCTAATCATTCAATTATTACAAAAACTAACATTATTATGTCTATTTCAGAAGTTCCAATTGTCAAGATCGAGAGCGAAGCGGAAAACAGAGAAGCCGTCAGTGTTTAAAATACACGACTGAAGATCATAACTGCTTGTTAATAATGCAAAAACTATATTTTTTTGCATGTAGGTAATATGTAATTTTGACAAATAATTATTTTGAAGTGGATACTTTTTTTAATATTATCTATGTTAAGTTCACACAGGCAATATTTTTATAATAAAAGGGCATTTTAGTTTAAATTTTTACCACGTGATTTTGTATTTTTTTTTATAAATTAGCTGCACATTGTAAAGAAAATAAAACATATTAAAATATGTAAATTTTCCACGCCACCAATCGTCAAATTTAGCCTGTCACCTTACTAGATTTAGGTATGTGACCATTATATCGTTAGATATCAATATTTTTGTGCTTCATTGTTTTTTAAAATTTGTGTAGGTAAGTATTCCGTACCAATAATTGCAATAATCGTAAAATTAAACATGTAAATACAATTTTTCAGTAATTTATGGCTCCAATTCCAACTTCTGGAAACCGGGTACAAGTTTAAGCGAAAATGCCCAAAAACAACTCTGTTTCATGTGACATGTAACAAATGTTATTTATGGACTAATGTTAATAAAAACAACTTTTTTTAAGCACACCTAAGTAATAATTTTAGCTGAGCACACCTGTTGCAAAAATTGTACTTGCTTGTTCAGCAACATCAATTTTTAAGTTTTTATTTTATTTCGTAAGTAAATAAAATTATTAAATAATATTTTTTACTTCACTTGTATCGTTTAATTTATCTTTCCCCACACAATAGTTACAGTAACCAACAGATCAACCTACCCCGCCTACAACTCTATTCATTTGACGTTTGAAGTTTGACTTCGCAATGATTCAATCTGTTGCTTACTGTACGAGAAAATAGAAAACCCTAGCCATGCCCGTGACTCCGTTCGTGAGGGATTCGAATACAACTTATCCTATATGATATTCCAGGGTATTATTTAAGTATCCATTGCTATTATCCTAACACACATTTATTAATTCTCACACACAAACACACGCACCCACACACACTCACACATTTACATTTCTACACACTGAGAGGACCCTAAACGTGTACTACACATTTTTCTATTTTGTTTCATAGATTTATAAATTTAATACACTGAACGTAGGTATATTGTAAAATTGCTCATTGTAAGTTACGCATATTTATCTAAAAATATGTTTTATACGGAACACATTTTTTTGTAGCTATGTAGATCTACTTGTATAAATTTTCCGGACGGGGGCGCTGTTAGCTGAAATACAGGTTTACCTACGCCTAAGTTAGCAACAGATGTTACTATTATTTCCTGAAGAATATACCTAATAAATATTCTTAATTCGTATTTCTTTAATCTTGTAAATATTTTTTTCTGGTGTACAATAAAGTGTTCTCTATCTATCTATCTAGCATTTATTATTGAAATTTAATACCACACATACGAAGAAGCATGTGAAACCATTAAACATTCGACGTAGGTAAGTAATTGTCTCAGCTATATTGTTTTACAACGTATGAAATTCTGCGTCTGAACGGGGCCCTTAGTTCTCCATTGATCCTTAAGCGCTTATTGTAACAGGTGTGGCATCATATTATCGTGTTTTTGGGAACTTATTTCATTACCTTTTATCAGTTACTAGTTATCATGTGTTACGGTGTTGCAAAGATAATTTAAGAAGCTCTCTTGTAAATAAAACATCGCTTGGTTTCATGTAACGTACTAAGTATACTCTTTGTGTTAAGAGAACACTGAGATTTCCGTACTTGTGTTTGGGTATCGGCCTATAAAGATCGTTTTTGTGAAGTGTTTTTATAACAATGGTTGTTGATATAATTTACTAGAAAACGTGATTTGTGTACCTTTTTATCAGTGTAAATATTTTGAGCGCATTGTATCTCCTAACCAGTGAAAAAAATAGTTAAATCTCAGCGGCGCGGCGCTACAACTACGCGTAAAATCAAAATGTAACCAGACTTTTCAATGGTATGTATTTCATGTATTTATTACTAAGTGTAACTATTATTTGTATTACAATGTGTTTATATGTTTCCTAGGTTGAATTTATTCCTACAAACGTATACCCTTATATCATTAGATTAGAAAATAATGAGAAAAATATGCAACTGCACAGAAATTTTCAATAATGCATTTTCATGACCTCCTGCAATTTGTTTAACTACATAAATTGATACAATCTTAATAGTAATAGGTACCTACGCTATCTGTGTATTGGAATTAATCATGGCATTAAATCAATAAAGTCTAATGAGAGAGATATGATAGTTTTTCTGAAAACCACGCGCTGCGTTTTTGCAGTTGCGATTTTGCACAAATGCACCAGCGCTCAAGAGCCGTGCGGCCGCGAACGCCAGCGCCTGAACGGCTAAGGAGTTCCTTAGATTTCTTTTTAATAGGGCGTTGTGTTCAAATTTCGAAGCGCACAAAAATGCAGATAGTTTAATTTCGGATTTTACACGATCGCAACTTACGAGTAACAGCAAACTTTCCGAGCGTGGGAGATGAAAAAAAATTTTATTTTTTATTTTTTTATCGTATGTATATTCAACAATGTAGACAATTAATTCATATGTATATCTGCTGTTCCATACAAAAGGTAGACTCAAAAGGTAGAGTACTGCGCCAAATGTGTGAAACAGCTCATATTTTACAGCTCCAATTTTTTGCCAAGTCATACAAGTTGTTTGTATTGATACCCCGGTATGCTACAGCCTACACGCCTTAAGTTGGCGACAAATAATAAATCCGCAATGTGACGTCCCGTGTACATAGTTGCAGGTGGCGAGGTATTCCGGGTTCTCACGTGGCCGGGTCACACACAACTATTTAGAACCCTGCCACACACTTTCAATATTTCATGATGTATTTTTAAATAAATTTTCTTTTTTTTTAAAGCTACAAAACAGTGTGTATTGATTTTACAATATACCTAATCAATTAATTAACTAATAGATTGCGATTGATTCGCCAACGAACTGTTAAGCAGTTTGGCGAATATTCTTTTATTATAAACTCGATAAAAAGCAGCTATATTTTTAACAGATTTGAAAACAGGAGGAGGTTCTCAATTCCACCCATATTTTTTGTATGTTCGTTACCTCAGAACTTTTTTCGAATTTTGAAACCAATTTTGACGATATTTAATTCAAAATTCGCTTTTAAAAATTTCAGCGTATATTAAAAATCCTTTGAGAATCTTACTCATAAAATTTCTAGAAAACGACAAAACGGTACTTTTATGTAAATTCTCGATTTCTCGAATCAGAAAGCGTACACGAAAGTCCACTCTAGCACTTCGCAAACGTTTTGTAGTTGATCGTCCTAGTTTGTTAGTGGTTGTTTGTGTTACTTAGGTACACGTGTAATTTACTACTACAATTTACAATCTTGTCTTATTTGGTTAGTGTCTTCAATCTTAGTCTAGCAGAAAGTTCGGACTTGTGAGACAACATTGGGGGTTAACACAAATGGAAGCTTAGTATCATACACATACTGCCGGTTTCTGATTTGAGAAATTCGCTCAGCGAGCACTTAAATATAGTTCTGCCTCTGCGGATTTCTCACAAAAGGCCTTTGGCCCGGTTTCTGAATTGAGAATTTTGCTAAGCAAATACTTAAATAGCGTTCTGTCACGCTCTTTTGTGAGAAATCTGCAGACTGGACTATACTTCCCCTTTTTCTTAGCTAATTTCTCAAATCAGAAACCGGCGGTTTGGATTGTTTCTGGACAGCGAAAGTTAGGGGGCGTCCATTTTTTTCGTCAGGTGGTGTTGGCGATTTTCGACTATTTTAATGTCGTGAAACAAAAAAAAAAAAATAATTGATTTTGATTTTATTGATTTTGATATTTTTTTCTAACTTTAATTATTTAATCGTTTTAAAAGCGGTGGTACAGCTAGTGACACCCTAGCACCCCGTATTTGTTAACATACTTAAGGTTCAATTGTGGTAGGAAAGCCCAAATTTTCAGTTTTTTTCAATTTTGTAGCTAAACTGAGATATTTTTGTTGAGCATTTAACAATATTATGATGATTTGTTTTTCTGGTCGACCAACCAGTGGTAGGTACAGTCGGCCACACGCTAGGATACCCCTTTTTGTTCGATTGGCGCCCTTATGTCGCGCGCGGTAAGAGCTGCCATGGGGTATCTGTGACTGTGGCCGACCGTACCTACTGCCCAAAAAACTAGAAGTTCAGCTCAGCTGAATTATTGTTGTTTAGAATGAAAACAATACTATTTTATTGTCGTGAAACAAAAATCGTTGAACAAAAATATCTCAGCTTGCTACAAAATTGAAAAAACTGAAAAATTGGGCTTTGCCGCCATGCTACTTTCATTAACCCTTAAGCCATCTTGCAATTTCCTCTGCAATTATCAGCAAGGATTCTTTAGGTATGGACCTAGCTAGAGGCGTCGGTTGGTCTCGCGGAGTTGCAACTAGATTTGTTTTGAAAAGTCACGTTCCATTCCAGACTACTGGAAAACTTTTGCGCCATCGCCAGTTGATTTTGCTTCCACGATGCTGCGCATTTTAGAAAAAGAGACTAGCTGACGGACTCGGCCCTGTCCAATGAGTTTAAAAAGACACAAAAAAACAGTTAAAATGTTAGAGTCAAGTATTTTTATATGTTCAGGAAATCTTTTTTTTTTCACCGTACTTGGACTATAACGAACATTTCAAAATGCCAAATCGGTGGAGTCATTCTCAAATGAAGCGCTTGACAACGATAAATATTTCATTATTATTTTATTAATAACTAGTTCAGGATATGGCCAAACTATGTATTTTACTCAATGACATTCTAATACAAATGGACAACTCATAGGCGCTCGAAAAACGTAACTGCAAAATTGTGCTTAAATTCAGTGTAAGCACAATATTTTCATTAGACGTTTGATGACTACGCAGCTGACGACATGCCAAAATGTGGTACAAAAAAGTGCCGAAATAACACCTTGACGATGCGAAATAAAGATGGTGTGACCTACCATCGGTTAGTTAATATTATTTACATATGATACCAGGAGAAAAGGTACAAATTTTAAGAGGAAACTATTAAATTTTCAATAAAAACCATTGATTGTAAACAAATTTTTCTGTTTCTTTCTCTCCCGCGGGTCAGAAAGAGATAGACAAAATTATGCTTCAAGAACATAGTCAGAAAAGAAAACAATGGAGACTCCTTTTGTAAAGTAAAAATTCTAAGGACTAAAATTTTTCGCACAGTTCTTGCTCTATCCTTAGTCAGTTGAAAAGGTGCAGGCATTTTCACTAACATGAAAGTTCGACCTGCCAGTTTACTGAGTAAGATGATGGGATAGGCTTTAGTTAAAATAATATAACTACCAGGGGCTTAAGTCTGTAACACAATGGCGTGTCAATGGCGTCCCAATATAAGTAGAAAGACAAAACAGGGGTTTCCTCGTTTTTCTCCTACAACCAGCGAACTAGTCCTCTAGAATAAGAATCAGAATAATATTTCTTGTACTTACAACAAAAAAAAGGACCGACACAGCATGAATGAATCGTCAACTGGGAGCCCTTTTTGGCACAGTTGTGTTACAGACTCAGGCCCCAGGCCCCGCCACACTGATACACGAATAATTCAACCTCTTCATTCGGCAGAAGACCAAAGTCGAAGATATCTGGCTAGGCGGGAGTACCAACGGCCTAGAATGGGTCGAGGGTCGGTGTATAGACCGAAAGCTCGATGACATTGTCAAAACAGCGGGAGGACAATGGACGAGATTGGCATTAGACCGAGGGGGTTGGCGTGAAAAGGGAGAGGCCTATGCCCAGCAGTCGGCTTTATGGGTTGGATAAATTTGTATCACCTGGTTTTTTAAACTTCGCTGTTATCTAGAAGCTATCGAGCTATTCGAAAATTCGTAGAACAACATTTGTTGGAAATCACATTTAGGGGTTGACATGTTTCAGGAAAAAAGCTATTTACAAATTATACTTACCTGCCTATTTTTCATAGTTTTGAATATAAACTGTTTAAAATAATATCCGCAACATGGAACAGTTTTTTTTTCCTCATAACAAAAAACTAAAATAGGTTATTGCAGCGAACTGGATAACATCCGCTCGCTGGGTTATTGCTACTCCACTGCTATCTTTATTCAAATAAACTTCAAAAATCAACTTACGTAGCTTCAAACTGCGTGATTGATTCACATTTCCGCTTAGTGACACAATACATTTTGAGGGCTTGAAGTGTCAGCAGCAATGTAGAAACAAAAAGTCAGTCGAAGCATAATAGGGTGAAATTAGCGTGTGCCATGTTTCGACTTAGTTATTGTACGGAACAGTTTGTCCATTTGTATTGGAATGTCATTGATTTTACTTAAAATATATGTAAATGTTTGGTAGATACTAATATTTTATTGAACGAGCGAGCGAAGTTCTCCGAGTCTACTGGAAAAATCTGGCGTTTGTATGTTAGGGTGTATGAATGTAAATATGTATGTTTGTATGAATGTTCGTTCGACGATAACTTAGTCGGATCGTCATGAAATTTGGTAGGCGGGTAAATGAGACAAAGATATTTTTGAGATATGGGGTCGCTGAGATATGGGGCCGCGAGTTCGTAGTTCGGGGCAGTTTTATGTATCTTAATTGATTTAATCACTTACTGTAGTTGTAGTATAAGTTTTTTGTCTTACATTTTTGTTACCAGTCTTCTTGCTGTAAACGTCAGAAAACTTTTGTTTTTTTTCTACTACGCTTAATAATTCCAAGTGGAGTGAAACGAGAAAGATGTGAAGTTTTTGAAGCGAAAACCTTAGATACCTTTTAATATCTCTTCAAATAAGAATCATACATAACACAGATTGCACACTTAAATGAACTAAGTTATTATATTTTCGGCGAGCCATATGTCCAATAGTTTGGTACTGTACGTCCTCTGGAAGGTCGAAAGTCCAACTTGAAAGACGAAGGCACGAGGTTACGAACCTCAGTACAGTAGCCCGTAACGGCTTAATTCACGTAAAAGGTTACCAGCTCTACTTTTGATATGTTATTATAAAGTACGTAATTCTGGATATAAAATAAATATAAAATCTAGCAGTTCCTAACCCGCGGCCTCAATACAAACATTTTAAAAAGTCACATTTTTTCAATAGAAAAAATAAAATCTGTCTCGTAATATTCTACAGCCTCATTAGTGCCATGCGACAAAAAAAATACCATAAAATGTGGCTGTATTGTATACCCATGTAAGACTGCTTAAATCTTGTCATTTCAACTGTGTGTACGTACAGTCACATTTCATGGCTATTGAATGAGGCTGTAGAAAAATACGACACAAATTAAATAATAAAAAAAATTACATATGGAGGCGGCGGATTAGGAACAGCAAGACTTTTTATATTCAGGATTAAGTACTTTAGCCGTCGATAAAGGATAAAACAAGATAAAGCGCCAACTCTCAAAACGTATCTGGGACATTAAGTGCCCAAATTCTCTCTGGGCACTTAAGTACTTGCTCGTATTCAATGCTACACGAATACACTAATGAAATAAGGTTGACATTCGACTAAATTACGTATGGTTGAAATTAATTAAGTTTCGTATTATCATTATAAAAATATCAAATATCAAAAGGGGAGCCGGTAACCTTTTACGCGAATTAAACCGTTACAGGCTACTGTACTATTAGCATTATTTTATTGATTGTCTACTTACATAAAATAATTATTTTAATTGAACATTGTTCGGATGCCGTAACTAATTAAGCTAAATTCAAGAGTGCTTACTCTTGATAACCAAATTATGAAAGTGGCGCATATTTTAAAACAAAGTTCTCTGCTGTGAAATCTGATAATTGATTTTGAATGCTATTTCAGATTGTTTGAGTATTGGCACTCAATTTCGATAGTGATTTATTGGTGAGCTGTGGAAAATGGAATTGCCCATGAATTATACATATAACAATAGAACAGAAAACTTACCACATACTGCGGTTAGCTGCAGATTTGCAAAATGGAAATTCTTAGTGATTTTACTGAGCTTGAATTTATTTCGAACTTTATGAACAATTTTTTTTATGCTTTGTAAACTAGTAGACCAAAGCAATACATTCATAACACCATGATGAAGATGAGGTTTTTAGACATGACTGAGGGTGGTATTAATAGTCGTCTGAGATCACCTACTTGTTTCGATCTTGAGTCGACGACTATTAATGCCACCCTAAGTAACCGAACCAACGTTTTTTTTTACACCAGTACATGGCAGCCGTCGACTCGGGTTTTGTCTGCGCTTGCTATAGAGATAAGCTATGAAATAACAGGAAATAACAGGGTTTTTAAATAGCTTTATTCCTGAAACACGTCAACTGTTAAATTTGATTTCCATCAACTTTTGTTCTACGACTTTTCAAAGAGGTCGGCGCTATTTTTTATTTATTGCATGTTTCTTTCAAAGTTTTTGCTGCACGATCGCTACAAGCCGTAGAGAACATGTTGAATCTTTCTTCTTCCCCTCTCGCGTCTACTTTGGTGTGTCAACATTGTACATAATCTTTCATCTAAAATAAATTAGTTACAAGCTATTCTCAATCAATCTTTTCATTCTATCAATTTTGCATTTTCAACAATTACAACAATTAAAAAAAAGTTAAAATAAAATTGGGATTTTTTTTTTGTCGTAGAAATAAGTGGTTGGAAATCACTTAGAAGTGGATATGTTTCAGGAATAAAGCTGTAAAAATTGCCCTGCATAGACAAAAGAAAAGGCTTCCGCTGCCATCGTAGCCCGGCAGGGGCGAAATAGCTAGGAATTGAATCGGCGGTAATCTCTGGCATTTTTAAAACCTTTGTAGGGAAACATAAAAAATATGTTTTGATGGATAACAAAAAGATAGAGCACACCCTTTTGGGCGTTCCCGCAATCGGATGAAAAGAGCAACAAACTATTTTATCTGAAAAATCTTTTAAAGCTTAAGGCACAATAGGACGCACAACTACTTTTGGCGAGAATCGATTGCATTCGTAGGTTCTAGGATCGTAGGACCTCTCGCTGCCATTTCGATCATTCTCCATCCAACCATTGTTGTTTAGACGTGTTCTATTTTTGAATGTACGACCACACCAATTTTGCTCAATTATTAATTAAATCACGCTTTGATGCTAAAACTAGACTAGCTAGCTTTTCGACTGGCATTCAGGTAAATAACAGTGGAATAATTGTGCTGGGACATTATTGGTTGAAATATCAAAATGATAGTGAAATGTTTCATTTGAACGATGTCAATTTGTGCGGCTATTTCAACAGACCTACTAAGGGTGGCATTAATAGTCGTTGACTCAAGATCGAACTCAAGTAGGCGATCTCAGAAAAGTCAAATGCCAATGTCAAGCCTTGGATGTCAATCTCAAGGTAGTGTCTATTAATATGCTGACAGCTACTCAAGTTTGACATTAGCCAAGGCATGACATTAGCATCTTTGCCTGCGACTTTGTCTTTAAAAAACGCGCCTTTTCTCTTACGAATCCGTCTGGTATAACGGTAACAGTAAAACAACAACTTGATTTGTATTACCCCTTCGCTCGTCGATTAGGACCATTTGCAGGGATATCATTCATTAGCGAACTGTGTGAGGTGGAAACAGATTTATGCCAGTGCCGCGCAAAATTCTTTGGAGTTAAAGTGGAATGGAGTTAAGGCGCTGTGCATAAGGAATCGCCCGCGTATCAAATACACAAAAAAAAACGAAAATGTTCACATAGGTATCAAACCCTAGAATTAGTTAAGACCTATCTAAAACAGCCAGTTTCGTGTTAACATTCATAAACGTTTTGAAGATATTGTGCTTGAAAAAAAATAGGCGGCGCACTTTTTTTCAACCAAAATATCTAGCAATCTATTATGGATATCAACACAAAACTGGCTGTGTTCAATAGGTCTCAACTAATTCTAGGGTTTGATAATTATGTGAAAATTTTCGATTTTTTTAGTGTATTTGATACAGGAATCGATTTTGTGCATTTTTCTTTGCGCGCGGGCTAATTCACTATGCCCAGCGCCTTAAAGAAGATTTTTTAGCAAAAATAATATTCAGTAATAAAAGGAACAATTTATAATTCAAGTCAATAAATGTGAATAGTGTAGGTACGAAAAATAACATTGTCTTTATTCTTGTATTATTATAAAGGGCATAAACTGACATAAATAAAAGTAAGTGAAACCTTTTACTAAACACAAAATGTAAAAAATATTTTTATGATTAACAAAAAACTTTATCACTCACCGTCCCACGTAGTTTCTTCTAAATACAGAACACGTCCAAACATTTCATTTCATATGGCCCTCATCGCAGTACCACCACCATGAACACCTCCGTATCAAAAACACAATTTCAACCGTTACATTTTCAAAAGGAGCAAAACGAAAACACTTCGCGCGCGTAAAAAACACACTCCGAGGAAAGTTTCAAATTTCGAACGAGCGACGCTCGCGTTTGACTTTTTTCCGCGCAGTCGACGTTTCTGTTTTTTCTTATTGCTGTTTGGTAGAGAGGATAGTTAATTTTTTCGAAAGAGGTTTCTTGAAAGGTTTGTACGTGTGGGATATTTCGTTTTGCAAGGGACAGGGAAAGCGTATGGCCTCGACGAAAGATGGAAGCGGACTGAGGGGGTTGAGTTAACATTGTGGCGCGCGCAATTCTCCTCAGAATTCAGCATTTTATGGTCGCCGTCGTTTCAAACTTTAGCTTAGAAATGAGGGGTCTCCAGTGGTGTGAAGGTTGGTTAATTTGTTAACCGTCTTTGCAGCTTCTGTAGCCGTGGTGGAGGCAAGCTAACATCGGGTTTGTAGGCTCCCTATATTGGTTGAAGATTGGCAGATTTGGGCGCGTCAATTTGACGCTATTGCATTCTTGCCTTTGAGCCTTCAAGGCGTTGAGATTGGTAATAATACGGCTCTATGGTTTGCGAAATCGTGATCTACAACATCGTAAACACCCTGTGTAGGCTGATTGGTTAAGCGTGGTAAGGCGAGAAATTAATTATTTGAATTTAAGCTTTGCTTGCACACCGTTAGTTTTTTGAAAATGCACAGATCCCACCATTAACATTCTACTCCCACTAATATTATAAATGCGAAAGTAAGTATGAATGTTTACATTGATGGATGGATGGATGTTAATTTTAAATGTTTAATTTAGTAATATTTACATTTAATAATGAGAATATTTACGGTGCTTATCTAAGAACACTCGCTGGAAAACCTGCTTTCAAATATAAAAAAAACCGGATCAAAATCGGTTCACCCGTTTAAGACCTACTGTGCAACAGACATACAGACACACACACATAGCGGTCAAACTTATAACACCCCTCTTTTTTTGGTTGGGGGTTAAAAGTACTATCCAATGCAAAATATAAGCTTTTTAGTATAACTGGATACCCCTTTGAGGTTGAAAGTGTGAGGTTATATGTTATTTTGTATTTGTTATCGACGTTGTAAATTACACATGACTGTATGTATGTTTTATTCAGTCGTTCGTGCGTTATTGTCAACCTTAAAGTATAAACTAGAAAAATACAGAAAATACAGAATGTGTGGCTTACGTCACATACATCATAGGTACAGTCGGCCACATGCTAGGATTGACGCCCTTATGCTGCGTGCGTTAAGAGCTGCCATGGTGTATCTGTGACTGTGGCCGACCGTACCTACTGTGTCCACATGAGATTGGCGAGCAAATACACCATGAAAAATAGCAGGTTACAGGAAGGCATTGTAAAAGCTTAGAAATGGTAAGCCTATACCTTCTCTTTCTATAAATTATTGTCCTGACACCAAAGGCTGAACAGATGTAGTGATACTCGTAGAGTCAATATAGGAGTCTAAATTCAAAAAGTATAGTAAAAATGACTAAAATTAAAACGCCGAATGGCCATAACGCTGAAAGTCAGAAAGCCAAAAGATCATTAATTGAAAAGCCGAAGTTCTAAAGACCAAAATTCGAAATGCCACTTATAAACACTTATAATGCCTACGATCAAACTAAATGTCTTGATCTAGATGATGTAGAGTTAATTTTATTTATGAATTCAATGTACACTGACTCTATCTACATCTAATCTACGACAAAGAGCTTTGATAAATTATAGGTCCGAGCTGGTCCGGCAGAGATCTGCAAGAAGTACAATCAGTAGTGTTTGAATCAATCGGTATTGCAACTGTACTTTTGCACCGTTTTATCTAGAGCCAAGTAGGTATACGGCAGGAGATTTGATGGGCCGGGGCTGCCTTTTTTTATTGCATTTTTATGAACTACCTCGGTTCATATTTAACGAGCCTGGATGTAGAGGTAATAAAGTGTAAGGAGAATGTGTCAATGGTATTTGCGGAGGCTTTGTGATGGATACTGATTGATTACCGGGAAAGAGCGTCATATCTTAATTGAACTGAGAATCAGATTCGGCCGTAAAAATATTCGTAGAAGTTACAAGCTTTGTGAATTGGAATAGGTTTAAAACAAAAACAGAAGTAGGTACACACGACAGCACGTCAGAGTGTACACTTTTGTTGTAAAGTCGGCCGTAACGTAACCGAGTAGAGTTCGTAGAAAAAAAGTTGTTGGTAATCACATTTAGAAGTAAGGGTATTTGAGGAAAAAAAACTATTTAATTTTTTTTCTGTATAATCCACATTAGCTACGCGTCTAATCTGGCTAGGTCGTAAATAGCGTTACGTCTTGCAACTTAAAATCTAAACTAAATTTATGGGACGGGTACTGAAGGTGTAGTTTATTAGCCATTAGACTCTTGTACTGAAATTTCAATATTTTCTTCAACTGCACACAAAAGCATGGGAACCACAGAAGTACTACTTTCCTTTAATATTCTACCTTGTAAAGACGGTTCACTTGCTAATCGCGAAGGAAACATCGTAAGTAAATCTGCACGTTTTTGGCCGGGAATAGACGTCCCATTTTTTTAACCCATTGTCTGATCAGATAGTTTGATCCGACACACATTTGTATGAATCCGATGTAATTGGGGCGTGTGTTGAATGTATCTACACACAAATATATGGTGCAGACGCCTTCCGATAGTGATAGTTGAACGAGCGAGCGAAACGAGCGAAGTTCTCCGAGTCTACTGGAACAATCCGGCGTTTGTATGTTTGTTGAACGAGCGAGCGAAGCGAGCTAAGTTCTCCGAGTCTACTGGAACAATCCGGCGTTTGTATGTTTGTATGTATGCATGAATGTTCGTTTGACGATAACTTGAGTAAATGTAGTCGGATCGTCATGAAATTTAGTAGGCGGGTAGATGAGACAAAGAGAATTTTTAACTTCGAACATGAGCTAAATCGGTCGAGGGTTTGCTGAGATATAGGGTCGCGAGTTCAAAGTTCGGGGCGAACCACTAGTATGTATGTATGTATGTATGTATGTATGTTTGTATGTATGTATGTATGTATGTATGTATGTATGAATGTTCGTTCGACGATAACTTGAGTAAGTTTAGTCGGATCGTCAGGAAATTTGGTAGGCAGGTAAATGAGGGAAAGAGAATTTTTAAGTTCGAACATGAGCCAAATCGGTCGAGGGGTTGCTGAGATATAGGGTCGCGAGTTCAAAGTTCGGGGCGAACCACTAGTATTGGCGAGTATGACTGCTACTTGTAGAATCACTGGGTTGTTTAATCTTATCCGAATAAAATGAGTATTCGACACCCGAAAAAGACTTCTGAAGTCTCAATATTTGGCGCTGAGAACATTTAACGGCCCACGCACTCCTTCCAATGTGATTTGGCAATAAATATCGTACCTGCGTAGTTAGATTTAAGCACCCAATGTGTCACACTGTGAAGGTATTTTATACGCGACGTGATATACAGGGTGTTAAAAGACCGCCAACAAAGCGGAAAACCACGTATTGTCCTCATCATAAGGAACATTTTTGCCCAAGGAACTATGCCTGGGAAATCAACGGTTTCCAAGATAATGAGGTTCAAAGTCGGACTTTTCAAAACTTTTTTTTTGCAGAAGTGTATTCAGTATCGAGTTCTTAACATACCTTCTCAAGAAGCCATATCAAAATATGAATATTTCTTACAAAAAACGATGTTAAAATTGCAACCCGCAATGTATTCTAAACATCGGCACTTCAAGCTTAAGTGACATAAACTTATACCTACGCTTGCGCAATATGACTTCTGTGCGTTTCACGTCCATTGCGTAATAAAATATTTTTCAAAATTATAACCTAAAAAACCAAAATAATTTCCCAGCAATAATTTATCGGAAAAGTGCTTTGTTTTGGTGTCTAGTATGCGTGGCTTTCGGGTCTGTTGGCGGTCTTTTAACACCCTGTATGTATATCCCCTCACACACATTGAAGCCTCGTCTCTATAGAGAAAAGCAATATTTGGCGAATCATTTATCACAGTAACCGCGGTGAGGAAAATGAAACAGTTGAGACATTTCCTACAAACTAAGGCTTTTAAGTCTAGATAGATAGATAGATAAAAAGTTTATTTGCATCATGTGCACACAACATTATTGAAACAAATAGGTACATAGCAAACAATAGGCACAAACAAAAGCAATCTTAATACTAAATAATACTATTGAAAAATAAACCTTAGTGCCTGTGTGTGATCAAAGGTGTGAGTGTGAGCCACAGTGATGCAAAAGGGCCATAGCTCAGTGCATGGTATTTGCTCGAGAGCAAAGCACTGATTTTCAGCTATTGCCCGTCGCGAATACGCGGTCGCTCCAAGCTTACATATAAAAAAGAAAAAAAAAACTAAAAAAAAAAAAAAAAAATTTAAGAAGAAAACAAAATTAAATCCAGGAAACATAAGTCGTCTACCTACTTACTTCTTGCCAAGAAAAGACCCTCAGCTTCTTTGGACACATAATGCAGTTTCCCAGCCATATTCTAGAGAAATTGGGGCAGGTGAATGGCAAACGCGCCAGGGGAAGGGCACCAACCAGATGGTCTGATTCGATAAGGGCAGCGGCTGGAGGAAGCATTCACCGGGCAATTCATACGATGGAGGACCTTCCCAATGGAAGCGCGTACAACATGGTCGCGTTCCTCAGCCATGAGGAATCGATTAAGAAGAAAACTTACTTACTTCTTACTTTCTTTGGCGTTACAACTCTTTGTGCGTCTTGCCCTCCTCGACAGTTGATTTTAATTTCATTTCGCCTTTTTGGCCTTTTTTCGCTTTTAGCGATAAGACCGCCATTTGTACTTTTATTCTACAACTCTTGAACTAACGTGTAAAATGATTTCTTTTGTACAATAAAGAGTTACTTACTTGCTTACTTTTTGGGGAATTCGGGAATGCCTGTCTTGTCATTAAAATATTGTTTTTAAGAGTCAGACGTGATCACACTATGTCACTTTGTACACTTTATAAGGAATGTCGCTCCTCCCCAATGCTGTTGATAAGTAATCGTTGCAATACAAGGACTCTACTCTCAACATACAAAATAATAAGGAAAATACTTGAAGAGATTAACTAAGGCCTTTGCATCTACTTAATGAGATGATTTATACAGCGTCCAGTGGCACCTTCACTCACACTAGATGGGTGAAGAGACCACTCGGCGCTGCAGTGCCTGGGACATTGTTTTAGATGGAGTAGGCTTGCCCAGTACCTAAGAGAAGAGAAGAGAAGAGAGAAGAGATTACTCTTAGCGGTATTACAGCCAATATAAAATATCATGTAGGTACACAGAAGTAAAAATATGTAATGAGATAATTTTATAAAGCGTCTAGTGCAGTCTTTCCCAACGTGGGCGATAATGCCCCCTTGTGGGCGCTGCAGGCCTAAAGGGGGGCGGTAAGAGACCCAGAAAAAAAAGGGAGCGTTGTGTAGGGCTTTGGGGTCGATTTATAATTTCATCTACCTAGCTAGGAAGACTCTTAGACACCGACTGAGCTCTCGACTCGATAATTTATTCTTAAAGTGGGCAGTAGACAAAAAAAGGTTGGGAACCCCTGGTCTAGTGGCACTTCACTCAGACTAAATGGATAAAGTGACCACTCCGACGCTGCTGAGCCTAGCACATTGTTTTCTGTATACTGGGCTGAATAAGCTGACAGAATAGGTGCTGGGCAAGCCAACTTCTTCGTGGCTTGACACCGGGCAGAATCGTGCTTAGCAGGGTCGTATTGGTTTAAAAAAAACCTGGTGTCAAAAGTGTGATTCTAAAATAGTAAACTACCCGTCTATCATTATAAGTTGCAGGAGGCGGTATCTCTGTCCAATCAATGTCCATAGATTCCTGAGTAAGTATTAAGCAAATCAACAATTCTTTCTCAAATCTCAAGTAGGGGTCTCAGAGGCGGTACAGCATTGTTTGATCTTCTCCTCACGTCTGAAGACATTCTTCGCGCAGCCAATAAGACGGGATAAGGCAATATTTAATCGGGACATTTTGATTAGACTTTATTTAAATACTATCCGCTTAAAACCTATCGGACAGCACTATCATGGCGTGTCGATGGCGTCCCGGGGAGAAGGACAAAACCCGGGTTTCCTGGTTTTTCTCCTACAACCAGCGAACTAATCCTCTAGAATTAGAATCAGAATATTCTTTGCTGTACTACAAAAAGATTAAAAGGAGCATTAATAAATCGAAATTGAAGCCGTCAACTGGGATCCCTTTTTGGTACCATTGCGTTACAGACTCAGGCCGCTTTTTGTAAGGTTTTTAGGATTTCGTACTCGAAGGGTGCCAACCCTATTTAATAGAGTAATTTACTCCACCAACACTATCTGTCCATCTGTATGACTCTCCTACATCTTTATCGAACTTTTTGAACCGTAATAGGTTTCTAGTTGAAAGCACCTAGGGATCGTACAACCTTATATTTTAAATTGTAGGTATGACGGTAAGGAACCCTAAGTGCGCGAGTCCGACTCGCACTCGACCGATTTGTTGAATAACCAACCACTTTATCATTTTCATTCGACGGCAAAACTTTTAGTTTAGCATCCATATTTTTAACGATTTTATCTTTGTTTTCACTGTATAGGTAGTTCGGCGCATTTTAACGTCCATTTGTGTGCAGCTAACAAAAACATTTCAATACCGTAGTGTTTTGCGAGTTGAGAAAATTTACATTTCCCATTGAATTGGCTATTACATAGGGTGTTCTCTCCAACCAATAACTGTTTTGTTTTTGTAAATGTCTCACTAGCGAAGGAAAATATCGTGAGGAAACCTGCGGATTGGCTCCGCAGTCAACTGAGCTCAACTGAGCTGACAGGTGGGATGGCATACCTAGGTGCTGGGCAAGCCTACACCATCTAAACATGTTCACCCTTCTAGTTTCGTATTTTAGAATGGAACAGTATTTAAACCATGACAGGAACCTTTCGGAACACGCTGTATTGTATGATTTATAACCACCAGCGAATTTCACCACCATTTTCGCTGCTCAGCGGCGAATCCATAATCCATTCAAAGTTGCCCAACTCTATGCGAGAATCGGAGCAGGTCTTTAATCACGTTCAGAATTGGAAACCATAAATTGCAGGCCGTTTTTCCAACTTGTGCATTCTTGACTCCGCCGCTTGCCTCAGGAAACTAATTTAGGGATTCCCTACAATGGGGCGGCCAAATTATTCGCTTGTGGTACAGTCGGCCACACGCTAAAAACTAAGGCCTTTGCATCTACGTAATGAGATGATTTATACAGCGTCCAGTGGCACCTTCACTCACACTAGATGGGTGAAGAGACCACTCGGCGCTGCAGTGCCTGGGACATTGTTTTTTAGATGGAGTAGGCTTGCCCAGCACCTATACCATCCTGACAGCTAAGAGAACAAGAGGTACCCGGTTCGATTCCCAGTGTGGGCATGTATCTATGACTTTGTTTAATTTCAAAGTTACGTACATTTGTGAATTTGTAGTCGGCCACACGCTAGGGTCCCCCTTTTTGTTTGTTTGACGCCCTTATGCCGCGCACGGTAAGAGCTGCCATGGGGTATCTGTGACTGGGGCCGACCGTACATTCAACAGGTCGTAAACGTTGACATTTTCGTTGCGAAGTCGCCCGTAACGTGACTGAATAGAAACGCGTGTGAGGGTCGACGTGCTGTCGACTCAGTACTGGTCGATAGGACGTGCTTCTAATCTTTTTAACCTTTTGAAAATAAAAAAAACGACTTTACTGTTTAAAAGGTACACAACGCAGCACGTAGACTCTTACACGCAGTTTAAGTTCTCAGAAACTGTTTTTAAGTGAATAAATTTTGTTAAAATGTGGAGTCTGTTATATGTCAAGATAACCTTCTAGTTCAAATTTCACACTTATGTCTCTAGCGCTAAAAGCTGTCGTAAATGTCGCTGAGTGAACGCCTAATTTAATGTTTGATTCAACAAAATAGTATTCAGATTGATTACATCCCTAAAAGGATCATATTCCCCGAGGAATGGGGAATAAATTGATTTCTTTATCTCCTTTCTGTATAAATGGAGATACAGGAACCCGAATTCACGGAATGATAATATCTACCAAGTAATTTGTCAAAGAACACAACGTTCTCCAGTATTTGAAGTGTAGGCTTTCCCAGCACCTATATCATCCTATCAGCTTAGTCGGCCTAACCAACAGTATGCTTATTCTGCAAAAAAAAACCGCTTGGAAATACAGGGTGGATTTTTGAGACTGGGCAGTAAGGGCAGGTACCTTAACCGTTATAGTTACAGGAAAATGTTCTTAGGAGATCTTAGGAAAAAAAATACGGTCAGCGAAAAAAATGCTGTAATACCAAAAAATATGTTTGATGCCAATCGATCCTCTTTCATGTAGAGATCAAAAGAATCTAAGGAGCCAACTGAGGTTTGAGTACTAGAAATGTCAGAAATTTACAAAAACTTTCTCCATACATTTTCTATGAAAAAAAAAAAACTTTTTTTTATAATGCATTTCGATCCTCTTTCGTGTAGGGATCAAAAGTTTCTAAGGAGCCAATTTAAGTTTGACTACAAGAAATGTTAGAAATCGCGAAAAAAAATTCCACTTATTAAAATAATCTGGGGGCACGGCAGTGCCCCCGCCAGGTCGAGCGCGAAGCAAACACTGCCGTACCATCCTTTACTGGAACCATTTCGCCGCATTTTCAGGCCCCTATTTGAGAACCTCTGGATAAGACCAGAACGCAGAAATTTTCGTCATCTAGTAAGCTATAATCACATACTTAAAATCCAAAATTTCAAGTCTGTAGGTCATTTAGTTCCGAAGTTAAGCGAAAGCAAAGTTTCGCATTTATGACACACACTCACTCACTCACTCACTCATGATCATCATAATAGAACTAGTACTTCCCATAAACTCAGAGAGCTGAAATTTGGTACAGAGTTAGGGTTTAATGGCCACATAAAGGGAAAACTATAAAAACTAGGATAATCGAAGATCTGGAGTACCTGGTGACCCTGATAAGAAAACACAAGAGCCCTAATAGAACTAGTACTTCCCATAAACTCAGAGAGCTGAAATTTGGCACAGAGTTAGGGTTTAATGGCCACATAAAGGAAAAACTATAAAAACTAGGAAAATCGAAGAGCTGGAGTACCTGGTGACCCTGATTAGAAAACACAAGAGCCCTAATAGAACCAGTACTTCCCATAAACTCAGAGAGCTGAAATTTGGTACAGAGTTAGGGTTTAATGGCCACATAAAGGGAAAACTATAAAAACTTTGATAATCGAAGATCTGGAGTACCTGGTGACCCTGATTAGAAAACACAAGAGCCCAACCAAACTATTATAGATCGACATATACCGCCCTTACAAAAAATATTCAACTTGGTGGGCAGCTTCATTTGATGTCAAAAATCGAAGGTCTGAAGTATCTGATGAAGAACCCTCAGCTGGTCTCAGCTGTATAAGAGATTATGGTAATGAAGGGGTTCTACTATTGGTACATAAAAATATCGACTGTCATTGCAGAAATCCAGCGTAGTGGGACACATCTTCTAATTTAATCTAGCCTATAGCGTCCTACTGCTGGGCGAATGCCTCCCCTTCTGCTACGCATTATAAATAAAATTAAAGGAAATCTCTGGATAACACTAGACTGGCTTTTATACTTATACTTACAATTTAACAAGAAGAAATAGTCGAACGATTAACTTTATTCTACTCGAACATTACACAAATTAAAAAACTGTTTCCAATAAGAAAATCTAATGAAATAAATCAATATGCCCACGTTTCTACAAAAAGAAGTGAAATCCCACCAAAAACATTCTGTAAAAAACTAGCCAGGTCTCGATGGAGCTGCTTGTTTATCTCTAAAAAGTAATGAAATCTAGACAAAGTCGTGCGAAGTCTAAGGTTGCTTACTGCGATTTCTTTAGTATTATAGTTAATGTTGTGTGACTTGGCCATTGAAGGGTATACAAGGGTACAAAACCAGGTGCTCCATGACACCATTGCACCAATCTGACGCCAGAACCGCTTGTGTACCCTTCAACGGCCAAGTCACACAACATTAACTATAATACTAAAGAAATCGCAGTAAGGAACCTTAGAATTCGCACGACTTTGTCTAGATTTCATCTGGGGGCACGGCAGTGCCCCCGCCAGGTCGAGCGCGAAGCAAACACTGCCGTACCATCCTTTACTGGAACCATTTCGCCGCATTTTCAGGCCTTTATTTGAGAACCTCTGGATAAGACCAGAACGCAGAAATTTTCGTCATCTAGTAAGCTATAATCACATACTTAAAATCCAAAATTTCAAGTCTGTAGGTCATTTAGTTCCGAAGTTAAGCGAAAGCAAAGTTTCGCATTTATGACACACACTCACTCACTCACTCACTCACTCACTCACTCATGATCATCATAATAGAACTAGTACTTCCCACAAACTCAGAGAGCTGAAATTTGGTACAGAGTTAGGGTTGAATGGCCACATAAAGGGAAAACTATAAAAACTAGGATAATCGAAGATCTGGAGTACCTGGTGACCCTGATTAGAAAACACAAGAGCCCTAATAGAACTAGTACTTCCCATAATCTCAGAGAGCTGAAATTTGGTACAGAGTTAGGGTTTAATGGGCACATAAAGGGAAAACTATAAAAACTAGGATAATCGAAGATCTGGAGTACCTGGTGACCCTGATTAGAAAACACAAGAGCCCTAATAGAACTAGTACTTCCCATAAACTCAGAGAGCTGAAATTTGGTACAGAGTTAGGGTTTAATGGGCACATAAAGGGACAACTATAAAAACTAGGATAATCGAAGATCTGGAGTACCTGGTGACCCTGATTAGAAAACACAAGAGCCCTAATAGAACTAGTACTTCCCATAAACTCAGAGAGCTGAAATTTGGTACAGAGTTAGGGTTTAATAGGCACATAAAGGGAAAACTATAAAAAATAGGATAATCGAAGATCTGGAGTACCTGGTGACCCTGATTAGAAAACACAAGAGCTCTAATAGAACTAGTACTCCCCATAAACTCAGAGAGCTGAAATTTGGTACAGAGTTAGGGTTTAATGGGCACATAAAGGGACAACTATAAAAACTAGGATAATCGAAGATCTGGAGTACCTGGTGACCCTGATTAGAAAACACAAGAGCCCTAATAGAACTAGTACTTCCCATAAATTCAGAGAGCTGAAATTTGGTACAGAGTTAGGGTTTAATGGGCACATAAAGGGACAACTATTAAAACTAGGATAATCGAAGATCTGGAGTACCTGGTGACCCTGATTAGAAAACACAAGAGCCCAACCAAACTATTATAGATCGACATATACCGCCCTTACAAAAAATATTCAACTTGGTGGGCCGCTTTATTTGATGTCAAAAATCTAAGGTCTGAAGTATCTGATGAAGAACCCTCAGCTGGTATCAGCTTTATTAGAGATATTATGGTAATGCCCCTTCTACTATTGGTACATAAAAAAATCGACTGTCATTGCAAAAATCCAGCGTAGTGGGACACATCTTCATTTAATCTAGCCTATAGCGTCCCACTAGTGCTTCGCTCCGAACTATGAACTCGCGACCTCAGTTACAGATGTATAACTTTGCTTACGCCATTCGCGCAGGCGCGCGCGCGCTTTGCATTTAAACTATACAACCCCATATCTCGGCAACCCATCGACCGATTTGGCTCATGTTCGAATTTAAAAATTCTTTTAATTTAGTTTACCCGCCTATCAAATTTCATAACGATCCGACCAAATTTACTCAAGTTATCGTCGAACAAACATTCATACATACAAACATACATACATACAAACGCCGGATTGTTCCAGCAGACTCGGAGGACTTCGCTCGCTCGTTCAACAAGAAATAGTCGGACGATTAACTTTATTCTACTCGAACATTACACAAATTTAAAAACTGTGTCAAATAAGAAAATCTAATAAAATTAATCAATATGCCCTCGTTTCTACAAAAAGAAGTGAAATCCCACCAAAAACATTCTGTAAAAACTAGCCAGGTCTCGATGGATCTGCTTGTTTATCTCTAAAAAAGTAATGAAATCTAGACAAAGTCGTGCCAAGTCTAAGGTTCCTTACTGCGATTTCTTTATTATTATAGTTAATGTTGTGAGACTTGGCTGTTGAAGGGTACACAAGGGTACAAAACCAGGTGCTCCATGACACCATTGCACCAATCTGTCGCCAGAACCGCTTGTGTACCCTTCAACGGCCAAGTCTCACAACATTAACTATAATAATAAAGAAATCGCAGTAAGGAACCTTAGACTTGGCACGACTTTGTCTAGATTTCATTACTTTTTTAGAGATAAACAAGCAGATCCATCGAGACCTGGCTAGTTTTTACAGAATGTTTTTGGTGGGATAAAAATTTACATTTTGTACGCGGGAAAGTTTTTGCCGATTTCTGTCATTTCTAGCACTCAAACCTCAGTTGGCTCATAAGAGTCTTTTGATTCCTTGTGGTTGTAGTGTTGATTATTAAGTGACAAAGCTGATTTTAGAATTCCACTTGTGGTACACCATCTCTCTCCAACACTACTACAGGATGCACTCTAAGTCGATAGCGGAACTTTAAGTAGGCTGTCTGCCAATAGTGCCAATCACTACAAACAACTTGACCCAGGTGGCGAAAAAATTTGAGCGAAAAAAATATCTGCTGTTCCATACAAAAGGTCGACTCAGTACTGTGCCAAATGTATGAAACAGCTAATATTTTTTTCGCTCCATTTTTTTCGCCACCTAGTACAAGTTGTTGGTAGTGATCAGTAGACAGCCTACTTAAAGTTCCGCTATAGACTTAGAGTGTTCCCTGTACATTTATTATAGTGGCCCTTTTATCGACGGCTTCGGTCTTAAAAAGGGCTCACTACGTCCAGCAAACGATCGAGCTCGAGTGCCAGGACCTATGTGCGGTAGGTCTTGCCGCCTCGGCTTGCGCTTCGGTACTTTGCCAGTGGCTAGTGGTACGGTCGGCCACAACCTCAGATACCCCATGGCAGCTCTTACCGCGCGCGGCATAAGGGCGCCAATCGAACAAAAAGGGGTATCTGAGACTGTGGCCGACTGTACACCAATGATTTTGTGGTCGAGTTACGTTTCGTGAATTTATAGTGTGTTTTTAGCAGTAAGTTATAATAAGGATCTCAGTCAAGCTAAGGCCGCAGTGTTTAAAATGATAAAATAAAGCCAGTTCCAAAGCTAATCATAATTACTTAACTAAGACTGAGTTAAATCTTTGCTTTTAATTAAGATTTCCTTTATCAAAGCAAACTTTGCTCAAAGGAGTGAAAAAGGAAAAAAGCTGTATTTTTTGTTGGTAAGTATATTCTTTATCAATATGATCTCGAGTGCCGAAAGAAAGGCCGAAAACAATGAGTGAAGTTTCAAGGTTGGCGAAAGGAAATGGAATGAACGAAAAAAAAAAAACTAATGAAAACAAAAAGTTCGTCTTTTAAGATTGGTACCTAGTTGAAAAAAAAACCCCTTCAAGTATTGCCGGAAAAGTAGAAAATGAAGCTGGTCCATATCTAAAAAAAATATATCCGATACTAAGGTACTGTGTTTTAGGTACTGCATAGAATGGAGAAGCTGATATTGTCTTTGAGATTAAAAGTTGCTTTAATTGATGAGTTCAACGACCCCATCAAGTATGACAAAAACTTTTTTCATCTCCCACGCTCGGAAAGTTTGCTGTTACTAGTAACTTACGATCGTGTAAAGGCCGGATTTAAACTATCTGCATTTTTGTGAGCTTCGAAATTTAAACGCGACGCCGGGACAGTCTTTCCCGCGCCCTATGGTGTTGAAAAAGAAAAAAACACTGGCCGTTTAAGAAGATGCCAAGTCCCGAGAGAAAAAAGAGCCTCATTCATAGTTCATTTACACGCGTACTTCAGCGAAAGTGATTGTTCGTGCCCATTCTCTATACAAAACTGTGAATGTAAATGGGGCATAAGCATCTTTTAAAAAGGTTAAGTCACGGAATAGAACATTCAGAAACGCGGTTTCTTCTTATAGTCTTTTCAATATTTTGTACACAATATTTATTTTATAATACCAGTAAATTAAAAAAATGCTTCGCTTCTGTTTTATCAAATAGATAATTATGTTTTGGTTTGTTAAATACATTTTTCAAACGATATTACTAATTAAATTTTTTATCTCCTAGAATTTTTTATATTATATGGTGAAAGTTCAGAATGCACCCGGAAAAAAAAACATTCTTTTAATTACATTATTTTTGTGTCTGGATAAATAAACTTCAGGAAATTATTAATAAAACGAATGGTTTTAATACCAACGAAGCTCAAAAATTTAGTGCGGCAGCCGTAACTACAGTAAAATATGCTTTTAAAAGGAACTTATTTGATTCACCTGTTCTGCCTGTAAGTAGTTGTCTATAGAGTTTTTCCCGCTTGGCTAACAAAGTCATTTCCTCGCTTCTGTGAGATGAAAAGTTTTGTGTTTCGCACGAATGCAATATTATTTGCGTTTCGTGCTTCTGAATACCTCGCTACGCTCAGGTTTCTTTTTTTGAACCACTCGCTACGCTCGTGGCTCAATTTTAGAAACCTTCGCTAGCTCGGTATTCAATACAAGCACTCGCCGCAAACAATAATTTTGCATTCTTGCATAACAAATAACTATTGTAACACCCTTTAGATAAAACAAAACGAGCAACCCCCGTGCTGTTAGAAAAAAAAATAGGAACATAATTTTCCGAAAGATTAAACTGTTTCAACATTCAATGCAGTAATTAATAGCGGGACAGCAACTATTTGCCATAATAATCAATGACAGGTATTGCAAAATATTCACAACATTATTCTAATCCTACTTCCTACTCTATCCTACAGTTACTATTATGGATGGATGTTTGTTACTCTTTCACGCTGAAACGTCTGAACGGATGTGGATGAAATTTGGAATAGAGATAGCTAGACATCAGAATAACACATAGGCTACATATTATTATCACGCTTTTACAATTAGGAGCAAAGTAAAGCACATATCCTTTTTCTGTAGTCAACGCGGTCGAAGTCGCGGGCAAAAGCTATCAGAAATAAAGTCAAAGTCAAAGTCAAAATGTTTTATTCAATATGCCATAAATAAATTATTTACATTTAACGTCTAAATAGGTATTATCAAAAGTAAAACAAAGTATATAAATCAAATACCTACTAATTATGTCAACTTATTGTTAGCTCCCGCCACAGACTTTAGTGGCCTATCATCCCCCCGCCTATCATCTTAGGGGGAAAGAAGGTATCTGAAAACCAGCGCTCCCCGGGGTCACAATGAGGTTCCGGGGCAGCAAAAGCTGAGACACCTCCTTTTGCCTCACTGATCTCATTAGTTATAAGTTTCATCCTTTTGTGAAAAAAAATTTTTGAGGCAATAAACACCTTTTATCGTATCAAAATTTTTGTGAGGCAACAACCGCACATAAACCTTACAGGTTTCAGCGGTTGGCATGTAATTTATAATTTTAAGTAATTTATATGCAAAAAAAAAAAAATCTTTATCTTTATTTTACTATCCGCGTTGCCCATACAAACAGTGACATTTCAGACCTTACGCAAGACTAGTGCCCCTAGGGGCAAATCCAAGAGCGGTAGCCCTCATTGATGAAATCTTTCCATTCATCTGTATCCACAAAAGGTACAATTACTTGCGCTAGTTTTTGTGTCTATTCCTGCCCGTAATTACAGATACGCCACATTTGGCTCCGAAATAGGGTCTAGGCAAACTGAGGGAAAAGATGAAGAAGGATCTATAAAAAAACTAATAAAACTACTACAAGGTGTTACAAAAGTACCTAACTCTTTTTACAAGGTAATAGCAAAAGTTTTTTTGATAAATAAAATTGCCCTTTAACCGAAGTACCTTTAATCGAAGTAACCGAAGTTTTTGATAAATAAAATTGCCCTTTAACCGCAGTTGTTTGAAATCACATTTTAGAAGTTACCCTGTTTCAGGAATATTTTTTATTAAAAAAATACCCTGTATTCAGTGGATTTTAGCGAATATGGCACCTGGAATTTGGCGATTTCTTATCGTTCTTGATATAGGTACACTGCTTTATGTTGTTATCCAGTCTACGGTACTCTAAGAATTTTACTCCAGTACTACATTTCCAGGGCAACTATTGTTTGAATCTTGATTTTTCTAGTATCATAGAGGCACGCATAGAAACCAATATATCAGGGCACCTTTAGAGACGATTCGATGGCGAAATTCTCCGATAAATCGGGTTTGTTCATACTCTAACGGCGTGTATCTATTGTCCAACCACTATTGTGTCGCGTTATATGCTGTTTAATGGACAAACGGCCAAATGAACCGTCGTACACAGGTACGTATTAAGGGATGATACCCTTGAAGGGAAGAAAAACTTAAAAACAATACTGATCAGTAAAAACTTTTTGGCGTGAAAGGTAAAAGCCTATAAACAGCAGTAGGCAAATGTGGGCTGAAAATGATGAAAAACTTAATCAATCAATCAATTAAGGATCTTGGCCTTCATAGCCGAAAGACGCCAGCTTTCTCTGATAACTCCCTCCATTCATCCAACTGGAGCTCGCACTGGTCTCTCTTTACCGCGTCTTACCAACGATATTATTTTGGTGACGTTCGACCGGCCGACATAATTAAGCTTTCTTCGCAGCTTGGTCTTCTCCCATTCTCTCGATGTGGCTGAGGCCCGGTTTCCGAATTAAGAATTTTATTAAGCAAATACTTACGTATCGCTCTGTCGCACTCTTTTGTGAGAAATCTGCAGAGACAGAACGATACTTACCTATTTACTATGCAGAGACAGAACGATACTTACCTATGTGAATTTCTCAATTCAGAAATCGGCAGTGAGCCAGCGAGGTTGCGGATCTTTAGGGTGGTAGGAGGGGGCAAGGTGTCACCACACTACTTACATGTTCTTATTTCTCAATTTAAAGGTTTGTTTAGTCCACTAGAATAATGTTGCCTCACAAGAAAGAAGGAAAGATATGCGGAGGTGACTGACAACCTTCGTTTGGAGAAGTTGTTTGAAGAAGTTTGGCACTAAATATAATTTACTTAACAGTCATTTCACTGATCCGTATTTAGTGAAGCCGGTCAAATCATTTCAGCTAGGTAATAATATTTAGAAAATGACTCACTATACATCATATTTTGATGGCGCAGTGAATAACAATATTTGAGTTTGAGTTTGGACCCCTCTCTCCCGACCTAGATCCCGCCCTGCCTCTCAGTATATTCCATTAGACTGCCCATTGTCCTGATTGTTTGGTCGCGGGCGCACAGTTAACATGCGACATTTATATAATTGTCCGTGTTTTGTATGACAATAAAACTGGATGGTTTTGTCCATCGTGTGTTTATTGCGGCTTTATTAAAAGCTGGTACGGTTGGCACTCAAAGGTCAGCGTTCTGAGTAGCTACCACGAGTGCGACGTCTGCCGGACGTCTGTCGTGTATCCTAAAACTATAGTAGTAAGGTTGTTTATCCAACTTATCACTTTCAGTGACAGTGACAGTAAGCACTCGTGGTAGCTGCTCTGATATAGGTACAACTAGCGCCGCCGATGGAAAAAAAACATCTTCTTTTTGGAAGCGATTTTTGCTAAAAACGAAGCATTAGGTTCTCAACGCGAGGCTTAACTATTTTTAGGATCTTAGGTTTAGATTCCAGTTTCTAGAACCTACGAATAAATCCCTTTACCGCCAAAAGTGGTAAATAAAGAATTTTGTGAAAGATAAAAATGAAGAGTTTGTAGCAAAAAAATGCATCCAAAAAGATGATATGAGTTTTTCACATTGGCGGCTCTAGTTGTGCCTAGGTTTGGGCCTTAAGGCTCGGTATAAGGCTAACTAGCGCCACCAATGTTAAAAAAATCATATCTTCCTTTAGAAGAAGTTTCTGGAAAAATCCTAAGATGAGCTTATGCGCCATGCTTTTCTAGATTTTTAAGTGTAGAAACCCTGTACGAAATTTACTTTTAAGCTAAAACATTTTCGATAATTGCCAAAAGCGGCCGTTTTTGGCGGTTATCGAAATTTTTTTAGCTTAACACTAGAAATTGAGTTGGGTACCTACACTTAAAAATCTAGAAAAGCATGGCGCATGAGCTCATCTTAAGATTTTGTCAGAAACTTCTTCTGAAGGGAGATATGATTTTTTCAACATTGTTGAAGGTCGAAGGACGGAAACGCCTAGCAACAGGAGAAATTAAAAACTCTACAACCAGGTGCTTGTCCTCAGGGTCTTTCCTCGAATCAATTTACAATAATAGTCTTTAGGCTTCGGCCAGAAAGATCAGAGACGGTGAAAAAGAAAGGGAGAAAAAAAAAACAATTATCTCTCAATTGCTTCAAAAGCAATTAATTCCTCCTCTTTTGCAATAAGTTGGTGCCAAGAATGGTGCGCAGGCTTCTACTCAGTAACTAATTCAAACTTAATGATTTTGTTTAGGAACGATAATTAATTATAAGATCGAACGGTTGTTATAATTTCTACACTTAAACTTTACTTTCGTAAGCACTGCACATTTTTTTTCTGCGATTTTTGTAATGACCAACAAGAGGATAATGTTTAATGGAATCGAAAGTACAATAACTTCAAACATTCGTTAGAACCAACGCTTGAAAATAAAATCGATCGGTCATTGTATCAAAAACGGTATGAAGTAATACAATTATTACTCGTAGGCCAATTCTTGCCCCACTCACCATTTTTTATCTAATTGAACGAGCGAGCGAAGCGAGCGAAGTTCTCCGAGTCTACTGGAACAATCCGGCGTTTGTATGTATGTATGTATGTATGTATGTTTGTATGTTTGTATGTTTGTATGTTTGTATGTTTGTATGTTTGTATGTATGAATGTTCGTTCGACGATAACTTGAGTAAATTTGGTCGGATCGTTATGAAATTTGGTAGGCGAGTAAATGAAATTAAAAGAATTTTTAAGTTCAAACTTGAGCCAAATCGGTCGAGGGGTTGCCGAGATATCGGGTTGTTAAGTTTATATGGGGTCGCGAGTTCACAGTTCGGGGCGAACCACTAGTAATATTATGAGTAGGTACCTACCAAAATATGTTTTTCTTGATTCCAAGTAGACCCCAAGTTCCAAATTTGAAATCAACTTTTTTTTCCTCAAAGACAATCGGCCGATAAAAAATAAGTAAAGGTTGCAAGATCGATGTCGACTTTTCTTTTCTTTTTTCTTAATTTAAATAAACCGACCAGTATCGTGCTGAAATGTTTATTTTTTTCTATTGTAATTTCTTTGTTTAGCACGAAAATGGTTCTGAAGAAGAGTGTGGTTTTACATTCTATTGTTATTCTGAAAAATAAAATATTATCAAACGAAAAAACAAACGTTTGTCGATGATTTGTTTTGTTTTTTAACATATCTAGCAGCATTGTATGATAGCACTTCTCAGACCTGAAAAAAATTACTACGTGTGGCGTTTTTTTAAGATATTGAACCAGGGAGTGAAGCGAGTGAAGTTCTTCAGTACCTACTTGAACAATAAGGCGTTTGTATGTATGAATATTTGTTCGACGATAAATGAAGTATCGTTGATCGGAACGTCATTTTTAATATAATATTAATCATGAATAAATTTAAAATACCTTCGATATTTTAGACTCAAATTAGCATATCTCATAAAAGGCTAAACCGATGTTGATAAAAAATATCTTAGAACACTCCCTAGAAAACCTGCTTTCAAATAAACATAATCGCATCCAAATCAGTTTATCCGTTTAAGAGCTATGGTGCCACAGACAGACATACAGATACACACACACACACACCCTCACACATAGCGTTTAAACTAATAACACCCCTCGTTTTGGTCGTGGGTTAAAAATAATTTTGAAGTTCGAACATGAGCCAAACGGTCAAGGGATTGGCGAGATGAGTAGGCGACATCTCGGACAAAATATTTTCGGACACTTTGTCCGAAATGTTGCTTTATTATTTTAATATTTTTGAGGCGACATCTCGGACACTAACAAATAAAGCTGTTTTGTACAGTCGGATAAAAAACTCCCTACGACCTTATTTATGAGGAGACTAATAAAAATGTTACATACCCACATGCAAATAATATCTTGTATACTCGTGCAGTCTTCCGGCAGATAGTGGTTTATCAAGACGTAGAGTAGGGTAGCGTTAAATCAATTTTATTCATTTTTGATGAAAAATTACTAGGCTTACATAAGGTGGTAGGAGGATCACCACCTCAGTTCTCACATTATTACGCGGGGTTAGTTAAGAACAAAATGATGTGAGAACTGAGTTGATTATCCTCCTAGCACCTTATGAAAGCCTAGTACTTTTTCATCAAAAATGAGCCGATCGCGATCTGAATGCTTAAATTCAGGCTTTAACTGTCAAGGAAAACGGCTCATTTAAGCCGCTTTAGCTATCCTAAATAGGCAGCTGTGGTAACGATTTTTCTCTGTGTATTATATTTGAATACCTATCTATCTGACTGTACGATACAGGTTCAATATTTTGAGAGTGTCCGAGATGTCGCCTCAAAAATATTAAAAATACAAAGCGTCATTTCGGATAAAGTGTCCGAAAATATTTTGTCCGAGATGTCGCCTACTCGGCGAGATATGGGGTTGTAAAGAGTTAATATTTTCGGCTCCCAAATAATTGGCCTAGTCAAGTGCAATCGTAACGTAACTTTCTTTGTTTATTTTGATCTGTCACTCAAAGTAGCAGGAAAGAGAAACATCTATAAAATCAAGAGCAAATTGCTTATAGAGATATTCGTTGTCTCGTAGGAAAGTTTGTACAATTCGATTGGATTGGGAGAAGTTTTCCTTACGACCCGAGATTGATTGGCGCCCTTCAAAAGTATCTTTCCCTAGTCTGTAGATAGGAATCTATATCGACGGTAGGCAGAAATAGCTGGAGAGCTGGTGAGCATTCCACTTATTTTATTGTACAAGGCTGGGAGTTGATAGGCTGATAGAGTAGACTTCGCTGAGTCTCGGAAAAATATTTTTTTCGGCCGGTCGCGCGCGCGCGGTTGTAAGTTTTTTTTTAAAATTTGAACCGGAATACGGCTGTCAAAATTAATCTGTGATAAGCGAAATTTGACAGCGGTTTTCTGATTCTTCTATAGCCATGCCTGTAGGCGCCATCTATCAAATGCTTTGTGAATTTGTTCTGAAAACGGCGCATTTAGCCTCGGTTTTGCTCACGGTTTTATGCCAAGGATACTAGACTCATAAAATAGATGTAGCCGTTCATACGTGTCATAAGGTTATAAGGTCTTTAGTTATTTAATTGTTTTGGTCCCGGCAGAATACCAGCGTTACGAGAAGTTCCACCTGCTTTGTAACACATGCTGAGCCGGGTCCATTTCACAAGCGCAGTACATTGGCATTATTTTGCTTTTGTTTACGTAGTGACCAACATGCTTACTTGTGTATTTTTAGTTCTTAGTATCATTGCACTGTGTTTTATCTTGTGAATAAATATCTTACTTACTTACTTACTTACTTACTTACGTCGTTGTACACACGACAGCATGTCAGACTGTACACTTTTGTTGTAAAGTCACCCGTAACGTAACCGAGTAGAGTGCTAGCATGTAAGGGTCGACGTGCTGTCGTGTGTACGTGTCCCACTGGCTGGGACAAAGGCCTTTTATCAGAGAAAAACTTTGGTATCACTACTCCTTCCCACTGCCGATTGGAAATTTTCGCGTTGAAGGTATAATGTACGAGTATATGAAGCGCTCACAGGTACTAGCCGTTCTTAATCGATTGGCAAAGTTAAGCAACAACGGGCGCGGTCAGTCCTTGGATGGGTGACCGCTAGTGGCAATAATATCTGAGCACTTCCGTGCTTCGGAAGGCACGTTAAACAGTTGGTCCCGGTTGTTGCTGATTAATGACAATCGTTAAGCCATGTCAGAGACCCTTTGGGTGGTCTAAAAACTCTGACACCAGGGGTGGCCACTCCCTCATACGATTACCTACCATGTACGAGTATGTATACCTACTACCAGGTTTTCTACCAGTAAGCGTAGCATAAGGCCGGGTTAGAGCGTATCTGTGGGTTTAAAACTATACGTATCTCAGTCTTTTGTTTGACGTAGAGCGAGATGGACAGAGTTATAAACCCACAGATACGCTTTAACCCAGCCTTATTCTACGCTTGCTGGTCTCAAAAGGTCAATAAATTTAACTCCAACACCTTAATGCTAAATAGCTAATAAATAAGCCCAAAGCAACAATATCTCTTTCTGGGTCCAGCCCCATCTTGGGCCCAAACAGTCCCGATAACGGAATTTAAATTTATTAGTCCACATGCGAAAAGGGTCTTTCGAAGGTAAGTAGGTAAGGTCGCGTAATGGCAACAGGCTTGAAAACCGGCCAAGGGCGAGTCGGATTCGCTTACAGAGGGTTCGGTACACCGCCATAAAATTGAAAAAGTCTTGTTATACGGACTCTCGGTGCGTGAGTCCGAAGCGCACTTGGCCGTTTTTTGTTATTTGTTGTTATACTTTAAACTGTTGTTATACTGTAAGCCCTATATACACACCAAGTTTGACCTTTGTATACTTGTAGTATTACCGTTTTTGCGATAGAGCAAAAAGTATGAAAATACGTTTGTTATTTTTATTTTTTCTTTAATTTTATTAAATTATTATTGTGCCCCTCATTTATTTAGTAACACATATTCTGTGGAATTTTCAAATTGCTTCATATTATGGTTCTAATCATACAGCCAAAATAGGACAGACAGATCGACAGACGGACAGACATACAGACAGAAAGCTGCGGCAGAGTAATAGGGTCCTGTTTGGCAACCTAAAAATGGACGGACAGATAGACAGACGGACAGACAGACAGATAGCGGAGGCAGAGTAATAGGGTCCCGTTTGGCAACCTAAAAATGGACGGAACCCTAAAAATGGAATGTCGTATAAGTCTTAATTTACATAAAAATTACTGTCCACAACTTCGTGGGCATTGTACAGTCAGCCACATGCTATAATCACGATACCTTTGAAAAGGATCATGATTGATGTCGAAATTAGATAACTAGTGGTTTGCCCCGAACTATGAACTCGCGACCCCATATCTCAGCAAGCTCTCGACCAATTTGGCTCGTGTTTGAACTTAAAAATGATCTTTGCCTCTTGTTTGCCTCCTTTAACTGCCTACCAAATTTCATGACGATCTGACTAAATTTACTCAAGTTATCGTCGAACGAACATTCATACAAACATACAAACGCCGGATTGTTCCAGTAGACTCGGAGAACTTCGCCCGCTCGTTCAATAATCACGATACCTATGAAAACGATCATGATTGATGTCGAAGTTAGACAATAAGACCTTGGCTTCTGCTAAGCACTGAAGTTGGTCCAACGTTACTACGATGTACATTTCACGCGTTTTTCACATGCCCATTACACCTGGAGGGCTCGTAAAAATCTCTCCGCCTTCCATTCCGGCGGCCGGCGAATTATTTACCTACCGTTCCACCCGCGGTTGGATAGGCCGCATTTACATTCAGCCTCCTCGTTCTGCTAATCGCGCTGCTACTTGCTATGCTAGTATCATCAAGTGATGTTTTTCCAAAATATGAAACCGATATGTTTATAGGCGGGGGCCTATAGGGGGATATTTATTTATTTATTTATAGGCGGGGGCCTTTGTCTCGCACTTTTTTTTTGTGACTTGTGGTGGCCAGAGAAATTATATATTCACTTAAAACTAAAGTAAAGTGGGAGAAACAAAAGACATCTTTGTGGGATAACGGACGATGGACACAAGTTATAATAATAGTGTGGTGGTGTGGACCTGATCGAACGTCCGGTTGGCAGCCAGCAATTCCATGCATTGATGACTTCGAAATGGCGACTGGGGGAAAAATATAGGTACGCGTCGAATTGAGATCACTTAAGTTTTGAAATTGGTTAAAAACTAGGTTCACAGGACAGCACATGAGACTGTACACTTTTGTTGTAAAGTCGCCCCTAACGCAACCAAGCAGAGTGCTAGCGTGTAAGCCTTGACGTGCTGACGTGTACACAATACTAGAAGAACCTGGGGAAGTAGGCAAAAACTCTATCTCTTTCAGACAATACTGTAAAAAAAAAATTGTTGACCGCAACTGAAATTAATGTAAACACAGCATGGAACTTTACGCGACCTTGGCAGGATTTCCTGAAATTGAGATTAATGAAGATAATGAAAGAAGTGACAACCCTTTGAGATTTAATCATTTGAAAAAGGGCTGCATCTTAACTTTATAATAGAAAAAACAAAACGAGAAGAACTGTTACTCTAGCTGGCTTAAAATCAGCCGCCATAATAATATCGAGGTCAATTTTTTAATAGGTTCTACTGGGCAATTTTTAAATAGGTTTTATTCCTGAAACAAGACAACTTCCTAAATGTGATTTCCAACAACTTTTGTTCTACACAATTTACACTGGTTTTCATCCAAGCGATAGAGTTCAATTTAATGTGGGATGTATTATACCCACCGAACTACCGCATTACGTTTTAAATCACAATAAAAACTTGTCCCCACAGAAACAAAAGATATCAGCAATAGAACAATACGAAACATCATTTCGACCATACGTCTAATATTCGAATGTCAACCATATTGCATTAGTGTACAGTTTTACTTTAATTGCATGGACTACGAGCAAATAAGCTCCCAAAGGCAATTTGGGCATCTATCTTTCCAGACACATTTCAGAGTTCTATGTTGTATCTAGTTTTATCCTTGATCGAAGATTATACCACTGCCCCACTAAAGGTTAAACTTAATTTAAATTTGCAATTTCAATCACTCTGTGTCCTTAAAGCAATCTGCGCGATGACAGTTATAAACATAATAATGCTGAACCAATTTAATCAACAATCCCTTGATATAAAGAGTTTTGTTTTTTTCTCTTTTATTCTATTTATTGTGCCTCCAAATTTGTCATCGCGTCAAGAGATTCACGTCTGTCTAAGATAAGAGAGAACGGATGGTAGACGAAAAATGTGGTATTCTTTTCGCGCCCTATTACAGAACGTATGGCCACATACAGACGGAATTTCGGACTGATAAAAATTGAATCAGAACCGCATATTCCTAAGATAAGATTAGATAAATTATCTTGCAGTCTTGCAGTTCGGAAGTTACGTTATACCGTTGGTCCCGGTTGTTGTTGTTTAATAACAATCGTTAAGCCATGTCAGAGGGGGCGGCCTAAAAACTCTGACACCAGGGGTGGCCACATACGATTACCTACCTATATGCCTACCTATTTCATTTAATTAATTAATAAATAGGGTGCGATTGATTCGCCAACAAACTGCTAAGCAGTTTGGCGAATATTTTTTATTATAAATAATAATAAATAAACAATGAAAAAAAAAAAATTTTTTTTGTCAAACTTAAGTGACAGTTGTCAATTAAAAGCACTAAATGCGGAAGAGATCACCTCCTCTCCTCCGGCAAAGAGAAAAAGGAGTGTACTGAATAATTCAAGAGTTTTCATCGGCCGTATTATTTTGTTTTACAAAGTTGCCTCTCGCTTGGTTATTCTCGAATCTGTGCAATTTAAATACCGTTCAATTTGTCCATTCATCGCTATTGTAGCGTGTCTAATGCGCTTATTAAATGTTGTCCGAATTCAGCCAGTCTAAATGCCTAAGTCCCGTGATAAAGTATCTTTATCTTTATATCAAACACAGGTTGTAACCTAAAAGGCCATACTCTATCTGTCTACAATATTAGTGGCAATTTCATCAATCAAACGCAAGTAAAAAATAAATGCAAGCGTTTTTAGCATCTATCCAGCCCATAAATAAAGCCCACTGCCGGCCATAAAACATATTTTCCTTTTCACGCCAACCCCCTCGGTCTAATGCCAATCTCAGCCATTTTATTTTTTATTTAGTGAAGCTATGTACCAGATACAAACTCATCAAAATAAAAAGGCTTCTATTGTGTTCGAAAGAAAAACGTTGCTGTCACTTTGAAGAATTTGTTGCTTCATTACCCAATTGACTACTAAACTGATAATGATCACAGTTTGTTAAGTTGAAGGGAAAAACAATTTAAAAATCCTGTCAGGATTTGAAAATTCTCAAAAGAAGATTTTTTTTTCACAAATGGATGTTTATTTAAGGCGCCGGACACACTGCCCCGGAGTTCCGCGTTTCGAGTTCAGAGTTCTCAGATTTGCTTCACGAGAACTCCGCGTTCTGACCGCTTCAGTGTGAACGGTTACAAGCACCCCATCCATAAGAAAGAACGCGGAACGCAGAACTCTGAACGCGGAACGCAGAACTCCGGGCAGTGTGTGCCGCACCTAAAAACCGTTCGTCACAGAAGCTGTCAGAATGCGGAGTTCTCGTGAAGGAGATCTGAGAACTCTGAACTCGGAACGCGTATCTTATCTTATCTTATTAGTATGGGGCCAGGCTGAGGGCCCGGGACAGTTCGACCCAGTGGGATCTTTTGTGTCAACCCCATCCTTATTCCTGCTCAGGACGTACAAAGAACGAGGTCATAAGTTTTAGAACGACACCGAGAGGTTGAGGAACTTATGTTCTTCCGGTCTAGGATATACTATCCCGAGAAGACTCCTATCATGCGTTTACTACAGGGTGCACTCTAAGTCGATAGCGAAACTTTAAGAAGGCTGTGTACTGATCAATACAAACAACTTGTACTAGGTGGCGAAAAAAAATGGAGCGAAAAAAATATCAGCTGTTTCATACATTTGGCGCAGTACTGAGTGGACCTTTTGTATGGAACAGCAGATATTTTTTTCGCTCCATTTTTTTCGCCACCTAGAACAAGTTGTTTGTATTGATCAGTAGACAGCCTACTTAAAGTTTCGCTATTGACTTAGAGTGCACCCTGTAGTTAGAGCATCGCAGTCACACAGATCGTGTTCCATGGACTCTGGCGCCTCTTTACAGGCCCTGCAGTGGGAGTCATTAGACAGCCACGCTACGCTACTCTCATTGACCCTTAACATCTAAAAACAGACGTGATTCGTGATCCGTGATAATAGGCGATACGTTCAAAAGTCTATTGCAGTTTTGCCAATAGCTTATTGTTTGCCAAAAACGAATACACAGCTCTATAGAGCTCTAAAATTGATTCAGAAAAATCTCGTGCACGACTTTTCAGATTTTTTCCAATAAATAAAACAATCCAATCATATAAATCAACGGATAGAGCTTTATCGCTGGGGATAGTTTTTGAACAGTCACGGGCGTAAATCAACAATGCTTTTGGTTCATTATATGGACAAAAAGTGAAAAAAGAGTCAAGAGTTGGACTTAAAAATGCATTACAGGCAAAAGGCTTTTTTCAATGACTAGAAATACGCAAAAAATAAAATTGAGTTGTTGAAAACTATTTTTGAAATTAGATAGGTAAGTAGGTACTAATGAAAAGTAGAATTTTGAGAACAAAAATAATTGTAGATTGTAGTTTTACAAAGGCATTCTCATTTTCTAGAAAATGTTCATTCTCCTATAAATTCAAGGCAACTCCGACTTTATAGAGCTAATGAAGAGGTTTAGAAGGTAATACCTTTTAATCTTGGAATTTTCATTGCGATTATAAAATAAAAGAATAAAAATTGCACCAGGCAAGGTCATCATCGTTTCTATACAAAAGTATTTTTTAAAATTTAATGTAAAATGCAAATTGATCATTACTGAAATAATGTGTAGCTGGTAACGTTTGCAGTTGTTTTCCATATTTTCTTTTTGGGTTGAAAGCATCTTGTATGAAAATTGCGTTTCCATGGAAATACTTTTGCACCTACTAAACTATAACAATGCTTTTTCTATTAAATCACGGTTTTACTCACTACAGGGTGCACTCTAAGTCGATAGCGGAACTTTAAGTAGGCTGTCTACCGATCACTACAAACAACTTGGACCAAATGGCGAAAAAAATGGATCGAAAAAAATATCAGCTTTTTCATACATTTGGCGCAGTACTGAGTCGACCTTTTGTATGGAACAGCTGATATTTTTTTTGCTCCATTTTTTTCGCCATTTGGTCCAAGTTGTTTGTAGTGATCGGTAGACAGTCTACTTAGAGTTCCGCTATCGACTTAGAGTGCACCCTGTAGTAACACACACCGACAAATTACTACAGGGTGCACTCTAAGTCGATAGCGGAACTTTAAGTAGACTGTCTACTGATCACTACGAACAAGTTGTACTAGGTGGCGAAAGAAAATTGAGCGAAAAAAATATCAGCTGTTCCATACAAAAGGTTGACTCAGTACTGCGCCAAATGTATGAAACAGCTGATATTTTTTTCGCTCCATTTTTTTTGCCACCTAGTACAAATTGTTTGTAGTGATCAGTAGACAGCCTACTTAAAGTTCCGCTATCGACTTAGAGTGCACCCTGTAGTGAGTAAAAAATGTGCAGTGCTAACGAAAGTTTAAGTTTATAACAATGCTTTTTCAAATTGGTGTCCTTATTTTTTGCAGATGAAGTTGTTCTGGAGTTTCGGGTTTCATAATATGATCTAGGATATGAGTTTGTTGAGAGAAAGAGACAGTAAATATTCCCATTACTAAATGTAAAAACGAGCAATTTTCCCGCAACCTTTTGACGGTTAACGCATCGAGTGTCGATTTTTTTGGGAATACAGGGTGCACTCTAAGTCGATAGCGAAACTATAAGTAGTATAGGCTGTGAATACAAACAAACTAGTACTAGGTGGTGAAAAAAATGGAGTGAAAAAAAAATCTGCTGTTCCATACAAAAGGTCGACTCAGTACTGCGCCAAATGGATGAAACAGCTGATATTTTTTTCGCTCCATTTTTGCGCCACCTAGTACAAGTTGTTTGTAGTGATCAGTAGACAGCGTAACTAAAGTTCCGCTATCGACTTAGAGTGCACCCTGTAGACTTTCTGAAACGTAGAAAACTTGAAAGACGAGAACGAGAAACGACACAAAATAAAAACCTCCGTAAATAGGGTAGGTACCTGAAATTGGTCACATTTAATTATTCATCTGGATCCAAATGGCATCATTCTCATTGCGAAGGCTCATAAATATTTTATTTTTCGTCGTGGTCCCACCGACGGAATTCGATTCGGTAGCAAGTTTTTTTTTTCTAGTGCCACGTTAAGAGCGGTATCGTAAGGTCACTCTGACCCGGGGGTCTACCCGCTAAGACGAAGCCGATTACCATTGGCGAAAGTCGAAGTTCGATTTTTGAAAAATGTACATCCACCCAGTTCATTTTACTGCCACCCAGTTAATATTTCATAAATTGAAATTGGTCACATTTAATTATTCATCTGGATCCAAATGGCATCATTCTCATTGCGAAGGCTCATAAATATTTTATTTTTCGTCGTGGTCCCACCGACGGAATTCGATTCGGTAGCAAGTTTTTTTTTTCTAGTGCCACGTTAAGAGCGGTATCGTAAGGTCACTCTGACCCGGGGGTCTACCCGCTAAGACGAAGCCGATTACCATTGGCGAAAGTCGAAGTTCGATTTTTGAAAAATGTACATCCACCCAGTTCATTTTACTGCCACCCAGTTAATATTTCATAAATCGAAATTCGATTTTCGCCAATGGTAATCGGCTTCGTCTTAGCCGGTAGACCCCCCGGTTACAGTTACAGTGTCCGTCATATTGTTTGAATAAGCGTCCTGTAATTTTCGGTAAACATTTTTAAACTGACGGAGAAGTTCTATCAATTCTCAATTCATAAGTTCTATGGTGGAGGCATGCTTACTTTTTATTTTAATTTATTAATCAAGTATAGACTCTGTGTAGATTAAGTCCCACAGCATGTTTCTGTTTTTTCTCTAAATAAATTTAAAAAAAAATCAAACTTTCAAGCGTCACTAAAACTATAGTCACAAAGTCGGGTGTCACTAACCAAAACAACATCCTGTATATTAGAAGGGTTTTATGTGGATAGCGGGAATACATCAGGTTCCCAGTAGAGTGGCCACTACCACATTTAATAAGATTTAATCAATCATTGTGGAAGCACGGCCTACTATCCTAATTTCGATAGGTCATCGCAGGGCCCAAATCCTTTTAATCTTGTTGCACTTTAGATAGGTAGATAACGTGACTCTCTATTGTACACCAAACCGTACTTTGGCACTTCAGTGTTATATTGATAAAATAAAATACCTAAGCGGTTTAATATGACGTCACTTGCCGGGTACGGCTTGTCAGAAGTTTTTTTTAAATTCTGCGGAACGTCTGTATTCTTAGGGGTAGAGTTCCGTACCTTAAAAGGTAAAACTAAACCAGTAGGCGGACTTGTCAGGGTTAGCTAACTAACTCTGAGTTAATTTGACATTTCCATACAATTCGGTAGGCAAAGTTTTTTGTTCGAAAGTCCGTTATTGGCTTAACTTATCTTTTGACACTATTGAGAAACTAATTTAAATATTTTTTATTTTGGTCCAGTAGTTTTGTTTTTATGCGCTAAAATGTTTTGTTCCTATGACCGCCAACAGTATGCAGACCGTCGCGTGACGTCATAAAACCGTATCTTTGAAACGTTGTAAAATCCAAACTACTGAACCAAAATAAAAAATATTGAAATTAGTTTCTCAATATTGTCTAAAGATAAGATTAAGCCAATAACGGACTTTCGAACAAAAAACTTTGCGTTCCGAATTATTGGCCTTAGTTAACTGGCTTAGTTAGACGTGGTTAGACTCAGAGTTAAAGCCCAGTAGGACGCACAACTAGCTCGGCCTGTCTGTCTATCTGTCTGTCTGTAAAGAAATATCCTTTTTATAAACTGTACCTGCTATGAACTGTAGAGTTCATAGCCTCTGAACGATACAGCAACCGGTGCCACAATTATTTGAATCATTATTGCTTTATAACTGAAAATTAATTGTAATTATTCCAATGGTTTCTGGAGTCCCTTTATATTATTGATTGAATACGCGGAAAAACATTTATGTGAGGTAGCGGAGGCGATAAATTATGCTTCTACACACGACAGCACGTAGACGCTTACACTTTCGTTGCAAAGTCGCCCGTAACGTGAGTGAATAGAGTACACGCGTGTAAGCGTTTACGTGCTGTATAGATTTTGTAAGATACCTCTTTTGGTACGATAGCCTTTCTTGTCTGACGTACATAAGAAAGGCTACCCATTTGTAACTGTGTAAAGTACTTAGGTAGTTAGTGGTTAAAAAATGTACTTAAAAAAAAATGGAAGGACTTATAGTAACTCTATGGTGCCAAAAAGGGAGGCAATAAATATACTGTTGTTTGTATTTGATCAGTATCGAATTGTACACACGACAGCACGTCAGAGTGTACACTTTTGTTGTAAATTCGCCCGTAACCTAACCGAGTAGAGTGCTAGTGTGTAAGGGTCGATGTGCTGTCGTGTGTACACTGTAGTTACGATATTAGGATATGAGTACCCACTAAAGAGACAAATCTCGTCATACCTAGTAGCCTCCCAACGGGCTATTTGCCTTAATTTCACTAAGTTTGATTTATGGCACATAATTTACGTAACAATAAAGATAAACGCGGCCCTCCGGCGCTTCGCACTCCAAAGTAATCGGTATTTGGCTCGAACAAAAAAAATATAAATTGCAAAACGAAAAAGTTAGATGCGGACTCAAAAATTTACAAAAGGTGATAATATAAACCATAACTTTACTATACCAAACATTTTGACCAGAAAGAAGTATTGTGTGAATTTTTGAATTTTTATATTGGATGTTTTTTTTTGATAAATCACAGGGGTGCTATACAGGGTGTTAAAAGACCGCCAACAAAGCGGGAAACCACGTATGGTCCTCATCATATTGAAATATTTTGCCCAAGGAACTATGCCTGGGAAATCAACGGTTTCCGAAATAATGAGGTTCAAAGTCGGACTTTTCGAAAATTTTTTTTACACATTTGTGCTCAGTATTTAGTACTTTACATTTCTTCTCAAGAAGCCATAACAAAATTTTGAATATTTCTTGCATAAAACGACGTTAAAATTGCAACCCGCAATGTATTCTTAACATTGGCACCTCGAGCGTAAGTATCAAAAGTTAATGTCAACGCTTACGCAATATGACTTCTCTGAGTTACACTTCCATTGCATGATTAGCTATTAATCAAAATTATAACCTTAAAAACCAAAATAATTTCCCAGCAATAATTTATCGAAAAAGTACTTTGTTTTGGTGTCTAGTATGCGTACCTTTCGGGTCTGTTAGCGGTCTTTTAACACCCTGTATATTATGTATTTTATCTCTAAACTCCGACAAAAAGAAATCAATTGTAGTAATAAGTATATCCTGTGAGTATATCTTATATTGTATCCCAGTACTTTTAATAAGTATTCCAGTACTTGTAGCTTTACTCGTACTTCTTTGGTTCCTTTACTCCTCCGTTTCGTCTGGGGCAACAAGGGCTTTCCACTTTTTTATGTCCATGGCTAGGGAGGGCAGCTCTGGCCAAGTAGTTCCCTTCTCTTTCGGTAGGTTTCCAGTCTAGGGCAAGCGGCGAACGAAAAAAACATGGAAGCATTTCTTCAAGCTAACCCATCCTCTAAAATCGGCACACGCATCTACTTGCGCAGACAGCATTTTAAACCAGTAAGGAAACAAGAAACTCCGTCATTGGTGGATAGTTTTCGCGCTATTGATGTTATTGGACGTGTTATACTGACAGCGTCAAACTGACGTCTTCTCTAAGTCACGTCTATCCAACTACTAAAATCTTGAGAGGAACCATGTGTAGACTCCGCCAAAATTTCTCAGGGCTAGTGAGATCTCCATGATTTCTTCTGCTTGCTGAGGGCAAGGCTTTTACAGTAACACAGTAACAGCTACCCCTGCTGAAACAGAACTAGTTGAACTAAACAAACTTTAAAGTTGCGTATAATGTACAAACGGGGACTGCTTATATTTACATTTGGGGCTAATTCTGCTAACTAACTGGTTTTAGGATCAACATTCCGCCATTTGCACAGGGGAGTTAGTGGAAACTAGTTTGAAATAATAGAGCAAAGAACAAAAGTAAACTTAGTTATTTTAGCAACAAGTTATTTTATGATAAAACAATGGTTTAATTAATCAGACAATCAGAGCAGCTACCACGAGTGCTCACTGTCACTGAAAGTGATAAGTTGGATAAACAACCTTACTACTATAGTATTAGGATACGTGACAGACGTCCGGCAGACGTCCAGCACAGCTTTTTCGCACTCGTGGTAGCTACTCAGACAATTTGAAAGTGTCCACTGTCAGTCGCGAACAGTTTCGAAGACATTATCAAGGCATATAGTGTTGCTTTGATAATCGCCATTTCTTCGAAACGCCCAGTTTGGCCATTAGATTAAATAACAATTTATATGTTGAACATAATATATCCTACATATTATGATAGATGGAAAAAAAGAAATACCTATACCTAACATTGCAATATTGTGATCGTAATCACATTTTCTACGAAATGATTCGAGATCGTAAACTGACTTTTTAACGAGCGAGTGAAGCGAGTTTTTTTTAAATGAAATTTATTATTAATGTGTCCCAAAAAAAAACAATACAAAAAAAAATACATTCAAGATTATTTGGTCCGATCGTTATGAAATTTGGTAGGCGCGTAAATTAAATTAAAAGAAAAATTAAGTTCAAACTTGCCTCAAATCGGTCGAGGGTTTATATGTATGAATAGCGCGCGCGCCTGCGCGAATGGCGTTATCAAAGATACACATCTGTAATTGGGGTCGCGAGTTCACAGTTCGGGGCGAACCACTAGCTTCTATTAAATCAACGGTTTAACTCGCTTGTTAACACAATAGGATCACTATGCAATCAATAAAAAAAAAGATAACCTATCAGTGTGAATCCAGCTTACACTTCGTTTAGTTATGTGTGTGTATTATAGGGGCATCTACATTATTACAGTTTTATTCATCAGGCTATAAATAAATAATACCCAAAACACTACCTACTCCGAATCATTCTCGCGGAGCAAAATAAAACGGCAACGAGATTCCGATAAGATTTCGCGTTTAATTATTCTCAAAGGAGGCTTTTACCCTTCGTATATACTTAGCCGCTCTTACTACTAAGCTATTCATAATGGCTAATTTATATGGATACAGAGTAGCCGGTGATAGGGATGGTCGACGGATACCTTCTGACCGTTTCATTTAAATACAGTTCATAGTTTATTGTGACAATTCGATGTTCATTGAGTGATCGGTAAGTAAAAAAACCTTCCTCATGTCAAATCGGCTACGCAATATACATCGAATTGTCATAATAAACTATTAATTATTACAGTTATATGAAACGTGATCAGAAGGTCTAAGTAGCTAAATGTCCAACAGCGCGAAACGTCTAATGAGCAGTAAGTCTGACTGCCGGTTTCTGATTTGAGAAATTCGCTATCTGCCTCTGCGGATTTCTCACAAAAGAACGTGACAGAACGATAGTTAAGTATTTCCTTAGTAAAATAAAATTCTCAATCCAAAAACCGGGCCTAACATAATAGTGTGACAATACGCGCCACGAAAGAAGAGATTTGACCACGACGTCTCCGGCACTCTTTCCGCCGCTCCCCGATGACGCCGCTGGTCCCGTCCGCACCTAGGGGGCTAATTCTGGGGAATCTTGGATTCGACACAATCATCTCGAAGGAAAAATCCCATGTCATTTCGATCTCGACTGCTCCCGAACACTCGAGTCATGTCGACCGAATAAAGCAAACATCTCGCAGAAATATGGTGCCTTAAGTCAAGAATGATTCGTGAGAATAGGCGATGTGACATTTGCCGCAAAATTAGGTTTTTCCTTCGCCGCTAAAGATAATAAATCGTCACGCATTGTACTGGACTTTTTGTTATTTAAACGTTGTCTGTTAATTCGGAAGGCAAAGTTTTTTGTTCGAAAGTCCGTTATTGGCTTAATCTTATCTTTAGACAATATTGAGAAACTAATTTCAATATTTTTTATTTTGGATCAGAGCAGCTACCACGAGTGCTTACTGTCACTGTCACTGATAGTGATAAGTTGGATAAACAACCTTACTACTATAGTATTAGGATACATGACAGACGTCCGGCAGACGTCCGGCACAGCTTTTTCGCACTCGTGGTGGCTATTCAGTAGTTTGGATTTTACAACGTTTCAAAGATACGGTTTTATGACGTCACGCGACGGTCTGCATACTGTTGGCGGTCATAGGAACAAAACATTTGAGGGCATAAAAACATAACTACTGGACCAAATTAAAAAATATTTAAATTAGTTTCTCAATATTGTCTAAAGATAAGATTAAGCCAATAACGGACTTTCGAACAAAAAACTTTGCCTTCCGAATTACCTACTTTTCTGTTATTACAAATTATTTTAGTAACGAAACGGCCAAGCCACATATTTTGACTTAGGTGTAGAGTTTGTGAAGTTAGGGCTTGGAGAGTTAGAAGCTAGAGTTAGCTCTACAAGACATTTGATAGCTTTTTCATAGTGCGATGTGTATGGTCTCGTCTTGACAACATTTTTTGTATTTTCTAAAGCACTAACCCGTGCTAGGGAACTTTTTACAAAGATTTTTTATAATGTTAAAAAATTCGCTCGGGACAGGATTTGAACCCGCAACCTTCTTGCATTCCGTGCAGGCGCTCTACCAATTGAGCTACCGAGTCAAGTTCTGTCTTTGCGAATTTTCTAACCTTATTGAAACTCGTCTTACGGACGATGGGGCGCCATCTAGTGTAATAGTTTGCACTTATCTACACTATCCAATGCCTGCACGGATAGCCTGCTGCTGCGGCCTGCACGGAATGCAAGAAGGTTGCGGGTTCAAACCCTGTCCCGAGCGAATTTTTTAACCTTATAAAAATCTTTATAAAAAGTTCCCTAGCACGGGTTAGTGCTTTAGAAAATACAAAAAGTGGTTAAAAACGTATTGTCAACATTTTTTACATGAAAATATTTTTGGTGGGATCTCATTTGAAGGTTGGGGTGTTTGAGGAATAAGGCTATTTAGAAATCGCCCTGTAGTGTCGTCCGACCATTGGCTGTTGGTCGTGCTGCTGGAAATGACGTATAAAACTTACTTCCTTCCAACGCTTTATCATTCCGAGACCGTATCGGCAAAGAGCCTTCGACTCACATCATTTCCGCGATCCGCAGTGGAACTTCAAAGGTGAAGTGGGTTTGCATCAGAAGGTCTAAGACGCAAGTAGTTTATGGCAACTTCATAATCATAACGTTTATTGCTTCACGTGGTAGTTTTACGTTATGATTATGATCATGAATTATAGGCCCATCACATGAGCCCTGTAAGGGTATACCTACTGCAATTCGAATGCCTACATACACTAGACCGGTAACTTTATAATAGCAGTGTTACAATAAATGTAACATCTTTAAAATATTGTGAAACTACCACATGAAGCAATAAACGTTATGATTATGATTATGAAATATGTATAGTCCCATCACATGTAAGGGTACTGCAATTCAAATGCCTACATACACTAGACTGGTAACTTATTAATAGCGGTGTTTATACTTAGTTATTGAGATCTGTGGCTTAATTTTACATAGTATAAAACCAATGTGAAATAATGTACTAGCTATAACATCAAACTGTAAATTCGCCTTCGAATTGTGTAAACTCTGTTATGTCATTCATTAATCATTTAGAAATAAGAAAATATTTAATTCTTGGTGTGCTTCTCCATAAATGCAGGTTTGCCGTCAGCTCTTGACGTGGTTTTATATTCCTTGCCAAGCGAAACAGATGTTCAAGGCTGGCTATCTCCGTCCATTCCCTTTGCTGCTGAGCCACGACTTTCTTCTTATTAAAATACTTATGCATGCATCTTCCTCTCAAATTTGCTCGTCATAATCACTAAAAGAAGTCAGTATCTATGGTGGCAAAGCACATGTCCTAGGTGGCTTAGAATTTACAGTCGAGGTGACCTTGATGTCAATGAAAAACATACAGGGCGTCCCACGGCTATGCCACATGGAGGGAAAGTACCTTGAATATTGTAGAAGGAACATTTTACTGAAAGAAGACATTATTTTAATTTAAAAAACAATTTAAACTGCATTCATAGATATTGAAATAATTTCATGGTTGAACCGGGAATCGAACCCGTTACATGAGAAAAAATATTACCCTGTAGTTTTATCATACCGATCGAAAGGCTTCATCATAAGGATTATTTTTTGCTAAATAACATAGTGTCAGAAATAAAAGGAAGATCATGAATTTAAACATTTTTAATGCAACATTAATCAATGTATCAATGAAAATCACACAAAAGATTAAAATTATGAAAATGAAACACATTTTTTAAATATTTCTTTATAATCAGCCAGCCGCATTGCGATGGACAAAATTTTTCGCGTCTTTCAGAATCAGAATCAGAATCAATTTGTTTTATTCAATATTCCATAAATAAATTATTTACATTGAACGTCAAAATATTATCTAAAGTAAAAAAAGGTATATAAATCAGATACTTATTACTATCTAATACTAAGTATCTAGCTACTTTTTTTTCTCCAGCTTCACTAGCTCTGGATACGGCTCAATTTGTTGCATACTACCAGGTAAATGTTAAAATTCATGGTCTTCCTTTTATTTCTGACACTATGTTATTTAGCAAAAAATAATCCTTATCATGAAGCCATTCGACCGGTATGATAAAAGTACAGGGTAATATTTTTTCTTGTGTAACGGGTTCGATTCCCGGTTTCTCAAGTAATTATTTCAATATCTATGAATGCAGTATAAATTGTTTTTTAAATTAAAATAATGTCTTCTTTCAGTAAAATGTTCCATCTACAATATTTAAGGTACTTTCCCTCCATGTGGCATAGCCGTGGGACGCCCTGTATATTCGCGAGATGCTTCTTGGACCGGATACCGTTTTGACGAGCTGTTACCGCAGAGCACTTGCGTTTTGCACCATCTGATACTAGCCCGGAGAAGTGGGGTAGTATTCTCGCATGGCCATGCGAGAGATCGACACGTCAATAGCCCCCCGCGCGATTCACAATGCGACTAATGAACACCCGACTTGGGGGCGTTCGCAGAACAATTTTTTTTTTTAAATGGCGATTTCCTGTTGCTATACATAAAATATAGAGAAGGGACACGTGAGCCCTTGAATAGGGGGCGCGCCTCCTGGTCCCATGGACCCATGGTTTTTTAAATCTATTTTTTCGGGCGATACCTGTCGAATTTTATTGCTTAATCATGAGTACATGAGTCTGTGAGACTGGGAATGGCTCGTGTGTCTGTCTGTCTGTCCGTCTGTCACACCCAATTTGCTCCGAAACTACTGAACCGATTTGGACTTTCGATTAATGTATCTTAGTAGACTTTGTATGAAAATCTTCCTATTACACTGTAAGGAACCCTCTCAACGCGAGTTAAACTCGCACTGGTCCAGTTTTCTTTTTTTTTTTCAAAAAAAGCTCAGTTGCTGACGCTCCATGATCAAGGTGCGAAGCGGGTCAAAGGCGCGGGAAGGCACGGATAGAGAGCGGCGGCTTTTAGTGCGATTGCTCGTCTAACGCCTTCAGATGTAAGGTGCTCATAGAGTAAGTACTCAGTTTGAGGAGACTCGACACTGCATTGAAATACTGACTGCTATAATTTTATATTTTGGAGAAATTGCTCGTCTAACGCCTTCAGATGTATAGGAGCTCATAGAGTTAGTAGGTACTCAGATTGAGGAGACTAGACACTTGCGTTGAAATACTGACTGTCATAATTTATTATTTAATTTTTTTTTTAAATCTTTACAATTTTATATTTTGGTGAAATCGAGCCGTCGACGAGCAGTATAACGCTGTGCACCACGCCATAGAACCGACTGCACCAAAAGACCGAAATTGAGACATTGGATAATATTGGTTTATGTTTTATTTAAAAAAAAAACTAATTACACGACTGCGACACAGCCCAAGCACAGTTTGGTCTTGTTTTTGAGTAAAAAAAGAGGCTCGTGGTTCAAGTCCGGACTCGAGCGAAATTTTCAGTCTCTACATCTTTGTGAATGTCCTGTCCTGTCTGCTTTTCCCTGCCCTTTGGCAGCACAGTCCATCCGCGAAAGCAAAGCCAAAGAATAGCCATAATAACCGCTACCTACACTCCGTCGATTACCTTTGTGAGGGGCCCACTTAGTACGGCTTAGCAAAGATGTGTGTGACAGGGTTTCCCAACCTGGGCCCGCGGTCATATTTCAGGGGGACAAAATGCACCGTCTACCTAAGAACTAGGAATTTAGTTGCTGTTAATGCTAAGCCTGAAAGAAAACATAAGGAAACTGGTTCCGTTATTGTATTTACTATGGGCTAGGCCGACTAAGCTGAGAGACCGGTATAGCTAAGCTGGACAACCTTAATGAGTTGTCGTTCACATTAAACATGTCCTAGGTACTGCAGCGTGCGAGTGGTCTTATCTTATATTATGTAGTGATTATAGGTGGCTAACCATTTCCTACCCCACAACAACACCGCATTTTATTTTTCATTGAAATTTAAGGAGTAAAATAGAGTTATTGAGTATTTTAAGAGGATTGAGGATTTTAATGTCTGAGTTGTCGGTGTACAGACAGACTTATGCTCAAAATCTGCTATGAGAAAATGGGAAAATATCGCCAAGTAAAGAAAGCTTGATTATTCCACACTGTGATGCACAACACCAAGTATAGACACTTCTTTAAATTATCATCCACGATAAGATACCAAGCAGGGGGAGTCCTGGAAGACCCAAATTAATATGGCCAGTGACAGTTTATTTGGTAGTTTCAAAGGGTGTTAGTAATAGCTATTTGTTTTTTGTTCAATGTGTATCTTCTATCAGTCCAGAACTCCTTGAACTTGATTGTTAACTCCTGACAGGAGACGGCACTATTGATCGAGAAGTGGGATCATGTTAACGTGGCTCTGGAGGACCACCGTTTGGATAGGTTAGAGAAACACTGTCCTAGGTGATGGCTTGAGAATGCCTCGAGTTTCTATAAATGAATGTAGCCTTGAGAACGGTTTGTAAAAGTGGAAATGGTTAGCGAAATCGTTGGTAATGTAACATAGGTTTGGACAGGAGCTGAAAGACAATGTAAGAAATACTTATTCTGAGTATTTTTACGGTTATTGTCACAAAATAGAGGATGTATTTTGTGGCTTACTCATAGTTCAAACAGGACAACCCGAATGGCATATTTATTTAAATAAAGAAATAATATTTTAAACATTTATAATAAGTTGAAAAAATTCACTCGGGACAGGACTTGAACCCGCAACCTTCCGCATACCGTGCAGGCGCTCTACCAATTGAGCTATCGAGTCAAGTAACTGTCGATGCGAATGAACGCATTGGGTGGTGTAGATTAGTGCAAACTAATCACACCAGATGGCGCCCCCCGTCCAGTTGACGGAGACTAGTTGAAGAAATTCGCATCGACAGTTACTTGACTCGGTAGCTCAATTGGTAGAGCGCCTGCACGGTATGCGGAAGGTTGCGGGTTCAAGTCCTGTCCCGAGTGAATTTTTTCAACTTATTATAAATGTTTAAATTATTCCCTAGCACGGGTTAGTGCTTTAGAAAAAACAAAAAAGAATAGTTATTTGTTATGCAAGAATGCAAAATTATTGTTTGCGGCGAGTGCTTGTATTGAAAACCGAGCTAGCGAAGGTTTCTAAAATTGAGCCACGAGCGTAGCGAGTGGTTCAAAAAAAGAAACCTGAGCGTAGCGAGGTATTCAGAAGCACGAGACGCAAATAATATTGCATTCGTGCGAAACACAAAACTTTTCATCTCACAGAAGCGAGGAAATGACTTTGTTAGCCAAGCGGGACAAACTCTATAGACAACTACTTACAGGCAAAACAGGTGAGTCAAATAAGTTCCTTTTAAAAGCATATTTTACTGTAGTTACGGCTGCCGCACTAAAGTTTTGAGCTTCGTTGGTATTAAAACCATTCGTTTTATTAATAATTTCCTGAAGTTTATTTATCCAGACACAAAAATAATGTAAATAAAAGAATGTTTTTTTTTCCGGGTGCATTCTGAACTTATACCATATAAATTAAAAATTTGTAGGAGATAAAAAATGAAATTAGTAATATCGTTTGAAAAAATGTATTTAACAAACCAAAACATAATTATCTATTTGATAAAACAGAAACGCAGCATTTTTTTTATTTACTGGTATTTAAAAATAAATATGTGTACAAAATATTGAAAAGACTATAAGAAGAAACCGCGTTTCTGAATGTTCTATTCCGTGACATTACCTTTTTAAAAGATGCTTATGCACCATTTACATTCACAGTTTTGTATAGAGAATGGGCACGAACAATCGCTTTCGCTGAAATACGCGTTTAGACGAACTATGAATGAGGTTTTATTTTCCATCGGGATCTGGCATCTACTTAAACGGCCAGTGTTTTTTTCTTTTTCAAAACCATAGGGCGCGGGAAAGACTGTCCCGGCGTCGCGTTCAAATTTCGAAGCGCACAAAAGTTCAGATAGTTTAAATCCGGCCTTTACACGATCGTAAGTTACTAGTAACAGCAAACTTTCCGAGCGTGGGAGATGAAAATAATATTTTTTTATTGTTTTGTGTCATTGTTTTGTATTAGTTACTATTATAAGACAAAATGGTTTTTAATCTTGTGACTATTCATAAAAAATATCGCATATCGATCCCAAATCGAGTACGATGGACGATTCCAAAAGTAGACGGTAATTCTTCGGACCACCAGGTTTCCTTGCTTTTCCTTTTGGGCATATTGAGGGGTAAATGTAGGTACAATAAAATATACTTACCAAGAGTTGATAGATGATCTTGAGTGCCTTTCAAATCTCTTTTATTGAATCAGGAAGGGCTTAATAAAATATTAACGGATTGTGAGAGCCCAATCGTCTTGTTTGAATAAATAAACTCTTGTATTATTAAGAATTCTGAAATAAAACGCAGGGTAGCTCGGTTGGTTGTACTGAAGTTTTTATTACCGCTATCAATTTCGTGATACTACATTCAAAATTAAAATAATCCAACATTTTAATTTCAATTAAGAATATCTCATAAATGGCTTCTACGTGAACCGATTTTAATGATTATTATTTGGTTTGAAAGCGTATACTTTCCATGTGGTCCCATAAAAAAATGGTCAAGATCTGATGAAGAACTTCGGAGATGGAGAATGGAACTCCTCAACGGACAGCAGGAGATCACTCCGAATCAGTGCTACAGTGTACCTTTTCACCAAAGAAGTAGAGGTACGCGAAACGCTTCAGTGAAAAGAAAAGAATGATATAGTTCATTTCCTTCACTGAACTAGTTCACTCTTTTAGTTCACAGTTCACTTATAGTTCATTCATAGTTCACAGCTCATTCATAGTTCATAGTTCATTCATAGTTCATTCACAGTTCATTCACAATTCATTAATAGTTCATAGCTCATTCATAGTTCATAGCTCAGTAGTTCGTTCACGTATCTATTGACTCACGGTAGTCCGCGAATGACAAAGGTGACAAAGGCGAGATGAGTTACAGAATTTTGGTTCTTAGTGTGGTAGATTTAAGAATGTTTCTTGAAGAATGAACTACGTGGACTAGAGTGAATGTGATTTATAAAGATTTACATAATTTTGGTTCTTAGTGTGGTAGATTTAAGAATGTTTCTTGAAGAATGAACTACGTGGACTAGAGTGAATGTGATATGTAAAGATTGGTAGTGAATGAATGAATGAATGGTTCCATATAACGAATGCATTCAATCGAAGCATTCATTCGCGAACTACACACCTCTTCAAAGAAGACGGTTTATTTTTAAAATTTTGTATTATTCACGAAACAACACCTAAGTGCGATATTAGAACCACTACAAAAGTAATTAGGATGGCATTAATAAATAGTCATGGTGATCTCAGAAAATAAAATCAATCTAGCTTGAGTAGCTGTCAACATATTAATAGATACTAGCTTGAGCTTGACGTTGATATTATCCGACTTTATGCTAGTGTTAACACATTGAATGCCAACATTTGTATGGAGTCCAATCCCGGTTCCCACCATACAAACCAGTCAATACGAGTATACTCGTAGTCGGCAACCATTAAATACACTTTTAAACAGGATGCCGATCCTACGAGTATACTCGTATACGAGTTAACTCGTATCTTGGCCTCTTGTATAAAAATTCAATGTACCCTTCATTTTATAAATAAAATAATAACTTTCCTAGACTGTTTATCCTATAAGTATTGCCCTTACCTCATCGCGGAATACATACTTTAATAACGTACATAATTAAAATGTCTTATTTTCGTCCTCGTCGTACTTTATCGCGTTCAGTAATCATAGAACACATCATCAAGTTCTGGTGAGGATTTTTCCGCTGGTTCAGGAGATGACTATGCTCCACAAGTGGGTGACGATTCTATTAGTTCTCGTTCGTCTATTGTTTTGGATGTCACCGATGCAGATGAAGATATTCTACCTCAAGAAGGCCCATCTTGTGATCCAGAAACGATTTGGAACTATCAATCTGCTGCGCCTCAAAAGTTCAGCTTCACTGAAATTTTGGCTTGAAAGTGAAGGTTTCTACGAAACAGACTACTGTTGAGAAGTTTGCCCTGGTAATCCAGCTTTGTGCGTTGTCAACAGTTTCAAAGTATATCACACTAATCCTGTGTATAATAATTAATAGTTTTTTTTATTTTATTTATGTAGGTATATTTTTTCTGTCAATAAAGAATCCTACTCATATTGTTGGTTTTATTTGTTACTAGTTGTGCCCGCGACTTCGTATGCGTTTTTACACATTTGAAATTTAATTTTAATTCGACTGTGGAGGAAAACTCAAAAGGAAGGTTTTTTTTTAACCCCCGACCAAAAAAGAGGGGTGTTATAAGTTTGACAGCTTTGTGAGTGTGTCTGTATAAGTGTTTATGAGGATGTGTCTGTCTGTGGCACCGTAGCTCTTAAATGGGTGAACTATTTGGAAGCTATAGGTTATTTTTTTTGAAAGCAGGTTTTCTAGCGAATGTTCTTAGTTATGTTTTGGCAAAATTGGTTCAGCTATTTATAAAATATAGTTATTATTTCTTAACTTGCGGTAGCAGGTCTCAAAAGAAAGCAATAGAATAAAATAGAATAAAAACCCTAATCTAAACAATACATTTATAAATTTAATAATAAATATGTATTGTTTACATTAAGGTATCGCCCGTGATAAGATACCAGGAAACTTAACATAAGAATTGCTTAGGAAGTAAAAGGGTTTATATGTATCTCCCTCGACGTAGAGTGGGATAGATAAAGTTATAAGCCCATAGATAAGGTTTTACTCATTCGCATGCTAAGCCAGCAAGCAAAGCATACGGCTAATAACTCTGTCTATCCAGCTCAACGGTAAACAATAGTTATTTGTTATGCAAGAATGCAAAATTATTGTTTGCGGCGAGTGCTTGTATTGAATACCGAGCGGTGTTAAAAGACCGCCAACAAAGTGGGAGACCACATACAGGGTGTTAAAAGACCGCCAACAAAGCGGGAAACCACGTATTGTCCTCATCATAAGAAACATTTTTGCCCAAGGAACTATGCCTGGGAAATCAACGGTTTCCGAGATAATGAGGTTCAAAGTCGGATTTTTCAAAACTTTTCTTTTGCAGATTTTATTCAGTATCTAGTTCTTAAGAATCCCCTGAAGCTCTGCAGCCCTCTCGCTCGCACTTTTCAACATTTTAATTGATTGTAAGAGAATGATTAAAACTTTGGACGATAAAATATAGTTGCAGACATAGATAATAAAGCTATCGACATGTGGACACACTTTTGATTTCATATTCCTACTAATAAAAGAAATATCACAGAACTTCGGTTAAAAGTAGTAGTTCAGTAATATTTATTTTTTAAACTATGAACGTGAAATTTAAAGTATGTCTACATTGTCGATAGCTTTATTATCTATGTCCGCAACTATATTTTATCGTCCAAAGTTGAATCATTCTCTTACAATAAATTAAAATGTTAAAAAGTGCGAGCGAGAGGGCTGCAGGGCTTCAGGGGATTATTAACATACATTTTCAAGAAGCCATATCAAAATTATGAATATTTCTTACAAAAAACGACGTTAAAGTTGCAACCCGCAATGTATTCTTAACATCGGCACTTCAAGCTTAAGTAACATAATCTGATACCTACGCTTGCGCAATATGACTTCTGTGCGTTAGGTTATCTATTATCGTTAGGCACGTCCATTGAGTGAAAAAATATTTTTCAAAATTATAACCTAAAAAACCAAAATCATTTCCTAACAATAATTTATCGAAAAAGTACTTTGTTTTGGTGTCTAGTGGTTTTCGGGTGTTGGCGGTCTTTTAACACCCTGTATAGTCCTCATCATAACAAACATTTTTGCCCAAGAAACTATGCCTAGGAAATCAACGGTTTCCGAGATAATGAGGTTCCAAGTCAAATTTTTTTTCCGGAAATTCAATTTTTTTTTCGGAAATGTGTTTAGTATCACGTTATTAACATATCTTCTTAAGAAGCTATATCAAAATTATGAATATTTCTTACAAAAAACGAAGTTAAAATTGCAACCCGCAATGTATTCTGAACATCGGATAGCTTAGATTGTTCCCAGAACCAGGACTTATCACGGTCCTAAATTTGACTGAAAACTATTCAGCGGTATTCGCGTGATGAGGTAACACACAGACAGACAGACAGACAGACAGACAGACAGACAGACAGACAGACAGACATAGACCGATTTTTTTGCATTTTTGTATTCAGTATAGTTTACTTAGTAACCCCTGCTAGTTTTTTTCTAAAAATATTCAATGTACAGAATTGACTTCGCTAGAGTTTTATTATAAGTATAGATAAGGTGCCAATCTATCGTCGAAAACCATTGATAGGACGCCAACGAGCATAGTTTCAATACAATATCCCACTAAACACCTACGACCATACTCGTAGTTGGCACCTGTGCTATTCCTTCCCTACGAGTTAACTCGTAGTTGGCAGTCAATGTGTTAATTAATATGCTGACAGATCTATGCTAGTGTTAATTAATATGCTGACAGATACTCAAGCTCGATTGATTTTGTTTTCTGAGATCACCTACTTGAGCTTGGGCTTGAGCTGACGACTATTAATGCCACCCTTTGTCTTGTTTTATTTTCCCGCAACGAAACAAAACGAAATAAAGTAGCGATAATTAGTTGGGTCCTCATCAGAGGCCTATGTTTATTCAGAGGCGTAAGGAGACGGGTTCCGTATGAATTATTCAGAGGCAAGAATACCTAGAGTGTGGTGCGCCGAGGCATTGGAGTGGCATTGGAGGGTAGTGGTTTACCGATGATTTGTGCTTTGATTTCTTTCGATTACACGGCGTCGATTAGACATGCGCGAAACTATCATGGCACCTGACATTTCAGCACACGTCCTGAAACATTACAATTTAGCACACGTCATGCAACACGACAAATCATCACAGTACAGTTCATTAAATTTTTACCCGACTACGCGAAGCAAAAAGGAGGGTTATGATTTTAGCAGCGTATGTATGTATGTATGTATGTATGTATGTATGTATGTATGTATGTATGTATTTATGTATGTATGTTTGTGTGTTCATCTGTTCCCTCGCAGAGCCTAAACTACTCGGCCGATTTCAACAAATGAGGTGTCGTTGGATTTGTCTTAATCACCCAGGTAACATAGGATAGTTTAATTTTCAAAAAAATCAAGATGGCGGCTGTGCTGCGCCCTAAAGTGGTGGACCTAAAAATAAAAATTATCGGATACCATCGTCATGGGTATCAAATGAAAGGGCTTTAAAAGACCTTTTCAAAAATGTATAACACATGTAGCGTCAACATAACAAATAGAACAAAAAATTCAAAAATGTGTTTTTTTTGCCCTTCTTGGTTCTATTCTTGGTGATCGTCCAAAATAAATTAATAAAAAGCTCAAAAAAAAAATAGAAGTTAAAAACTAAAACCCGACTACTAAAAGGCTTAAAAACAAGACCTGTTTATCCTTAAAATAGACTCATAGATAATTAATCGTAGTCGGAGGACACCACATTCGCATTTGATAAACCGATGGCCTCCGACTACGATTAATTATCTATGAGTCTATTTTAAGGATAAACAGGTCTTGTTTTTAAGCCTTTTAGTAGTCGGGTTTTAGTTTTTATTTGCTCCAGATAATGATAAGAAGCATGACAAATGCCATTTCAGCTCACTTCATTGCAGTACAGTTCATTCAATTCATTTCACCAGATTATATGAAGCATGAGCATGACACATGGCTTTTCAGCACACTTCATTACTGAGTAATATCTATACCAGATTGTGAGAGTACACGCTTACAAGAGACGAGACAATACAGTGTAATAAGTAAGTATGTTTACATTGGTGCGTTTACACGGGTCGATTTTTTCCGCATGGTTAGTCACCAATCGAGTAGCCTGTGAAAATTGAATCGCCACCTTACACGGCCGACCAAACTCGCAGGTGACAGAAATCGAATGGCGACTTAAAATCTACTGTAATCTCATGTGACTATGCATTTACGTGGCCGACTAAGATGTCAGGATGGTAAAGGTGCTGGGCAAGGCGACTCCATCTAAAATAATGTCCCAGACATTGCAGCGCCGAGTGGTCTCTTCACTCATCTAGTTTAAGTGAAGGTGCCACTGGACGCGGTATAAACCATCTCATTACGTAGATGCAAAGGCCTTACTTGTATGCATTTACACGGTCGATTTTTGTCGCCAGCCGCATGCGGTCGGTCGCTGTGCGACAATATTCGGGTTTTAGAAGTTTATATTTTAGTGTCCATGGGAACTACGCCTATTACGCCTAGGCCTAATCGTTAAGCCATGTCAGAGGCCCTTTGGGCGACCTAAAAACTGACACCAGGGGTGGCCAATTAACTTCATACGATTACCTACCTACGAGTACCTAAGCCTAGCACTGGAAAACCGCGCCACGTCTATCGGACTTCAGTGGTGGCACGGACTCTAGTCGCAGTGGTCTAGCCGAATTGCCATTTACACGGTCGATTTTCGTCGTGCTGCAAAAGTTGTGCGGTGAAAATTTAAGAAGATAGCAGCGTGGCGGGAAAAAAAAATTCACAGTTTTTTACATTTTCTAGCTAAACTGAGCTATTTTTGTTCAGCGATTTTTCGTTCGTGGAAATAACAAAGTATTCTTTTGATTATTGTAAACAATAGAACAACAATAATTCAGCCAATTATGTGTTCTGGTCTACGACAAGTTTTTTGGGCAGTGCCACTGCTTCGTAGACCAGAACACATAATCGCCTGAATTATTATTGTAGCTCTGTTGTTTACAATAATGAAAAGATTACTTTGTTATTTCCGCGAACGAAAAGTTGCTGAACAAAAATAGCTCATTTTAGCTACAAAATGTAAAAAATTGTGAATATTATGAATTTCCCGCCACGTTGCTATCATCCCACCTTAACGCGCCATAAGCACTTAGGTACTCCCTCTACGTCTTTCGTCCTAAGCCCAGTCATTTAACTGTCTAACAGCTGATTACCTATTGTCGTAGCGGCTCTGAAAAACAGTCCAACTTCGGGACAACTTGGACATGTTTGTCTGAAGAGACGTTGATTACCTGACAAGGCGTTCCTCTGGAGGTTTACTTTGAGTTGTACACAAGGCATTAGATCAGTGGTTCCCAACCCGGTTATCAACAAAATGCACATGTTTTTGGAAACTTTTTTGGGTCATATTTTTTAGAATAAAAATTGATTTTTTTGTAAAAAAATTAATAAACAGGACAATTTTATTCTAAAATGTTATTTCGAATTTTTTGCTTGCAAAGTCGCAGAACAAAAGTTATTCGAAACCACATTTAGAAGTTGGGTGTCTGAGGAATCAAGCTATTTTAATAAATTGCTCTGTACATGCAAACACTTGTGAGTGATCTGGAATATACTGAGATCGCCACCAGGGGCCGTTACATGAAAAAGGTTGGGAAAGGCAGCATAAGCTAATGCTCCTGTCAAACTTACGAGGTCACTTTGCTGATCGATATACGTAAACACTCAGTGGAATATAAAGTCCCTAGTTTAATTTTTATACTGGGCTACTATGCCCATTTTTTCTATTCCGAGACTATAAAAGTTTAAGCAAAGCTTTTTATTGAAATACAAATGCCGCCTGCGGTAAAAGCCTATACGGGGTATCCTATCGTGTCATTAGCGTTATAAGTTTAGTGTAGGTATTTAGGTAAGGTTGGTATTAGATCCACTAGCCTAGGTTACCTAATCCGACTGAAAATCTTTTGGGCCCTTCCTCTATCTTTCATTATTTTATATACAAGGTGTTACAAAAGTACCTAACTCTTTTTACAGGGTAATAGCACCCGGTGATAGGGATCACAACCTAAATATTTTTTTTGCTCTATGACGTTCCGTTAATTTTTAAATTAATAAAATGTGAACGATGTGGCGGGAGAAAAGTATTTTTTTAATATTGTTTTCATTGACTTTCACAATGTTTTAACAACTCAAAGCTATGTAAATACACCCACACGCACAAACATATTTTTAAATTTGAGCTAATAACAAAAACAAATAAAAATATGAAAATTTTTCAATTTTGAGGTTATAAAATAAAAATTGTTTTTTTCGACTTTATTTTACAGATTTGACATCCTGTTGACCAGTAGGTTACACCCTGTAAAAAGAGTTAGGTACTTTTGTAACACCTTGTATAACGAAACAAATGCATGTTATAGAGTAGATAGCACTTCACCAGAAGTCAAATGCCAAAGTTCTCAAGGAAATGCAAAAACAATAGAATCATTGAAGGAAGCAGCTAATTTTTGCCTAAATGGGACACGTTTTGAGATAAAACTAACCATCTGCTATGCAACTATACGCCACAAATGATGGGCATGATAGAAGAAAACCAGAAAGAAGGAAAATTATATGTATGTGTAACATCAAAGGGTGGGCCATGGGAGTAACGAAACCGCGAAAGAATTTATGATAGCAGCGTGGCGGGAAATTAAAAATTTTCACAGGATTTTTAACACGCTTTTATAAGCTTGGCCTGTATGTATGTATGTATGTGTGTATGTATGTATGTATGTATGTATGTATGTATGTATGTATTTATGTATGTATGTACGTATGTATGTAACGGAATCTTTGAGCATAATTTTTATCAATTTCCAGAAGTCTGATTAATTTGAAACTTTGCATACGTATCAAGGACCAATGACAATGCAATAATTTGATAACAGTTTCCCATTATACCCCTACAGTGCCATTATACAGGGTGGATTTTTGAGACGGGGCAGTAAGGGCAGGTACCTTAACCGTTGTAGTTACAGGAAAACGTTCTTAGGAGACCTTTCATAACTTTTTGAGATATTATGAACTGCATTCACAGATTTTGGAAAAAAATTACGGTCATCAAAAAAATGCTAAAATACCAATTTTTTTTTATGCCAATCGATTCTCTTTCATGTAGGGATCAAAAGACTCTAAGGAGCCAACTGAGGTTTGAGTACTAGAAATGTCAGAAATTAACAAAAAAATTATAAAACGAACTAAAAAATTAAAAATAAATAACAGTTTAAGAGAAGGCCTTTGCCCAGCTAGTGGGACATGTACAGGCTACATCTTACTTTTTTTTTTAACAGTTTAAAAAAACTAAAAAAACACGCTTTTATAGCTAACCGAACTAAAAAGTAGAAAATATTTTTTAAGAAAAGAATACTGTTTTATTGCCGCGAACGAAAAATCGCTGAACAAAAATAGCTCAGTTTAGCTACAAAATGTAAAAAACTGTGAAAATTTTGAATTTCCCTCCACGTTGCTATCGTCCACCCTTAAGGATGGACATAAATAGAAATCGGTGCTTACGGCTGAATGACAACCTCTAATGATGAGAGGCACTTCAAGAAAAAGAAGGTATCAGACAGTGAAAGCACTTATTCGACCTTTTATTGACCGTTTGCGTGACATGTGATAAACTACGCAATTTTTTTCAGATTTCGTACCAGAAGCCAGAATCCAACATTTATCTATCAAGGAGCCTAAAACAATTGATATAACCTCCTCCAATACAACGTAGAGTGATTAATACTGTCTCGCCGCTATCAAAAGTTAGCGCCGAAATTGTCAATGCGCCGTCCAAACTTAGACAATCAACGCTGAATCGAACACTCGGTACAGTCAGGGCCACAAGTCTATGTGGTTATTTAAACCAAATATGTTGCGGCGGCGGTGATTGGCAATTGGGTGGACTGCATGCAACTCGGGAACTTGGTGGACACCGGTGGTTTCTACGGGCTGCACAAGGTTAATTGCTAGGCTTTAAGTGACAGAGTGGCGGCCGAGAACTGGACGCCGATCAGTCGGAAGACCAGCAGCCCGATGGTCAGACGACGTTGTCACAGCGGCGCAGGGTCGTAAGAGGTGGCGAGAGGGGAAAAAGGCCTATACCCAACAGTGGGCAGAGATGATGATGATCATGAAGGCTTTTCTTACCACCGCCAAAACGTCATGATAAATAAGGTAATTGATTTTGCCTCAAAAACCCACCGCAATTCCACCCGTTTCGAAAAGAAGTATCTAGGTATGAATATTGTTGATGTCCTATGGTACAAAGAGTCTTTACAAGATCCCGCCACGCCTTCATGTCATCAGCAACTCTTCTGGCTTCGCTCCAACTCAGCTCAACGGCTCGCAGCTCGCCTTCCACTGATCGCTGCCATAAAAGTTCACGTCTTCTCCTGCTCCCTCGTGGCTGCCAATCGAAAGCAAAGTTTGCGCTGTTGCACTGTCCCTGGTTGGTTGTCAAGCTCTAGATTGGCTCACGATATCTTGACTATAAATGAAACTGCTTCTTCTTCGATATAACAAGACTGTATGATGAATTTAGCTTTATTTGTTGGAAACTAACACTAATAATGGAGATAATGAATTTTGGCCCTCGACAATAAAACAACTCGGTTAGACAACGGAATCGGATGTGTAATGGCGATATCACAAATTAGATAGATTGACATTTAACCATAGATAAACATAAGTTTATTTTAACATTCCCCCTTTAAATGCAATCCCATGAGTCGCGCACAGTCTTCAACCTTTGATGGGTATGTGGGCTTGGTCAGGATGTCGGCAACCATCCTCTGGGTTTCAATGTAATGGACTTCAATTTCCTTGGTTGCTATTCTCTCTCGCAAGAAATGATATCTTATATCAATGTGCTTGCTTCGTGCATAGTAAGAATCAGAACCTGCAAATTTAATAGCACTTTGATTATCACAGTATATCACTGTGGGACGACCCTTCGCGTCGGGGCGCAGCAGCGCTTCCAAACATCTCAGCCATATAGCTTCTTGAGTGGCAGAGGCTAATGACATATATTCAGCCTCCATTGTTGATAGTGCAACAGTGGCTTGTCGCTTAGAGCACCATGATATGGGGCCATTCTGAAACAGAAAAAGACCTTTGATGGGTATGTGGGCTTGGTCAGGATGTCGGCAACCATCCTCTGGGTTTCAATGTAATGGACTTCAATTTCCTTGGTTGCTATTCTCTCTCGCAAGAAATGATATCTTATATCAATGTGCTTGCTTCGTTCATAGTAAGAATCAGAACCTGCAAATTTAATAGCACTTTGATTATCACAGTATATCACTGTGGGACGACCCTTCGCGTCGGGGCGCAGCAGCGCTTCCAAACATCTCAGCCATATAGCTTCTTGAGTGGCAGAGGCTAATGACATATATTCAGCCTCCATTGTTGATAGTGCAACAGTGGCTTGTCGCTTAGAGCACCATGATATGGGGCCATTCTGAAACAGAAAATTATGACCAGAACACGACCTTCGGTTATCACAATCAGAAGCCCAATCAGAGTCGCAGTAGCCATATATTCTTTCTTCTTCTTTATCTTCTTTATAAATCAATCTATAATCTTTGGTTCCTTTTAGGTAGCGAAGCACTCTCTTAACAGCTATCCAATGCTGTTGTTCTGGCTTGTTGTTAAAGCTGCTTAGTTTATTTATTGCAAAACATATGTCAGGCCTTGTACCATATGATAAGTACAGAAGACTTCCTATAGCTTCTTGGTAAGGTTCATTTGTCAATAGGTTATCTTCTTCTTGAGTGCTGATCAATTTATTCATCGGATCGCATGGTGATCCGACTGTTTTGCTTTCAGTCATATTAAATCGTTTTAATATGCGTTCTATGTATGCGGTTTGATCTACGCATATTTCATTTCTCTCTTCATTTTGCGTTATTTTCCAGCCAATAAAATAGTGAACTTTACCTAAGTCTTTCATGTCGAACTTGGTCTTCAAGCGTCGCTTCACGGCTTCTGCCTTCTGTTTGTTTATTGTTGAAAAATAGCATCAAATCATCAACATAAATGATTATAAAAATCATATCATCACCTTCAAACTGGTGATATATGCAAGTATCGACGGATGAGTTGGTGAATCCAATCTCTTTCAAAGCAGCGCTCAGCTTCAGGTTCCACTGGCGGCTTGCTTGTTTTAGGCCATACAATGACTTATTCAGTTTACATACTTTATCACCATGTTCATAAAGTGGGGGTTGGCTCATGAAAATCTCTGCATCTATGTCCCCTTGCAGAAATGCAGTAACGGCATCCATTTGCTCAATATATAGTCTGTACTTTACTGCAATTGCTAGCAGATATCGGATGGATGTGTGTCTAACCACGGGAGCAAAAACTTCATTGTATTCAATACCTTTCTTTTGCTTGAATCCTTTGACTACTAATCTTGCTTTAAATCTCACAACTTGTCCATCAGCATCAGTCTTCAATTTATACACCCATTTACAGGGGATGGCTCTTCTGCCTGCTGGTAGATCTTCTAATGTCCAAGTATTGTTTTTTAGCAGTGATTTAAATTCGTCGTCCATGGCATTTCTCCATTCATTGGCATTATCACTTGATAAAGCTTCCTCTACGGTCTCAGGCTCTTTTATCGGTGGTCTATTATTCAAGCTTGCAGTTTCAGATAGGCCAGGGCCTGCTATCAGTGATGTCGGTGTCAATGTAGGTGACGAGTCTTCGTGGCAAAGGTAAGTAGCTGGTTTTACATTGTTTTTGTCTCTAGGTCTCAGTGTCATTTGACTCGGTCCTGGTGCAGCAGTTTTCACCTCAGGAATGTATTCTTCTTCACTGTTGTCATCAGTTTTATACTCGCTTGTATCGGAATCAAATGACATTTCAGCAGTGCAAGTTTTGTTCATGCTCTCATCACCATCGGTGTCTCTTGACAGTTCTGTTGTTTCTTGTGGTCGCAATTCAGACAATGGAATCATTACATTGTTCTTTTGAACAGTCGTCTCTAAAAACACAACGTCTCTGCTTTTTATGACTACTCTCTTCGTTTCGTCATAAAGTCTGTAGCCTTTTGTGTCTTCACAGTATCCAACAAACAGCATCTTCTTAGATTTTGGATCCCATTTTCGCCTTTTTTCTTTTGGAGTGTGTACCATTGCTTGACAACCAAATACTCTCATGTGATTTAGGTTAGGTACCTTTCCAGTCCATTTCTCTTGTGGCGTTCTGTACTCTAGCGCTCTGGTTGGCGAACGATTGGTTATGTAGCCGAAGTAGATACGGCTTCAGCCCAAAAACGTGTGTGCAATCTGGAATTTAAAAGTAAACATTTAGCGCGTTCTACCAGTGTGCGATTCATGCGTTCCGCCAAGCCATTTTGCTCGGGAGTATAGGGATTTGTTGTTTGATGTTTTATTCCGGACTGTTTCAGAAAATTTTCGAAGTCCTTGTTTATATATTCCTTGCCATTGTCTGATCTCAAAACTTTTATTGTTTTGTTCAACTGGTTTTCCACCAACAGCTTAAATTCTTTAAATTTCTCATATGTGTCAGATTTCTTCTCTATAAAGTAAACAAATACCTTTCGTGAGTAATCATCAATGAAAGTAACATAATACTTAGCACCTCCGAGAGACTTTACTTCCATCGGACCACATAAATCGGAGTGGATTATTTCCAGAAGATCGGAAGCTCTTGTGCCGGTATTTTTAAACGGTTGTCTACTTTGTTTTCCTTCCAGACAAGTAGTACAAATAACATCTTTCTTCTGCGTTGACAGTTTGATGCCTTCGGTACAATCATTTATTTTCATCAGATCTTTGAAGTTTAGATGTGCCATACGTTGGTGCCATAGATTGGCATCACCATCGGTGGCAGCTGACAACAGGGCGGGAACATCGGTTGTTTTCAACAAGTACATGTTATTACAGTGTTCTCCTGTCAATACCACTCTTTTATTTTGGTAAACCGTGCAGCCTTCCTTCTTAAACTCCACCTCACAGCCATTTTTAGCCATCTGGCTAACGGATAGCAGGTTTGTTGTTAATTCCGGTATATACAAAACATCTCTAACTTGTATTTGGTGATGAGAGCCATCGGAGTCCCTTATTTGTAAATTGACCTTGCCACATGCTTTTACTGTCACTGTCTTGTTGTCTGCTACTTTTATGCTATGAACTGGAGGTGTTGTTACATCATACAGCCAGTCGTAGTGTCTGCACATATGCATGGAGGCGCCGGAGTCGATATACCAGCAGTTTTCATCCAAGCTAGCGGCAGCTGAAAAAGCAGCGAAATAAGAATTATTTTTCTCGTTATTTGCTTCAGTTTTCTTCTTCTGAAAATAGCAATTCTTGCTTAAGTGACCATACTTGTTGCATGTGAAGCAGCGGGGTCCTTTACTAAGGAACTTAGTTGGTTTTTATTGTTGTGTTTTGTATACAATGAATCTGACACTTTGACATCTTGGAGGATCTTTGTCTTGACGGAGTCGGCAGATATCGGCGCACCAGAGCTTTCCATAGCCATTATCATCGGTTTGTATACCTCGGGCAGGCCAGAGAGTAGCAATGTACCGAGCCACTCGTCACCTACTACAAACCCTATGTTTCTGAGCTTGTGCGCTGCCGACATTACTTTATTGACATAGTCCTCGACATTTTCACTATTATCTAACGTAGTAGTAATAAGATCACGGAGTAGACCAACCTTTCTTGTAAGACCGGAGTCGTCGAAAATTCTTTGTAGATTATCCCATACCTGTTTTGCAGTCTTTGCCTGCTGGACATGCACATATATAGTTGGATCTACCAGAAGAATAATTTTAGACTTTGCCTTTGTGTCTAGCTTTGAATCTCCTTTGTATTCGGGGCCTGGTTCAATTGTTTCCCACAGCTCTTCGTGCTGAAGATAGTTCATGACAGCGAACTTCCACGTCGCGTAATTGTCTCTCCCTGTTAGTTTCTCCAAGTTTGCAGTGGATAAAGCCATTTTTATTCGCTTTTCAGCTGAAAAAACTTTGCTGAAAAAAAATATAGCACGCGCCTAGCAATAGCAATGGTTGCCCGGTTGCCAGCCGGTTTGATGAAATCCGCGAAAATCTTTGTAATTACTTTATATTTCTTGGCGATTTTTACTTTAATTAGTGGGTGAAGCCCATAACCTGATGAATTTAGCTTTATTTGTTGGAAACTAACACTAATAATGGAGATAATGAATTTTGGCCCTCGACAATGAAACAACTCGGTTAGACAACGGAATCGGATGTGTAATGGCGATATCACAAATTAGATAGATTGACATTTAACCATAGATAAACATAAGTTTATTTTAACACTGTAGTATAATATTGTAATAGATAGCTGATGTACAATGAGAATAGGCCGAAATGCGTGCGATCGCGGTCAGGTGTATGAGTTAGTGAAGAAAGACGCGGCGATAGAGAGGCAGGGGGCCTGGTGGACCTGTTTGGAGCCCCGGCGCCCGCGCCTTGAACTTCGGGGGCACCCGGCAGCTTGTGACGTCAGGAACAGTCCCCTTCGGATTGTGTGCCCGATCCATCTGCACTTTCGCGAGGAGATTTCTTGCCCTGAAGGGGTTTGGTCGCACCCTCGCCCACAACTCTTCGTTTCGGTTGGTGTTCAGCCAGTATAATTATGCGGATGATCAACCCTAAGGATTTATTGATGAATAATTGCAGTTGGTTCGTCAGACCCTTCGTGTATGTATGACTATTTCGAGTTATTAAAAGGTTACAAAATAATTAGATAATAATATAAGTAACAGCTTACTTAGTAAAGCTCTAAGTTTGATGTTGTTTAAAATATGTTCTACGATTCTTAGCAATAGCGTTTTATTAGGACAACGCCTTTCACCTTTTTTAGATGACTATACAATACCAGAACCAAGACAAAGTTTACAAAGCCTTCGTATACTTTAGTTAGGACTTTAGGAGCGGCCTCCTGATAACATCTCGGACATGGGCCTAGTGTGTCCGGGGCCTTATTCAGCGAACGTCTAGTCTATTGATTGATTGATGTGTTTAGACAATGTCTTTAGTATTTGAAACTGAGTTCTCTATAGGGTGAGTTAACTCTTTATTCAAACCTTTTGAGGTCTTAAGACTCATCATTAGATACAAATAATTGCATTTATTATTTAGCGTTTTTTAACATACCTCTTATACACAATCCCTGTTATAAACACACCTATGTACTCTTTGCCTCACCAAGGTCACGATAGAAATTAGAGAACTCAATGTTTTCGCAAATACATATCTTCTTTTTGGATGCGTTTTTTTGCTAAAAACGCTTCTTTAAGTTCTCGATGCGAGGCCTAACTATTTTTAGGACCTAATATAAGGTTTAGATTCCAAATCCTATAAGAATAAATCTCGTCGCCGCCAAAAATGGCCACTTTTGGCCACGGCGGGTTTTATCTCAAGAAAATCCCCTCTTACTCGAAAATAGACCTTATTGAAAAGAACAAGATTTATTTACATTTCATTTAAAAATCGGGAAAATTAAAACTGGTTATTTTGGAGAATACAGAGGCTGTGGACCATAATGCACTAGGTAAGACGAAAAACTATGAATATGTCAATCAGTGTACGAATAAATACTGAAAAAGAGCTCAAGATCGTTTTCAGCTAACTTCATAGCTATTGCCAATCTTCAGAAATGTGTGTAGTACCTACTTCGCCCGACTTATTCTATCAACAATAACTCGGGGCTAAAAATAAGTTTCCCCTTTCGAGCAATATGCTTCCGAAGATTCATAGTCATATTTATTAGTTCCAATTTTCCTCAATCTTCTGTTCCATAATATCTAAAAAAGGAAATGACAACAGAATCAGGGTGTCCTGCTAAAATATGTGTACGCAATTATTTTCGAGTTCATAGAACGATCATGGAATTAAAATTCAAATCCCAAGTCAAAATTATGTCTGGGGGCAATTTTTCGACTATCGCATATTGTCGAAGGAAATATCAAGTTAGTGGTTTAATCTGCTTTACCAACGTATTTAATCTAATAGAAGAGGGCGCCACAGAATACCGATTTAATTATGACAGCTATGACAGCTGAATACAGGGTGTTAAAAGACCGCCAACAAAAGCGGGAAACCACGTAATGTCCCCATCATAACGAAAATTTTTCCTAAGGAACTATGTCTGAGAAATCAACGATTTCCGAGATACTGAGGTTCAAAATCGGTCTTTTGAAATTTTATTTTAACAGAAATGTGCGCCGTGTCGTTTTCTTAACATTTCTTTTTCAAGTAGCCATTTAATATAAAACAAAATTTCTTACAAAAACGACGTTAAAATTACATCCCGTAATGTATTCAAAACATCGGCACGTAACTTTTACTATGTAACCAACTGCCCCATAGTAAGATTAACGAGAGCTTTGTTTGTCGAATATTGGCCAAAATACCTTTTATACCAGAATGAGCCGCCTCAGTAAATCGAATCAGAGATCCATTTTATTCGCTATAACAAACAGAAGAAGTGTGATTCCTTTCCTAATGAATCTGACAATAAAGCCTGTAGGAAATTATCGCATAAAATTGATCGTGTCGATAATAATTTATATTGCTTAGGGCTTGGAGTTGCGATTTGCTGCGACCATTATGGAGAAGGCACTAAGCATTTAATATTATCAATTGTGTATGTAAGCAGACTCTATTTTTTTTTAAATCTAAATCCCTCTAGCCGATTCAGTATTCGCATCTACAATACAGGGTGTTACAGGGGTCACTTAAGAGCCTGGAACACCGTCCACTAGCGCCGCCAACGAAAAAAAAAACAGACATCTTTTTGGATGCGTCCTTTGCTAAAAACAAGCCGATACTCTCAAACTGGATTACCTACCAAACGCATTCAGCTATCAAAAACTTAATACAGAGATATTATATTGAGGAAATAAACTTATACAACCTCTACAAAAACCATCGAACAAGAAACCCTTATCATTTACGTTGCAAAGTCGCCTGTAACGTCACTGAACAGTGTGCACACGTGTAAGGGTAAAATTGCTATCAAATGGTAAGTACACACGACAGCACGTTAACCCTTATGTACACGCTACTCGGTTACGTTACGGGCGTCTTTACAACATAAGTGTATAACTCTGACGTGCTGTCGTGTTTACCTGATGTTCAGCGAAGATGTTCAGTTATTTTTTGAAGTCTTTAGGCCAAACACAGTGTCATGAGTAAGTGTGCGAATGTGGCCTTTATTTAAAGTGCACGTGTTTCAGTGTTTATGGGATACCTTCTCCAAAGACACATTGTTATGTCTAATCTCATTCCTTGTCAAAAAATCGTACATAATAGGAAGTTTTCCTATTATCGACTTATCTCTCTCCCGTTATTCATAGATAGTCGTTACAGGCGACATTAAGGACCGTACTGAAATATTTGGCATGATACTTTATTCGGCCGGGTTATCTTTAAGGTGCGTGCAGACTGTGGGTGATCAAGTACGATTTTTGATACAAGAAATTCCCTCACGATTGCTAAACATGTGAATTATTTACATTTCCATATTAGAGTGAAGTGACTGGTGTGGCTGCAAACTTTATCATACCTGTATCTTATCTTCTCTACATTAAAAATGAAATACACCCCCGACATTTTAGCTTCGAATTAGCATATTATCTCATTCTTTTAGGCTTTTGATAAATAAAGCAAGAATCGCTAGAAAACCTGCTTTCAAATAAAAAATCCAAGTCGGTTTACCCGTTTAGGAGCTACGGTACATTTATTATTTGTCGCAAAAAGATAAACTGGTTTTAGAATAATAAAGTGTGCGTTTTTTTGCAGAATAAGCACACTGGCTAAAACGAAGTCGATTAAAATTGGCGAAAATCGAAGTTCGATTAATATGAAAAATTAACTGGGTGGCAGTAAAATGAACTGGGTGTCAGTATATTTTTCATAAATCGAACTTCGATTTTCGCCAATGCTAATCGGCTATGTCTTAGCCGGTAGACCCCCTGGTCCACGTAGAAAACCTAATTATGACGGAAAAGAGAAGAGAGTTCGAGGCAGACCAACCGCTGGGTGGACGGATAATACTTCAAAAGCTACGCAATAATGCAACGTAACTGTGTTTTGGCGAGAGCTTTGGCGTTATCGAGTCAGCGCCTTCGATCAAGGATAAAACTAGATACAACATAGAACTCTGAAATGTGTCTGGAAAAATAGATGCCCAAACTGCCTTTGGGAGCTTATTTGCTCGTAGTCTAATGCAATTAAAGTAAAACTGTACACTAATGCAATTCAAATAAGGTTGACATTCGAATATTAGACGTATGGTCGAAATGATGTTTCGTATTGTTCTATTACTGATATCATTTGTTTCTGTGGGGACAAGTTTTTATTGTGATTTTATACGTAATGCGGATTCTATGGGATTTAGTTCGGTGGTCAGCGCGCACCTTAAGCAGACTTTGGTTATCTGTGAGATATCGCTTTGAGCCAATAGGTTGACGGGACTTATGGCTCGGGTTATAACGGGCATAAATTTGTAAGACAATTATTGCGATGTTGGGGCATCGATAGGCCCAATAGGTACCTACTCATCCATGGTTAGTCGTCATCAATCAATAAGATATGACTATAATGCCTTGTTTTTTTTTATTGTTTTGTCTAGCCTGTATATGGTTTTGTCTCCCTGCGGGGCAAATGATTAATATTAGATGGAGAAAAACTTTAAATCCTTGGAATAAATAAGTTTTCAACTTTCAAAATTGGATGCATTTAGGATGATAAAAAATATTAGCCGAGGTTGTAAAGTTTAAATTGTTTTAAATTAAAAAGGTGTAAGCAAAAATGTACACATCGTGAGTTCACAGTTCGGGGAAAACTACTAGTGTATAATAATGAAGACTACAATGTAGACATAAGACAGGGGCCTTAGCCTGTAACACAATGGCGTATCAATGGCGTCCCAGGTAGACGGACTAAATAAGGATTTTTTCGTTGTTCTCCTACAACCAGCGAACTAATTCTCTAGAATTAGACTCATAATTCGCACCCCCCGCAGAATAAACCCGTAAAGTGCTATTACGGCTTTTTTATTGTTATTGCAGAAACGTCATCTCCGATGCCGAATACATAAGTGTAATTTTTTTCAGACCCTGAAATACCATATTTAAGGAGATATTTAAAAATATGGCTTTATTCGTCTGACCATACTCAACATTTTGAACGAAGAATAAAACCGCAGTCATCCCTTACTGATACATTTATTGTATGCAGAAATTACAAAAGCCTTTACGGCTTTATTCTCGTGAAATATTTTGATCGCCATGACTGTAATGCATGTTTACAAAATAGGAACCGGTTTTGCTATATCTGTAAAACCATTTAGCTTTTTGTTGTTATATATTTATTCCAGTAATGATGTAATAATAAATCTAACAATATGTCATCGATGTGGTTGTCACTATGAAAGGACGATTTTGCGAGGAATAAAGAACAAGAAACAGCTATAGATAGACGAAGATGTCTTAAGTTTATGTCTCGTATGATGTAGTAAACCTTATGGAGAGAAAACGGCTACACAAATTCTCACAACCGGACAATATTGTACAAGAAAAAAAAACTTGTGTACAATACGAGTGGTGGGCTCGAAGTTCTATAAAGAATGGAAAAACCATGATATGGAATTTGGAGATAAAGGAGATGGCTGGGTTGCGTAAAGGATAAACCGGAATTCATTGACTGATTTCCCAGTCACTGCAGCAAGTGGTCACTGCACGCTGTGGTGTGAGTGAAGTTGCCACTTACTTACTACGCTGGCTCAGCGACTCGAAGTGGATCTTGGCCTCCGCAACCAAAAGACGCCATCTCTCTCCGTCCTGCATCACTTCTTTCTAATCTTCCACTTGGAGTTCGCGCAAGTCCTTTGAGACTTCGTCAATACAGCGATACTTGGGACGTCCAACTGGTAGACGTGCACAAGGTTGCCGTTCGTATGCTGTTTTAGCTGCCCGATCCTCTCCCATTCTTTATACGTGACCAAGCCAGCGGAGTCCTGCAGTTTTAGTCTCTCCAATTATGTTGGGCTCGGCCATGTGTCCGGCGTTTTACCGGATCCTAAAGGTGCCGTCTTCTCCCTTGGTGGGTCCAAATATTTTTCACAGGATTTTTCCTTTCCGCGACCAGGAGTTTGATCTTTTCTTTTTGCGTCAGTGTCCAAGTTTCACATCCGTACATAAAGATGGTTCTTATAAATGCGTATTTTCGTTCTTCTTGTTAGGTGCTTGGACGTGATCACTTCGTGGAGAGCCGTGGAGTATCGGAATGCATTTTTAATTCTGATATCTATCTCGCCTTCTCGGGTGTTTGGATCATTTACCGTAAAACCTAGGTACTTGAACTTAGTAGGCTTGCCCAGCACCTATACCATCCTGACAGCTTAGTCGACCAAGCCCACAGGAAAGACAGGTCAATACGTGTGGAGCCAACTGAGCCGCGGGTTTCCTCACAAACAACAAACAATGTCCCAGGCACTGCAGCGCCGAGTGGTCTCTTCACCTATCTAGTGTGAGTGAAGGTGCCACTGGACGCTGTATAAATCATCTCATTACGTAGATGCAAAGGCCTTAGTTTGAACTTAGTAACGCCTTTGTAAGTAATTGCCACTAGGCGATGAATAAATGATCTCATAAGGCTTAAGTAACACCAAGGTTTCTGCATACATTTAATTCTGTATGCAGGATGTATAAAAATCCGCGTGAAAACGCTGTTTGCCAATATACTGATCTATGAAACTGGTCCTTCAATCCTTTGATCAAAAGTAACTGGTTAAGGCTCTAAAAAAGAGCCAAAACTGGTAAATCACTAAGACCAGATTTATTCAAGCCCATTAAAAACATACTCTAATAATTATGCGCTCTCCAGGTCTTTCAAAACCTTTTACAGCACTGGGATATTACCACAAAATTAGTTTATTTCAACCTTTCTACTGACATGAAGAAATACTGCGAATACCGCACAATAAGTTTGTTAAGCCAGGTATGTTTCTCTTCATTCTTCATGAGAGGATCAGAGTGAAGTCCAATGAGCATAGGTATTGCCAATAGCTCTTTGAGTTTCAGGTCAGGGCTAAGAACCAGATAAGTCTTCTTTGCACCTACCTAGACCACAAGTCCAGAGACTTACAAAGTGACGTTTTAATTTGCTTGATTGCACAAGAAGGCCAATACAAGAAAGAATACAAGAAGGCCTTTGATCATGCTAAGCCCGATTATAGGTACTAATGCCTCATCTACAAGACGTTAGAATTGATCGCAGAGATAAGCGAATAATTCAGAACCTTTACTGGAGCCAGACTAACACGGTGATAATCGTCTGTGAAGAAGCCAATCAAACTGGTAAAACTCACAGGCTCGAAGGTAACCAAGTTTGTATTTTTCTTCTGCTTTAATAAGGTTTAAGTTGACTTTGGTTTTTACCTATGTTTGTTTATGAAGCAAATAAAGGTTTATCTTTTATCCATTTGCTATGCGATCATAACCTCCAGATCCAGATCAGGAGGTTTCAATGTTACATCTATCCTATAGAAATGTACGACGGTTGTGAATGTATATGAAAAATGGATCGTAAAGATCAAATAAATAGGAAAATTGAAGCTTTCGAAAAGTAGTCGTATCTTAAGTATAAGGATAAGGATTTGTCATACAAAAGAGAACTCATTTAAAACACCCAATAGAAATAGATAAGTAATTAATGTGATTAGATACGATAGGCTTCTCCAATTATCCTGATAGGCAAAGATTGGGGAAGGAAAAAGCGTCGGCAGAAGAAGAAAAAGTTTGCTGAAAAACATCAAAGAATGAACAGGAGTGGTCACCATATAAGATCTCTTTAGTCTAGCTAAGGACAGAATGACATAATGAACAGCCGACTGCCAACCTCCAATAGTGGAGAGGCACCAGAAGAAGAAGAAATTTCGAATTAAATTGTTATTTAATGATTCAAACACTTCCAAAAACAAAGGGATAAAAAGTTGAAAAATTCACTTTTTACTAATTTTTTTGCCTTTGTTTTTGGAAGTTTTTAATTTCATTGTGTTTTTCTTCCATTATACTGTCGATTTTTAATACGATTTGTTTCGTTAACTACTTTGGGTAGGTATTCAAAATTTCCTGGACTCCTTTACCTACTTATTTTATACAAGTCATTGCTACAAGGGGCACTTATGGAGAATTAAAATGTATATGAAAAATTGTAATGTACACTTACATTTCATATTCTTAGAAATGTGTACCAGAATAAAAAGATAATGAGCCATTATCTAACACAGTCACTTTACATATGCCGAGAATAAAGCCATAATGTGCTCTTACCGAAAAGAGTATCTATGCAAAATACCAGCGAATATTCCTATAATACTATGATGCTGTAAATGTTCGGTTTCGATTGAATAAAACCGTAATATCACTTTGCAGTAATAAAACAAGATTTAAATATTGGTATCATACATTTTGTTAAATAACTTCCGTAGTGTTATCTATAGATTAATAATGTTTCAATATGTAGTTAGCAAAAAAAATACCTGTAAATTGATACCTAAATGACTTTTCTACCATAGGTACTTAGTGAGTTGTGACGAAAAAACAGTTTTTATTTTTTCCTGAACAATTACGTTTTTGATGTTACGGGTTTATTCGCCGGGGGGTGCGTATTCTTTGCTGTACTAAAAAAACTTTAAAATGACCGACACTGAACCGACAGCATTGATAAATCGTAATTGAAACCGTCAACCGGGAGCCCATTTTGGCACCATTGTGTTACAGGCTAAGGCCCCTGGTCTTTAACTGCCATCTTAGCCCGACAGTTCTCTATAAGTCGAAGTAACTGAAGTCCTCTAACAAACTAGTCTAAGTACCTTCATATTCCGCGCACGTGTCCTTAGACAATTCATGTGGGGTCATAAAATGGTCCAGTCATGCAGCCAGGTACGCTATATGGAGCTGACGTGCATTGAATATGCTCTGAGTCATTGTGGACCTGTGTGCTTATTCTGGAAAGAAAACCGGCCAAGTGCGAGTCGGACTCGCGCACGAAGGGTACCGTGCCATTATCTATAAAAACGACAAAAAAACAGTTTTGTTGTATGGGAGCCCCCTTAAATATTTATTTTATTGTTTTTTAGTACATACTAGCTTTTGCCCGCGACTTCGTCCGCGCAGACTTAGTTTTTTTCTCATGAGTTTTTCCGTTGTTTTAATGGCTATTCTGCTATTCGGGGCGGAGAGAAATCCAACAAATAAAAATCATAAAAATCGGTCCACTCGTTTTCGAGTTATAAATGGTGTAACTAACACGACTTTGTTTTATATATTAAGATTTGTTGTTACAGCAGCAACAGAAATACATCACTGTGAAAATTTCAACTGTCTAACTATCACCGTTCACGAGGTACAGCCTGGGGACAGACGGACGGACGGACAGCGGAGTCTTTGGGTACGGAACCCTAAAAACCGCCCAGTACTGAGTCGACCTTTTGTATCGAACAGCTGATATCTTTTTCACTCCATTTTTTTCGCCACCTAGTAAACACGACAGCACGTCAGTGTACACTTTTGTTGTAAAGTCGCCCGTAACGTAAATGAGTAGAGTGCTAGCGTGTAAAGGTCAATGTGCTGTCGTGTGTACAAGTTGTTTGTATTGATCAGTAGACAGCCTACTTAAAATTCCGCTATCGAATTAGAGTGCACCCCGTAGTTAATAAAATAAAACTTTAAGGGCAACTTTATTATTGGACTAGTACATGCTACATCTTGCTTTTATTTTCACACAATGCCAGTTCTCTTCCCATTTTTCCATCAGTTATCCATCTCACAGTGAGGGCTAGTGAATAATTCACGCCAGTCGTTCTATCTCGGAATCTAATTGAAGCCGCCACGCTACTTAGTTAATGAAATAGTTCACGCTTGGGAGGGTGCAAGGGAAACTAGACCTTCCGTTGTGGTTTAAAGGTTGCTATAGTGTTCTGACATGAGAAATACAGCCTTCTGCAACGTATTATGATGGGAAAAGTAGGTAGTACGAAACGCACTGGCCGAAGGAAAAAATCTTGGCTAAATTGAAGTCACGAAAATAGTTATTTGTTATTCAAGAATGCAAAATTATTGTTTGCGGCGAGTGCTTGTATTGAATACCGAGCTGGCGAAGGCTTCTAAAATTGAGCCACGAGCGTAGCGAGTGGTTCAAAAAAAGAAACCTGAGCGTAGCGAGGTATTCAGAAGCACGAGATGCAAATAATATTGCATTCGTGCGAAACACACCACTTTTCATCTCACAGAAGCGAGGAAATGATTTTGTTAGCCATGCGTGACAAACTATAGACATAGGTACCTACATAGAGGTTAGTGAAAGGAGTTTCCTTCTTCTTTGCTTCTTCACAAAGGAGTATGTGGCGTTGCCTAGCAACGGGTTGTTGATTACAAATCGTGTCTTCTTGAAGTGTCATAAATCAACAACCCGTTGCTAGGCATCGCTACAAGTTGAAGGATTTCCTTATTTTTTTATTATTAGGGTGTCGAGTTCAAATTTCGAAGCGCACAAAAATGCAAAATGGTTTAAAAAAGGATTTTCTACGATCCCATGTTTAAAGTAACAGCGTACTTTCCGAGCATGGGAGATGAAAAAATAATTGCTAACTTCCAACCTTTGCTGAGTTGAAGAAGCGCCAAAAGAAGAAAAAAATTTTAGACGTTCACGTTTTAGCTTCTTAGATCACAGTAAACTATGACATAAGCGTCTCTTTCCAATACTACGTTCTTGGCTTATCTCTGTTTGCCCCTTTGACGTAATATGCGTGATGATTTTTTTTCCACATTCTTCTACATATACCTACTACAATCGAAACGGTGGGTCCACTCCATGGGGAAACTGTTAAAAAAGTAAATGTTCGGCTCTATGATTTCACCTATCTTGTCTATCGTCTCTCTGATCTGATGCCTACTGTCAATGGTGTATTACTAACCAAAAATAAGTCCTTTTACAGTGCGACAAGGATCATTTGACCTTGATGGGAAATAACGCCGCAATTTTGTTAGACGCTACTTGTCACACTGTGTATTAATAGCTGTATCTAAATACCTAAAAGTTAAATATGAAAGCCTAAAAAAGTTAATTTAATACAAGAGAGAGTGTAACAAAACACTACGCATTTACACGGCAACAATCTACATCGCAGAAACAATAGCAGAGAGCCTTTTCACGCGCGCCACAAAAAACTGCTCTACTATTTCACAGTCGCAACAGAAGCACAGGACTAAACAACCTTTGCATCTAAGTAATGTGGTGATTTATGCAGCGTCCAGTGGCACCTTCACTCATACTACAGGGTGCACTCTAAGTCGATAGCGGAACTTTAAGTAGGCTGTCTACTGATCAATACAAACAACTTGTACTAGGTGGCGAAAAAAATGGAGTCAAAAAAATATCAGTTGTTCTATACACAAAAGTTCGACTCAGTACTGCGCCAAATGTATGAAACAGCTGATATTTTTTTCGGTCCATTTTTGTCGCCACCTAGTACAAGTTGTTTGTATTGATCAGCAGACAGCCTACTTAAAGTTGCGCTATCGACTTAGAGTGCACCCTGTAGATGGGTAAAGAGACCACTCGGCGCTGCAGTGTGTGGGACATTGTTTTAGATTAAATAGGCTTGCCCAGCACCTATTACCATCCTGGCAATAGGTGCTGGCTTAGTCGGCCTAGCCCACAGCAAAGAGAAGTCAATACGTGTGGAGCCAACCTATGCAGCGGGTTTCCTTACGATGTTATCCCTCACAGTTAGCGACTGGTTTTACAACTTCAAATTACCTATTCACAAACTCAAAAGAGCTTTTACCGTGACGGTATCTTCTGTTACGTTCTCGTTACTCCCTGGAATATTTGTAAAATTAAATTGGAGCGAGAAAATGTGCATTTTCATCTTCTAGGTTCGGAAAGTTTATTGTACTACGTACTATCAACAATCTGCATTTTTGCGCGTTTCAAAATTGAGCCTTATGGTGCAAAAGAAATAAAGGAGCTCATTTTACTCATCTGTCACTTGTGAAGAAGGAAACTCATTTCACTAACCTTTATGTACCTAGTTGTCTATTGTTTTTTGGTGCATGTCATATTAATTTCCTCGCTTTGTTAAATGAAAAGTTGTGTATTTCGCAAGGATGCAATATTATTTGCGTCTCGTGCCTCTGAATACCTCGCTACGCTCAGGTTTCTTTTTTTGAACTACTCGCTACGCTCATGGCTCAATTTTAGGAACCTTTAAATTTTCGCTAGCTCGGGTATTTAATGCAAGCACTTACTGCAAACAGGTAATACAAACAATATTTTTGCATCCTCGCGTAACAAGTTGACAGAAAAAAACTGAACCAAAACTTCTCATAATTGTATGGTAGCTAAGTAGAAAGAGAGGGGGATGGACATTGGCCTTCTTTTTTATCTTTTCTTTTCTTATCTTTTTAAACCTGAGTGTCACTTCTGGTTGCGCATTTATTTATTCAATAGTGTCTCTGTTGCTGTTTTCTGGTGGTCTCCAAGCTGAAACTTCTCGGTCGGCGAGGAGGCTGACCAGAGGTGTTTCACTGTATACCGTGAGACTCTGGTGAGAACAAAATCAAATTTGTTACCAGCAGGCGCTTTGCCACCTCTTTTCCAGAGCCTACACGAGAAAGTTAGGATAGTTGTACACTTGTGGCGCTTTTTGTTAATGTCGAGAAAAAAATTTTGCATACCTTACTCTTAGTATACAACGTGTTACAAAACATCCTAACTCTTTTTACAGGGTGTAACCTACTGGTCAACAGAATGTCAATTCTGTAAAAAAAAAAGTTGTAAAAAACAAATTTTATTTTATAAACTCAAAATTGAAAAAAAATCATAACTCTTTTGTTTTTGGTAGTAGCTCAAATTTAAAAATATGTTTGTGGATATAGGTGCATTTGCATAGCTTTGAGTTGTTAAAACATTGTGAAAGTCAATGAAAACAATATTTAAAAAATACTTTTCTCCCGCCACAGCGTTCACATTTTATTAATTTAAAAATCAACGGAACGTCATTGAGCGAAAAAAATATTTAGGTTGTGATCCCTATCACCCTGTAAAAAGAGTTAGCATCTTTTGTATAACACACACACAAACATATTTTAAAATTTGAGTTATTACCAAAACCAAAAAAGCTATGATTTTTTTTTCAATTTTGAGGTTATAAAATAAAAATAGTTTTTTTCAAATTTTTTTTACAGATTTGACATCCTGTTGACCACACCCGCATCAAGACGGACTGATGTGAAGGCCTGAATTTTGGTCTCAGTGTAAACTGTGCCTTAACTGAAAAAAAAAGCGCCTCCCGAAGAAAAAGTTTCGCGCAGATAACGGAGTGAATGCTATCAGGATATAATGGTCGGGTTTCGCCACACGTTTGCTTCCCGTCGTCCGCATTGTGTTGACAGAGAACGTCTTTGATAACGCTCCGGGGCTGGCTCAATCCTCTGGGGTGTTTCGCTTAGAACAAACATCTGGAGCTATCTGAAGTCACGTTTTGTTTTTTTTATGAATTCGAAAAAGGAGGATGTACTAAATTCGACCGGTTTTTTTTATTATGTTGGTTACCTCAGAACTTAGAGCTTACATGGAGCCTGCTTTGTTTATTTAAGTTTTAGTACCTGGGCGACCGAGCTTCGCTCGAATGCTAAGAGATGGCGCCCCTAATATTTTTTTTGCATAACAGCCTTTGAATGAAACTACGAGAATCAATAACTCAATAACGAGTATCAATAAATATTAGGGGGGGGGGCTCTGCCCCCCTAACCCCTCGTCTGCTGTGCGCAGATGGCCTTTGGTGACCTTATAACTCTGTGTAAGCAGGAGTATATTTTATGTTTATTAGGGGGGCGCTCCAACCCCCCGTCTGCTGTGCGCAGCTGGCCTCTGGTGACCTTATAACTCTGTGTAAGCAGAAGTATATTTTTTGTTTTTTAGGGGGGGGGGCTCCGCCCCCCCAACCCCCCGTCTGCTATGCGCAACTGGTCTTTGGTGACCTTATAACTCTGTGTAAGCAGAAGTATATTTTTTGTTTTAGAGGGGGGGCTCCGCCCCCCCAACCCCCCGTCTGCGGTGCGCAGCTGGCCTCTGGTGACCTTATAACTCTGTGTAAGCAGAAGTATATATTTTGTTTTTTAGGGGGGGGCTCCGCCCCCCCAACCCCCCGTCTGCTGAGCGCAGCTGGTCTTTGGTGACCTTATAACGCTGTGTAAGCAGAAGTATATTTTTTGTTTTTTAGGGGGGGGCTCCGCCCCCCCAACCCCCCGTCTGCTGTGCGCAGCTGGCCTCTGGTGAACTTATAACTCTGTGTAAGCAGAAGTATATTTTTTGTTTTTTAGGGGGGGGCTCCGCCCCCCCAACCCCCCGTCTGCTGAGCGCAGCTGGTCTTTGATGACCTTATAACTCTGGGTAAGCAGAAGTATATTTTTTGTTTTTTAAGGGGGGGGGGCGGAGCCCCCCAACCCCCCGTCTGCTATGCGCAGCTGGTCTTTGGTGACCTTATAACTCTGTGTAAGCAGAAGTATATTTTTTGTTTTTTAGGGGGGGGCTCCGCCCCCCCAACCCCCCGTCTGCTGTGCGCAGCTGGCCTCTGGTGACCCTATAACTCTGTGTAAGCAGAAGTATATTTTTTGTTATTTAGGGGGGGGCTCCGCCCCCCCAACCCCCCGTCTGCTGAGCGCAGCTGGTCTTTAGTGACCTTATAACTCTGTGTAAGCAGAAGTATATTTTTTGTTTTTTAGGGGGGCCTCCGCCCCCCCAACCCCCCGTCTGCTATGCGCAGCTGGTCTTTGGTGACCTTATAACTCTGTGTAAGCAGAAGTATATTTTTTGTTTTTTAGGGGGGGCTCCGCCCCCCCAAACCCCCGTCTGCTGTGCGCAGCTGGCCCCCCAACCCCCGTCTGCTATGCGCAACTGGTCTTTGGTGACCTTATAACTCTGTGTAAGCAGAAGAATATTTTTTGTTTTTTAGGGGGGGCTCCGCCCCCCCAACCCCCCGTCTGCTGTGCGCAGCTGGCCTCTGGTGACCTTATAACTCTGTGTAAGCAGAAGTATATATTTTGTTTTTTAGGGGGGGGGCTCCGCCCCCCCAACCCCCCGTCTGCTGAGCGCAGCTGGTCTTTGGTGACCTTATAACTCTGTGTAAGCAGAAGTATATTTTTGTTTTTTAGGGGGGGGCTCCGCCCCCCCAACCCCCCGTCTGCTGAGCGTAGCTGGTCTTTGGTGACCTTATAACTCTGTGTAAGCAGAAGTATATTTTTTGTTTTTTAGGGGGGGGCTCCGCCCCCCCAACCCCCCGTCTGCTGTGCGCAGCTGGCCTCTGGTGACCTTATAACTCTGTGTAAGCAGAAGTATATATCTTGTTTTTTAGGGGGGGGCTCCGCCCCCCCAACCCCCCGTCTGCTGAGCGCAGCTGGTCTTTGGTGACCTTATAACTCTGTGTAAGCAGAAGTATATTTTTTGTTTTTTAGGGGGGGCTCCGCCCCCCCAACCCCCCGTCTGCTGTGCGCAGCTGGTCTTTGATGACCTTATAACTCTGTGTAAGCAGAAGTATATTTTTTGTTTTTTAAGGGGGGGGGCGGAGCCCCCCCAACCCCCCGTCTGCTATGCGCAGCTGGTCTTTGGTGACCTTATAACTCTGTGTAAGCAGAAGTATATTTTTTGTTTTTTAGGGGGGCCTCCGCCCCCCCAACCCCCCGTCTGCTATGCGCAGCTGGTCTTTGGTGACCTTATAACTCTGTGTAAGCAGAAGTATATTTTTTGTCAACGCCAATACAGTGGCTTACATTGTAAACTTTTTTGTGTAAACCTTAATGGCTCGATCTGTTCATATCCTTGCCTATAAAAAAATATTATATCTATGCTATCAGTAGACTCTTTACACTGTTCTTTTACCGCCATCTATGAGATATCGAAAGAACGTGGCCTAGAAAGTATCTCATTGAAATAAAATAATAATCTATGGGGCGTCTTGACTTGACATTCTAAAGTCACAACAATGTCAAAGCTGTATTGGAATGGTTTGAAGAATTTCGTATAAAGCCATCTTATTTTATGGAAAAAACGTATGAGGGACTATGAATGTTAAGTATTATAACGGTTTGAATCAAACATATATTTTGTAATCTCGTTTTTTTTGGTTCCCACGATACAGGCTAGGCCTAGTGTGGGAATCACCATCTAACTCTGTTTCTCTCAATTTGTAAAAAAAATGACTATGTACCTACCTATCTTGTTTTGAAATCTTTTTGTAATTATTTTAATATACCTATGTATACTGTGCATGCATTTTGTGTAAATAAATAAATTATCTCTATCTCTCTATAAAGGTATATGATAGCACTTGAATTTAAGGTAACACGAAAGGAAGGTAAACAAACAGTGCACACAGTGAACTTTATTTATTCAGGCCATGGTATCTATAGTTTTCCCGGATTTCTGGTGCCTTGTATCCTTTTCTGCTTCATCTTCTTTTCGTGTTGACGGTTGCTGCTTTATTGCTATTGACCATCCTTCCATGCATTATCAATCAAATGCGCCAAACGAAAGTTTCATCTCGTCACCCGGTAATTTTATAAAGCTTGATAGATGCTGTCTTCAAGTATGGATGGAGTCATTGGTTCTTTCAGACTGTTGGTAATTAAGTATAACTAAAACTAAGTTATCTTGCTAAGGTTTCAATAAATTAAAGATTTTCTTGGCTTATGCGTTTGTTGATTACAATAATGTGACAGGTTCCGATGACAGCGATTTTGAAACAACTTTATAACACTGTTGTTCAACGTTTTATTTTAAAACTTACTTGCGGACTTTTTGGTAGGTCAAAACACACCGAAACTCAGTTTTGTTGGATTAAGTAAAGTCAAAAGCTCAACGCTACGTGATGACAGGGTCTCCGGTAAATGGTTTTGTCATTCACTTTAGTACAAATAGCCAATTTATGTTGATATTTGTTGGTTTGCTTTGCCCCTAAGTAAACCAGCGTGATGATATATAGCCTATGTGTTTTTTTTATGTCTAAGCTATCTCCATTCCAAATTTCATCCAAATCGTTAGAGCCGTTTTCGAGATCTCCCGTTCAAATATATATATATAGGTATATAGAAATATACAAGATTAGCTCGTTTAAAGTAATAGGATTTTAGGTTAAATTTTTGTTTAATTTAGTTAATTATATTATTAATTCCTACCTAATTAAACAAAATTAGAGCTTAAATAAATAAGTAAGTAATTATGCAAAAAAAAAATATAGATTTGTATTTCCCCACACTGAATCCCTAAAAATACCATTTGCGTAAAGTGCAAGAGAGTCCGAGGCATTACCGAATGAACAACCACCGCTTAGAAGTATGAAAAGGTCGAAGAACTAACTCACTTTTCTCTTCCAAACAGAATGAAAAAGGCATAGGTAACGAAGCTAGTCTTAAGGCCCAGTAGGACGCACAAATTCTTTTCGGATGCGTTTTTTGCTAAAAACTGTCCTGCTAAATCTCAACGCGAGGCCTAACTATTTTAAGGACCTAAGGTTTGGATTTCAGATCCTAGAACCTACGAATGCAATCAGGACCCTTAGCCTGTAACACAATGGTGCCAAAATGGGCTGTCAGGTGACGACTTCAATTACGATTTGCTAACGCTGTCTGTCCTTTTAATGTTTTTGTAGTACAGCAAAGAATATTTTGATTCTAATTCTAGAGGATTAGTTCTCAGGTTGTAGGAGAAAAACGAGGAGAGCCCGGTTTTGTCCTTCTGCCGGGACGCCATTGACCCGCCATTGCGTTACAGGCTAAGGGCCCTGTTATCGCCAAAAGTGGCCACTTTTCTTAATTGAAAAAGAAGATATGATTTTTTTTTCATTGGCGGCGCTAGTTGTGCCTAATATTGTACCGATAGCAACGTGGCTGGATTTTTTTTTTCAGTTTTTTTATTTTGAAGCGGAGCTGAGCTACTTATTTTTGTTTAGCGATTTTTGTTTCACGGCAATACAATAGTATTATTTTCATTATTGTAAACAACAGAACAACAACATTAAAGCTGATTTTGTTTTGTGGTCGATGAACCAGTGACACAGAACAAAAAGTTGTTTTATGACCAGAACACAATGACATAATCGGGTCAGTTATTTTTGTTCAGTTGTTTACAATAATGAAAATAATACTATGTTATTGCCGTGAAACAAAAATCGCTGAAATAAAATAGCTTAGTAAAGTTTAGCTTCAAAATTTAAAAAAACTGTGAAAAAAAAAGAATTTTCCGCCACGCTGCTATCGTTGGACCTTAAAACCGGGTTCCAGATGGATCTCTGCGCTTTAACTTTCATCCCGAGCTGGGTAAACACAATTTTCGTAAAGCTTTTAAAACGAGGCTAACAAAGTCCACCATTGATATTCTAAAGACACGCGCTGCGCTACTACGGGTTTTTCAGTGTAATGCAAGAAGTATCAGTTGCAATAATAAATCACTGCATACGTTTGACGTCTCCCCCAAGAAAAAAACAGGCACTTTGGCCTTGTGTGGCATTTCATTCATAAGTTCTCTAGGATCTTGAAATTAAACCTTAGGTTCTAAAAATATTTAAGCATAGGGATTCTCATTCGACGGCTTGGTTTTAGCAAAAAAATATGCATCCAAAAAGAAGATATGTTTTTTTTTTATGCATGTCGCTAGTGTGCTTTGTTGGGTGATCCTTAAATGAATGCAACGAAATGCAAATGCATGAACATTGAGGCAAAATTTACTGAGCGTATCTTGCGTCGTGTAATACGCAAATTGTGGCGCTTTTGTTTTTGATTGTTGATGCCAAAAATAAGCAGTGGATTTTTTTGTAGCACGATGTATAACTTACAGGTCAACAAGATCATTCCTGCAAAAAAAAGTTGAAAAAATAAAACATTTTTTATTTTATAACCCCAAAATTTAAATGTTTTCATAACTTTTTTTATAACCTCAAATTTAAAAGTAAGTTTATGTGTGTAGGTGCATTTGCATAGCTTTGAGTTGTTAAAACATTGTGAAAGTCAATGATAACAATATTTTAAAAAAAACACATTTATTTTTAAAATCAACGAAACGTTGTAGTGCAAAAAAATATATATCTCTACCACTGGGCGCTATTAAACTGTAAAAAGAGTTAGGATCTTTTGTAACACCTTGATTTGATTGATTGTATCACCTTGTATGATATGTAAAATGAGTCACGCAAGATACGTCAATACGCCCGCCATAGTCACTCAGGAAGGAGTATCACCCCCCACCCACCATCCCAACGATATTTTTTTATTTAAAACTTCATAAAACGAAACTTGCGAATTCAAAGAAAGATCGAGTTAGAGAAAACCTAGTACCACTCCCCACCACAGCTGGATTAAAGTAAATTTCGACCGCGACGAAGACGGACAGAATTGTATGTTTGTACGAAGGCAATAAGATTGTTTTTTCTCCGTGCTCCGCGTTACACCACGTTCATTCGGCGATGGCCAGTAGTGTTTGTTGTGCAAACGTAATAGGATCGCATTTTCTCTGTGCTCCGTGTAACCTCACGTCCCCTGTGTCCTTGCTAATTGTTTACAGCTAAAATCTTTTTTATTGCACGTGTTACTGAAGCGTCCATTAATCGTTGCATCTATTATTTCAGATTTATTATTTCAGAGTCTACTGGGTTTATTAGATTTCGATGATAGCCGAACGTAAAGCAGGCTTTTCTTTCGTAAATCGAAATAAACAATGGGGCAAAATAAATAATATCGACTGTTCCATACATAAGATAGACGCAAAGACCAGTTTGATTGCATCGTGTAGTGGAGAGACAAGGCTTGGCATCTGTTCGGTAATGCAACCTCACTACATTGCCGAGTAGGTACCTACTGGCGACTTTTTATTTTTCTTTTATTATTCCTCCGCGCGCTTTTCGAATTTGACACATAATTATTATACATTCGCACTATTTTCTCTGCATGTTATATTGTACGTATTTTCTGGCAGCATTTATCTAGCCGTTTTTCATTCATTGTTATTGTCTGTAATCTTTGTATTTGTGATAATATTACCTCCCAATATCATCCATGCGTATCCCGTACTGCACTTGTGTTTGTCCGCTCTACAATTTTCTACGTATCACCCTGCTTTGGGTTGAGTTCCATGGCTTGAACTTACTAGCTTATAGGCCCAGTTTCTGAATTGACAATTTTACTAAGTAAATACTTAACTATCGTTCTGTCACGTTATTTGTGAGAAATCCGCAGAGGCAGAACGATATTTAAGTACTGGCTTAGCGAATTTCTCAAATCAGAAACCGGCAGTTAGTTACTTTGCATTCGCTGGAGGAAGCCGCAGGGTCCGAAATAAGGAACAGATAACATTCAATCACATCTGCTTGGTCACCCCGCCCGATCGAGTAGCTGTACAACCTTTGTTCGAGGGTGGACATAATTATTACGAACAGCATTCTATGTTACTTAGATTATTTTGTGATCTAGACCGCCTGAATATTCTGGTAAAGTCCATCTAAAGATGGCCCGTTGTATCATCCGAGTGTTCAGTGTGAGTTAAGCTGCCACTACTGTACGCTTCGGGTTCACTACGCCTTGCCGAATTACATTTGGCCTAGTTACATTTGACACTTCACCTATGACGTATCATCCAATGTCACTTAAACTGCATAATCGTCTAGAGGTAGAGTTAGAGACCTTAAATAATGTTTAATTTCAAATCATAACTATATGAAAAAGCCTTACTTACAAGCTAGGCGGTGCATAGGCTGGGCAAGACTCCATTTTTATACATACAGGGTGTTAAAAGACCGCCAACAGACCCGAAAGCCACGCATACTAGACACCAAAACAAAGTACTTTTTCGATAAATTATTGCTGGGAAATGATTTTGGTTTTTTAGGTTATAATTTTGAAAAATATTTTATCACGCAATGGACGTGTAACGTACAGAAGTCATATTGTACAAGCGTAGGTATCAGTTTATGTTACTTAAGCTTGAAGTGCCGATGTTTAGAATACATTGCGGATTGCAATTTTAACGTCTTGTTTTGCAAGAAATATGCATAATTTTGATATGGCTTCTTGAGAAGGTATGTTAAGAACTAGATACTGAATGTATTGCTGCAAAAAAAAAAAGTTTTGATAAGTTCGACTTTGAACCTCATTATCTCGGAAACCGTCGATTTCCCAGGCATAGTTCCTTGGGCAAAAATGTTCCTTATGATGAGCACAATACGTGGTTCCCCGCTTTGTTGGCGGTCTTTTAACACCCTGTGTATCTTTCGATGTATCTTTATCTTTCTATTTATTTATATATCTATTTAAACATGTTGCAAGTAGAGCACCGTCAGAGTGGTCACTTCACTCGTCTAGCGCGAGTGGGGGCTGTTGAAACATCTTATTACGTCGACACGGAGGCCTTAGTAATCACCAAAAGCATTGCTACAAAAAAATGCCCTAGTCTCTTCAAAGCAAAATCATACATTTCTAAAAAAAAAAAAAAATACTTTTCAACCCGGTCGCAAAAAAGAAGGTTTTATACTTAGAGATAAGTTGTAAAACATAATTCTTGAGTTTTCAAAGTAAAGAGACCCTCTTCAGAGGAAGCACGATAAATATTGGGACAGAAAGTCCACAAAAACACATTTAAAACAAAAAAAAAAGGAGCTGATGACACACATCGCCGCTGTCTATGTGTACCTATGTCTGGTATCATAGTTTTTAGGCCGCCCTTATGCCGTGTTTCTTAGGCCGCATAATCCACATACAGACGAAATTTTTCCGTAACGTAAAAACGAATCAGGATTCCGAACGCAGTAACTACATACGAATATATTATGAAAATTCCGTACGGAAAAAAATGTATGAGTGCGGTAGGTCCATACCTAGATTTGTATGCAGTTACTGCGTTCGGAATACTGATTCGATTTTTTCCGTCCGGAATTCCGTCCGTATGTGGCCGGCCTTACACAAACAAAAATGATGATCTTGTTTGAAGGCACTGCCGAACGTTTTTTTCGCAAATCTGTGAACTACCGATAATGTATGAGAGTCTGCCGGTGTAGACTTTCCTAGCTACATTTTTGGTCAGATGTGACAAATAAAAAAACGAGCGGCCAAAACCAGAACGGTAGCGCTAGGCCGTCTATGATGCGCACCGCTTCATTCGCGGTGCGAAAATATTTCGACGTGAAATATGTCGCAAAAGTCCGCGGCTGATGAGTTTTTGTACTTAGCTCTCTTGCGGATGAACCTTTTTTCTATTGTGTCAAAGGCGATTGCGGCGTGTCAAAATCAATCAAGTCTACAAGTGACAAGTACCGTGGACTTCAAACGCGTTTCGCGGGAAGACATGACACTAACATGACTTCCCGTAGAGAGAACGAGTATCTTGCGGGTAAGCGTAGATAAAAGTCGCGTCGCGGCCAGGGGATCTATCGGCTAAGACGAAGCCGATTAACATTGGCGAAAATCGAAGTTCGATTTATGAAAAATGAACTGAGTGGCAGTAAAATGAACTGGGTGGCAGTACATTTTTCATAAATGGAACTTCGATTTTCGCCAATGGTAATCGGCTTCGTATTAGCCGGTAGACCCGGCATCTTAGCTGGGCTGGCCTCAGTCCTTTCGTACCTAGCTATTCTGTGAAGGGAGTCGCCATAATATTTGCATACCCGCATAAACTTAGATTGGATCCAACCTTACCTTGTCGCCTGGAAGATTCATTTATATTTTATAGGTTTTGCATTTAATTTTATGCTGACAAGACGGTTTGGCTCCGTATCTTTTCGCCTTTATAGAGATCTTAAAATTGAAATTGATACGTATTCCAATGGCGTCGTAGACGTGGCATATCGTTTTGATGCTCAATTGCATCACATCACACTAACCCCACAGATTATAAACGCGTTTATGAGGAGGTTTAGATGGATGGGTTTTTAGTAACTTTTAAGAGCGTGTAGCAGACAAAAATCGGACAAATCTATTGCTGTCTCGCGTGCGAAAATACTGAGCGATAGGGACAACCTGAAAAAATCTACAAAATCGAGGTTTTGTATTCCCTACTTTCCATAATTATCATGTGGGGTATCGTATTGAAAGGGTTTAGGGTTAGCAAAACTTAATCAGATTTTTATTTTTTATTCCAAAGCTTTCAATTTATTACGAACAATAAAAAAAAACCCCTTACAAGTTTGGACGGAATCCTCGGTGCGCGAGTCCCACTCGCAGTTGGCCGGTTTTTAGGGTACCGTACCCGAAGGGTGCCAAATTGGACCCTATTACTAAGACTCCGCTGTCCGTCCGTCCGTCCGTCCGTCCGCGTCACCAAGTTGTATCTCATGAACCGTGATAGTTTGAAATTTTCACAGATGATGTATTTATATTGTCGCTATGACAACGAATACTAAAAAACAGAATAAAATAAATATTTAAGGAGGCTGCCATACATCAAACGTGATTTTTTTACCGTTTTATAGATAATCGTACTACCCTTCGTGCGCGAGTCCGACTCGCACTTGGCCGGTTTTTTCTCCTACAGTTAACGTCTGTGAAAACAACCTGTGGCTTCGCTCATCATTCAAACTGACACTCGTAAATAACTTGGCTACGACTCTACGAGTGAGTTGTTTGCGACTTAGTTTTTTCATGCAAGAGCGACTGCCAAATTACTCCATGATTTCAATCTACGAGGCTGAGCAGATTCGACCAAGTTTTGTTTTTATGAAGCCTTCCAGTGAGATTACTTGGGATAATTGAAAAGGAGGCCTTTGACATAAGAATCCAAACCAATGTCAATTTTGCTAACTGACTCTAGGGGCCAATTCTCGGGAATCACGGGAAAGGAAAAATATCATTTTGCGACATATTAATGTCACATCTCCTATTCTCATTACACTCAAGAAGTCATCCTTGGCATAAGGCACGAGATTTCCCTCGACATGTTGACTCGAGTGATCGGGAGCATCGGGATTCGAAATGACATGAGATTTTTCCTTCGAAATAACCATGTCGAATACGAGCTTTCCGAGGATTAGACTCCATAGGATTGGACCAAGCAGGCATTGCAGTATCCGAGTGTTAATTTCACTTATGTAGTGAGAGTGAAGTTACCACTGGATGCTGCATGAATAATCTAATTTACGCAGATGCAAAAAACTTGGTTTTCCGCAATAACAAGAAATATATCGGACGAAAAAGGGGACCAAAAAATATTTGGGAAATTGATCTAACGAATCACTGCACTACAATGAAATCGCTTCACACAGTTCAAAAACTACAAACCGGCGCTTAATTATCTAACTATCGAATCTATCGCGTTGCCTTTCAGTTTGACGATTGAAGCGGCGATTGACTGCTTACGAACTTCACACTGCATTTATTTGATGTCATTGAAAGTGATTGAGATAGGGATTGCGACTCCATTTTGAAGCATATTGAGTGAAGAGAATAGCAAAATCGTTCACTCAATATCATTCAATTTGTATCGCGTTTTGACTCATTCGTTCTAATAGCGATTGTGATTTAAAATTACGTAGACAATTCCAAGCTAAACTCGTAATCACGATCATGATCCCTGTATCATTGAAAAGGATCGCGATAGATTCAAAAGTTAGAAAATTAAGGCGCTGGGCATAGTGAATTAGCCCGCGCGCAAAGAAAAATGCACAAAATTGATTCCTGTATCAAATACACTAAACAAATCGAAAATTTTCACATATCAAACCCTAGAATTAGGTGAGACCTATCGAACACAGCCAGTTTTGTGTTGATATCCATAACAGATTACAAGATATTTTGCTTGAAAAAAAGTGCGTCGCCTATTTTTTTTCAAGCAAAATATCTTCAAAACGTTTAAGGATATCAACAAGAAACTGGCTGTGATAGATAGGTTTTACCTAATTCTAGGGTTTGATATGTGAACATTTTTGATTTGTTTAGTGTATTTGAGACAGGAATCGATTTTGTGCATTCTTCTTTGCGCGCGGGCAATTCACTATGCACAGCGCCTTAAGCTCCCGACTTGCAAACGGAAAGTTTTTTAACATTTCCTCCGACAAGAGCCTTTGGAGCCACTAATTACAGTTTGATATATTTTTGTTTTGGGGCTTCATTTGTGGAGGCTATTGTGCGGTCCGTCGAGTATTTGCACCACTGAAAATCTTCATAATCATAACGTTTATTGCTTCATGTTTTACAATATTTCAAAGATGTTACAATAAATAGAGTCTAGTTCCATGACATGAGCCCTGGGGGTCTACCGGCTAAGACGAAGCCGATTACCATTGGTGAAAATCGAAGTTCGATTTATGAAAAATTAACCGGGTGGCAGTAAAATAAACTGGGTGGCAGTACATTTTTCAAAAATCGAACTTCGATTTTCGCCAATGGTAATCGGCTTCCCTGTAAGGGTACCTACTGCAATTCAAATGCCTTATTTATTAACTACATACATAATGGTAACTTAATAGCTAGGTACTTAATATTTTAATTTCTACAAGATGTTGTTGTTTTAAAAAACTCTGGCGGTTTTATTTACACAATACGTGTTTAGCGATCTGTGATACCTTGCATTTTTGCAACTGACACTTCGTACATTAGTTTATTTTTCGTTTTGTTGATGACTTTTTTTTTTAAAATTTTTTCTAGACTCTTTGACTAATTTCCCATAAACTAGTTTTTGGACCAAATCTCTAAATCAGAAGATTTTGTTGTTCAGTTATTTAGAACAATGTAAAGAATATGTTCCTTCCAACAAATTGGACTTCATTCAACGACCGCAGAGTAATACGTATTTCATTGCTTCTCTTTTTTTAGGCTGTGAGAATAATTTAGACCACACAAACTTGTTTTTTGAAAGAATCCTTAAGAATCCCAGAATAGTTTTTTTTCTATGTTCATCTGTTCGATGAAATATTTTGATACATATCAGATACTTTTCATGATTTTTTTATTACCAAATACATGCCCGACGCGTAACAAAAAAAATAAAAAATAAAATAGGACGAAACCAATCCTTTCAAAGCTCCGTCTTTGAATAACACCTCCTTAATTCTTGGGACAAAAGGTCGATTATTCCCTGACCTCAATGGAAAGCTCTTAAGTTGGTGAATAAAATAATACATTAATGGAATCCTATTACTTACCTTCCTAAATGGTGGAGTCTTAAGTGTGGTAATTATGGGGACGTTCTTTTTTTATTTTAGAAAATAAAGTGGTTAATAGTTGGAGAGCTGGTGACCAATCGAGATATTTTTTCGTACAAGGCTGGGAGTTGGTAGGCTGATAGAGTAGACTTCGCTGAGTCTGGGAAAAATAATTTTTTGGCCCGGTCGCGGTTGAAAGTCAGATTTTTTCGACTTTGAAAGTTTAAATGTATGGGTTGAGTCATTTCTTTTTTGTCTACAAGGCTGGGAGGTTCTAGGCTGCCTTTTTAGTCTCCGCTGATCACAAAATCACTTGTTACTAGCCGGAACGCGGTAGAAATATTGTTTTTTATAACCTAGATAGTGTGAATTTTTTGGTTATAAAAATCAAACTTTCAACCACGTTCGGCCAAAAAAATATATATTTTCTTGTTCAACGGAGTCTCAAAAACTAACCTAGAAGTTCCTAGCCTTGTACGACAAAAAAAATATACTGAACCCATACATTTAAACTTTCAAAGTCGAAAAAATCTAACTTTCAACCGCGACCGGGCAAAAAAAATATTTTTCCCAGACTCAGCGAAGTCTACTCTATCAGCCTACCAACTCCCAGCCTTGTACGAAAAAATATCTCGATTGGTCACCAGCTCTCTAACTATAAGTATTGTTTACCAAGAAACAAATAATTAAAAAACTTTGGCCTTTGCATTCGTTATGAGATGATAACAGCGTCCAGTGGCACCTTCATCAAGAATTTCTAGAACGATACTTAAACTAAGTTTAAACAGAGTTCAGACTGTCGATAAAACAGTGCATGTTTTGATATGAAGGGAGGGATATTCAAATCAAAACATGCACTGTTTTATCGACAGACACTACTAAACTCTACTTAAACTGAGTGAGTGACAGTTACTTAAACTGAATTTAAACAGAGTTTAGTAGCGTTCTAGTTTGAACTGAGTTTAAGTATCGTTCGAGAATACCACCCAGAGGCCCCAGGGAGAAACGGCTTAACGATGGGCTGAATAATATAATTAGTCTATAATTATTATTATGAATACAGTCTGTAGGTAATTATTGTGAATTGTAAACAATTGGGAAGGCAAAGTTTTTTGTTCGAAAGTCCGTTATTGGCTTAATCTTATCTTTAGACAATATTGAGAAACTAATTTCAATATTTTTTATTTTGGTTCAGTTGTTTGGATTTTACAACGTTTCAAAGATACAGTTTTATGACCTTCACGCGACGTTCTGCATACTGTTGGCGGTCATAGGAACAAAACATTTTAGCGCATAAAAACAAAACTACTGGATCAAAATAAAAAATATTTAAATTAGTTTCTTAATATTGTCTAAAGATAAGTTTAAGCCAATAACGGACTTTCGAACAAAAAACTTTGCCTACCCAATTGTTCGAAAGCCAGTCCGAATTACTAATTACTATTCCATTATATGTCCGTTTACGGCGTGATCTTGTAAAGGCCCTTTGTACCTCTCGGCTACCTTTGTACCATAGGACAGAAAGTCAAAAACAACAACATAATAATATGTCTATTTACGGAGGAATGTCTAGTTTGGAATACAGTATTGAAACTAAGTAAACTAAGACAAAACTTAAATATCCCACTAATATTATAAATGCAAAAGTTTGTGAGTAAGGGTGGTATTAATAGTCGTCTGAGATCACCTTCTTAAGATCGACCTCAAGTAGGTGAAAAATCACATGCTAATTTCAAGCTTTGCGTCAAACTTGAGTAGCTGTCAGCATATTTATAGACACTATCATGAGATTGACATTGACATTAGCCAAGGCTTGACATTAGCATTTGACTTTTCTGAGATTACCTACTTTAGTTCGATCTTTAGTGGACAACTGTTAGGGTGGTATTCTAGAACGCTACTTAAACTCTGTTCAAACTAGAAGGCTACTTAAACTCTTTTAAACTCAGTTCAAACTAGAAAGCTCCTTGAACTCTGTTTAAACTCAGTTTAAGTAGAGTTTAGTAGTGAGTTTAGACTGTCGATAAAACAGTTCATGTTTTGATTTATATATCCCTCCCTTCATATCAAAACATGCACTGCTTTATCGACAGTCTGAACTCTGTTTAAACTGAGTTTAAGTAGCGTTCTAGAATACCACCCTTAGGGTGGCATTAATAATCGTCGACTCAAAATCGAACTCAAGTATCAGGAACTTTCTCTAACACCGTGTATAGTCCATAATATTATTTCACAGGGAAGGCCAATAAAAATGTAGACCCAACAGTTACTGAAATAATATGGTTTTTGCGAGGAACATAGCTATGAGAGAGTAGGTACACACGACAACACGTCGAAGCTTACACGCTAGCACTCTACTCGGTTACGTTACGGGTGACTTTACAACAAAAGTGTACACTCTGACGTGTTGTCGTGAGTACGTCAGTTAATTTCAGTAGATCAAAGCTTTGTTTCAAGGATAATGTACCTTATATGTATACGGCTTGGACACAAAAGCCTATAGAGATGCTTTCAGGTAACCATATCCAGAGAGGGAATTCTCAAAAGCACATAGGATACGTAAGTACATTAAGATAATAGGCGTTCAAGTTAGCTTTTACGCGCGACTTCACTCAGGTAAACCAAGATGAAAGGTAAAAGGAAGATAACTTCTGAGATGCATACTACGTATATTAAGTAAGTCAGTGGTAAGTTTGCATTATTTTTTTTAACCCCCGACCCAAAAAGGGGGTGTTATAAGTTTGACCGGCTATGTGTGTGTCTGTCTGGGGTACCGTAACTTTGAAATGGGTCAACCGATTTGGATGTGATTTTTTTTATTGGAAAGCAGGTTTTCTAACGAGTGTTCTTAGATATATTTTATCAAAATCGGTTTAGCCATTTATGCGATATGCTGATTTGAAGCTAAAATGTCGGAGTTATTTTAAATTTGAGAACACTCTCGACCAAGTCACCTCATATAAAAAAAAAAACTATTATATTAACAAAATAGTTCACCCGTTTGAGAGCTAAAATACCAAAGACACAAATACACAAAGACACAGATACATAAATACACTTTCCAATCTTAAGGAGGCACAACTTGCGCCGCCAATGAAAAAAAAAATCATATCTTCTTTTTAGATACGTTATTTGCTAAAAGACGAAGCGTCAAGTGATAATCCTTAGGCTTAAATATTTTTAGGACCTAAGTGGTCGATTCCAGATCCTAGAACCTACGAATAAAACCCGTCGCCGCCAAAAGTGGGCATTTTTATCATTTAATTTTGACGCTTCGTTTTTAGCAAGAAACGCATGCAAAAAGAAGATGTTTTTTTTTCATTGGCGGCGCTAGTTGTGCCCGGATATTCACCTTAAGGGTGGACGATAGCAACGTGGCGGGAAATTCCAAATTTTCACAGTTTTTTACATTTTGTAGCTAAACTGAGCTATTTTTGTTCAGCCATTTTTCGTTCGCGGATTAACATAGTATTCTTTTCATTATTGTAAACAACAGAACAACAATAATTCATCCAATTATGTGTTCTGGTCTACGAAGCAGTGGCACTGCCCAAAAAACTTGTCGTAGACCAGAACACACAATCGGCTGAAAAAGCTCAGTTTAGCTACAAAATGTAAAAAACTGTGAAATTTTTGTATTTCCCGCCACGCTGATACCTTCCAGCCTTAACCCCTGCTTTTGCGTCGGGTTTAAAAACAAGTGACTAACGAGTGGACGCCTTCCTCAACATTATATTAGTGATCCCGTCCGTCCGCCCGTCCATTACCGGCCTTTTGGGACGAAATTTAATCATAGCCTTAAGATGCCGGCCGTTGTTTACGTTCTATTAGCGATAGATCAATGAATAGTGGCGCGGCGGCGATAGATCAATGAATAGTGGCGCGGCGGCGATAGATCGATGAATCGTGGCGCGGCGGCGATAGATAAATGAATCGTGGCGCAGCGGCGATAGATCAATGAATAGTGGCGCGGCGGCGATAGATCAATGAATAGTGGCGCGGCGGCGATAGATCAATGAATAGTGGCGCGGCGGCGATAGATCAATGAATAGTGGCGCGGCGGCGATAGATCAATGAATAGTGGCGCGGCGGCGATAGATCAATGAATAGTGGCGCGGCGGCGATAGATCAATGAATAGTGGCGCGGCGGCGATAGATCAATGAATAGTGGCGCGGCGGCGATAGATCAATGAATAGTGGCGCGGCGGCGATAGATCGATGAATCGTGGCGCGGCGGCGATAGATAAATGAATCGTGGCGCAGCGGCGATAGATCAATGAATAGTGGCGCGGCGGCGATAGATCAATGAATAGTGGCGCGGCGGCGATAGATCAATGAATAGTGGCGCGGCGGCGATAGATCAATGAATAGTGGCGCGGCGGCGATAGATCAATGAATAGTGGCGCGGCGGCGATAGATCAATGAATAGTGGCGCGGCGGCGATAGATCGATGAATCGTGGCGCGGCGGCGATAGATAAATGAATCGTGGCGCAGCGGCGATAGATCAATGAATAGTGGCGCGGCGGCGATAGATCAATGAATAGTGGCGCGGCGGCGATAGATCAATGAATAGTGGCGCGGCGGCGATAGATCAATGAATAGTGGCGCGGCGGCGATAGATCAATGAATAGTGGCGCGGCGGCGATAGATCAATGAATAGTGGCGCGGCGGCGATAGATCATTGAATAGTGGCGCGGCGGCGATAGATCAATGAATAGTGGCGCGGCGGTAGCCCAATGGGTAGAACGAACACAAGTCTGAGGTCGAAGGGTCGAATCCCCGTGTGGAGTTCGAAACACTATGACTTTAAAAAGATTTTTAAAATGTTAATTATTCGCTCGGGACAGGACTTGGTGTATATACCTATAAGTGCAAACTATCACACTAGATGGCGCCCCATCGTCCGTAAGACGAGTATTAATGAGGTTGGGAAATTCGCATCGACAGTTACTTGACTCGGTAGCTCAGTTCGTAGAGCGCCTGCACGCTATGCAAGAGGTTGCGGGTTCAAGTCTTGTCCCGACCGATTTTTTTTACCTTATAAAAATCTCTATAATGTTCCCTAGCACGGGTTAGTGCTATAGAAAATACAAAAAAAAAACTTAAAAAAAAAAAAGTTTATTTCATTTGTGAATGCCTGATAAGTCATGTCAGAGGCCCTTTGCGCGGCCTAAAAACTCTGACACCAGGGGTGGCCACTACCTCATACGATTACCTACACCTTTGTGAGACTCGGGTGGTATTCATGAACGATACTTAAACTGAGATCAAAATTGAACTCTGTTTAAACTTAGTTTAAAGTGAGATAAATTTTGATCTTACTTTAAACTGAGTTCAAAACTGATCTCTGTTTAAACTTAGTTTAGTGAGATCAATTTTAAACTTACTTTAAACTGAGTTCAAAATTGAAATTATTATTATTCGAATCGAATCGAATCGAATCGAAATGAATCGAATCGAATCTAATCGAATCGAATCGAATCGAAACGAAGTGCTAGATTCATGGTACACACGACAGCACGTCAGACTGTAAACTTTTGTGGTAAAATCGCCCGTAACGTAACCGAGCAAAGTGCCAGCGAGTAAGGGTCGACGTGCTGTCGTGTGTACTGATTCAAGTATCAAAACTTTAACTGCGCATATCTCCTAAACGGCTAATGCTAGACCCATGTTTATGGTACTCTTTTTCGGCTGATCGTTGGGTAAGTGCCATAGTTTCCGCTGTTTTGGTAATGCATAGTTATATTTGTGACTTTATGAAACTGTGAAAATAAAATGTCCATCAACAGTTTGTCTGAGCAAATCTGTAGCGATCTACGCAAGTTCCTATATAGTAACACTTATCCTAATGGATCCATCTTCAAGCCATTGTCCGAGAACGTATCTTCACTTCATGTACAATACATATACAATACATACATAGGCAAAACGTTCACAAGCGGAAATAGACTCTATTCCGGCGGAATAGTGCTGAAACGATCTGCAAGTTTATAACGATGGTTCCCAAGATGCGGAGTATTGCGCAGCTCTGGGATTTCGTGGATTTTTTATGTATATTTTTTTCTTTGAGGCCTAAACAATATGTCAAGTTGTGGCCAGATGGAAAGAAATATGTCAAGTTTGTTTTATTATTTCCTTATTATTTCATTGATTGCGACTAAAATTATTTCAAAGGTTTTACTTTTTTATTAAATAATATGGTTTTTAGAAGGTTTTTACAATAGTTTTTTTGTTGTTTGAAAAAAAATGATTTTTTTATTTATTTAAAACCAAAATTTTGTACATTATACTTATAATGACATATTTGGCTCAAAACGGAGCACAGCTATCTTTACCCATTATTCAGGTGGAAATGTTCAAAAATAGAACTTTGATTTTCGTTAATGGTAATCGGCTTCGTCTTAGCCGGTAGACCCCCAGCTCGGGTTAGTATATAAAAAAAAGCTAGAAAAGCTACCTAGAAATAAAATATATATAATACATGCCCAAAGCTTCAATTAAATGGATTCAACGAATTTGAGCGTTAAACTGAACTTTTATTTTGTTTGCATAAAATACTTATCATACTTGCTTATTATTAAAGTTTGTAAGTTTTATTTGTCCATGGATGCGTACAGCTAGAGACCGAGGAGGATGGCGTGAATGGGAAAAGGCCTATAACCAGGGCGTCTACCGGCTAAGACGAAGCCGATTACCATTGGGGAAAATCGAAGTTCGATTTTTGAAAAATGTATTGCCACCCAGTTCATTTTACTGCCACCCTGTTCATTTTTCATAAATCGAGCTTCGATTTTCGCCAATGGTAATCGGCTTCGTTTTAGCCGGGGCAGCAGTGGGAAAATGTGGAAAATGATGCCTATGACGATGATGAAATTTAACAGGAGGTTAAGTTTTTAAGGTGATACGCATTGATGCAACTTGGTTTACGTCGATGGTGATACGTTGTTCATTTTACCACCCGACAATTCATTTTCAGTAGCGCTCAATGACCTAGAAGCTGCAAAAAACATTCCAAACCCTTGGTTGTTTTTCACTCAGGCTTAAAAACTCGGCGCTAATTACTACTGGCTTGATTCTGGAATGATTTCCGGCAGCAGATTGCTGAAGTTGAAATAAGTACGCTTTTTTTAAGGTTTTAGTAGAATTATTCGTTCCACCGCTTCACAATATTTGAAGGCTTATTCATTTTAGGGTTCCGTACCTCTAAAGGGTAAAACAGAACCATTATAGGATCACTTTTTAGGGTTCCGTACCTCAAAAGGGTAAAACGGAACCATTATAGGATCACTTTGTTGTCCGTCTGTCCGTCTGTCTGTCAAGGAGTTTTTCTCAAGAACGCGTGGTTTTATTAGGTTGAAATTTATATCAATATACTCAGCTCTGCAATCTCTTGGAGCTGTGTAAAATCAAGCTTCTATCCGAAAGATACGGCCGACAAGATATTTCGACCCTCGCAAGGGAATCAAAACTTGCATCAAACGTATGGTGCTACTGATATTTTTTTCGGGATTTCGCACTTGGCCCCATAGTAAAAGTTGCATGTATTGACTCCTCTCAATATGACAGAACCATTCTGAAACACCCTGTATAAATATATGGTGAAAATCCTTTTTTATCTTGAGATATAGGTATTCTTGTGTATTATGTAACATTTAACTCCATAAAAAACATCTAAAATTAAGCTTTTCTCCCCATATTAAGACAGATTACTCTACCTTGCAGGTATAGAGGGGAGTCCTGATAAAGTTACGTCATCATTCCTATTTATGACGTCATCATTTGCGTGTTCACGCTATTATTTTGCGAGCGCGGTGGTTTTGCCACGGAATCGAGAGAAGTGAAAGGTTCACTCGAGATAAGCACCTCTTTACATCTATTAAGACAATTTAGGACATTGCTTAAGGCTCCTAAAGGTACATACAAGGTGTTACAAAAGATGCTAACTCTTTTTACAGGGTCATGGTACCTGATGATAGGGATCACAACCAAAATATTTTTTTAGCTCTATGAAGTTCCGTTGATTTTTAAATAATTAAAATGTAAGCGCTGTGACGGGAGAAAAGTATTTTTAAAATACTGTTTGCATACACTTTCACTATGTTTTAACAGCATGAAGCTGTTAAAATACAGCTAAGCAAACAACCATATTTTTTAATTTGAGCTTAATCCAGAAACAAAAAAGTTTTGAAAATTTTACAATTTTGAGGTTATAAAAAAAAAGTTGTGATTTTCAACTTTTTTTTGGAGATTTTTCATTATGTTGACCAGCAGGTTACACCCTGTAAGAAGAGTTAGTTATCTTTCACGTGGCGGCGGCACAGATGCTCGGAAAAAACCGGCGGCACGAGCCGCGCAAAAACCGGCGCCAGCATAGTGTGTACAGAGATGGGCGATGAATTTCTGCCTTTTCTGCCCAAACGATTTTAATCGGGCAGAAAGGGTTAAAATCGGGCAGAAATGGATTTTTGCCCATTTCGGCGGGCATAAATAGAAATTCACTACAAATTACTTTTTTGTTTACAAAACCTTATTCGGAAAATATTAAATGACGATAATAGGAAAGAAAATTGGTTGCGGTGTAGTGTTGGGGGCGCTATGAGTAGAGATGGGTAGTGGGTTATAACCCAAATAACCCAATTGGGTTAAAACCGGGTTATAACCCAAATCACCCAATTATAACCCATTACCGTCTTTTTTGGTGGGCGATAACTAAATACACTATGTTACAAGAGGTAAAACGTATAACACTATCTAAAACCCAGTTCGGCTTGCAAAGCCCGCCTATTCTATGGTTTGGAATTATACAGGGTGGCCCAACATAGACGTCAAGCGAGAAAATCTAGATACCTGACACCAAGAGCTACCCGAATCACCCCAATGTATGTTCAGCCATTTTTTAGGGTTCCGTAGCTTAAAAGGGTGAAACGGAACCATTATAGGATCACTCGTGCGTCTGTCTGTCCGTCTGTCACAGCCAATTTGCTCCTAAACTACTGGACCGATTGAGTTGAAATTTGGTACACATGTGTAAGTCGGTGACCCGAACAAGGACGTGTAACGTAAATTAATAAATTTTAAACATGGGGACCACTTTTGGGGGTAAATTGGAAACTAATAAAAAAGTTTTATAAAATATATCATGTGACATCAAATGAAAGGGCTCGTTTTAAGGATCTCAAATATATATTTTGTTATAATTGCAAAATGACCAGTTCTTAAGTTATTTAATACGCGAAAATTGATTATTCCCCCCCTTATCTCCTAAAATTTTGAAAAAAAAAACAGTAATAGGTATTTTTCTATAGATTACAGAAAAACCTATAAGAAGTTCATGGTGTCCAAAATTACTTAGGAAATTATTAATTTTGTTCTAGTAGCATTAGTACCTCAACTCAGTCAACAGATGGAGCTCCACAGTCTTACATCGCGGATCGCGGTATGGTTCGGACTTTCGATTAATGTATCTTAGTAGACTTTGTATGAAAATCTTCCTACTTCATTGTACGGAACCCTCTCAACTCTCACTTGTCCGGTTTTTTTTTTTTTGTTAAAAAGGTTTTGTTGTCTAAAGTGACAGGATTGTTGTACCATTCTGAGGATTGAGGCTGTGCGGAAGTTTTTGAAGTCAATAAAAAGTCCTTCCGACCTCAACTTTTTTTTCTCCATACAACTTCAGTGATGTTTTCTCGAAAATAACATTTGGTTGGGCCCTTGATATCAGCTGTCTAGATGTTCTCGCTTGACGTTTATCTTTGGGCCACCTTGTTTGTATAAAATGATCGCTATCGAGCTCATATGATATTATCGTAATGGACATCTTTCATATATGTAAGACGAACGACGCGCGCCGAAAAATCACAGATTTTTCCCTTATATTTCAGGAACACTTTAGACAGAATAAACACACACTCGTATTTTCACTAATGTTTCCCGTAAACAATATGGTAATTACGATTTCTCAGGACAATTGACAAATGCGCGCTCGAAAATTTGTCGTTTTTAGCCAAAATTGATCAAATAAGTTTGTATAACATAAAATCATTCAGTTTCCACAATTATTTATGTTTGCATTGCCAGACCCAATAATGGGAAATATTACTGATGTCCCTAATGATTAGCTGGACAAGTAGCCCCGTAAGAGTGACATAATTGCTTTATAGTAAAAAAAAATTTTTAGAGCAGATGAGCGCGCATAGTGCGCCCTGAAAATTCACAGATTCTTTCTTAAGCAAATAAATGAAGGTTGGTAACTATTACAAATTATAATAAAGCCAAAAAAAGCCAGACAGGCCGACTCTAAAGATTTTCGGGTGCTCATACGGTCAGTAACGTATTGATTTAAGTGGATGGACTTTAAGGGAGCCGCTCGTCTTGTTTTGCTCCGCGCCCGGCAGCGCATAGTAAAACGATCTCATAGAATCGCGCGGGCATGCGCGCACGCGTTGTTTAAAAAACTTCTGAATTACAAATAAAAGTATGCCAATGAGTTCTAATGAACATTATATTTTAAAAGTACGTCTTGGTAATTTTGTGTGAAACTTATGTTTACTAAGTTATTTGAGCTTATGTGATTTTTTTGTATGGGAGCGAAGACATTTTATAACATTACTTTTTGCTTCAACTTGCTTCACTTTCTGGGTTTCAAAAATGGAGTTAGTATATTATTTACTACATTTCACCCAAATATACTACACACCGCAACTGACCACATTCTGAAGTTATAACATATTTTGTGTTTTTTTGTTACTTTTTTTACAGTTAAAACATTTTTGTAAACTTTTAAGTAACTAATTTTCCACCATAAATTGTATGATTATGAAGTCCTGCTTAGGTGCTACGATTTTCATCAGATAGAAAAGCTGGTTGAAACTTAAATACGAATAATGTCAGGTTATAAAAAAAACTTCTGAATTTCAAACAAAAGTATGCCAATGAGTTTTAATCAACATTCTATTTGAAAAGTGTCTCTTGGTAATTTTGCGTCAAACTTATATTTACGAAGTTATTTGAGGTTACGTGATATTTTTGTATGGATGCGAAAACATTTTGACATTATTCTTTACTTAGCTTCACTTTCTGGTTTTGAAAAAGGGAGTACGTATATTATTTACCACATTTCATCTAAACATTCATGCCACAAATTACCGCATTCAAAATAATTAAATAGTTTATGTTTTATTGTGGTTTTTACCTGTTTTTTGTTTTGTTTTTTGAAGAATAAGAGTAATGTCATAAAATGTTTTCGCACCCATACAAAAAAATCACGTAACCTCAAATAACTTCATAAATATAAGTTTGACGTAAAATTACCAAGAGATACTTTTCAAATAGAATGTTGATTAGGACTCATCGGCATAATTTTGTTTGAAATTGAGACAGTGTAAATATTTTATTGTTGTTGTTTTATTTCTTAAATATCGTAGAACTTCCCGGAATACCTTCACAGTATCAGTTCTATTAATACAGAACTAAACGGAAAAGAAAACCGAATAGTTTTATCAGTAGAACTGAACGAGTAGAACAGTCCAAACAGACTTTAGTTATCGCCCACCTAAATGGGTTTTAACCGGGCGATAATAGATACCAAGTGGGTTATAACCCACCGATTGGGTTATAACCCGGGTCGTTACCCATCTCTGGCTATGAGTGCTATGGGCCGAAAACTTAGATTTTTTTACAAATAAAATTAATATATTTTCTTTGACCGGTTACTGATTGGTTAGGTTCTGGAGAGCAAAAAAAGTCCTGTAACTTGATGCCGGGAAACGCACTGTTTTTGAGTTATGTATTTTTTTTTATCAAAACCTCATTACCCAAAAACGGTACGTTACCCGGCACCAAGTCACGGGACCTTTTTTGCTTCCTAGGACCTACCCAACCGATTCCCATTTAAAAAAAACACCCCCGACGCCCGACAGAATAAGTTTGAGTTTTTTTTTTCAAGATCTCAAATTTCAAAAACGATGCGTATTCCAGCACTAAGTGTTCCTAGCGCCTACCCAAGAAATTCCCGTCAAAAAAGTTTGATTTCACTAAAACAGTAATTTAAAATTTGAATTACATTTTAGTCTATATCACTAAATAGCTGACCCTAGACCTCAAGCACAAGATGGACACTGTTAACTATTCCGATATTTTTGTATGCAGTGCAGTGTATAGCTTAGGGTGATTGTTTTTCTATTCTGTGAACCATCAACTTACCTACAGTCCGTCCGCTACAGGATAGGACGTGCGTGTCAGAGTATGATACTTTTATTTAATACCTAGGTGTTCGTATATGGATATCTCTCACTTAGAAGGCGTTATCATCCAGAGCTCACATCAACAACGTCTAGATTTTTTTCCTTGACTTCGTTTTCAACTTTTGTTACTTCTGGCAAACAGAAAAGTAACTTGAAAATTGGAATGCATGTTTTGTAAAGTTAAAAAATCCTTATGGTTTTTTGATTGGATTCTAGACGTATTATAGCCTCTGTAATGGGTTCCTGAAACAGGTGGCATTGTTTCAACATTTTACAAAAATCTTCGTCTAGTAGTGCTGATTTGGGTTATCCTCCATTGGTAAGTGTGTACCTAGCCTTTTCGTGGACAGCCAAGGTATGAAGGGCAACTTTAGTGTTTTGCATACTTTGAAAGCATACCTAAGCAATGACTTCCCCAACGGGTATCAGGGTATCAGTAGGAGATTCCTATCGTATCATCGAATGTCTTTTCACCGAATGTAGTTTCATCGACAACGAATCACCGAAAGGTCGGATCACCGATGGTACACTTCATCGAATAGGTCGTTTTATCAAATGCCCTTTACCAATATTTAGAGCTAGAGCAGTAGTAGCCCAGTAGGTACCTACTACAACAGTCGTTTCACAAGCTGCCTACCGGCAGTACCTATTCAAATGTCCCACCATGCGCGTGCCCACTGCGGATTGACGTTTATCGCGTTAAGTATATGCCCAACGTTCAGGTTTCCTCACGATTTTCCCTTCATCAGCAAGTATTGTCACTACACATGTAGGACAGATAGACAGACAGCAAAGGCAGAGTTTGTAAGTCCCGTTTAGCACCCTTCGGGTAAGGAAACCAAAACAAGTGTAAAGTCACTATTACATGCTGCCACTGGAAATCAAACCTGTAAGGAAACTGAAAAAAAAAAAAAAAACCCGCCACGCTACTGTCTTTAGGTGAACCAATGTTAAATTTTAGCTTGTAAACCTCACACAATGCATAATATTGCTTGAAACTCACTTACTCATCCATCACAATCATCATATAATTTTCAATAAGAGTTGTTTTTTAATAATAAAGTAGAACGTTCGATAAAACGAACCTTTCGATGATCCGACCATTCGGTGATTCGTTGTCGATAAAACGATATTCGGTGAAAAGACATTCGATGATACGATAGGAAACCGTCACTCACAGGGTAATTTCAAACTCTCGCCAACATTTTTTCTTTTACAATTTTGTCCAGTCCCTACTTTTTTTCTCTTTTTTCATTTAATAATCTTCACATGAGGTTTCATGTTCAAACATTTTTATTAAGTTCGTATTTCACCTGTTTGTAGCTTCTTTTGTTACCGATTATGCACCGAATGTAAGGACAAAATTAATTTCATTTCTGCCCGGCGTTTATTATAAATGCCCGGCATTTATTGGGCAGAAATGGATTTTAATCCAGCGGTGGATTTTAACCCGGGCATTTACCCATCTCTGAGTGTGTAGGAGCCCAAAGCGGTGATAGACCAGTAGGTAAAACGTCAGATACACAAGCGTGCAATTTCAGGTTCGGATCCCGGTGCAGGCATGTTCCTGTCACTTTAGATAATTTCAAAGTTATTAATATATTTCCTTCCTAAATACTTGAACATTGAAAGTCATCTGCTAGACATTTCTAAACTTGTAGGAGCACTACCTTTAATTAAAGTTAATAAAAAAACATCTTGAGGAAATTCGAGCATCTGAGGCATAATACGCTCAATCCGCTTTCCGCGGTATGCGAGTTGATCACTCTCTGACAAAAAGTCTTTTTCCCAGTTAGGTACGAAATAGATATAAATATGTATCTATATACTCTTACGTTTTTTCCATCTAAAAGACCTGGATCTTCTTCATATTACTAGTTTACGAATGCGGTCCCGTTGTAACCCTCGTATTTTAGCGCGCATATACGCGTTTCCGCCGTGTCTAATACAAATGCAAATTCTAAAGGAACGTCTATGAATCCCGTAGTAGATGGCGCAGATAATAAATAGCGCGTGTATTTATTTTCGATCCACGCTATCTTGAAATTGTGTTTTGGAAAGTGTTGTTATCAATTATTTCCGAAGGTAATATTTAGCCTAGCAGCTGCTAAGCTCTATATGTATAGCAGTTATTTAAGCAACAACGGCCGCGGTCCGTCCATGGATGCGTGATCGCTAGTGGCAATAATATCTGAGTGCTTCCGTGCTTCGGAAGGCACGTTAAACAGTTGGTTCTGCTCCTCTATTCTCTAAGAAATCCACTCAACCTTTGAGCGTCAAAACACTCGAAAATAGCCCTTATTGAAATGAATAATCCTTTTTTTGACGTTTAAAAACGGTTATTTTTACGGTGGATATTTTAGAGAATACAGGGGCTGGTTGTTGTTGATTAATAACAATCGTTGGCATTTGACCGAGGGGGTTGGCGAGAAAAGGAAGAGGCCTATGCCCAGCAGTGGGCTTTATTTATGGGCTGGATAGCTAGATAGAATAATAATCAGCTATGTCAGAGGCCCTTTGGGCGGCCTAAAAACTCTGACGGGGTTCGACCTCATTCGATTTCCTACCTACAGTTAGGGCTTTACTGTCACTGTCAAGCTAGAATATTCCTAATTTGTAAAAAGTGCAATGAGTGCAATGAGAGCTGCCGTGGGCTATTATAACGTATCGTCACCTGAACAAACTTGAGCACAAACTTTGTACTTCATAATATGTAAACAGTTTTTTTTTTGTCTTTGCAGGGTGTAAAAATACCATCGACATAACCAAAAGACACGCATAGATATTAGACAACTAAACAACTAAATAATAATTTGACTACAAAAACTATTAGACAACTAAATAAATACTTTGAGCTGGAAAATGGATTTTGTGCGCCATCCTTTCCCAACTTATTTTGCCTCTTAGTTGCTACGGCGTAGCACGTGCTACGAACGGCTACGGGCTACGAACGGCTACGAAAGGCTATGAAAAAGAGTTGGAGGATTTTGAGTTGGTGGTGGACACTGAACTAATATTATGACAGTCTATATTATCGCTACAATGTGTAAATTACTAGCGGCACGAATGAAAAAAAAAACATAATTATCTCCTTTTGCGGATGCGTTTAAATAAATCCCGCACAAGAAAAAAACGGTCACTTGTGTAGGATTTATTCATCAGTTCTAGGATCTGGAATCTAAGCTTTAAGTCCTAAATATTGTTAACCTTGGGGATTCTCATTTTGACGGCTCGTTTTTAGCAAAAAAAACGCTTCTAAAAAGATTATGATTGTTTTTCATTGGCAGAGCTAGTGGGCTTTGACCATTGCCTTAACCTTTCATTTCAGGTACCTATGTAAATGAATTATCCATTATTTATTAATCTAGCTATATTAATAAATTGTTAAAACCAGCCACTATGTTTATTTTGCTATCCGTTTTATTCATAAAGCACAAAGCTCGCTCTGCCATACCTCGAGCTAAACTCAGGTAGCTATTTACCAACTAGCTCTTTAATTTTTGGCAGTTAATTTAAGGCGTGTGTTTTGTTTGTGGATTTATGGCAACAATTTACTCGCTACTTTTGGCAAATAAAATATTTCTATTTCTACTTGTAAATGGAAAATACTAAAACCAGTCTTAGAGCACATGTGAAAATGTGTAGTTTTAGGTTGAGCATACGATTTTAATTAATGCAGATTGTTGAACGAGCGAGCTAAGCGAGCGAAGTTCTCCGAGTCTACTGGAACAATCCGGCGTTTGTATGTTTGTATGTATGTATGTATAATATGTATGTATGTTTGTATGTATGTATGTTCGTTCGACGATAAGTTGAGTAAATTTGGTCGGATCGTTATGTTTGGTAGGCGGGTAAATGAAGTTAAAATATTTTTTAAGTTCTAACATGAGCCAAATCGGTCGAGGAGTTGTCAAGTTTATATGGGGTCGCGAGTTCACATTTCGGGGCGAACCACTAGTACTAAATTCTTTTGTTTTATTTGCATGAAACTTCTTTCGTTTTCTATTTCGTTTTCGGTACGTTTTCTATTTTTAAAATTAGGCCGAATTTGACTTAACTGACAACATTATGTTATCTACCAGGAAAAACAAATAAATTACACCACTTCCTTTATCGAGTGTAAAGTAAAACTGATGACATTAATTTTGTAATTGGATTTGTTATTACAAAAGATTACTAACTCTTTTTACAGGGTGTAACCTGCTGGTCAACATAATGACAAATCTTCAATAAAAAGTTGAAAAACACAACTTTTTTTTTATAACCTCAAAAATGTAAAATTTTCAAAACTTTTTTGTTTTTGGATTTAGCTCCAATTAAAAAATATGGTTGTTTGCTTAGCTGTATTTTAATAGCTTCAGGCTGTTAAAACATAGTGAAAGTCTATGGAAACAGTATTTTAAAAATACATTTCTCCCGTCACAGCGCTTACATTTTAATTATTTAAAAATCAACGGAACGTCATAGAGCTATAAGAATATTTTGGTTGTGATCCCTATGATCAGGTACCATGACCATGTAAAAAGAGTAAGTTAAGTTCATGAATTTTCATTCACTCTCTTTATCGTGAAAGCAAATTTGTTACCATTGCGGACAGAGTCGTGTAAAATGTCAAGGCCCACTTTAATCTACAAAAATACATTTTTCTTCCGAAAGTGAAAAAATGATACGTGAAAAAGAACAAAGACCACAACGAAGCTAATAACTCGGAATGTGGGAAACAAAACGCAAATCAAGCAACGCTTTCGGTTAGCTGGGCTTGCGCCAACGGGCACCAAATAGTTGCCCTAGTTTTTGTTAAAAATAAGTATGTACTCATATGGTTCTGGCCAGTGGCAGATTTTGGGGTAAGGGGCTCAAGCCCCCCCCCCAAAGCATCTGAGACCCTGTATAAAACTAAATTTTGTATGCTTTTTTATCTTGATAACCCTACGCTCATTGGGCTCAAGCCCCCAAACTGAAATCCTGGATCCACCACTGATTCTGGCCATTACATCCTAAGTTACGGATTTCCTCACGATGGTTTCCTTTTAAATATTTAACCCGTAGCGTCCAAGTGGTCACTTAACCTATTTAGTTTGAGTGGATGTTCCACAAAATACAGATTAAATCATCTGATTACACAGAAAAGCGTAAGTTAATTTTTAATTTTTATGCGTAGCAGTTATTTACAAGATACTTCTAATAGGTCAAGAAATGTTTGGTACGGAGGAAAATGACAAATCCCTGTAATAATAGTTGGATGTAGGGGCATCTATATAATAGGCTATCAAGTAAATAAACAGATAAAGCCGGCTGAGTATTCTTAGGCCCGTAATATCAATCACAGTTTAAACTCCGACCATAGATTAAACCTCGCATTTTGTATAAAAAATTATCGACAGATAGGGTTTAAACTAGCTTTTTTCGTTTAAACTGTGATTAATACAAGGTGTTACAAAAGTACCTAACTCTTTTTACAGGGTAATAGCACCCGGTGATAGGGATCACAACCTATTTTTTTTTTTTTTTTCTATGACGTTCCGTTAATTTTTAAATTAATAAAATGTGAACGATGTGGCGGAGGAAAGTATTTTTAAATATTGTTTTCATTGACTTTCACAATGTTTTAACAACTCAAAGCTATGTAAATGCACCTTCACGGATAAACATATTTTTAAATTTGAGCTAATAACAAAAACAAAAAAGTTATGATTTTTTTTCTATTTTGAGATTATTAAATATTTTTTTTTACAGATTTGACATCCTATTGACCAGTAGATTACACCCTGTAAAAAAAGTTAGGTACTTTTGTAACACCTTGTATTACGGGCCTTAGTAAAATAAGCTGTTTGGGTTCAATCTCCAAGACCTATTCCGGAAGGGACCTCATCCGCACCGCCCGTGTGACTAATGACTGTTCCAGAATCCGGTTCTAACCCGATACGGCTTCCCATTATTTACATTTGGACCCCATTTTTTCCCTCACTCGCCCCTTCAGCGGTCGTCATGCAAATCACATACTCACACACACACACCACACACAAGATCACTCGAGTTTTACTACTAGTGGTTCGTCACGAACAGTGAACTCGCGACCCTATAGCTCGGCATCCCGAGCGGAATAAACGAGAATACAACTTAAATAGTGAACCTGCTTATATTTTCATGATTGAATTATTTATTTTTTTTCTGTGGTATAAAGCACTAATTTGTGCTAGGGAATTATAAAGATTTTTATATTTGTGCTAGGGAATTATAAAGATTTTTATAAGGTTAAAAAATTCGCTCGGGCTCGACTCTTGCATCCGCAACCTCTTGTATACCGTGCAGGCGCTGTATCAATTTAATTGAGCTACCGAGTCAAGTAACAGTAGAAGCAAATTTCCCAACCTCATTGATACTCTTCTTACGGACGATGGGGCACCATGTAGTGTGATAGTTTGCACTTATCTGCAAATCCTACCTATACTATTATAAACGCGAAAGTTTGTAAGTATGGATGGATGGATGTTTGTTACTCTTTCACGCTGAAACGGCTTGACGGATTTGGATGTAATTTGAAATGGAGATAGCTTAGACATCATTATAACACATAGGCTACATAATAATATTATCACGCTATTACACTTAGGGGCATCGTAAACCACATATCTTTTTTCTGTTGTTCACGCGGACGAAGTCGCGGGCAAAAGCTAGTTAATTATAATTTAGTAATATTCATAGTATTCAAAATATATGTGGGTCTACCGGCTAAAACGAAGCCGATTACAATTGGCGAAAATCGAAGTTCGATTTATGAAAAATTAACTGGGTGGCAGTACATTTTTAAAAAATCGAACTTCTATTTTCGCCAATGGTAATCGGCTTCGTCTTAGCCGGTAGACCCCCACGATCGTTAAAAGTTAGAGCAAAACATTTCGTATGAGACAGCGCACTCCAGTCTATTTTACTTAGTCGCATTTTGGACACTGAATTAGCATAGAAATGGTTTCATGTATGATAGCATTACTGCTTATAGTTGGGTGACATAGTAGTCCCAGTACCCGGAACGCAGTAAATGGAGTTAGCACAGGACTTCACTGCTAAAATTGGATCTTGGACTCTAGTTAGGTTTGAATGATGGGAGACAAGTGGATCAGTAGACAAAAGTGAACAAAAGGTCCAACCTAAACGACGTACCTACTGTTTAAAAGGATGGCATTCTGAAAAAAAAACAAAAAAGCATTAAGACGCCATACTAGCAATGGAAAAAAACATATCTTTTTTTTGGATGTGTTTTTAGCATCCAAAACTTAGGTCCTAAAAATAGTTAAGCTTTGCGTTGAGAAATCGCAGGAGCGTTTTTTGCTAAAAACGCATCCAAAAAAAAGATATGCTTTTTTTTTCATTGGCGGCGCTAGTTGTGAGACGTATTTGATCTTAACCCGTGCTAAAAGGGATGCCTAGACGAGACGCTTTTGGTAGAGCGCTTGTACGGTATTCAAGAAATTGCGGGTTCAAGTCCTTTCCCGAGCGAATTTTTTAACCTTACAAAAATATTTGTACTTTTTTATTTTTAGAACAATTAATTTTCAAAGAATGCATACGTGTGTAAAGCTATTAGGGAGGAAGTTTAGCATGTCGACTTTTCTCTCCATTGCATAAAGCGGTCCATGAGGAAAAAAAACGTCTCAAAATTACACTACGCACGTAGCGACATTCTCGTCATATTTATGCGAAAAACATGCACCCATGCAAACAAATTGGGCGCAAGCTTTATTATGCTCACAACAATGTTTAAAATAACAATAATAATCAAATGCTATGTCACGTATACGTATCATAGTATTTATGTTACGGTTACGCAACTTCGTGGGTATTATTAACTCGAGATAGACTACTCTGATGCTTGGGCAGTAAATGTTTGTGCTTTTAATCGATTCCTAGAGGCTTTCCACAACTTTACTATACATCGTATAACCTGTGTCATTAAAGAAAACATTTAGGATGAACTTCAAAATACTCGCCCTCTCGCTCTAATTAATACAGTCAAAGCGAGACAACGCTAGGTTTTTAACTCCGTCCTAAATGTTTTCTTTAATGACACGGGTTATATATACTTGATTTCAGAGATAATGGCCTTCTTTTAAATGAACCTAATACACTTTTAAATTGACTTAGTGGTTTTGCTTACTCTTATTACAAGTACCTGCGGGGGTAGCATGACTTTTATCGAGGCGGATTTATCCAACAAAATGCTCTCGACGATATATAACCCACTATAGACGTCAAAAATGCTGATAAACCGCCATTTTGTTGGATAAATCCGCCTCGATAAAAGTCATGCTACGGGGACTGGGCGATCGTTCTATGTTAATAATTTACTTATGGCATATTTAATAAAACTCTTTGATACTCTCTTCGAAACTTATGAACCATTTTTTAAATGGACAAAATAGGTCTTTGCCTATACAACACCTATAAAAAGTCTCTGGTATTAATAGTAAAAAAATATACATTATTGTATGTCAGTACGGAACGGAACCCTTAGAGCGCAAGCCCGACACGCACTAGGCCGGTTTTATTTTGTAGACTCCTTACAGAGTAGGCCCCAGGGCTCGAGTTCATTGCAGCCAAAGACACTTTCAATTTTCTTTCAGCTGCGTAATGCGATATGTTGGCACGCGAACGCGTTCTTATGCTCCGTTTGTACACGGCAAATCAACTGGCAAGTCGAGACAGGTGGCAAAGATAAGACCTTGCATTTTAATCAATGAATCCGTTTTCGAAGAACAAAATATTCAAAGCCGTTCATGGATGGCGTATACAGGCGTTGCCATAGAAGAACCGGTATACGTCTGTCAAATTTCGCTTAAGACAGATTAATTTTGACAGCCCTATTCCGTTTCATCTATGGCCTTTGGCCACGCTTGTAGGCGCCATCTATGCAACGCTTTGTGAATTTGTGCTGAAAACGACTCATTATGACAATATTCTTGATGTCCCAAATATTTTTATTTTAACTATGCGTTTTATTAGGCTTGCTTATACCACATAACAGTCTGACAGTATAATATTTAGTAACAGGTGGGAAGTTATTTTGCTGATGGCCTACTTAGCTACAAATAAAGTGTACAAACGAGGCACGGAACAGGGCAATATAATATAATAATAAATCAGTCCAATAGAACAATAACTGGCGTACAATAGAATACGTGGACTAACCTAAAAAAAGTTAAAAAAAAAAATAATAATAATTCCTGGAACAATCAGGAAATATTTTCTTAGTATGCACGAGATACATAACTTAAACACAATTTTTAACGGATTTAACACTCGTTTTATTAACTTTTTACATTTTGCAACGTTTCGAGACCTTAAATTTAATAAAACGAGTGTTAAATCCGTTAAAAATTGTGTTTAAATTAAGAATCAGGAAGTTCTGGAATCAATTATCAGCGTGGCAACAACAAGGACACTTGTATATTTTATGCATTCAATATCAAGTATCATTGAATAAAATATAAGTAAAAAGCATAAACATAGTAGAATCAGAGAAAAAAATTGGGTAATCCAGAATATAGGGTCTCAAAATGTTATCGCGGATAACACTTTTTTGTTACTTTTATGAATTATTTTTAGATAAATTATAAGCACCTATTTTACAAGGGTAATTTGTAAAGAGGTCAGAAGTGTAATCGGGTACGTCCTAGATGGCTGAAAGTAGGGCACAAGAGGCAAATGTCTCGGGAACATTAAAGCAGAAAGAGCTTTTATTAAGTGAGCTAATAAGAACAGGAGATAAGCAAACAAACACGGTTGTGAGGTACTCGCATTATGGTTTTAAAATAGCAAGATGTAGCCTTTACAAAAAAAAAAGTAAGATGTAGCTTGTACATGTCCCTCTAGCTGGGCAAAGGCCTTATCTCAGAGAGAGAGTTCGAGCTTAATCACCACGCGCGCTCAATGCGGGTTGGCGATTTTTGCGTTGAGGGTATAAACTAAGGCCTTTGCATCTATGTAATGAGTTGATTTATACAGCGTCCAGTGGCACCATCACTCACACTAGATGGGTGAAGAGACCACTCGGCGCTGCAGTGCCTGGTGCCTGCGTTGAGGGTATAATGCCTCATAAACTCAGGTTTCCTTACGATGTTTTCCTTCACCGTCAGCCTTTACAATAATAATAATTAAAAATACCCCCAATTTCTTAGAAAAAAGATATCTAAAAAATTGCTAAAATCTGCTCTGAAGTGCAAAGCAGTAACGGAAGTCACCCACACATCACAAGTATTCTATTTCGAGAGAAAAAAATAATTATGTGCCTAACACTGATTTCGCGTTTCTTTTACTCCGCTTTTTCGGGACCGTCTTTAAATTACTCCCATTTTGTTTGTGTTCCGCGTTCCGTGTACAAGGTGTCTCAAAATGGTCTTGTCGTACTTTAGAAAGTCACTTCTAAAATACATAAATTCACGCCTTTAAACCAGAGGGGTGGGCAGTAGTGATAGTTTTCCACTCGCCACAATCCGGACAACCTACCTCTAAATTTGAGTTGTAAAAGAGGATGTAAAAAGTGCACTGTCCCATTAGATTCTCTCAGAGAGTGTTCAAAGAGTTCAAACACAATGCATCTATTCTCTAACTTTTTAATCTGCTGTTCTGCTGGTGCTGGTTTGCTTCGAAAATGCTTTTTTCAATCAGTTTTTTATGGACCAATACTGAAAAAACAATATGCCAACAGTTTCGTTCGAAGTTCAAAATACGACACTGTATTAAGAGCTTATACTAACACAGAGAATAGAGAGATCGATAGTTGAGAAATCTACTGCTGTCTCGTGTGCGCTCTCAAATACTGAGCGAAAGGGACAACCTGAAGAAAATGTACAAAATCGAGGTTTCGTATTCCCTATTTTCCTCTCTCAAAACTAGTTACATTTCGAAATAGTTTTAGTCTTTTGTCGCCACTTTTAAATACGCATTTTTTGTATTTTTCAAAGGTTCTCCTGTTACCAATAATTTATCGAAAAAATCTAAACGGTCCAACGCGCCAGGGGTGGACATGTCCCAGGTTACCAAAGATGTATGCTCTAGTGCCATTATCTAGGGAGGAAATCGGGGAGGGAGAAAACTCGACTGTAATATTGTATCCTTTTAATAGACTTGGCATTTATTTCGCAATTTCAATGGTGGCAACTGAGAGTGCATTTTATTGCTAGGTAACAAAACAGAGTGTGTTTTTGTCACACCCTATAGAGCAATGTTTATGTTTAGTTTCTCAAATGGAAAGCGAGGCAATTTATTCAAGTCAATTTGGTCGTTTACTGCAGGAGGACTATTTCGTGTGGTGTCTAGAGAAATCTTTTTTTGGAGTCTAGAGGATCGTTGGCGTAATAAAGTTTCGCACTAAGGCATGCGTAGGCTTTGGACTTTAATCTATGTAATCTGGGTACCAGCAGACGATGAAAATGTAAAGACTTCAACTAAGGCCTTTGCATCTACGTAATGAGATAATTTAAACAGCGACCAGTGACACCTTCACTCACACTAGATGGATGAAGATACCACTTGGATGATGCAGTGCCTGAGACAATGTTTAGACTTTAGGGCCTTATAAGTACTTCAAGTGTAAAGTTAGTACCGTTGGATCGGTCCACGCGGAGTTAGAAGTTAAAACTTAACGCTTGTTGTGACATCACAAAGACCTAAGGGTGGCATTAATAGTCGTCGACTCGAGATCGAACTCAAGCAGGTGATCTCAGAAATGTCAAACGCTAATGTCAAGCCTTGGCTAATGTCAATGTCAATCTCAAGATAGTGTCTATTAATATGCTGACAGCTACCTCAAGTTTTACATTAGCCAAGGCTCGACATTAGCATTTGACTTTTCTGAGTTCACCTACTTGAGATCGAGCTCAAGTAGGTGTACTATTAATACCACCCTTAGGCCCGTAATATCAATCACTGTTTAATCTCAGACGATAGAATAAACCTCGCATTTTGTATGAAAAATAATCGATAGATAGGGTTTAAACTAGCTTTTTTGGTTTAAACTGTGTTTGATTTACGGGCCTTAGTCACTTTTGTGAAAGACTGTACCATACCATCTTTACTACCACAAAGAGGAAAGCGGGAAATAAATTGGCCAACCATCTAGAGATTTGCAGTATTAATACAACGTGCGAATGGGATACAACATGGCTGAGCCACAGGAGGGGGCACAAATGGCTTTGTGTACTCTATGGAGCCAGCAATAAGGCTGAATGTACCTGTGGATTTGTTGAAAACTTTGTTTTATTTGGTCCTTTGTTTGTGACTTTGGTCCATTTGTGGTTCAGTCACATTTATCACTCAATAAAATCTTCGCGTTGTTGCTGTTCCAATTAAATAATTTGTAGTAAGATGTGTTGTTTATTCAAATCAACTAGCTCTTTAATATTATTAGGCCCGGTTTCTGAGTTGAGAATTTTGCTAAGCAAATGGGTAAGTATCATCCTGTCTCTGCAGATTTCTCACAAAAGAGCGTGACAGAGCGATACGTATAAGCATGTGCTTAGTAAAATTATCAACTCAGAAACCGGCCCTTAGTATGTTATAATATTAGTAGTAGCGACACTAACGTATAGTGCCTTTCTAAAACTTTAATTTTACGACCCTTCCATAAAAGTAAATGTAAAATTTTAAAATTTTATCGCCGTAGAGTTTGTACAGCATTTCATTTTGTGGAATTATGTCAATAATTATTTTCTTCTTATAAAGAGTCTCGCTTAAGGGGTAGTTTTGTTCGTTAGGATTACTGTAGTACATAAAAGACTGTTCTCATTACATAAAAGTAAGAGTGACACAAAACTTTGTTTTTTTAAGTGCATGTAGTGAATAACTACACACAAAAAAATCTCACAACTTTCAACATAATAACTTTTTGTTTTTTCTAAAGCACTAACCCGTTCTAGGGAATAATTTAAACATTTATAATAAGTTGAAAAAATTCACTCGGGACAGGACTTGAACCCGCAACCTCTCGCATACATTGCAGGCGCTCTACCAATTGAGCTACCGAGTCAAGTAACTGTCGATGCGAATTTCTTCAACTAGTCTCCGTCAACTAGACGTGGGGCGCCACCTGGTGTGATTAAATTGCACTAATCTAATCCAGGAGACTAGTTGAAGAAATTCGCATCGACAGTTACTTGACTCGGTAGCTCAATTGGTAGAGCGCCTGCACGGTATGCGAGAGGTTGCGGGTTCAAGTCCTGTCCCGAGTGAATTTTTTCAACTTATTATAAATGTAAAAATTTTTCAACATAATAAATTGATTATAAAATAAAAAAAATAAAAAAAGACATTCAGGCCTAAGTTCACACGTTTTGTGGTCATTGTGTTATATCTACGATTCTTTTTGCTCTAAAGTGAGGCTCTCCGCTACTTGCCAGTAAAAGACTATTCATTTCTTGTTAATTGTTTTGCTTTTAGGCATTTAGATACTTATCACGAGGATGAACAAGCGAGTTATATTTTTATTTTACTTTCAAATTAGGGCTACCGCGCTTGGATTTGCCGCTAGGTTCGCTAGTGATGCGTAAGGTCAGAACTGTCACTATATGGGCTAAGCGGGTTTATTTATAACCAGCTTTTGCCCGCGTCTTCGTCCGCGCAGACTTTTTTTTTTCTCGTGACTTTTTCCGTTGTTTTAATGGTTTTTCTGCTATTTGGGGCGGAGAGAAATCCAAAAAATCAAAAATCTAAAAAATCGGTCCAGCCGTTCTCGAGTTATAAATGGTGTAACTAACACGACTTTGTTTTATATATTAAGATTAGAATGAGAATAATGTTATGAAACTATTGCAACACCTGAGATTAAGTTATGGCAAATAGTTTTTTTCGTTGAAACAGTTTTATAAAAATAAAAACTTTTTTTTTTCTTTAAGAAACATACCTGGCTAAATAAGGTCAAACGTGTATATTGAATGGGCCAACCTAGAAAATTCTTTTTCAACAGTTGACCGGCCGAGTCAATAAAGCACAAACCAATAAAAACGGCAAATTACTCACATAAAAGTGTTTTAAAGGTAACTTAGGAAACGGCAATTAGGTTTTCATCTACAAATCACGTACTATAGGGTCAGCAAAGCGTGATACACTCTAGAATAATGAGAAGTAAGTATTTAATGTTTCGTTTCGTTCTCGTGTTTTCTCTTATTTAATTTCTTTTTAAAAATGCTGCAATGCTGTTTCCTGTAAAGTACTTTTGCTCAAAAAAGCTCATAATGTGGTTATTAATTCGACAACCTTCTTTGAGCAAAGTCGGACTTGCGGGCTACTTTGATAAGGCGCCAGAAAAGTTGTATAGAATTTCATTAATGTCGTGTTTTGCGGCCAGAAAAATGGTATGAAAATCCATTAATGTCGAGTTTTGTTTCAAAAATAGAACTCAAAACCAGGCACAAAAAGTATTTATTTAGAATTTGGCTGTTTGGGTGCTGGCAGTCTACAAATTGCATAAGAAAATAAAGCGCAGCCATATTGTTTTCGCCGCTTCGCGCGTTGTTCGATGTTTTTTTCGCCAATAAAGTACAGTCGCTTTAAAAGGACGTTATAAATAATTTCACCGGAGGCAACACTTGCACGAATATAAAATGGCCATTTTATCTAGAACCATGAAAAGACAAAAACAGCCCTTTTCACTGGTGCACGTTTTTGTCATAGGATCTTGAAAATATCTGGAAAACAAGACTAAATAAAGATTGTTAACCGTTCCTGCAAAATAAAAAAATAAAAACTGTTTTCACTGGTGAACACACGACAGCACGTCAGAGTGTACATTTTTGTTGTAAAGTCGCCCGTAACGTAATCGAGTAGAGTGCTAGCGTGTAAGGGTCAACGTGCTGTCGTGTGTACACTGTTATTAAGCTATTGCACTGATTCCGCGTGATATGCTACTGTCCGTTGAGGAGTTCCGTTCTCCATCTCCGAAGTTCTTCATCAGATCTTCACCATTTTTATGGGACCACATGTGAAGCTTACCCTTTCAAACAAAAAAGTACCGAGGTAACAAGCTAAAAAAAAACATACAGGTCGACTTGAGTACCTCCTCTTTTTTGAAGTCGGTTTAAAAAGTGTAAAAAATATGAAAAAAATGCGCTTAAGGCGACCAGAAACAGCCAGTTTCGTGTTGACATTCATAAACGTTTTGAAGATATTTTGCTTGAAAAAAAATAGGCGACGCACTTTTTTTCAAGCAAAATATCTTGCAATCTGTTATGGATATCAACACGAAACTGGCTGTGTTAGATGGGTCTCAACTAATTCTAGGGTTTGATATGTGAACATTTTCGATTTGTTTAGTGTATTTGATACAGGAATCGTTTTTGTGCATTTTTCATTGCGCGCGGGCTAATTCACTATGCCCAGCTCCTTAAGGCGCACCAATTATTTTGTAGTCTTTCACTAAATCATGTCAACCCCCTTCCTCCCTACTTTCTCAGCCACATTTTCTCTTACTTGCAAATTATTATTAATAGGCCCTTATTTCATCATTACAAAACGTTTTATTTAAGGGTTCTCGGACTAGGGCCGCTGAAAAGCATTCATCTTGACTCGTTTTTAGGGTTCCGTACCCGAAGAGTGCCAAACGGGACTCTATTTCTCTACCCCCGCTGTCTGTCCGACCGTAATAGTTAGCAAGTTATAGGAATTTGTTATTACGGCGAATCTACCTAACAATAAAATTAAAAAAATAATCTCCACAAACACTTTTTGTTTACGCCCGTTTAGGGATTATGTGGTTCTGGTGCTGGCGGAATCATGGTTGGCATCGGAACGGGCTCGTGGCTGTCTTGGAGCGGAAAGAAACCTTGGTTTCTTTCTTGTGGATGCCGCGGGTCAATCCACCTCATTTCGGGGCTGGCCTCATCATCGTGGCAAAGACAAATGTCTAAATTAAAAGTGTCAGTGGAAATGTCGAATTGGAACTGTCGCAATATAACAATCACGTCAAAAAAGGCTATGTGAGAAGAAAAATAAATAACTTAAAATATATCAAGAGCCGCAAGATATCGCACCGCCGCTGCCATCCACTGCCATCGCCGCCGCCCTCACCTTACCAGTCAAAGGATCGTCCCTCGACATACGCAGGTGAGAAGCCTAGGTAATTTCTTAACCTTTGTGCAGCCGACGAGTACCACCGGTGTCCGCCTAATCCGCCCGCATACAGTCCACCTATTTCCCACTCGCGCCCCACCACATTTTGGTCCTTCGAGCCGGATTTTGGATATTTCTTGAAATATCGACCTGGTTGAACCTTGGTATACCGCCTCCACATAGTCACGCATCCCTAGGGATATTTCTTGTTCACATCGCATAATTACCGCATAGCCCTCGAGTTCGACTGCTATTTTACTTATTTAAGTAAAATTGCTTTTGTTTTTCTCGCGCCGTCTTGTAGTGGCTATTTTACTTAATTATTATTAATTTAGTCTTAAACAATCGCTTCGCCGCTCTGCTTGCAGAGCTGATCTGTGTATGTAACCGCATTTCAAGGTATACAATTGATTAATTAGCGTACTCAGATACCTGATTGACAATGTCTGTGGAGAGAAAGCTCAAGCTTCTCGAAGCAAAACGGGAGTTATATTTCTCTCAAATATCAAACCTTTTCAGCTCGATAGCTAAGCTTCAGGAAGATAGGCCGCAACAAGTATTTTTGTCGCAAGCCCGGCATAGTGACAAGCTACGGGCGGAATATGTGCAAATTGTAGATGATATCAACCTATTGAACTTGGAGATAAATCCCGACTATACCGTAAATTATCAGTCTGTAAGTGCCTACGACGAGTTATTCTTCTACATTAAGGAAGCTGCACATCGTTATGAGGCCAAGCCAAACCCTTCAGCTGACCAAGCATCCTCAGCTTTCGCATCCGCTATACATCGCTCTGGACAAAGAATACAAATTCCCAGCATTGAATTACCAGCGTTCGATGGAGAAATCGAAAATTTTCCGTTTTTCTTCGAAACCTTCAAACGGGTGATTCACGACAATATGGAGCTCAATGACTCCGAGCGAGTTCACTTCCTGCTCAGTCGCCTCACGGGCAAGGCCAGGAACATCTGCGCCGGTGTGGTGCCTGTTGGGGAAAATTATAACCGGATTTGGGACGCACTGGTGGACAAATACAAGGACGACAGGGCATTGGCCAGTACCTATTTGAACCAGTTACTATCCTTCGAGAGTGTGAATAGCCCTTCAGCGAGCAGTCTAGAGGTATTTGTCGACAAGTTTGCTGCTATCCTAGCGTCGCTGAAGCAGCTGAAGATTCCAGATTTGAGTGACTTCATCTTTGTACACCTTGGACTGAAATTAGTCGATGTGGATACTGCGAAGAACTTCGAGATGTCCATTAGAGGAGAAACGGAAATGCCAAGGAGCAAGGAATTCCTAAAGTTCGTTCGCGAGCAAGTAAAAATCCTCGAACGCACATCCAAGGAACCAAAGCCAATTCCAACGAAGACTTGTTATCCCGCATTCGCTTCGAGTACTCATAATATCAATGCTAGACAAATGATGCCACATCCACATGGGTTAGGTAAAGCTCAACAAACCTGGAAAACGCGAACGCAAAGCATAAAACAGTGTAATCTGTGCGAAACAAGTGCGCATGCACATATGTTTGGATGTAGCGGATTCCAGAAATTGTCACCCTTAGACAGGCTTAAATTTATTAAGGATAAACGCCTGTGCGTCAACTGCATAAGTAGTCGGCATACAACATTCTACTGTCGCTCAACAATGACATGCCGTAAGTGCAAGGCTGGACACCATACGCTACTGCACTTTAGCAAGGATAACACTCAAACGTATCATACTACAGTCACTGCAATGGCTGTCAAGCATGTTGGAACGGAAGGAGATGTGGAACCATTGGCCAAGGCTACGGATACTATATCGCTTCATACGATCACTGCTTTCGAAGTAGAGCCATCAAACCAGCCTCAAAAACCAGCTACCGTAGCTACTGGTGTGCAAACAAGTAATGCCGCTGGCAACTGGTACGATTCTGAGCGAGCTATCGTAGCTTCACGTGAACTTAACGGTCGATTCAGGGCACCCTGTTTACAAAGGTTTGGTTGTCACTCTAAAAGAGGATTGTTGGAGAAGAACTTTATGGGGCCCTGTATAGGTTGACACACAAACACCTTACGGCAACGTCCTCCATGGAATTTCACATCTAGGTTAAAGTGAGTCTCCCCACTGTAACGACGAAGCCCTGTGGGATAAATTGGTTGAATAGAGCCACTGATTTCTATGCATTTTTTTGCGTTTTACAATCTATCGCCTTTTGGCTTCACTCGTTTATTTATGTCACTTATTTATCTTTATAATTTTTTGCTGTAGTAGGGAAAGGGCATATTATTTAAGTTTTGTTTAATTTACGCTTTGTGCAAATTAAGTTGATTTTAGAATACACAGACGATGTAGGTTCTAGGTCGTTTGTTCGAATAACTATACTAAGGTAACTTTGTATTAAGTTTCGTTTTACGAGAAGTAACTTGGCAAGATATTTTAATTTTAACCTAAAGCTAAGGTATTTTGAGTGTTTTTTGTTTTTTCTGTTTCGTTGTTTTTCTGAGGAGGATAAGATAGGATATTGTAATAACTTAGTTTTGTTTTCGGTAACATGCGAATAACTTTTTTATTTTGATCTGTTGACTCGTATGTGATCAGGATGGTAATAACAAGGTTCAATTAGTCAAAATTCAAAATGTTGAAAGGACCGCATCCTTTCAAGGCTGGGGCCATGTTTACGCCCGTTTAGGGATTATGTGGTTCTGGTGCTGGCGGAATCATGGTTGGCATCGGAACGGGCTCGTGGCTGTCTTGGAGTGGAAAGAAACCTTGGTTTCTTTCTTGTGGATGCCGCGGGTCAATCCACCTCATTTCGGGGCTGGCCTCATCATCGTGGCAAAGACAAATGTCTAAATTAAAAGTGTCAGTGGAAATGTCGAATTGGAACTGTCGCAATATAACAATCACGTCAAAAAAGGCTATGTGAGAAGAAAAATAAATAACTAAAAATATATCAAGAGCCGCAAGATATCGCACCGCCGCTGCCATCCACTGCCATCGCCGCCGCCCTCACCTTACCAGTCAAAGGATCGTCCCTCGACATACGCAGGTGAGAAGCCTAGGTAATTTCTTAACCTTTGTGCAGCCGACGAGTACCACCGGTGTCCGCCTAATCCACCCGCATACAGTCCACCTATTTCCCACTCGCGCCCCACCACTTTTTGTGCATCAAACTTGGTGTCATTTACAACAAAGGCTCAAACATAAATAAAAAATAGACATAGTAGGTACATTATTTACAAAACAAAGATACATTTTATCACTACACGGCCACTTTTACATTAACAGATGTGTTATCTATGTTATCCTATAGGAATAACAACAAATAATATGGGCCAATTGCGAGTTGGAGTCACGCACTTGGAGTTCGTAATTTTTCTTATTATGTGGTGGTAATACAGAACCCTAGGCGCGCGAGTCTGACTCACACTTGACCGGTTTTTTGTCCTTTTAGAAAGGGCTAATATTTTTCTTCATTAACTTGTTTTGTTTTAGGACGCTCAAGACTTGAATTTTAAATTGAATTCAAGTAGGAGCTTACGTAGGGAGTGAAATTATGCAAAATATATGCTCTTAGCTTTCTAGTCAAATTACAAAATCGTATTAAGCTATCATAAAGATTTATCATAAAAAATGTTAAGGTTGGCCGCGATTAAAAGCCTTGCATTATTTTTTTTCTTTATATCATAACCAAAATCAAGTGTCTGGAATATCTGAGAGATAAGACCTAACATGCAAATTAGTTTATGGTGAGGGATTAGGCACACTAGCTCTGAAAAAATCCTACTAATATTATATTCGCGAAAGTTTGTAAGTATGGATGGATGGATGGATGGATGTTTGTTACTCTTTCACGCTGAAACGGCTGAACGGATTTAGATGAAATTTGGAATAGAGATAGCTTAGACATCAGTATAACACATAGGCTGCATATTATCACACTTTTACACTTAGGACCAAAGTAAAGCATATATCCTTTTTCTGTAGTCCACGCGGATGAAATCGCGGGCAAAAGCTAGTATCATAATAATAGTATTATATTATAATTATCTTCTTTTTTAATGTGTTTTTTGCTACCAGTGGTGTTTTCTCCATACAAACGTACTCCCCAATTTCCTCCCTGTGGGTCTACCGGCTAAGACGAAGCCGATTACCATTGGCGAAAATCGAAGTTCGATTTTTGAAAAATGTACTGCCACCCAGTTCATTTTACTGCCATCCAGTGTTTTTTTCATAAATCGGCTTCGTTTTAGCCAGTAGACCCCGGATAATGGCACTAGAGCAAACATTCTTGGTATGCGGGGATAGGGATGCTGGCCCCGGCATGGCGACTGTTTAGATTTTTTTCGATAAATTATTGTTAGCAGCAGCTACGACATAAGGAAAACAATAAAAAATGCGTATTTAAAAGCGGTGGTGGTCTAGTGGGTAGAACAGTGGACTCTGAAGTGAAAGGTCCTAGGTTCGATTCCCGGTGCGGGCATGTATCTATGACTTTGTTTAATTTCAATGTTACGTACATTTGTGAATTTGTAGTAGCAATACCACTCGCTGACGGTGAAGGAAAACATCGTAAGGAAACCTGAGCGTGTGAGGCATCTCAACGCAAAAATCGCCAACCCGCATTGAGCACGCGTGGTGATTAAGCTCGAACTCTCACTCTGGGAGAAGGCCTTTGCCCAGCTAGTGGGACATGTACAGGCTACATCTAAATTTAAAAGCGGCGGCCCAAGACGTCTGGCAAACATAACCACTTTAAAAAACAAGACGGTCCGAGAACAAATAGTTTCTTGTGATTTGAGAGGTGGTTTTTATCTTATTCGACCCAGTTTTGAGAGAGGAAAGTGGGGAATACGAAGCCTCGATTTTGTAGATTTTCTTCAGATTCTCTCTTGCGCTCAGTATTTGCGCACGCGAGAGAGCAACAGATTTTTCTACAGAATTGTCTGTACTTTAAACATTTATAATAAGTTGAAAAAAATCACTCAGGACAGGACTTGAACCCGCAACCCATATTCCGTAGCACGGGTTAGTGCTTTAGGAAAAACAAAAAGTTTGTCTATACGCTCTTAATAAAGCCACAGTCACAGCTAGCACCTACTTAGCAATACATTTCTCCCTCGTCAAAAGGCTACGAGACTAGAGATGGAGTGAAAATCTTAACGGAGTCATCTCACGTACGCGATTTATCGGAATAAAAAAGCGAGCGTGTGAAGAGCGTAGGGTGTTACTCGGTTTTCGACCCTAGAGGCCGGTTGCTTCATGGGTTTCAGATCGACGGTTAAAGTGATACGTAGTGTGGAGCACATCACCAATGGAAAATGATCTCATCTTTTTTGCTAAAAACGCCCTCCGGTCCGTAACGACCGACTGTCAAAACGCCTTGATGTCACTGTGCCTGGATTTCAATTTGCCTTTGTATCAAAATATTCATAATGCTTGAAATCCGAAATGACTTCATTTCAGTTTGTCTAAATCGCATTTTTACCTTATTCCCAAAATGCCTGAAATTCCAGTTATCCAAAATGATAAACACAAACAAACGTACAAAGATAATATTTATTTCTTCTTTTGGCCGACGCGTCTCTCGCCAGTGACTTTTCCAATGACTATAAATTGTATGAATAGAATAGAAAAGACTATTCTTTATTATACTAAAAACATATTATACAACAGACAGTATTAATAATATTAGGTACAAATGGCGACCTTATTGCTAATAGCAATTTATTCCAGGTGACCGCTAATAATAATAATAATAATAATAATATCTTTATTTATTCTAATGACTGGTAACTCTCAGTCTGAACACATTTATCTTTTTACTGGTTTTCTATATATTTCGTAAAAATTACAAGAGCCAGTTATCCCGACAGACGCCTCGCGTTTCGCGTTTTGCTTTTCGCATTTTTCTTTTTGTCAGTGCTAAATTAAAACACGGTTTGAAAAAAAAACAAAAATATGCACTAGCTAGAATTACTAGTGGCGTCATCTGGGAGGATTCAAACACAATTCAATAGGTTATCTATCTGTAATCCAAATAATGTCACGCAACATTTGAAATAGCTAATCTAGGTTTAGCGAATCTCTGGTTAAAGCGTTGCTGGTGAAACATGGCCAATAGAAACAAGCTAAGGTTACGGATCGGGAGTTATATTTTTCATTCGGACCCTTTTTTCAGGTTGCTTTTCAGGAAGCAACATGTTTTACCAATAGGGTTCCCAACCTATTGGTAAAAATAAATACATAATACAATAAGGCTATGGTTTTGGGATTGCAAGGTTTTTATACTTTTCTTACATTAATACCACATATGCTTGAATAAAATTGGTATTAAAAATAAGGCCACTAAATTATACTATGTAGATGTTTTTATAAGTAAATAAGATGTAGCCTGTACAATTGTACATGTCCCACTAGCTCTCAGAGAGAGAGATAGTTCGAGCTTAATCTTAATTGTAAATTAACTACTAGGATGCGAGTAGTTTCAGAGATTTCTTGATATTACGTCGATACTCTCTAGTGAAAATCCGTTTATTTGACTATTTCAAGTTTGACATCACGCAGATAAAAAAAAATAAGTTTTTGCTATTAAGTACTGCTAATGATTTATAACTTTTCGTAAAGCAAGAGATGTACCGTTAAATGTAGACGAGGATCGTGCATAAGTAGATATTAATTGAGGTTGAACAAAGTCGATCCTTCAGCAAAAGACTAAGGTATAAAAAGCTCTTATCTCGCACCCACATGGGTAGAGATCTAAAACCCATTAAGGCCTAATTGCTAACCCATCGCCGTTCACTCTAGCAATGTACCTACTACGTATAAACCCCAGACACTATCTAAGGTACTGTCGGAGATTAAATAGTCGGGCAACAGTAGGTGGTGTTTAAAACTTAACTACAGGGTGCACTCTAAGTCGATAGCGGAACTTTAAATAGGTGGTCTACTGATCATTACAAACCAGTTTTACTAGGTGGCTAAAAAAATGGAGCGAAAAAAATATCAGCTGTCCCATACAAAAGGTCGACTCAGTCAGTACTGCGCCAAATGTATGAAACAGCTGAAATTTTTTTCGCTCAATTTTTTTCGCCACCTTGTACAAGTGGTTTGTACTGATCAGTAGACAGCCTCCGTAAAGATCCGCTATCGACTTAGAGTGCACCCTGTAGTGGTTCGCCCCGAACTGTGAACTCGCGACCACAGTTACAGAGGTGTAACTTTTTGTTAACACCATTCGACGTGCGCTCTTTGCATGTAAAGTGTAAAACACCATATCAGGCAACCCCTCAACTGATTTGGCTCATGTTCGAACTTAAAAAAGTATTTTATTTACTCGCCTTCGAAATTTCGTGACGATCTGACTGTATTTACTCAAGTTATCTTCGAACGAACATTCATACAAACACAAGCGCTGGATTGTTCAAGTAGACTCGGAGAACTTCTCTCTCTTCGCCCGCTTGTTCAACAAGGCATTGTATGGATTTTGGGATTTTTGATAAAAATAATACCCGCTATCAATTTCTTCAGCAGAATTTCCGTCAGTGGTTCTCTGGAAGAAATTATATTATCTAAATTAGGCTGCACATTGCATCGTATGGTACCTACGTTATTATTCTGACAGCGTATCTCAGGAAAACACAACTAGCGTGCTTTTATAAGCGCTCATGAGATGGTGTGACACAAGGCCCAAAATCGTCTCTTCCTTTGAAAGAAAGCTTGCTTGTTTAGTAGGGCGTATGAACGCTGGCGCCCTCCTTCCCTTCGCAGTAAGCCAGGAGCCTGAGTCTTTAACGCCATGGTGCCAAAAGGGCTTCCAGTTGACGGCTTAAATTACGATTTATTAATGCTGTCGGTCCATTTAATGTTTCTGTAGTACAGCAAAGAATATTCTGATTATAATTAAAGAGGATTAGTTCGCTGTTTGCGGGAGAAAAACGAGGAAACCCCGGCTTTGTCTTTCTACTGGGACACCATCGTGACGCCATTGCCATTGGCGTAGCTACATAGGGGCAATGAGGGGCAATGTCGCGGGTCCCCCAAGCTCAGGGGGCCCCCTCGGACCCTGACACCAAACCGTATTAAACCAGCTAAACATTTTTTTTAAACTTAAACTTTCGTGAGCACTGCACATTTTTCTATTAAATCACGGTTTTACTCACTAGTAATTTGTCGGTATAGCCGACTAGTTTCGGTTCTCATTCGGAGACCTTCTTCATGGAGAACGAGACGGCCCTCGCGACTCCGCGGCTAGTCTCGAACTGCGTTTGAGTAACCGTTGCGCGCGCGCCGAGAGCTGCGGTGCGGGGGGTGGTGGGGGCGCGGGCGGACGCGGTGGCGCACCCACCCGCCCACACATAGCTGGACCAGGATTTTCTTCGTCGTCGACACTATTTGGTATTGTCACACAGGCGAAACTCACAATGTCGTCCTATTGAGTATTCTGGCTCTCTTCTCTTGACTCACGGTATAAAACTGGTTTGTATAAAACATTCTTTAAGGAAACATTCAAGAGTTAATTTCTACTTTTGAGAATGAATTTCTTAAGGCTTTTTAAGTATTCAATAGTATTTTTATATTCCTATCTATATTTTGACTTGATAAAACCTAAACAGTTTAGTTGGGCCCCAGTTTGTTTTTTCCCCCAGGACCCTTGGTACCTAGCTACGCCACTGGCCATTGCGTTACAGACGTAAGCCCCAGGTCCTTATCTGGAGCCCTATATCGGGCTAGGAATGGCGGGTTGCCCTGTCACAAATTATGGCCCCATAAATTTTACGCCCTTAACACATTCTCTGGCGGTAGATATGTTGTATTTGCGCCCTCGTATGGGTAGTTGGGTTAGGACAGCTTGTGAGTTTAGATTAGACCCTTTGGAGGGGCTTGCAGGATTAGGTTATCGCACCGGTAAAGCGGCGTTGGTTGTATGGTCAGCCACAGTCACAGACACCCCATGGCAGCTCTTACCGCGCGCGGCATAAGGCCGCCAATCCAATAAAAAGGGGTATCCCTGCGCGACTGTACTTTGTCAAGAAATCCTTAACGTCTACGTCTATTCTCTGAAAAATACAGTCATGCGTCAACCGTCAGATAGGTTAATTTGCTGGAAAATTGCGTTTATTGAAATATTTTTTTTTTACATATTGGGAAAATTTAAGGTGCTTATTTTTGAGACTATTCTGTGTGTCTGTTGGTAGGTACTTATAAATAAAATAAATACTACCCTTGTCCGTTATAACGTCAATGTAAAAAAAATCCTCAAAATCCTTCAATCATCAGACTTTTCAATATTTTTATTCAATACCAACATATTATACGGTCTTTTCCGTCCAAACCCTCTAGTTCATTACTAGGTGGCCCTTTTATGAACGAGGTTTAGATGTTTACTAATATAGGGCAGCAACTATTCGTAGAACAATCTGCCTTGTTAACAGCGACCCAATTGTCACACGTCCTTGCTATTATGTCACAGGAATACAGATATGTATTCAGGTGGCGATGGCGACTTGCTTGACATTCCGATCACGCAGGGACAGTGTGCCTAGTGAAACGCGCCAAACGCATCGACTCGATGCGGAATATACAAGCGAACTGATTGGGTAATTCTATGGCAGAGCAATTCCCGTGGCATTTTTTATTTAAGGGTTTTCAGATAATTTGATGTTCTCACATTACTTTAGAACACATTAGTAACAATTTTATAATCATGTAACAATAAAATTGTTACTAATGTGTTCTAAAGTAATGTGAGAACATCAAATTATCTGAAAACCCTTAAATAAAAAATGCCACGGGAATTGCATAATACAGCTCTGCCGTAGAATTACCCGATTTATTTATTTGCCTATTCAACAATAGTGCTATGAAGTCACGTCAGACTTTAAGGTCCACACCACACGGTTCGTGCTTACGTATACAAAAGATAAAATGTAGCAGATACAAGCACATATCTAAATATGTGCTTGTATCTGCTACATACAAGCAGAAAGAGAGAGTTTGGGCTTAATCACCATGCGTGCCCACTGCGGATTGGTAATTTCAACGCAAGTATTTTTACTGTCAACCGCACGTAGAAGCTTACACTTTCGTTACGTTGCCACTAACGCAACTGAATAGAGTATACCCCCTTGGCTCGTCATATAGAGCAAAATGAGCCTACCTTTCGTTCGGCTCGCTCGGAATAGAGACACATGATTGTGTCCTTAGCGCGATACCTATAGGTTGCTCCAATTTTTGTGGGCGATGATAAGCGAGTGCAACTGATCCGAACAAATTTTCCTAATTTTCTGAAAATAAAGGGGGGGAACTATACGTATAGTCCCGATTCCGAGCAAGCAGGATACGCGTGCAATGGTCTACGTGCTGTCGACTGTACGTACCTTTATGCGGCACTACAAAAGTAAAACGTCTGGGAGTGGACAAAGAAAAAGGTACCTACTTATTTCATCTTCGTTTTTTTTTTGTGCACGATTCGAAGTTTGATATCGGGTTTTCTAGGAAGTAAAAGTTTGAATTTTCAGGATAACGTGCTTGGGGTCGTTAATTTTATAATAATGTAGACACTCCCAAATTAAACCCTAGATACGCCCCTGTGCAGCAATAAGCGTGACAATGTGATACCCAGATCTTGTGGACTAATGTGAGTCTTGGACCCTTGTTTAGTTAGATAGGGACCAAAAATAGGACCTGTTTTAGTGATATGTCCTACGTTGTAACAAGAATGACTGTGTTTGTGATTATCTCAAGATGTTGTGCGTTCTGTTTGAATTAGGAGCATAATACGGTTACGGCTGATTTGTATACAGGGTGGTACAAAACAAGATTTTTTATATAGCTTTAACGGTTTCACTTACTTTTATTTTGTCGGAATAGCCGACATAAAGCGATATAAAAATGTGCAGTGGTTACGAAAGTTTAAATTTTAAAACAAATAAAGATGTCAATTTTTTTTTTTATTCGTTGCGCCTAGGACTATTTAAAAATAACCCATGTATGTTTCGCGATTTTTCGCGGATTGTTTAATGTGTTTTTATGAATTTCCTTCCGTAACGTCTAAAAATAACCATGTCTTTTTCATGTAATTTTTTTTACCTTATATTTTTTTATAAAAGTTCCCTAGCACGGGTTAGAGCTTTATAAAATACAAAAAATAATAGTTATAATCTATTTTTTCTTTTGCGACATGATCTTGAATGTGCCAAGAGTAATGGGCATTCAGAGGGTGGCATAATAGTCGTCAGCTCAAGCTGGAGCTCAAGTAGGTGATCTCAGAAAACAAAATCACCGACTTGAGACCTTGGATAATGTCAATGTCAAACTCAAGCTAGTGTACTAATAGACACTAGCCCGCGTTTCATATAACTGACATAAATATTTTATTATGGTAATTCGATGTTCATTGATAGGTCGGTTTGCAAAAAAACCTTTTTTGTAACCTCATGTTAAATCGACTACGCAATATACATCGGATTGTCATAATAAAATATTAATGTCAGTTATATGAAACGTGCACCTTGATATTGACATTAGCCTTTAGATTAGACATTATATTTTGTTTTCTGAAATCACCTACTTGAGCTCGAGCTGGAGCTGACGACTATTAATGCCACCCCGAATATTTTACGTCATAAAAGTATGTGAGAGGAGGTGGAAATTCTGTTAAAACGTAACAGCAGATATCAAGAAAAAACCCACCTAAGTACTAAAGAGAAGCATCCTCATATTATTTCGCTCTTGATTAAAACGAGTGTTTGGGTATCGTCCGAAGTGGTAACCAATAAATTCTAGGCATCAACCAACATGATAGAAAATGCACCGTACGGTGGCGTATTGTATCAGAGGTTGCGGATTCAAGCCCCGACTTGAGTGGTTTTTTTAGTCACTCAATATGCTTAGGAGTCACTCAATAGTCTCTCCTACTACCGCGCGCTTTGCCGCGCTCTCGCCAATAAATACGGAGTACCTAAACGAAGAAGTCGTTTTGCTACACCTAAATATTATCCGATTTCATGACGGGGTACCAATTGGAACGCGGGTGCTGGGTGTAGTATCCTTTAGAGCGTACCGCGAAGTAATCGGGTCTGATTGTTCGTGCCGAAGTGGGACCCCAGCAAACCTACAACGAAAGAAGCTTTGGCACAGCCTTCGACAGCCTAGGTGCCTTCTTGTAAACTTTTTCTTCTTTCCCTTCTTTTTCTTCAACCTATAGCCACCCAGAGCTCTAAAGCTGCAAAGGAACTGGTGTTTTCTGGAGGAAGGCACTGGTATTCACAACACAGGTTTTTTGCCTACCGTGAGTACCATGTCGCACAACAAAATGTAAAGATAGATAGAGAACACCTTATTGTAGACCAGAAATCTTGTATCTTGTATTTTTTGGAACACATTGGAACACAAAGCTGCACAGTGAAAGTATCTTCCGTTGCACTCTATTCTTTTCGATCTTGGGCATTTCTCATCCAGTCTTTTCATGCAAAGACAAGACCTGTAGCGAAATGGGGTTAAAACTCTATCCATCCCGCTCTACGTAGATTAACAGACACAGAGTCGTCGGTCCATTTATTCGGTTGCTTGCTCACATGTCTACGCCCCTGTTTATCTGTGGTCAATACCACAGACAAACACTGCCCATATGGCCTAACCTTCGGGCTATGACCTTGGCTATGTCAGTCAGTGTCGTTCTCCTCTGGATTTCTGTATTTATAATTCGATCTCGCTTCGATCTTGTCTAGAATAATCTCGCTAAATAGTCACTGGAAACTTCTATGGGAAACTAAATGTGATAGGTAGGTATGTATAGGTATAACTAACCATCGTGGTGATGTGTATTAGTAGGCAAATAAAGTGTGCTAACGTATTTCACTCGACTCTCATATACGTTACAGTGGCGACGATCATCTACTCACATTTTCAAAAGTAAAAATATAATGTTGAATTTCGGAATTTTATCAACATTTTTGACCATATTTCCCAGACGTGGGGAACATACAAATCGGCTAAACCAATGGTTTATTGCTAATAATGTGGTAGACGACTTGGTAAAACGGGCGATATTAGGTAGGTACAGTCGGCCACACGCTAGGTTACCCCTTTTTGTTTGATAGGCGCCCTTATGCTGCGCGCGGTAAGAGCTGCCATGGGGTATCTGTGACGGTGGCCGACCGTACTTAGCTCACTCAGTGACACCACCTACAAACTAGCAGCGGATTTGGCATAACCGAAGGAAGTACAGGACGTGCATCCATAGATTTTTGACGAATCTGGGAAGCAGGGACGCTCTGACCTGGGGGTCTACCGGCTAAGACGAAGCCGATTACCATTGGCGAAAATCGAAGTTCGATTTATGAAAAATGTACTGCCACCCAGTTTATTTTACTGCCACCTAGTTCATTTTACATAAATCGAACTTCGATTTTCGCCAATGGTAATCGGTTTCGTCTTAGCTGTTGTCGGTTATCTGTTGTATTTGTTCTGTGGCGAGAGCGGGCGCAAAGAGTTCTTGTTACGAGAAATCGCCAGCTTTTATGGTGTTGCCGTAATTCAAAAGCTGAGCGTTTCTTGTCATCAGACTTCTTGGAGTTGATTTTCCATATTTAATTCTGGTTTTTATTCAACGCACATTACGAAATGGTTGAGTCTATTAAAAAATCGTACTTAGGTGCTTTTTTTTCTTTGTTCTCGTTACTTCCGTGGAGTCGGAGACCGACACATAACCTCCGACAGGTTTCCAGTCTAAAGTCACTCTCGGAATATGGTGATCGGTCGTCGTAGGGTGTGTCCTAATCAGCTCCATTTGCGTGATCTTCTACTTGTGCCAGTGAAAGTAGACCTTATTCGCCCTCCGCTTTTAAACTAGACAGCGTCCCGAGGCCAAGAAAAATCGCCTGCCCTTAAAGGAGTCGTTAGCGCAGACGATAAGAAAAAGCGGTCGGTTCTCTTATACGGCGTTTGTCAAGCGATTACCGGGCTGGGCTACACCGAATTCTATCTATTCAGCCCATAAATAAAGCCCACTGCTGGGCAAAGGCCCCCTCCCATTTCACGCCAATCCCCTCGGTCTAATGCCAATCTCGTCCATTGTCCTCCCGCTGTTTTGAAAATGTCATCGACCCATCGAGCTTTCGGTCTACCCACCGACCGTCGACCCATTCCAGGCCAGCATTCCGTGACTGCCCTAGTCCACCGTCCATCCTCCCGTCTAGCCAGATACCTTGCCCATCTCCACTTTAATCTTACGATTCGCGCGCCCACATTTTCGATTTTGGTCTTCTGCCGAATGTCGACGTTGCGCACACGATCAAGGAGTTAGATGCCAAGCATGGCCCGCTCCATAGCTCTTTGTGCAATTTGGATCTTTTCCATGTTGGCTTTGGTAAGCGACCATGTTTCTGGACCGTACGTGAGCATGGGCAGTATGCATTGGTTGAAAGCCTATGTCTTTAGGCTTTGCGGCTAAATTATGACGAATGAATCCAATGAATGAATGAATGCTTATCCTTAAAACAAATACATTCATAGATATTTAATTAATTGTAGTCCAAAGGTTTATCAAATGCGAATATGGGGTCCTCCGACTACGATTAATTAAATCCCTATGAATATACATATATTTTTTTAAATATAAGCAGCCCCTGTATTATCTAAAATATCCACCGTAAAAATAACGGTTTTTAAATGTCAAAAAATAGATTGTTCATTTCAATAAGAGCTATTTTCGAGTGTTTTGACGCTCGGAGGTTGAGTGGAATTTTTACATAATAGAGACGCAGGTCTTGTATCTAGCCTTTTGGTAGTCGGTTTTGAGATTTCAACTTCTATTTTTCTACATTCTTATATCTCTAGACTTTTGAAGGTATGTCTGTCAAAGAGGTTTGAAAAATTGTCAGCGTCATCACCATCTTTCGATCAAAAGAAAAGCAAAATAAATGGGATGATAATAGGCTTTTTTCAGGTTTTTTTTTTTTGTTGTTTATGAAGACGTCTCTAGATGGCGCTATTCTTCTCACCATAGAAAATGGAGTTTAGCCAGAAAAAATGTCAAAGTCTGCCCACAGACTGTCTATTGGTCTGTGCCGAGGTTTTTTCACAGATAACTGCGCCGCTTGCTTGCTCTTGCTCGTAATTTTTGTTTCACAAATTCACAAGTGTATCCGTCCACGGATTTTCATTATAATAATACCTACCTATAAATTATAAGTGCTTTTGTACATCTTGTACAAGTCATGTATGGGAAGTGTTTTGGGTCGAATGTAGAAACCAGCTCAGCCTAGGCCAAACCAGTCTAGCCCTATTTGAGTAGGGGTAATGCAGATTATACTTATTTATGCTAGCCTAGTACTAACCCGCCGTAATTATCTGAACAGTAGGGGACGCATTTAAAGGCCGAATTTGAAAAAGTCTACATTCAAAAAGTCTACGGTATATCCGATTTTGTCCGGTTTGAAGGACCACTCGAAAACAAAAAGAGGTAGGTAGGTATGTCAGTGTGTCGCCATTTCGCCAACCAAACCTACTGACCTAACCTTTGTTTTAAATCTTTTTCGACTGTCTGTCACACTTCCAGGAATACCCTGTATGTTTAACACCCTATATGTCGGTTTTTAGAACACCTATATAAGTAAAAGGCCTGGTTTCGGGGTTCTTAAGGGGTTCGGAAATTTCGTTATTTTTGCGCTAAACCTCTTAGTTTACGAGATATGGTAACATTCATACCTAAAATTTCGTCAATATCAGCTCGGGCTAGGCCATACTAGTTTATCCTGGAGCGTACAATATTCTTGCTAGGTAAGACTGGATTGGCCCAGGCCAAACTGGTTTCTCCATACGAGCTTCGGCTAGACTAGTTTGGCCTAGGAAATACCGGTTTATCCATACGAGCTTCGGCTAGACTAGTTTGGCCTAGGCTATACTGGTTCGTTCATCCGAGCTTAGGTTAGACTGGTTTGGCCGAGGCGAAACTAGTTTATCATGAAATCGGGTTTGGCCGGTAACATAATACAACAGAAATGGCAAGAAAATAAGGATTATTAGGGGTCAGGTCAAGCGGTTGGTCAGGTGATTATTTTCCATCACAACTTAAATACCACCCGACGCCACGGTACGCCATCCGACGCGTGCAGACTTATCTGGCGTTCTTTTTGGTTATCTGTGATCTAGTTTGACATTTATTCTTACTAAAATACAGCGCCATCTAGAATTTTTATTATAACTAAAGGAAAAAACCCTATTTGCGAATCGCTGTCAAATTTGACACTTGGAAAAATCCCTATTAAAGTAAAAAGTAAGTAAGTAAAGAAAAAAGGAGTAAAAGGAAGTAAATAAGTAAGATGTAGCCCGTAAAATTGTACATGTCCCACTAGCTGGGCAAAGGCCTTTTCTCAGAGAGAGTTCGAGTTTAATCACCACGCGTGCTCAATGCGGGTTGGCGATTTTTGCGTTGAGGGTATAATGCCTCATACGCTCAGGTTTCCTTACGATGTTTTCCTTCACCGTCAGCGAGTGGCATTGCTACTACAAATTCACAAATATACGTAACTTTGAAGTTAAACCAAGTCATAGATACATGCCCGCACCGGGAATCGAACCTAGGACCTTTCGCTTCAGAGTCCACTGTTCTACCCACTAGACCACCACCGCCAAAGTAAGTAAGTACATCGTACATATTAAGATCAAAGTTATCGAGTAGACGCTCCAGGATTTATACAGGAATTAATTTATTTTGACCAAAATATACGATAATGATTCTCGGGAGAGTATTATTGGGCAGAGAGTCGAAAGGTTCTGATAATACAGCACTTTTGGGTTAACGTGTTTTATTTATTTGGGTAGCCCTTTGAACTTCGGCCTGGATTTTTTTCCAATTCCTATTCTCGAACCAAACCACGTGTTGTGAAAAAAATACAATATTTGTGAATTTTTTTATCTACCCATACCTCGTGTTAAGTTGATAAGCTAGGTAAAACTAGCGCCGCCAATGGAAAAAAAATAGTATCTCCTTTTTTGATGCGTTTTTTGCTAAACTACTTTTAGGACCCAAGGTATAGATTCCAGATCCTAGAACCTACGGATATAATCTTTTATCCCCAAAAGTGGCCACGTTTGGCGATAAAAGATGTTAAAAATAGTTAAGCAAAAAACGCATCCAAAAAGAAGATAGGTTTTTTTTTTCCATTGGCGGCGCTAGTTGGGCCTTAAACTGTAGTAACTGTAGTACTGCCTTTGCATTAAGGACTGATTAGGGGTGTTTCTACAGTGTCCAGTTTACATCTTCACTCACACTAGATGGGTGGAGTGACCACTTAGGCGTTGTAATGCTTTGGGATATGTTTGGATGGAAATATGGAATCCATTGGAATACATTGTGAGAAAAACCTGCGGCTCAGTTAATTCCATAGGTTGTGTAGATACCGTTTCCTGCAGACTTTTACTTTTCTACTAGCTTTTGCCCGCGACTTCATCCGCGTGAACTACAGAAAAAATATATGTGGTTTACATTGCCCCTAAGTATAATAGCGTGATAATATGTAGCCTATGTGTTATTCTGATGTCTAAGCTATCTCCATTCCAAATTTCATCCAAATCCGTCAAGCCGTTTCAGCGTGAAAGAGTAACAAACATCCATCCATCCATCCATACTTACAATCTTTCGCGTTTATAATATTATAGTAGGAGGATAGGATAACTACACCCTGATCCAGTTATTGCAGCTTTGAAGTGGTGGCTTTGATCACTTGATCAAAGCCACCACTTCAAAGCTGCAATGTGGGGGGAGGGGGAAGTGTTACCACTATCAACTTTTTATTTTACAGCTTCATGTTTCAACAAAATGTATTATGTAATAATGTCCACGGGTATAGAATAAAGACTTCGAGGAAAAATAAAGTTTGCTATACCAGGAAAATTCGGAAGGCAAAGTTTTTTGTTCGAAAGTCCGTTATTGGCTTAATCTTATCTTTAGACAATATTGAGAAACTAATTTCAATATTTTTTATTTTCGTTCAGTAGTTTGGATTGTACAACGTTTCAAAGATACGGTTTTATGACCTTCACGCGACGGTCTGCATACTGTTGGCGGTCATAGGAACAAAACATTTTAGCGCATAAAAACAAAACTACTGGACCAAAATAAAAAATATTTAAATTAGTTTCTCAATATTGTCTAAATATAAGTCTAAGCCAATAACGGACTTTCGAACAAAAAACTTTGCGTACCCAATTTACCACATTTTCCAGTTCCAGATCTTCATTTAAAAAGCCTCTCCTGACGGATCAATAAAACGTTATCTCAACACATTCTGTCACTGAGCACCTTACATGTTAACAAAGGCTTTCAATCATATTTATCTGACAACCTAAGGGTATTGTTTCGTAGATGTACAGTGACATCACTTCATTCAGCGCGTCTAAAGGCGTTAGCGGTCGATGCGTTATTGCGATAGATTCAGATTCAGATTCAAATGTTTTATTCAATATGCCATAAATAAATTATTTACACTCAACGTCAAAATATTATGTAAAATAAAAAAAAATATATAAATCAGATACTTATTACTATCTAATACAAAGTATCTAGCTACTTTTTTTTCTCCAGCTTCACTAGCTCTGATCGTTCTTGGATGGTAAAGAAACTCCAAGGATCTCGTGCTTAAAAAAATAATACATTTTGTAATGCAGGTAGGTACTCAAAAATAACACATTGGTAAGTTAGGTGATCGTACGCTGAACTGGTTTAGTGCCATACTTCTTTGTCATTTAGATAATCATCCATTCTGTAATAGGCCTTTTGGCACAGTGTGCCTTACAGATTTTTTGAATCGGGCCTCTGGTAAACTTAGGATATCTGTTGGGATCTTATTATAGAAGCGTATACAGTTGCCGAGAAATGAGCTTCTAGCCTTCTTAAGCCTAAGATATGTGTTTTCAGTACATTTTGTATTAATACGGCCATGGAATACTGCTGCGATAGTAACGCCGCAATGGACAAAGGACGTTCCTAATACAAAATGTACTGATAACAGATATCGCAATAACGCATGCAATATTATCGACCGATAAAACGCGCCTGTGTGGGGGGGAGCCTTAAAATTATGGAACCATTTAATTTATATTTATACAGCAGAGCGTCTATTCTACAGAGCAATTTTTAAATAGCTTCATCCCTGAAACACGTCAACTTTTGAATGTAAACTTTTAAATTTGCATCAAATTTTGTTTTACCTGGCGTCAGGTTGGCTGGATTAATTAAAAGAATACAATTTTTGTGAACAAAATCACAAAAACTAAATACTTAGCTCAGTTTAGCTACAAAAAAAAACTGTGAAAATTGTGCATTTTCCGCCACGCTTCTTTCGTTGAATCTTGACATCTATGTTTCTTTTGATAGTTTCCTCTATTGTAACTATCCTAATAATAAATTATTAAACTACACCGAAGTCGTACATAGGTCATCTTACTGTACTTTCACTTTCTAACGCGTGTGGTTTTCACACACGAGTGGAGAGATCTTTTTGCGAAGAATATGGTCGCTTTTAGGCTAGGAATATACTTCAGCCGGCCAATATTTGGATTGTCCGGAAGGCCAATGGAAGAAGGTATAGCAACCGATTTGATGGCGGTATAACTTTTGCCCCAAGTCGAAAAGGCAGTTACACACATCAAGTGTTTAGGGATCAAACACCAATAATTTTCTCGAAATCTCGAAATATCGTAATTTTCTGGTAAACTACGGTGTCTCATCTACTCATCGCCAGGACGATTTTTGGGACAGGGCACAAACCTTAAGCGTTACAGTTACAGGAAAATGTTCCTAGGAGACCACCCATAGCTTTTTGAGATATTATGAACTGTTTTATCAAAATCGGTTCTGCTGTTTATGGGATATGCTCATAGCTTATTTGAAGCAGAAATGTCGGCCATATTTAAATTTTTTGATTAGTAGGTAGTTATTCCATACATTATCGAAATAGAAAGCAGCGATACACCCTTCAATGTTTGACTAACCAATCAAAAGTCACCCTGTGAAAACCAACATAAGACGAGGCAGACAGAATATAATAGAATAGACAGTTGTTTATTTCACGACCTCACAGACTCTCACATCACACATATTGCGTAGATACTCCAGCACTGAAATAAGAGGTTTTGCGAGCATAGAAATGCCTTATTTGGAAGACGTCTGGGTATGTAGGAGGTTTCAGAGTTGAAGACAGATAACATGAAAAAGGTGTATTTTAATAGAAGCCGGGTAATTTGGTAATCATCATTGCCATTGGTATCGCCATTGATAAAACCTACCAGCCAGTTTGGCATGTTGTAGAAGAGTTTATAAAATTCAAAGCAATTAGTAAGTAATTAAGTAAGTCAATAGGCAAAATATCAAGAAAGCAGATGTTTTCAAAGTTACATATTTTAGGTAGGTACTTGGTCCATCCATTCAGTCGTTCCCTCAATGCTGAGGATCGTGACCATCATTGAAGTTGGCAGAGAGTAGAGTTCTCCATTGCGCTCTATCACTCGCGATGTGGATCAGTTTGTGCAGGTGTTTTTGCGTGGCTTTGGTTATAATATCCGTCCATCTAGCGGGTGGTCTGCCTCGAGCTCTCTTTCCCTCCACCTTTCCCGTCATAATTTGTTTTTCCAGGCTATCAGGTCCTCTACGGGCTATGTGACCGAAGAACGTACTTGGTAATCAATTAAAATTTGTCTGTTAAATTCGAATTTAGTTCCTTTTTTAAGTCGATTAAAAAGTAGAATACATAGATCTAGAATACATAATAATATAGAACGATTCTCCGGAAAATAACCCCTGCCGGAAAGATTGCGGGCTGAATCTAATTTAGCCACATGCCAAACACCCGAAAACAAAAGAAAACACTAACACTATCGAGCCACCGAAGCATCAATTCATTTGTTCGTATCAATTGTGTATTTTCTTTTCTGCATCGTGCGTGGAAACCATTACCGTTCCCTCCCAATGGAGTAGATACAAATAAATATGTTTTTCTTGTTAACGCAACGTTGAAACAGCACCAGGGTAATTATTTGGAAACAGAGCAATTTTAGTACCTCCCTACAGTGTTCTCAAGCTATGTTATGCTAGTGGAAATGTCTTTTGTTATCCATTGTGGTGGATGACTTCTTCAACTTATCATATCAACTTATAGTAGAACAATGGACTCTGAAGCGGGAGACCCAGGTTTGATTCCCGGTGCGGGCTTTGGTTATTTCCAAAGTTACGTGCATTTGAGGATTTGTAGTAGCTATACCACTAGATAACTATGAAGGAAAACATCGTGAGGAAACCCGCGGCTTAGTCAACTCCGCACGAGTTGACCTTGTCTTGTGCGGGCTAGGCCGACTAAGCTGTCAGGATGGCATAGGTGCTGGGTAAGCCTACTTTATCTAAAACAATGTCCTAGACACTGCAGCGTCCGAGTTCCACCCTTTCCCTTCGTACTTGCTTACCTCAACAAGTCAACGGCTGAAACATTTTCTTGTTTTTATGGTTCCCACAAAACAGGCTAGGCCTAGTGTGGGGATCACATGAAGTAGATTTGCAATGTACCTAACTATACCTTTTTCTGTAATTTATTTTCATTTTATTCATAATACTAATGTATATTTTGCATGCATTTTGCTAAAATTAATTATTCATATTTTTATTCTTTCCCATCTACAGGGTGCACTCTAAGTCGATAGCGGAACTTTAAGTAGGCTGTCTACTGATCAATACAAACAACTTGTACTAGGTGGCGAAAAAAAAGGAGCGAAAAAATATCAGCTGTTCCATACAAAAGGTCGACTCAGTACTGCGCCAAATGTATGAAGCAGCTGATTTTATTTCGCCCCATTTTTTTCGCCACCTAGAACAAGTTGTTTGTATTGATCAGTACCTACACAGCCTACTTAAAGTTTCGCTACCGACTTAGAGTGCACCCTGTAGCGTGGTGTGACGCTGCATAAATAATTTCATTGCGTAGATTATCTTCTAGTCATGTAGGCCTTAGTTTTTAGCCCTTCAGTGGTCAGCGTACCTTATCGTTAAGACATTTTCTCCACCACCTAGCTTTATTTATTATTTACTTATTTCCCGTTGTGTCTTGTTATTCTTATCGCCGAGAGTCCTTTATACATCATTCTTGCTTCGTCAAGCGCAAAATCGCCCTCAGTACGTCTAGCATGGAGATCCGTACCCAGCGCCTCAGTTCTCGATGCAGCGGTTTTTCCTAAGATTTTACTAAGTTTGCTTTAGTTTTACGGTTTAGTAACTAGGACGAATTTTTCATACAAGGGTCATACACTGTCAGATTTAATGAAATCTAGAGAAATTAAAGGACATTGTACAATGTAGCCTAGGGTAGGTTTAAACCATAATAACTATACAATTAACAAAAATTTTTGATCGACTTCGCTGTTGAAAATTATTAAACTACTGTACTGATTCTGTGTGATCCTGCTGTCTGTTGAGGAGTTCCATTCTCCATCTCCGAAGTTCTTCATCAAATCTTCACCATTTATGAGATCACTTGGGAAGTATACGCTTTGAAACGAAAAAAGAATTATCAAAATCGGTTCACCTGAAAAAAAGTTCTGAAGTAACATAGTTAAAAAAATATGGGTCGAATTGACTACCTCCTCTTTTTTGAAGTCGGTTAAAAATGTATGTCATTGTATGTTTCCGAGTGGCAGTTAAAGGTAAAGGCACTTAAAGTAGGATAGGCAGTGGTATTATCCGCGCGGGATGAGAATGGGATGCGACCTTTTGGAACTGAGACGCGTGCAAACTCGCGTCGAAGCTACCTTGTCAAAGGAAAATAAAGTATATTTTCGGTTGACTTTAACAAGGTGCCATCCCATTCTCATCGCGCGCGGATTATACAGGGTAAATTTTTTAATAGCTTTTTTCCTGAAACACGTCAAATGTGATTTCCGACAACTTTTGTTCTACGACTTTTTGAAAAGCCCGATACTTTTCATTTTATTAAAGTTTCTTATCCTTTAAAAGTGTGCATTTCTACCATTCCAGCGCTGCCTGTGCGGCGCATTTCTAGCCTCTCCTGCTCTATTTGTAAATCATCATCATCATCATCATCATCAGCCCATCTCTGCCCACTGTTGGGTATAGGCCTTTTTCCCCTCGCGCCACTTCTCCCGGTCCCTAGCCATCCGCATCCATGGACTATTTGTTACTAAAATTAAAAAAAAGGTAAATACAATTTTTTTTTTTTGGAAAAAAAAATTTGTGCTTTCACAAAAGTCGTAGAACAAAAGTTGTTGGAAATCACATTTAGAAGTTGGGGTGTCTGAGGTTAAAAGGTATCTAAAAATTGCCCTGTATATCGAACTCACAAAACTCGATACACCATGCTAGACGCTCAGTGAGGGCAAGCTGAATCTGCAGAAAAATGCTTTTGATTGGATTACTTGCATATTGTTGCCGTCGGAGAATTCTTCAGAGGGGTCTTTTGTTCCTTTTCCCTTGCACAGAGAGATGTTAAATTGATGCAGACGGCAAATTAGTGCAAAGTGTAAAATATACAGGGTGTTAAATGACCGCCGTCAGACACGAAAGCTGCAAATACTACAGGGTGCACTCTTAGTCGATAGCGGAACTTAAATCTATTGATCAATACAAACAACTAGTACTAGGTGGCGAAAAAATGAGGTGAAAGAAATATCAGCTGTTCCATATGAAAGGTCGAATCAGTACTGCGTCAAATGTATGAAACAGATGATATTTTTTCGCTCCATTTTTGTCGCCACCTAGTACAAGTTTTGTTGATCAGTAGACAGCCTTAAATCGATATAAAAAAGTAGTATAAAAAAACAGCCTACTTAAAGTTCCGGTATCGACTTAGAGTGCACCCTGTAGACACAAAAACAAAGTACTTTTGCCTTAAATTATTGCTGGGAAATGATTTTGGTTTTTTAGGGTATAATTTTGTATAATATTGTATCATGAAATTGACGGGTAATGCAGAGAAGTTATATTGCGCAAAAGTTGGCATAATAAAATTATACTTATGCTACTTACGCTCGAGATGCCAATGTTTAGAATACATCACGGGTTGCAGTTTGAACGTCGATTTTTTAAAGAAATATTCAAAACTTTGTTATAGCTTTTTGAGAAGAAATGTTAAATACTTGATACTGAATACATTTTTGCAAAAAAATTGAAACGTCCGACTTTGAACCTCATTATTTCTAAAACCGTTTATTTCCTAGTCGTAGTTCCTTGGACAAAAATGTTCGTTATGATGAGGATAATACGTGGTTTCCCATTTTGTTGGTGGTCTTTTAACACCCTGTATAGTCAACATTGCATTGGGTCGTAACGCGGTTAAAGATGCTAAAACAAAATATGTTCCCTATTTATTACCCTGACGTTTCGGCAGAGTTGCAGCTGCCATGGGAGGCGAGTGTTTTTTATTATTGTAGGGATAGTTGGCCAACTTTACTCCCCTTGCAATTCAACCTTTCCAAATTTAATCAGCGTGGTGAAGATCCCAAATCATTAAAGGTCATTAAATAATTAAATCATAAAATTTCTGCAAGAAAAAAAAAACCTGGAGACGCGGGGATCACTTTTGGGTCAATTTCTTCAGGGTCAATCGATGGATAATATTCTGAGGAAAATTAACATTTAATTAAGTATACTTATTATATTCAAGTTTCCTGAGAATTTCCTCACAGATACAGGACTAAACGGGAGCCATATCGTCTCTAGAACGAAGCCTTATTAATGTTCTATTAGGTAAGCTATCATAAATCCCCAAAGGCTGTAAAGGCAACATTATACGTCTATAGTATTATCTAATCGTTACTTAGCGCAAACTTGGGCGATTATCGAAGCAATATTCTGTAACGCTCATGAATTTGAATGAGCTGCCAGACAATATAGTAACTGTTTATTTAATTACTGTTCGGGATCGATTTGGTTGGCTTGTTTGGCAGGTCTAGTTACATAATAACATTACAAGGAAGCTCCAGGAATGAGAAATGTCTTAGGCATGTAATACAAGGTGTTACAAAAGATCCTTACGCTTTTTACAGGAACTTAGCACCCGGTTTTTTTGCTCTATGACTTTCCGTTGTTTTTTAAAATAATAAAATGTGAACGCTGTGGCGGGAGAGAAGTAAAGGAGTAAGACAAGTCTAACTCTTAAATATAATGATGATGAAGAAAACATTTTCCTTACCCATTTATATCGAAAGTTAAAAGTTTTGCGTCAAATTTTGTGCTACAAATAAAACTCCATGGTTTTGTAACAATTTTTATTTCATTAAAATTTGAAAACCATACAAAATGTGTACACATTTTATTTTATTTAAAACATTTAGATGATGATTTATACAAATGATTATTTATATTTTATTGTATTTTATAATTAAATAAAAAGCAAAAGCCATGACGATGTTAATATAATTTGTATGCTTAAATGTTGCAATAATTATTACAACTCTTTTTATATTTATTTTATTCTACGAAACAAGTGTAGATTTTTTTTGACTAGATTATACTATCCATCTAAGAAATGGTTTCTTAATAATTTCTATTATTATATAATTAAAATGGACTAGAAGGAAAACTTTTGGCATTTAATTTGAATGGTGTATAAAATGAGGTTAAAATTATCAGAAATTCGGGTTCGTTCCAGCGGAAGGAAATTACTTCTTTACAGACATTTATAAATCGTCAACTTTTTCAATTAATCACACTTTTGTAACAGTGCTGAACGATTTCTGTGTAACCAAATTACAATTTTATTTATGAAAATATGTAGGAACAGGAAGTCAATTAAGATTCTAAATACAAAACTTTGTGTTTGCATAATTGACTAAAGTGAGCAATAGGTAACAACGTGAAAGTGTAACTGAAAAACAAGTTAGATACAAAAAAATAATCGTAAATGCCATAATATTTGTTACTGCTTTTATAATCCACCAAATGTGGACCTAATTCAATGGTCTTGAAGGTGCCCTTGCCTTATATTTGAAGAAAACTTTAGGTATAATCTAAGTAGTAATTTTGAGACGAAATTTTGACAGCGTTTATTTTATCTGTGCCGCGTTTACACATTCCACTTGCTTACTTCCACAGATTATAAAAGTAAAATAACTGTAAACAATTATCTCTAAATTACTGCTTGGAGTATAAGTAGTAAATCTTAAAATTGTTTATTATTTACCCTTTCAGCGTTATCCTCGCCAACTCGATGAAAAATCCATGTAGACTTTAATTTGGGGATAAAATAAACGCACGACACATTACGTTAAACCATTGGTGCCGGTTGTTATAACAATCGTTATAGGCCATGTCAAAGGCCTTTTGGGCGGCCCAAAAACTCTGGCACCAGGGATGGCTCATACGATTACATTACATTAGGGATGTGATATAAAATGGTGGGAATCGTGTGCTTACATGATCTGTGAAACAGAGAAAGATGTCTAAGTATTTTTTTTTTTATTAATAAAACTGAAATTGTATTAACATAAGTAACAACGTTTTATTACTGACGCAAAACTTTAAGATCGTAATTTGAGACACTTTTTCGTTTATTCTACAACTTTCTCAATTAAGCATTTCATGTAGACCTAATATGACTAGAAAACCAAGAAGAATACTGTATTGTGTATGTGTCTATTATATTTTTCAATACCGACTTGAAGCTACAGGAAAATACAGCTTAAGAGTAAGTGGCTAAAGGCACCATGAATATTGAAATTGATGCTAAGTTTTTATTTTAAAAAAACTGCTATTTTAAATTGCGGTTGTAATCTGAAACAAAGAAAAAAATATCATATTAATGACTTTATTTTAAACATAAAGCTTAAAAAAATACGGTAGTGATTAGAGAATGTTTTAGTGTAAATTCTGCTGTAAATGTAAACAAGATAACCTGAAATGACTCAAAGAAAGAAGACAGACTTTGTACCCTCTCTAGCCATGGACAGAAGGCAACAAAAACATAACCCTCCTTCTAGGCAACCCTTCTTCTCCTTCTAGGATTCCGCAGAGAATGGGTTCAAAGAGAGAGAGAGATATATAGAGATAGAAAAAGAGAGTTAGATAGCTAGAGAGATATTGTTTTTTTTAACATGACTGCCAACAAACGAAAGACGCAAAGTCTCACTTCAAAAAACCTGCACGCGATGGTTCTCCCGGTCGCACACAATGATGTTCCCATGCATGCGATGGTTCTCCCGGTCGCACACAATGATGTTCCCATTCGACATGACAGCGATGCGCTCCAACCCCTTGAACTCTCCGTCACCGTTGCCCCACGAGCCGAAAGCTCTGAGGAAGGCTCCGTCCGGATGGAAGATCTGGACGCGGTTGTTGCCAGAGCCGAAAGGGAATGGGGAAGAAAGAGAGAGAGAGAAAGAGAGAGAAGAAAACAGAAACAGCAGTTTTAAATGGTGCTGCGCGGCTAGACACTTGAGAGAGAAAGAGAACAGTTTTGGATGGCGCTGCGCAACAATACACTCAGGAAGAGAAAAAGAAAAAGGAGAGAGAGAACGCAGTTTTGAATGGCACTGCCCGGTTTGACACTTAGAGGGAAAGAGAGAGATATAGAGGAAAAATATAAAGAGTCTCACCTCAAAACACCTGCACCCGATGGTTCTCCCGGTCGCACACAATGATGTTCCCATTCGACATGACAGCGATGCCCTCCAACCCCTTGAACTCTCCGTCACCGTTGCCCCACGAGCCAAAAGCTCTGAGGAAGGCTCCGTCCGGATGGAAGATCTGGATTCGGTTGTTACCGGAGTCAGCCACCACTATGTACCCTTGGTCGTCAACCGCCACGCCTCTGTGGAAGAGGAAAAAGTGGATTAATAACTACGAAATAAGAAAAATATACAGGGTGTTGTTTTGGTCAGTAACACCCGAGTCAGGGACGATAGTTTGAGCAACGCTTGAAACTAAAAACAAGTTCTTTTTTTTTCAAAAAAATATTGATGCATAAATCACCTTGTTCAAGTTGTTCTATAATACCCGCGACGTGCGGACACCCCCGCTTTCTCAAAGCGCGCGCGCGATGTTGCGCCCGACTCGTCGCTAGCGTTAGTGTAATAGTACGGGGCGGCCACAATTTAATTATTTTTGGGTATTTTTCACTGACATTTTTTACTTTTTTTTTTAATTTTTTGGCTTCAGTGTCGTGTAAATAATTGCCCCTGAGCCGGGTGTAACTTTACAAAACAACACCCTGTATATTCCCCGACATTTCCCGACATAAATGTTCGTAAATATTAACGCAATACCTTCAAGGGTAACCCCTTCGGGGTGACGTTGTGAACTAAAGTTTATACGTGGTCTTCAGCTAAAAAAACAATAACCCACTCGTGCGTATGCACGACTTGTATAAGTCCGACTGATTAGGCCACGAGCATTTCATCTCAAACAAACATCTTCTTAATCGATTCCTCTTGGCTGAGGATCGCGACCATGTCGTACTTGCTTCCATTACCAGTGGTCTTCCGTCATATGAACTGCCCGGTAAATGCTTCCTCCAGCCGCTGCCCTTATCGCATCAGACCATCTGGTTGGAGCCCTTCTCCTGGCGCGTTTGCCATTCACCTGTCCCAATATTATGAGCTTCTCTAGACTATGCCTGGGCGAAGAAACATTTTTTTTAATGTAGCCTCCATAGTGTCCCACTGCTGGGCAAAGGCCTCCCCTTTTTTCTTCCACTCCTCTCTATCCTCGGCTGCCTCTTGCCACCCCGGCAAAAAGGTTGTGAGGTCGTCCCGCCATCTCCGCCTCGGTCTGCCGCGGAGCCGGTGCCCATCTTGTGGGGTCCAGTCGGTGACGACTTTTGCCTACCTATCCGGACCCATGCGGCAAACGTGGCCGGCCCAGTTCCACTTCAATTTGGCATAGTGATGGCCTAATAAGAAACATAGTGATGGCCTAATATATCTATTCACTTTTAATGATTCGCGATATTTAAACATTATTGTATTCGAAACGGGTCGAATCGCGATTGGCCTAATATCTAATTCAGTACCTATCTAATAAGCTTACCTCTGATTGAGGCGGTTACCGAAAAGACTCCAAAGTTATATTTTAGGCCCACCGAATATTCATAATTAAGCTCCAAAGCTTGCTACTTAACTCAACTATGGTTTTCAGCTAAAGGAATCTTTGACGGATCTTCAAAAGGTATAATGGGTAAGTGAATTTAGTGAACTTTTCTTTGATCCCTCGGAGGTTGAGTTTTGATAAAACCCGCGTAAGAGCTATCGCCTAAGGCTGAAGGAAGGGAGGCATCTAGGGATATGCTTACTTTCCCTCGCGTATTTATCACTGAATTAGTATAAAATGAAGCTTCAAGAAAGGTAAACTTTTTTTTAAATTTAAAAAACTTAGGCTAGAACTTAAAAAAAATACAAACAATTCGCAGTTTCTTATTACAATTTGATGTTTTTGAGTGGCCGATTGGTTACGTAACCATTTTATAACCTTTCTAATGCAATGTACTTACATCGAAGTGTCATAGTAAATTGTAATTTTCAGTATTGTGAGAAAATCTATGACCCAACGGGTCCTAACTCGCTAGAAAACCTGCTTACAAATAAAAAAACGCTGCATCCAAATCGGTTCACCCGGTTAAGAGCTACGTACGGTGCCACAGACACACACACAAATAGCGGTCAAACTCATAACATCCCTCTTTTTCGGTCGGGGGTTAAAATAGACCAAGAACTAGTTATCTACGAGATATATGTGTGGTTTATTTTAATTATTTCGTCGACCGTGAGCGTATGTTAGCAGACCACAAGCTCGAACCAACAGGACGTGACCTAGTGAGGGTAGGCAGGAACATTAATTAGTCTTGGTTTAAATTATATGCCGTGAGAACAAGGGATATTCTTTTGGAGAAGTCGCTACGTAGTTTAGTACTTTCCAGTCCCTTTGCATCTCTGTAATGAGAGTTCATAGTTCGGGGCGAACCACTAGTTTATATGTATAGCGTCCAGGGGCTTGAGTCTGTAACGCAATGTTGCCAAAATGGGCTCCCAGTACGGCGTTAATTAGGGCTGAACCGGTCTTGATAAAACATATCTAAGAAAACTCGCTAAAAAAATAGCTTTCAAGTAAAAAAAACGCATTGAAACTGACAGCCACACAGACAGACAGACAGACACACACACTCATAGCGATCAAACTTATAACAATCCTCTTTTTGGGTCGGGAGTAAAAAATACTATAAAAAAGTTACTATTTACATTTTATCCCATGTGGAATCCACTAGCACTAAAACGAAACACCCGAAAATTGCACTCGAAAGTCTCTCCAGACATTCGCCTAATACACGTTTGTTTGTTCGTCCTAATTCCAGTCCCTATCTGGATTGTTCCAGGCACAGTACAACAAGAAGAGGTATTTTCATGAGATGGTGACACTTTAGTCTAAAACTAAAGAAGTCGTATTAACGCAGGGAATTTTTAAATAGCTTTATTCCTGAAACAAGTTTTCAAAATGTGATTTCCAACAAAAATTTTTCTACTACTTGAAAGCGCAATTTTATTTTTTCTAAAAAAAATATTGTACCTACCTATACACCGTGCTACTTTAGAGGTTTTAAAGCCGAAGGTATTTTGTTGCACTGGTGATTCTGAGCCAAATTCCAAAATTTTTCTCCAACATGAGCGAAAAAAAAAAAAACACTTCCCAATACAAAATGTCTATCGCCAATCGACACCATTTGTAAGGAGAAGTTTTTTTCGCGCGTTTAGGAATGAAATTTGTAATTTGTATCAGACTTACCAGTGCAACAAAATACATTCGGCTTTAAAACCACTAAAATATAATGGTGTTTACTTCAGCCCCTGTATTATCTAAAATATCCACCGTAAAAATAACGGTTTTTAAATGTAAAAAAAAGGATTGTTAATTTCAATAAGGGCTATTTTCAAGCGTTTTGACGCTCGTAGATTGAGTGGAATTTTTAGATTATAGAGGCGCAGAGCGGTGGGGAATTTTAATATGTTTGCCTACTAACTAGTCCAAACAATACAATGTTCCGAAGTCAAAATTTTGATCTGCTCTTGACACTTCCTTCCACAATCATTCGTTTATTAGACTTTTAGTTTACTCTGACGACGCGTTACGTCATAGTGTACTTTGACTGTGAAAACGCAGCTTTTAGTAATCACGACAAGTTTCCCGTTTCGGTCTTCTTCTTAGCGTATCGATGGCAAAACCGATACTTAAATCCAAACTGTTTTGGCCCAGAGTTTGGCAACCTGAATTGCGTCGTCACTAGCCGTCATGAGGTCCTCCTGTGTGCAGTTGTTGGGGCACGCAGGGCATGATGCAAGATGGATCATGGTTTGGGGGGTACCACACAAACAGCCCAAATCGCCGCCGTCCGCGAATCCCCACCTGGCCATATTCTCCTACGTTTCGTCGTCCTACGTTTCAGTAGGAGTAGAATACCGTGACTGTGTGCACCGAAGTCCCAGGCATATAACTTTGTGACACCCAATTTGTTGAGCACATCTGAGGCTCAGGTCTCATTTTGTGAGTGGATAATTATAGCAACAAAACTGGGAATGGTTTTGTTTACAAAGCCTCATTGGTTATAATTAACATAAATGGAAATCGCATGGAAGTAGCGGTGGTGGCCAAGTGGGTAGAACAATGGACTCGGAAGCGAGAGAACCAGGTTCGATTCCCGGTGCGGGCATATACATATGACTTTAATTTATTTCAAAGTTACGTATATTTGTGAATTTGTAGTAGCAACACTCGCTGACAGTGAAGGAAAATACCGTGAGGAAACCTGCAGCCGTAGCATGTTAAAAGTCGCGCGCGGCGTTATTCATTTATCACTTCAGTTAAAGTAACTCGCGCATGGAGCATGCGTAACAGAGCTAAAAACCACGCGCGCGACTATTTGTGACGTTTTTGACATTTCGACGCACCATTTGTATCATCGTCTCCCGACGCCGCGACTTATTCAGCAATTTGCGATTTTCTTATTAATCCTGTAGCAAGATCTATTTTGCCACGGAATTTTAAATATGATTAAATGGCATAGATTTTGGTCACGCATAGCTCATGCTCGCATTTGCGACCCAAAGTCGCGCGCGCGCCGCCACGTAAAATAGAGGTGCGCGAAACGCTTCAGTGAAAAGAAAATAATGATATAGTTAATTTCCTTCACTGAACTATTTCACTCTTTTAGTTCATAGTTCACTTATAGTTCATTCATAGTTCACAGCTCATTCATAGTTCATAGTTCATTCACAGTTCATTCATAGTTCATAGCTCAGTAGTTCGTTCACGTATCTTTTGACTCACGGTAGTCCGCGAATGACAAAGGTGACAAAGGCGAGACACATGAGTTACATAATTTTGAATTTTGAAACAGAATCTTTAGTGTGGTAGATTTAAGAATGTTTCTTGAAGAATGAACTAGAGTGAATGTGATATATAAAGATTTACAGAATTTTGGTTCTTAGTGTGGTAGATTTAAGAATGTTTCTTGAAGAATGAACTACGTGGACTAGACTGAATGTGATATGTAAAGATTGGTAGTGAATGAATGAATGAATGGTTTCATATAACGAATGTATTCAATTGAAGCATTCATTCGCGAACTACACACCTCTAACGTAAAATGTCGCGCGCGACATACGCGTGCTACGGCCGCTGAGCGTATGAGGCATTAAAAAAAAACTGTTAAAAAAATTGAATTTTCCGTAACGCTGCTATTGTATTGTCAACCTAGGCCTAACAATAAGGCTAAACTTCCCTAAAGCCAAAACGACGAAGCCACGTGTATCCAATAGGTCTATTATACCCGGGTTCGATTCCGGGCCGATTTACGAGCACTTTACTTCGCAACTTCTCTGAGGTTGTTTATGTCTAGACTTGGCTTTGGTGCGCGGTTTTGTCATATGCCAGTTGGGGTTGGGGTGTTTTTCTTAAGTTCTTTCTTTGCATTTAATTTCAAATTCGGAGGTCTATCATTATGGTTTAGAGATTTTTTTTTTGTTCATTTTGGCATTTATTTGTAATCCTTAACACGCCCAAACGTGTCACAAAAAGATCCTAAGGTCAAAAAATAAATAAAAGGTCTAATAATAAATCTCGAATAACTACTAAATTTACTCCGACATTTTAGCTTCAAATAATCAATTATCTCATATACGGCTGAACCGATTTTTATAAAACAAATTATCTAAGAACAACCGCGAGAAAATCTGCTTTCAAATTTAAAAAAAATATCGTATCCAAATCGGTTCAACCTTATCCCCTTGACTAGCAAGAGTGCCTTTTAGTGGTCGAAAACGTTAGGTTAGGTTACTCCGTCACAGACAGACACAAAGACACACCATCAGACAGACACACTTAGAGAACAAACTTCTTTTTTAGTCGGGGGCTAAACAAAACATTGTAACATTGTCAATGATCGTGACATGCTGAAAACTACAGGGTGCACTCTAAGTCGATAGCGAAACTTTAAGTAGGCTGTCTACTGATCAATACAAACAACTTGTACTAGGTGGCGACAAAAATGGAGCGAAAAAAATATCGGCTGTTTCATACATTTGGCGCAGTACTGAGTCGACCTTTTGTATGGAACAGCTGATATATTTTTCACTCCATTTTTTTCGCGACCTAGTACAAGTTGTTTGTATTGATCAGTAGATAGCCTACTTAAAGTTTCGCTATCGACTTAGAGTGCACCCTGTATAAATACACATAAACAAACCAGTCCTTTCATACAGAGCCTTTACTTTGTTATGGATAATGACAGAAACAGTGGCGAACATAAAGTGTGGCTTTCGCATCCATTTGTTATAGGAACAACCGACATCTGGTCCCACGCAATATAATGAGGAACCAATCCCTATTTACCCGAAACAAAGAACATAACTTTAGGCCTTCACATCTAATAGAGACAAATTATACATTATTGACTAGTTTATATTTACTGATAATATTTTGATGAACTTTATTTAATTCAGCGATGAAATATTGTTATTTATCTGTTTGCACTCCAATATCCATTTATTTAAGTAGCACTATCTGTGGCTGCGGCGGGCGGTTTCATTTGCAACATTGCCAAAGCGTCACTCTAAATAAGGTAGGTAGGTAAGTAAGAAAGATGTAGCCTGTATAATATTGTACATGTCCCACTAGCTGGGCAAAGGCCTCCTCCCAGAGAGAGAGTTCGAGCTTAATCACCACGCATGCTCACGTGTGTGGGAGTTAGGTATACTAAATAATTGATGTCGCACTAAGGCAGTAAGCTTCCACACAATAATACACAACCATCGATGGAGAGTAAGAAATAAAAGTATATAGTACACTCCACGATAGGTCAAGATTACAATGAAGGTTTCAACGTGAAAAAAGCAAACCTTAGGTAAACTTTTCAATCGACGTTTTGCAGGTTGTTTCTCTGACACTAGAGGTGGCGACTACCTCATACGATTGCCTATCTTTCTTCTAATCCCTACAAAAAATCAGTTCGTAACCCACTACTGACAGACAATGCCCCGTCAAAGATAGGTCCAAATGGTCCTTGGCCAAAGGTCCAAACATATTAACAAAAGGGGAACCGGTAACCTTTTAAGGTGTTGCGTCAACCAGGTTTAGCCAGTTAACTCTGAGTTAACGTCAATTATTGTATGGAAATGTCAAATTAACTCAGAGTTAGTTGGCTAACTGACTGACGCAAGTCTAGTGAATTAAACCGTTACAGGCGACTATACTATTCTCTGAGAGAAGGATCACAGTTAAATTTGACTATCACGTCTTATCGCAGACTGTACTTAAAAGTAAGTTAGAAATATCACTACACAGACCCAGACTTCTCTTAGCTCGGTTTTATATTTCAGTACTGCAAGAGTGATAATACTCTTTTACTCCCGTTTTATGTGCGAAAAAGACATTGGGCATAAATCTTACATCTTTTTCTTCAAGGAAAGCCAAGCGTAATCAGACCTTTTTCACACTGATTGACCCAGATTTTTGTAATACGAGAACTTGCTGGAATATTAGATTTTGGGAATTATTTTTGCTTTGTTTTCTTTCTTGACTAGAGGACCTAACCTTGAAGGGACAATTATTTTAATTGGGGTTTAAAGGGCAGGAGACAGTGATACATTTTCACAGTTTAATTCCTTTTCATAAATACGTGAGATGATTTTTTAACACGCATCGCAGGCTAGGCTCGTAAATAGGGCAGATCTTCGTGTAAGTAGATGGAGTTTTTTCTGTTTTTCTGAAAAAGCCGTTCTCAGTTGAAAACTAACCGTCTGAAGATGAATGTAGTATAACTCTTCAATATCTTGGAGCTGTATGATCGATACTAGCTGGATGAAGGCTATAAATAACCGGTGTTAGGGCTTCGTTGTTCCAATTTGCAGGTGCTTTGCCCGAACCATTCACGCAGATTTTGCATCCATGATATTTTGGGTCTACCAGGTCTCCTTCTGCCTGGTATGTTGCCTTGTATGATAAGTTGAAGGAGGCTGTACTTGTTGTTGTTATTTCTAAATATGTTTCTTACCTCGGGAACTTGAACTGGCCTTCCTCCGAGCCCTCCTCACCGAACGAGGCCAGCGCTCGCCCGTTGACGTGATGGACTTATATCTGGTCTTTATCGCAAGTTGACAGTATCTGACGTAGTTTCTTACCTCGGGAACTTGAACTGGCCTTCCTCCGAGCCCTCCTCGCCGAACGAGGCCAGCACTCGCCCGTTGACGTCGAACACCTGCACCCGGTGGTTGTTGGAGTCGGACACCAGTACGCGGTTGGTGTTGGACACCGCGATGTAGTGTGGGTGCTCGAGCTGGCCCAGTTTCGAGCCGAACGAGCCGAATTTGCCGACGAACGTTCCGTCGGATTGGAATACCTGGTGGGACAAAGAACTTTATTTTATTTTAAAGAGAACAAAAACCCGGCCAAGTGCGAGAGGGACTCCCGTACCGAGGGTTCCGCAACACCATTCTACGCATTTATTTGGAAGAACAATAAAAACGAGGTAGGCTGAATACAGCGCCATCTAGAGTGAGATCTGGAACTAGTATAGAGGGCGCTACTTTCTATGTCGTGTTTTTTTGTCGTATATTTTGATTCCGTTAACTTAGAAGCTTGATTTTTTTAGGCTCCAAGCGACTGCAGACCTGAGTATTTTGATATACATTTCAACCTGATACCCTCCACGCGTCCTTGAAAAAACATTCTTGACAGACAGACAGATGGACAACAAAGTTATCCATGGAATGGTTCCCTTTTTCCTTTTTAGGTCCAGATTCCTAAAAAGGCCAATCGGACGCTGCAGTGCCTGGGACATTGTTAAGATGGAGTAGGCTTGAAGTGAAGAAGGTAATAAATAAACTTTTAAGGATCCCTATTCTCTGGCTAACGGTGCCGAAGCCGAGCGAGCAATTTTTCACCTAACAATACAACAACTTTGTTTCCCTAGTGGTAAGAGCCTTATCTATCACAATAGCGAATTTCGGGCGAATTCACCGCGAGCTCGCAACGTATTCGCCACAAATTCATGGATCGTGGAAGTTAACTTTTCGTTACTGTTTGCGCATTTTAGTCAAATTCACAAAATCGTCCAAATTTCGTGCCGATTATAAAAAATCTAAAGCCCACTGACCTAAAAAAGAGCCGGGTGAAAAAAAATCTCTTACGAACAATAGCCTTATCTTTTCTCACAGCCTCCCTCAAAGCCTAACATTTGACCCTGCCACGTTCCACACACTCCGGCCCGACATTCCGATTCAACAGGTAGTTTCGACACAACGGCACACATAACACATGTGCACGACTTATTAGAGTATTTCAGGCCTTCGCATCAATGTTGGATGATTTTGTATTTCGTGAACGGTTAAACTTATTTGTATTATGTCGGTGTAGCCGACTAGTTTTGGCTCTCATTCGGAGATCTTAATGATGGAGCTGAGACGGCCTTCGCGACGCCGTGGCCAGTCTCCCCAGTTTAACCGTTTACGAAATACAAAATCATCCAACATTGATGCAAAGGCCTAAAATACTCCAATAAGTCGTACACATGTGTTATGTGTGTGCAAAATGTGCAGTGCTTACGAAAGTTTAAGTGCAAAAATGCTGGATGATTAGTGCAGCCCCCAGTCACAATACAGATCCCAGTGGCACGACTAGTCACACAAGAAGGGTTACGTGACATATCGGATCGGCAGGCTTGCCTTGCAAATTATATTGGCTTGCCTCCAGTTTGGTCGTGGCCACGGCCGCTAATTAATTCCCCTAAAAAAAACCGCGAATCGAACTTGATTTTCAACCAAATTATCTATGGATTTCCTAGTCACACACGTGCGCTACGGACCTGAACTCTATGGTTTTCCTTGTCGCACACGTAGATGAAGCCGAGCGCGTCCGTGGTGATACCCAACGGGTAGTTGAACTTGCCATCGCCGCTGCCTTGCCTGCCGAACGCTCTTAGAAAATTGGTTTTCCTAGTCACACACGTGTACTGCTGACCTGAACTTTATGGTTTAGCTCCAATCTGCTCGTGGCCAGGGCCGCTGCAACGCAGCCGAAACGTCGGGATAATAAAAGTAATTAATTTCCCTCTAAAATAACAACGATTCTATCAGTTTTGAACAAAGTCATCTATGGATTTCCTAGTCACACACGCGCGCTTCTGACCGGAACTCTGTTGTTTTCCTTGTCACATACGTAAGCTACTGACCTGAACTCTATGGTTTTCCTTGTCGCACACGTAGATGAGCCGAGCGCGTCCGTAGTGATGCCTCACGGGCAGTTAAACTTGCCTTCGCCGGTGCTTTGGCTGCTAATCGCTCTTAGGAAATTGGTTTTCCTAGTCACACACGTGCGCTACGGACCTGAACTCTATGGTTTTCCTTGTCGCACACGTAGATGAAGCCGAGCGCGTCCGTGGTGATGCCTCACGGGCAGTTAAACTTGCCTTCGCCGGTGCTTTGGCTGCTAATCGCTCTTAGGAAATTGGTTTTCCTAGTCACACACGTGCGCTACGGACCTGAACTCTATGGTTTTCCTTGTCGCACACGTAGATGAAGCCAAGTGCGTCCGTAGTGATGCCCCACGGGTAGTTAAACTTGCCATCGCCGGTGCCTTGGCTGCCGAACGCTCTCAGGAAACGTCCAGCTGGATCGAACACCTGAAAGCGAAAGAAAAAAATGTAGCCCTGGCAAGAATTCACTACTCCAGTGCAACAAACGATAGTGCAAAAGCACGTTAGCTCGACACACTGCAGTGCGAAAAGTCAATATCCCACCAAAAACATATTCATGTAAAAAATGTTTGGGGGGTCCACCGGCTAAGACGACTAAGGTGTAGAGTTTGTGAAGTTAGGGCTTGTAGAGTTAGGGCGTGTAGAGTTGGAAGCTTGGCTCTACATGAGATCTGATAGCTTTTTTCCAGTGCGAGGTTCATCGTCTCATCCTGGGCGTCTACCGGCTAAGACGAAACCGATTACCATTGGCAAAAATCGAAGTTCGATTTTTGATAAATGTTCTGCCACCCAGTTCATTTTACTGCCACCCAGTTAATTTTTCATAAATCGAACTTCGATTTTCGCCAATGGTAATCGGATTCATCTTAGCCGATAGACGCCCAGGATGAGACCATGAACCTCGCACGGGAAAAAAGCTATCAGATCTCATGTAGAGCCAAGCTTCCAACTCTACACGCCCTAACTCTACAAGCCCTAACTTCACAAACTCTACACCTTAGTCAAAATATGTGGCTTGGTCGTTACTAAAGTAACTTACAAATTACAATAACAGAAAAGTAATGAACAGTGAATACATTTTTCAACTTTCGCCCTTAGGAAGGTAGCGAAATTATTAAGTGTCAATGAAAGTAGTGTGTTGAAAAAGCCCAAATTACCACAGTTTTTTTTCTTTTTTTGTAGCTAAACTGATATATTCCTTTGCAGATTTTTTTGTTTCACAACAGTAAAATTGTACACTTTTCATTATTTGAAATAACAGAACAACAATTAAGACAATTAAACGAGTGCCGGCATGTATTTAAGGCTGGAAGATAGCAGCGTGGCGGGAAATTAAACATTTTCATAGTTTTTTACATTTTGAAGCTAAACTGAGCTATTTTTGTTCAGCGATTTTTCGTTCGCGGTAATAACTTAGTATTATTTTCATTATTGTAATTGTTCTGGTCTACGACAAGTTTTTTGGGCAGTGCCACTACTTCGTAGACCAGAACACATAATCGGCAGAATTATTGTTGTTCTGTTGTTAACAATAATGAAAAGAATACTGTTTTATTGCCGCGAACGAACAATCGCTGAACAAAAATAGCTCAGTTTAGCTACAAAATGTAAAAAACTGTGAAATTTTTGAATTTCCCGCCACGTTGCTATCGTCAAGCCTTAATAAATAGCTGAACCAATTTTGACAAAACATAACTAAGAACATTCGCTAGAAAACCTGCTTTCAAATTTAAAAAAAAACCTAAAGCTTCCAAACCGTTCACCCATTTAAGAGCTACGGTGCCACAGACAGACACACCCTCATAAACACACACCTATACAGACACACTCACAAAGCTGTCAAATTTATAACACCCCTCTTTTTTGGTCGGGGGTTAAAAAAACCTTCCTTTTGAGTTTTCCTCCACAGTCGAATTTAGATTAAATGTCAAATGTGTAAAATCGCATACGAAGTCGCGGGCACAACTAGTTTATTTCTAAATTGCGTCCATTTACGACGAGAGATGCCACGCTCAAAACTAAAAGATAATATCCCAACCGATAACCACATCAAGGTTTCACATAAATTTAAATTAATAAAATTTCAAACTCCGCTAGAAGCTTTACAAATGTGTATTCTAATTAATCCTATAAGCTTTTGACTCACACTCTCGTCGAGTAACATAATACAGGGTGTATCGAAATTCCCTTAAATGAAAAAGCTGAAATATCGCTGTAGCCGGTAACTTTAACTTTTGTTCAAAATTAGGAAAACATTTAAAAAATGCGAGTAGACCTTAGTGTAATTGACGCTAAGTACCTACCGCTTTTTGTTCCATTGACGCACTTATAACATTACCTTAATATATTTATAATAAATATATTATTATAAAACGAAAATTATTATAAACTACATATGGTTATGTTTTTATTATTTAAACTTTTGGAGAAAGATTATCTTTATGAGTTGGTCCTTTACGGAAGTTATCATAGAAAAAATCATGTTTTACCTTTAATAAAACGTTGCCCTAGCACGGGTTTTAGTGTTTTAAAAAAACAAAAAGTGGTTATTAATTATAGAGGAACATAACACCTTGTATTATGCTTATGCTTCTTTGGGGTGCCGTTAATTAATTTAGTTATTAATTTATTACTCGTCGTCTTAAAGACTTTGTTGTCTACTTATAATGAAAGTAAAACTTTATAGACAGGTAATATGATAGAAGGATACACACATGGAATAAATTTATAATCGTTGCGGTACATACTGTCGGAATAATATAAAAAAAGATAAAAATATTTATTTAAAAACCACAATAAATTATACAGATAGTTTTACAGTTGCAGTGATTGTAATAATGGAAAGAAAGAAGAAAGAAAAAAAAAAGCTTACTGGTATTTGAAAGTACCTAATTCTGCTTATAAAAACCTAAGGGTAGTATTACAGAACGCTCATAGATGAAAGTTTAAACCCGCCCAGGGGGTCTACCGGCTAAGACGAAGCCGATTACCATTGGCGAAAATCGAAGTTCGATTTATGAAAAATGTACTGCCACCCAGTTCATTTTACTGCCACCCATATTTCTCCACTAATATTTCATAAATCGAACTTAAATTTTCGCCAATGGTAATCGGCTTCGTCTTAGCCGGTAGACCCCCAGTCATTCATCCATCTGTGAGAGTTTAAACCATGTTTAAACTGCACTAATTATTGTGATTGTTCTGTAAAGCTGTGAAAAAATTGAATTTCCCGCCACGCTGCTATCGTTGGACCTTAAGACCAAAACCGAGGACGGAAAAGCGTTTGAAGGTTAGACAGCCCAAATCAAGTTCTATGCTCAGAAATACACCATGGTAATGGTAAAACGGGCGGTTTTCCGCAACTCAACGCCTTTACTTGCACCTATTTTGCGTCAGGCGGGATGTTTCTTCCTTGCCAACCCAGCTCCTCCAAGAAGTCTAGCAGTCCATGAATGCTCCGGAGCACTTCGGGGAGCGACCCCGGCGAACCGAGGTGGGTAGCCGGGTAGTTTCCCAGCGCGCTGCATTCCAGCAGGATCTCACCTGTATCCGATGGTTGTACCGGTCGGCGATGATGTATTGGCCGATCCGGTTGACGGCGACGCCGGCAAGGCAGTCGAACTCGCCCTCGCCACTGCCGTAACCGCCGAACTCCTTCACGAATATACCGTTTGAGTCGAAAACCTGGTGGAGAAATAAAAGATTCAAATAAACGTGACAAACATTAAAGGAAAAATTTTGGTATGTCCGAAGCTGATCCACGGTTTTATAATCTGTTAAAAGACTTTGGACATACCAGTATCGGTTTCGAAATCAATAGTAGATTTTCAAACATTCAAAATCATGATGGCAATAAAAAAATGCTACCACCGCCGGAGGCATCTGTGCCTCATGTTTCGAAGGAATTTGTATGAATTATGCCCTTGAAAATTGGAGCATTTTCACTGGTCAAGAGTAAAGCCATCTGTCACGAGGGCGTAAAGGAGCTACCTGGTGCGCAATTAAAACGGACATGAAGATTTGGAATCTTTACATTTTAAAGACAATCGACGCTCATGAGATAAATTTAAAGCACCACTCACTAGCACTCAATGGATTGAAGAGTCAGTCAAAACCATAGTGTAGTTGGGGCCGACAGCGATACGACTTAAAGCAACCCGATTTGCTCGTAAGACATTCTAAAGACCAGATAAAGACCACTAAATTAATCTGAGGTTCCACTCACTTGCACTCGATGGTTGGAAGAATCAGCCACGACCATTGTATTGTCGGGACCGACAGCGATGCCTCGAGGCCAAGTGAAGCAACCAGGTTCGCTCCCCCGACTCCCCACGCTGAATTGTAGACGGCGCTTCTGCAGATACTGGCTCCTAGGGGAGGAACCGGCTGCTGCGAAACCTGGGAGTTTAGGAGGGGGATTAGATAGGTGTGTTGGAGAGAAGATACAGGTCTATTCAGATGGCAAAGAAGAGCCAACTTTCGATACTAGTCGGCACTACAAGAAGAAGAAAGAAGAGCGATCCACATGGTGTTGAAAATGACCGCCGTAGGAAACTAGCTTTGTGCGACAGTGCATTTGCTGTTGGAAAACATGAAAATACAACATCTGGAGATTTATTTCGCACCTAGGGAACGAGAATAATGTAGGCGTGAGAGATGTTGATGATATTAAAATAATAGAAATTTAATTTCTTTGCCATCTGAATAGACCTAACAATTTGGGCTGATATTACGGAAAGCAGGATGGACAATAGAAAAAAGTACCTACCTTGTTGGAAGTTGTTTTGTTCTTAGTTTTGTAATAGCAGCCCAGTGGTTCTAAAGCGTGTGGTATTGAATTAGGATTATTTCTGCTGCTAACCAACGCTCTACCTGGACAAACATGATTGGTTAATTTACATATCACATCCGCTGTATCCGTCAAGCCTCCAGTATCTTTTCTACGATGTGCAATTGTGCATATTTACATAATTTTCTTGTTAATATGTTTTCAGTAATGTGATGTTGATGAATTTTAAAAGGTTTCTACAATCAAATGAGTTATCCTGTTACTTTGATCCAATACCATACGCTTCAGAAACTTTATGTAGCATTGAAAAATATAAACGTAATTTAAGCCCAATTTACAGCTGCACACGGTCCACTTTGTCCTAACCTGCTACCGCTGCTGTAGCCGCCGTAGGGGAGATGGGGGAGCCTGCCGCGTTTTTTGAATCGTCATCAGAACTGGCAAGCTCGTTCGCCGAGCGCAAAGGCAGCCCGAGAGACAGGCGACGGGAAGTACTAGACGAACTCGTTCCTGTATCGCGCTCCTTTCCTCGCGAACCATATTTGTTCTTTAGGTACCGAGCCCAAGAACTCAGGGCTGCTCCATCCTTTTCTCCAGGAGGTGGTCTTTCGGGAGAACTTTCTCTGGACTTCAGAGCGTGGGATGAACGGCTGCGTGACAACTCTGTGCCACCAGTACCGGACCCGTATTTGGATGCTAAGTAGGCTGACGGGGATGCAGTAGTCGGCGATACGGGATCGTCATGATCATCGTCGTCCCCAATTCCAAAGCCAGTGTGGCTGCTTTTGCTTCTAGCTAGTCTGTTGCGGCGCTCTTTTAGCGCTAAATATCTTGAGCGAGCTGTCGGGTACTTGGTGTCATCGTCGATGGAAGAGTTCATCTCGTCGTCTTTGGGTTTGCTGCCAAAGCGGTTGTTGCCATAGGTGGAGCCACTGGTGGCACCGTATCTCGATGGGGGTTCCTCTTCGGTCGTTGATGCTTGACGTTGTCTCAGTCTTGTCGCAACTGGCGTATCCTTAGAGGACTTGTTGTCTTGAGCGTCATTCCTAGCGTTGGTGCTGCGGGCTAGTAAAGGTCCTATGTCACTTCGCGCCATCGCTTGGCTCTCGGGCTTCCTTTGTGAGGCAGGCTCCTCGTCGCTCTCTTCGGAAGAATCAGTTTCTTCCTCGGAACTGGTGTCGGAGTCTTCAGCGGCTGGCTCGGCGGGAGCAGGGGCTGGGGCAGGACGCTGGGAACCAACAAAACGGCTTTGCACCCTTTGAGCTCCGCCAGACGTTCCGTTCGTGGTGGCCGGTCGGTCGTTGGTGGCTGAAAAGGAAACGCTGAGTTTTGGTTTGGGCTCGGCTGGGCTGTATTTGGCTTTCAACTCGGCGATGGATAGTATCGCACCTGTGTGTTTGACTGCCGAGCCCGAGCTTTCGGTTGAGGCGCTGGATTCTGTGCTAGCGGCGCGAGCGGCGGGCCGGTGCGCGGGCGATTCGGTGGAGCCGGACGGTCTTCTGACGGCGGACGCTGGTTTCTGTGTAGTTGGTGCAGGCTTGCGCGTACGTGGCACTGCGACAGATTCTTCGTCAGATTCCCCATCGCTGGATGCCTGAGAAGATTAATTTAACAAGTTTTCGTAACGTTTCGAAGTTTATTTCAATTTGTTGTACAATTCGCATTGTGTCGTTTGTAGTGTAGTTTATAAATGTTATCGTGGAGTGTATCCTAATGGAATGCCGTTAGTTGTCGCGTTTTCCTTGTTAGTAGTAGTTTGATGATGATGTCATGTCTTCGGTCCCTCAATCTGTTTCTTCGTCCCACCCTTCCCAACTCACCTCCCGAGCGGGTGTCGGTGGTTTGCGTGTCGCACTTCTCTCTTCCTCTCGAGGTGCTGGTCGCTCTGGCTCTTGGGACGATGCCGCTCCTGCTGCTTTGTTTTGTCTTTTCAACCGTGTTATTTCGTCGTCTTCACTTTGCTGCCTTTGCGGTTGAGGCGGTCGACGCTGGGGTGTTGGCGCTGGCTGCACAGGCTTTGGCGGTTCTTTCTTCTCTTTCTTTTTACCGCTATCGACATCCATTATCCTTTGCATGACCCGAGGACAGTCACTAAGTCTGAATATACCACTAAGAGGTCCTTTAGTGGCATCCTCAGTATCACTGACTTTGGCCTTTTCTTTGTGGGCCAGTTCTTCCTTCGCCGCGCGGGCGGTTTGTTCCGAATCGGAGTCGTAGTCCGCTTGGTGGCTCTTGACAAAGCGAGAGCGGAAACGGCGCGACGGTCTGTGTTCCGATTCGTAGCCGCTGTAGTCTTCTGTAGCTCCGTAGTCACGTGCATGTTTCTCTGGAGGCGGTGGTCTGCGTTCACCAAACTTGCGACCCCCTAAGATTGGCTCGTCATTTTCGGTATAACCCTTAGCTTCTTCTTGCTGCCGGAACTGTGTAGCTAAACGATGGTCGCTCTTAGACCTGGTCAAACCTTGACTTGGTTGCAGTCCAGCTGAGTAGCCAAGAACTGGATTATTTATATTGAGCTCTCCGTAACTGGCTACATGTAAGACTAGTTGATTCGGATCATGAGTCATGATGAACCGTATTCTACGATTATAATCACCGGCCTCATAATCAAAGTTCCTCAAAAACTCGACGGTTTTCAAGAAGATTTCCTTAGTGTCAACCAGTTCCGTATCTTCCCACTCGACGTCGTCGTTCATGTATTTATCAGCAAGATCACAATTGCTTTGTATATTAGTTAACTCTAACTCTAAATTATCTTTGAGATGGGTGAGATTTCTTAGCTCCGTCGCTAGGTACCTGTCGATTTCGTTCCTTAGGAAATCTGTTCTATCCTTGAGAGCTTTAGCTAGACGTTTGTGAATTTCATCAACCTCCCCAGCGACTGATGCGCAATTCGTTTGGAGATTTGTTGTGTTTCTTTCAACTATAGCCAAGATATCTTGTAGCCTGTTGACGCCCCTTCTTATCTGGTTGTTGATTCTTGCGATTTCTCTTCTTAGGACTTCCATGTGGGCGGACTTGCAGTCTTCGCAGACTTTCTTGTCGCAATGGGCGCACGGACCGCAGTACGCTTTTTCTGAGCATACGTTGCATCGCTCCATGACCTGCCCCACCGTTGGGTCGGGGAGTTCCCCGGCGATTTGTTGGTGGAGCTCGAGGAACCGTTGCAGGGTGACGTTGGTGGGGAATCCCTGCACCCCCTGGTAGGGTATCCGGTGTTCGGCCCGGCATTCTGGACATTTGACCTGAAGAAAGACAGTTATAGAAAATGAAAATTACTGGTGATAAAATGAAAGGAAGTAATAGTTGCTGGGTGAGCGTTCATGTAAGATCTGCAGAGACACAACAATACTTTATGTATTTGGTAAGTGATTTTTTTATACCGTCTAAAATATTTTGTCCAAGGTACTGCAACATCCGAATGGTTACTGTATTTCATGTGAGTTGTGGTGCTATTAGTCGCTATAAACGTAAATCATCAAAGTAAAAATCTGTATATTTTTATGTATGGAACATTCTCTTTTCTAATATTCAGGAGTTGTCTCAGTCCAAGTGCACTGTGATTTCAGCGTGTCTTGCTCCGTTCGCTGGTCTTGCTACAAAAATAAAGGTTACAGTTACCTGTCGTCTAACGTAGTCGACCAAGCCGTCCATGCAGGGCTCCATGCAGAAGCTGTGTTGGCATGGCAACAGCTTCGGGTTGCGGTACCGATCGAGGCACACGCAACATGTTAGCAGCGACTCGAACTGCTCCATCGTGTGTGAGCGGTGCGGTTACGTATCTGAAAAAGGAGAAAGGGCAAAAAACTTAGGATTTTGCATAATTAAACTTTACTCAAAAAAGCTCGTAATGTGGTCATTAATTCGACAACCTTCTTTGAGCAAAGGAGGACTTGCGGGCTACTTTGATTAGGCGCCAGAAAAGTTGTATGGAATTTCATTAATGTCGTGTTTTGCGGCCAGAAAAACTGTATGAAAATCCATTAATGTCGAGTTTTGTTTCATAAATAGAACTCAAACATCAGGCGCAAAAAGTATTTATTTAGAATTGGGCTGTATAGGTACTGGCAGTCTACAAATTGCACAGAAAAAAAAGCGCGGCCATATTGTTTTCGCCGTTTCGCGCTTTGTTCGAAGTGATGTTTTCTGTGTTTTTGTTGAAAAAGTGAACTCTTAAAGCGACGAATCCTCCGATTTAATGTGTTTAGCACCGCCGGACATTTAAAAGCAAGCGAAATTAGTAATTGGAAATTTATTGCCACCGAAGTCAAAAGAAAAATACAAGCAAAATTACCAACAAAAAGTTTGCGGAATGGAAAATCGACAGACAGTACCTAATATACGACAAAAGGTAAGCTAATTAAATTACTATTTTAATTACTCGCATTGTTTGAGTAAAGCACTATACAAGCCTTGGTCTGCAATGAGTGCGCTGCTGGCCACGCTATGATTGCCTCGAGCTTAGCTTAGCTACGCTCTCGGCCCTCAAGTTTGGTCATCATTGCAGCCCTTGCTGGCCGCGCTATAAAGGCCTCGACCTTCGGTCTCGGCCTTCATTTCAGCTTGTCCATCAAGGGCTGCAATGCTGACCGCACTGTGAGGGCCTTGAGCTGCGCTACGCTGCGCTCTGTCGGCCATCAAAAGCGCGCCAGAAACGCACCCATTACAGATCGCGGCAGTAATGTACTAATACTTTTATCGGATTTAATTGTTTAAAGTGCTCGTGCAAACCTAAGAAAACATAAGCGTTTGCATCTACGTAATGAAATGATATTATATACAGCGTCCAGAGGCACCTTTGGCATCCCTAGTGACAACGAGTTCACTATAAGGATACGGGAAAAAGGGAGAGAGACAAACTTCAAACCACAGCTTGCTCTTTTACGGAACATCGAATGTTACTCCTTCGATGCGCCCTTGTGGTGAAAACCAGGTGACTATAATACATGAGAATATGAGAATTCTAATAAATGTTTTTATAAATTCGAAACAACAGCTCTTTACTGAATAATGAACTCGAAAATCCTTTCTTTCTTTAATAAGGAATGTACTTAATTAAGCCTAACGACAACAGATTTCCATCCATGGTAAAAATATCGTGACCTTTAATGCATAACTTTTGACAACAACAAACGCAGCCTGCCCAACCATCGAACCCTGCGAAACCCCCTAAGCGAACACAACTATTAGGTAGGCACCGAAAATAAAACCCTCACCTTATTTACAGCGAGTTGTTTTGTTTGCCTCATCGAAGGTAAACATTCGTGAGAAATTCAATCAGTTCATCTCAATATAAACCGAAATGTTTGCGAATTTATGGAAAGCCCTCGCGGAAGCCGATTCCTCCGTGTTTATGAAAGGTAAACTTTCGGAGCGAATAGGTTCTCAGTGACGCAATGGGTTAAATTCGTCGTGATCTCACTTCGTCGTATCCGCTCGGACGGTGGCTAAGAATAAACCCGGAGTCTGGCGATGTTGGTGTGAAACACGACGCTTTGGAAGTCGATTGATACATTTACAGCTGATCAAAAAGACATTTTAACTTGTATTATAATATGCTATGTGGTTTAACTGGATTCAGTATCTATCTAGTTATTATAAATTACTTCTTACACTTGCTAACGGCGAAGAAAACTTATGTGGGTTTGGCTCCGCACGTATTGACCTTGTCTTTTTGTAGAGTAGGCCGAATTCAGATTTCAGAGAATCATGTTATATGCACGTAGGGCTAGAATCATGAATCATGACTTGCCCGTAGGCAAGCCTACTGCAACTAAAATATTTTTCAGGCACTACAAAGGCCAAACGTAGAAGCAGATTTCATCAAGGTGTAGTGGCAATACCACTTGTTAATTGTCTATGAAGGAAAACAACTTGAAGAATACTGAAAAATTACTCTAACCGAAAAAATCCACAGCTCGCTTCTGAGAGATGGCCTGTGCTTAGCTATAGGCTACATTATACTTTTATACAAAGAAAGACTCTAAAAAAGTGCGGTTAGATGGAGCCTCCATTTGACTAATTTGAGTTTACTTTCTAAGGTAGAGGCAATAATTACAAATATTATGTTTCATGGTGTTACATAGTCAGACACACAGATAATTATGTTGCCAATAGTGGGAACCTTTAAAGACTGGCTGCTGTAATTTAAGTTTCCATTTTTACGCCACTAATCTGTTTTTTTTTTAATATTATCAATGTTACTATTAGTCACTAGTTCTCCTAAATATTAAATAAGTAAATAAGTATGTGGGTGCAGGTAAAAGTATATTCAAGACAAAATAAGTGCTTATACTTGAGTTATGACCGTCACATTTCTGCTATAGCAGAAGCAATACAATAAATTGGCAAAGCATATTTCAAGGTAGGTTCCACTCGAATTAGTTCACAGACCTTTCCTGTCACAAGTGTAAGTAATGGCGTCTGGTACGGGAAAAGATAATGTTTATTTCTAGCCAGCCATTTTCGTCTTGTTTTGTCGAATAAAACGGGAAGGTGATCGCATTTTCTCACCATCGTCAACATGAGAAATTTACGCTTGACGTCACAAACAGCGGTAAAACTTTCCTATGGAATGTCCAATGTTGGGTTGAGGCTACAATATGCTCCAAGTATGAATAGGAAACCAATTTTTGGCAGTTATTTACATTTTCTATCAAGTCCAGCCATGAAAATTAAAAAAAATTAAAAATGTTCTTGTTGCAAAGTGAGCGTTGCCAAGCAAGAAGGAATTTCACTTAATATAGCTAGCAACCTTTCACTAGTTACGTTTATTTCGCTCATATTGCCACATCGCAAATCGCCTGGCGTGGCTTCAGCTTTATGGCACGACGTTGACCTACGCATTTATCATACGTATTATTTATTTGTGGAACTCGCGTTCGCTGCACGTGCTATCTTTTAAGACATTAGAGCCTCATCTAGGCACACGATAAATTTTTCGCTAAAAACGAGCCGTTAAGATGAAATACGTTAAGGCGTTGAGAACTTGGAGGAGAGTTTTTAGCAAAAAACGCATCCAAAAAGAAGGTATGTTTTTTTTTTCTTTGGCGACGCTAGTCATGCCTACATTTTGCCTTAAGACACCATAGGTCTCACAACTAGCGTCGCCAGTGACAAAAAAAAACATATCTTCTTTTTGGATGCGTTTTTAGCAAAAAACGCTCCTGCGATTTCTACTATTTTAGTTAAGCTAGCTTAGCTTCTTCGGAAGAATCTGGAATCCAAATCTTAGGTCCTAAAAATAGTTAAGCCTCGCATTGAGAAATCGCAGGAGCGTTTTTTTCCAAAAAACGGCTCGTTTTTGGCAAAGAATGCATCCAAAAAGAAGACAATACTTATGTTTTTTTTCATTGGCAGCGCCAGTATGCCTTGACCATCACCTTAACAATTGATTTCTGCCGATTTCTGAATTAAGAAATTCGATAAGCAAATGGGTAAGTATCGTCCTGTCTCTGCAGATTTCTCACAAAAGAGCGTGTCAGAACGATATTTAAGTATTTGCTTAGCAAAATTCTCAGTTCAGAAATCGGGCCATTATAAACATACGTTTATTTTTTTTCCCTTTGTCTCATTCCCGCGTGACCTAAGGCGTGAAATACAACAGTTTAGTCACAAGTGATGAGTTTTTAAATGTTTTTTTTTGGCACAGTGGCGTGTCTTTGTGAATCATTATAGGCACTTTAGAGACAGTCACCTGAAACTTCTGAAGCTTTGCGACAGATTTTCATACAGAGGTGCAATATTGGTGCGTCATCAATGTGCCTTTGTTTGTGTTTGGATCGCTGATTCACTTTAATGATCTTAGTATAATGTATTTTTTTAACTAAAAACACAATCAAGGCCACATGACACATGAGACACTTTCAGGACACGAAATAGTTCGTACCCTGGTTCCTAAAGGTTGTTCTGTGTTCCAAAAGAAAAATTTTAGGCCTTTTAAAGCGTTTAAAGTCGCTTGGTAGTGTAGATTAAAAACATTTCATCATTTTATAAGGATTTTTCTAAGGTTAAAAAATTCGGTCGGGACAGGATTTGAACCCGCAATCCTCTTGCACACCGTGCCCTAGCACGGGTTAGTGCTTTAGAAAATACAAGAAGTGGCCACTTTTGGCGATAAATGATTGCATTCGTAGGTTCTAGGATCTGGAATCCAAACCTTAGGTCCGAAAAATAGTTAAGCCTCGTGTTGAAATTTTACAAGAGAGTTTTTAGCAAAAAACGCATCCAAAAAGAAGATTTTTTTTTTCATTGGCGGCGCTAGTTGTGCCTACCATTGTGCCCTAATAGCTCTTTTTTTCGTACAATAAAATTGATGAAATTACCACTCCGTCAAGCGAAATATGGGTATATTAACAGATAAAGGAAATATTTCAGTTTCCCTTAAAAAAGCGAACTCGCTGAATGTAATGAAACAGTTATGAGGATATTACAAAAATAAGAGAATCATGGCAGCTGAAAGCTCCAGCGCAAAAGTGACTCATCACAATTTCACTGCGCTGAGGGATCACGAGTTAATGACGTCACATGGAAATTTTGGCACTTGAATGGAAAACTTCATTTCGCTATCATACTAATGAAATTGTTATGAACGTGAAAGTTTGTATACAGGGTAATTTTTAAATAGCTTTATTCCTGGAACACGTCAACTTCTTAATTTGATTTACAACAACTCTTGTTCTACGATTTTTGTGAAAGCGCAATACAAACACGTCCCACAAGCTGGGTACAACTCCTGTTTTCGCTCATTTGGTTTCTCAACGATATTTTCCATCAATGTTATGGAGTGCTTACAGCTCGACACTTGAAAGCCAAAAGGTCGTAAGCGAAACTTTGGTCAAAAATGAGTCTGTTAATATGAGGTATTGTTCAGTTTTTTTTTCTGCGTTGACTGCGTCGAGTGCACACATTATAACCATAAGTCGATAAGTAAGTAAGTAAGTAACTCTTTATTGCACAAACGAAAACATTTTACAAATAAACATTTAAAAATAACAGTACAAATGGCGGTCTTATCGCTAAAAGCGATCTCTTCCAGACAACCTTTGGATGGACAGGACTGAGAGCGAAAACACAGTAGCAGCAGATGCACAATAAGAAATATTTGATAGGATAAGAAAACAATTTAATTTCAATTACGTATATTTACGTAGATAAAGTACTTACGAGTAATACATAATTTATTAATAGATAAATCCGAATAGGTTTACTTATATAATTGACTAAAATATATATATCTAATATTATATATACAATAAGAACTACATAAATACATTATAACATATACATCAACATGCATAATAAAAATATAACAACAGTATCACAGTTCACCAGTGAGGTAGAACTTTTTTACAAGTGCCTTAAAAATAAGATAAGACTTGTGTCGCTTACGCGAGCAGATCAATTCTAAGAATATTTAGGTACCAAGCATCGATTTTTTCCTAACTTTGAATGTTTCGTTGCTTAAGATTACCGAAAAATATAATCTAGATATTGATCCATAATAATATGGCACGTGGAAAAGATTAGAAAGAAACCGAAACACACAACAGGTCAACAGAATCGAGGAGTCCAAAAATAGCCACATACAAATGTGATCTTACAATAAATAAATTCTTTGTGAAAGGGAGGAAAGGCGTGCGAGTTTGTGAAGAAACGGGTAACAAAGACGAACTCGTAAGTACCTATAAAGTACAAGGTATTTATAAAACTTGAAATAAACCGTTCTAAAGGAAAAACTAGTAATTTAAAGCATATTATGTGTGTAAGATATATATTTTAAATTTCATCCAAATACATCCAGCTGTTTCAGCATGCCAGTGTAACGAACACACGTTGACAAACTTTTCTTGGCAAAATTAAAAGAGATCACTACTTATTAATAAAATTTGCATAGTCCAAAAGTGTTTTTTTTTTTTGCTGTGCCGGATTTATTCGTAGGTTCTAGTTTCTGGGATCTAGGCCTTAGGTCCTAAAAATAGTTAAGCCTATGGATTTGACGGCCAGTTATCAGCAAAAAACGCCAAAAAGAAATCCAAAAAGACGATTTTTTTTTATTGGCGATCGCGAGGGTTGCCTTCCTCTTAACGTCTGCGAATGAGATTTGAGACCAGTTCCATCCATTCAATCGTTTCCTCAATGCTGAGGATCGTGACCATCATTGAAGGTGGCGGAGCGTAGAGTTCTACATGATTATAGTCTGCTACACTGATATAAATAAAAGTAGGTACCTAATATGAAGCCAACGAAGTGTTGTGGTGTTTTAATAAATGTACTTCTATTATATTCTTAGTGAAACCGTTCAATAAATTCAAAATATGATCCACATCAAAATTGCTGCCTCAAAAGAGTAAGCTATTCCGCGTCGTTAAAATTGCAAATTTCAGACCGTTTGCCTTCCAACCCTTATTAGGCAAATTCACATATTCAAAGTGCGGGTCGTGAACGATAAAAAATATCGGCTTCCCTTCAATATGTTTTCCATTCAATTAATGCCATCGATATGTAACGAAGCATCAAAGCCACGGGCGATGCTCCACGCAAAAAATGTCGACACAGAATCCTTTGTAAAGGCCCGTGTACACAATACGTGCCAAGAAAGAAGAGACTTAAGAATCCCCTGGAGCTGCGATGTGACCGTCGCGGACTGACCGCTACAATACAGGGTGTTGTTTTGGTTAGTGACTTACGACTCAGGGACGATAGTTTTAGTAACGCTTGAAACTAAAAAAAAAAAAAAAAAAAAGAAACAATACGTTTTTTTCTTTTTTTCATTCACAAATTACCTTGTTCAATTTGTTCTACAATAACCGCGACGTGTGGACACCCTCGGCCTTCTCAAAGACCGCGCGCGTTGTGGCGCCCGATATTGCGAGTGCGGCCGCAAGCGATAGAATAATAGTAAGGGAGGCCCCAATTGAATGATTTTTGGGTACTATTCACATTTTTTTTAAGCTTTCGTATTGTGTAAATAAACCCCTGAGTTGGGTGTCACTAAACTTTACAAAACAACACTTTGTAGGGATCAAAGGAGCCGCATAGATTACAGTGAACGCGGGACGCAGAACTCTGACCGCTGAGCCCGCTGCGGGATTGACGCCTTTTAGTGTGAACACTCCTTAACGCCATAGGATCCCGACACCGAATTTCCCTGAGCGGAATACGATTCTCGGCCTCTTTTACCAATCACGCGAAGCCCGAGCCGCAAATGTTTTCGCCGGAGCGATCAAAATATTTTACAATAGAAGTTTAGCGGTGGAAAATGCTGAGAAAATTGCCAGAGCGCGAATTGAGGTTAGTGCTCTCAAAGGAAGGTTTCGATTGTAATTAACCTAGGAACTTCAAATGTTAAGGCGCCGTGCATAATAAATAAATATAAATAAATAAAATAAAATAAAAATAAAAATCATTTATTTCAGCCCATTCAGGGCCATAATAGGCGAGATTTACATTTTACATTACATTAAGACAAAACATAATAATTTATGCACAGAAAGAATAAACAAAAACATCTGGCCGATAATGAATCGCCCGCGCGCAAAGAAAAATGCACAATATCGATTGCTGTATCAATTACATTAGATTATTTGCAGCGAGTGCTTGTATTGAATATCGAGCTAGCGAAGGTTTCTCAAATTGAGCCACGAGCGTAGCAAGTGGTTCAAAAAAATTAACCTGAGCGTAGCGAGGTACCTATTTAAAAAGACGAGACGTAAATAATATTGCACCCGTGCGAACAATTTTTCATCTCACAGAGCGAGGAACTGAATGTTAGATGCACCAAAAAACAACAGACAACTAAGTACATGAAGGTCAGTAAAATGAGTTTCCTTTTTTGGAAGTAACAGAAGAGTCGAATTCCTTTAGGTCTTTTTGTCACGTTCAAATTTCAAAGCGCAAAAAAATAACTTTTTTCTCATCGTATGATACTAGTAATAGCATACTTTCCAAGCCTGGGAGATGAAAAATTACTTTTTACCATAATAATTTTGTTCTGAAGTTGTCCATCACGCAAAATAAAGAGCCAATTAAAAGGCAGTTTCCTTTCCGCGGCAAAATATTCACGCCAACCAAAATGTTGCCAGCTGCGTATTGTTATTTTTTCTCCCTGTCGGCAGTTAAAATCTTCGAAAATTTATGGGGGTAGCTGGCCCAGATTACGGCCCGTAATGTATGCCTTGAATGCCTTTGTTCGAAAGTAGAATATTTTTGGTCTTTATGGTGGAAAGCTTGGGTACTTAAGAAAAATGTTTCAGAAAATTCCTTATCATTTTGATATTTGCAAGAAAAAACACAACAGTGCAAAATATCTCTTTTGTATGCAAAATGTACCATCTTTACCAAAAAAATATAATAACAATTTATAGTGTAAGTCTAAGATGTCACGATTTTTTTTTAAATTTCGTGTCGCTTATAAACATCTATTAAGGCCCAGTAGGACGCAAAACTAGCGTCGCCAATGAAAAAAAAATCATATCTTCTTTTGCGTCTTAAGTGTCAGTTTCACCGTTTCAGGATTCATGATTCGAGAAGGACCGGATCTCGCTTATCAAACGAATGCGTTTGACAGGCGAGATCTGGAATCTTGGGCGTTTAATCTCCGATTCCGAAGCATTGAAATAGACGCTAAGTGGATCATGCTTCTCACTTTGGGGCCGTTTTATTTTATTCCTACTACTTAATTTTCGTTTTAGTCACTTGTCATTTACATTTTTTTATTAAATCACGGTTTATTCACTTTTACATTGTCGGTGTTTTCGAGACTAGCCACGGCGTCACGAGGGCCGTCTCGTTCTCCATGACTTAAGTCTCCGAATGAGAGCCAAAACTAGTCGGAAACACCGACCAAATACAAGCGAGTAAAACCGTGATTTAATAATAAAACCTGCATTGTCTTAAATTCGATATGTTGTAACCTCCGCAGTTTTTATAGGAATTCACCTCGTTTTCACCAAGGTTTGCGTATTTGTACTTGACCTGTTTTCTTTTTAGTACCGCTTCGTTATTTGCACCGCAAGGCCTTTTTGTTGTGAAATTTTCAACATCCAATAGATGTTTGTCTCGACGCGATACCTCGCGCAAATAACTTCATTTTTTTCTTCTAACTCTCTACTTATATTTTTCAATATGTTGATGTGGTATCGGCTTCCTGCCTCGATTGGTTGTTTCAGTGGTCTATACAAGGTATTTCAGAAAGGTCCTGAAAGGGGTCGCTTAACTCAACAACACAAGCAACGTTAGCTATGGAGCCAAGTGCGAAATCTCGAAAAAAATATCAGCTGCTCCATACATTTGGTACAGTAGGTATCGAATTTTAGTATGGAGCAGCTGATCGTAAAATATTGCTTGTATTGATGAGACAAGCGACTCCCTTCAGTGTCTCAGGACCTTTTTGTAACACCCTGTATACCCGGACCGTAAGAAATACCGCGAGAAGAAAAGGCCTATAGGAACTCAACAGTCGGAGAGATGGACTGATGAAGAAGATGATGATGATGATGAAGTAAGTGAAACCGTTAAATCAATATAAAAATGACGATGAAGATTATGATGATGATGATGATGATAATGATGATGATGATGACGATGATCATGATGATCATAATGATGATGATGGTGATTATGACGAAAATGATGAAATGGTGTATCTTTTTGTATTTGTTTGTACGCTCGGCCACAGTCACAGATACCCCATGGCAGCTCTTACCGCGCGTGGCATAAGGGCACCAATCGAACAAAAAGGGATATCCTACCGTGTGGCCGACTGTACCTACTCTTTCGGAATAGCGTGACTTGAGAATGTGTTATATTTAAGTTTGAGATCGAGAAAGAAGTGACGTCTATCATGCAGGGCCTGTGTCTGTAACGCAATGGTGCCAAAATGGGCTCCCAGTTGATTTATTAATGCTGTCAGTCCTTTTAAAGTTTTTGAAGTACCTACAGCAAAGAATATTCTGATTCTAATTCAAGCGGATTAGTTTTCTGGTTGAAGGAGAAAAACAAGGAAACTCTGGGGGTTTACCGGCTAAGACGAAGCCGACTACCATTGGCGAAAATCGAAGTTCGATTTTTGAAAAATGTACCGCCACCCAGTTCATTTTACTGCCAACCAGTTATTTTTTCATAAATCGAACTTCGATTTTCGCCAATGGTAATCGGCTTCGTTTTAGCCGGTAGACCCCCGGTTTGGTCCTTCTACTGGGACGCCATCGACACGTCATTACGTTACAGACTTATGCCCCAGGACAAAGCGTCATTGTAAACATAGGTATTCCTTTGTCGAGGTTGCCTTTGTGTGAAATTGTCGTTGGTGGTACATATTATGAGCTATTTACCTAGTGTGCAATAATTGAAACGTTTTGCTGCTTAATTAATTATTATGGTTGAAATATGCAATATCATATTTTTTTCATTATTTTACAAAATAAATTTAATGTTTGTGATTAAGTATGACTTCCTAAATACCTAAGTAGGTAAATAATTTAGCCCTTGATTTATTAAGATGCCTGTTGACATGCATATTATTTAAAAAAATAGGTAAATTAAAAAAGGAAGAACGGTTGTGAGGTTTTTAAAAGAAAACGAAATGTTTGGGATGTTTCTATTTTGAATCTTCTTGAGACAAATATGAATTGTTAAAACTTGAATAGGAGTCCAGAGGAAAAATCATTAATGAATACGTAAGTTTGATTTAAAACTAGTTTAAAAGCTGCGTATTCTCCATGAACATTTGTGACGAACCAAGCTATCTTGCATAAACTTTGATAAAAGATACACTAAGGGACTAGAAACAAATGTTCGCAACGAATACGCACCTTTAGTACCAACAAGCCATACTTACAGCAGTAATTATTATAGCCTCATTAAAAGAAAACTCAAACACACGCCGAAATCCCAAGATTCCTCTAGAGCACGGGCGAAAGCAAACGGGTACAAAAATAGCTTAAAGGGGGAGGTTAATCCATCCAAAGAGTGTTTTTAGGAACAAAAAGTATTTTCTCGGGGTACAAAAACTTCTTCCACACTGGCAGTTAATTACTTGACATTTTCGCAGCGGCCGGTTGACACTTTTTCGAATAAAACCGTTCTTTTTTCGAAATATCACAGCTCGGAAATGTGCGCGCGGCGGCGCACGCTAGAATACACTGTGGGCAATACGATACCTCTCCTTGGCCGATTATTTCGGGACGCATGCCGCTCTGCGCGCGCGCCGCTCTGAAATGTATTTTCTTCCGTCACAGTTTACTTTTGGTCACCGAAAGGTCATTGGACACATGGCGGCTGACGTCGGCGTTCGATTGTTTCCTTTTAATAGGCCCTTATTGAAACGTAATTTGGTTATCCGCGCTAATTACCTACGTTCTGGTACTACGTGCTACTATTTAAAGTTGCGTTTTCTCTTTAGTCTATGCAATAATATTTCACTATCACCCTTTTGCCGCTGATCTTTACATTTCGATTTCACATACTAGATGAAAATAATGGTAAACTGACAATCGTAATAATTATGTATGTTTGGAAGTTGGGAATATTTAAACAATAGAAAGATCAACTCCATGTTTACTCCATCTAAAGAACAATGTCCCAGGCACTTCAGCGCCGAGTGGTCTCTTCACCCATCTAGTGTGAGTGAAGGTGCCACTGGACGCTGTATAAATCATCTCATTGCGTAGATGCAAAGGCTTTTTTTAGAAAGATCAATAGCGAGTGGAAACGCCGTGCATGAAGTGGCAAGTTTTAACCGATTTTAAAAAGGAGGAGGTACTAAATTCGACCTATACTTTTTTTTTGTGTACCGATTTGATGACTCTTTTTGTTTAAAAGGTTATACTTCCCATTGTAGTGCCATAAAAAATGGTAAAGATCTGATGAAAAACTTCGGAGATGGGGAACGGAAATCCTCAACGGACTGCAATGTAGCTTTTCACTAAAGAAGGCAGTTTGTGTAAAAAAAAAACATACCGTTATGTAGAGAAGGTCAATTGTAGAAATACCTACCTAATATACAAATATTTTTCAGGTCTTTGAACCAGCATTTGAAATGAACGTCTGAATGACAAACGTACACTCAAGTACATTACTTTCGTTGCAATATTTTTCATGATCACAGTCATCATCCGTTCGTACCTCCACTTGAGTCATGACTGACTATAGAAATCTTATCAAAATATTTATAAAGTGGTGACCTACACTCTAAAGCAATTTAGCGTGACACGCAGACTACCAACGTTTTCATGAATTTCCGAAGATTATTTTATTTTAAGATGAGCTTTCCTGTTTACATTTTCTTTCGCTCTTTGGACAGCTGAATGTGTCATCATGATCATTATCAATTTATCTAAGAAGCTATAATAAAAACAAATTTCGTCATCAGCGTCGTCGTCGGAACAACATTGGGATTCGGCGAAAAATATCCGAGCAAAGAGCAAAACAAGAAACAATATCGCCCGTGTAGCCGTGGGGTAGCTTCAGTTCATTCGAGCTTCCGTTATTCGAGCTTCAGTTCATTCGAGCTTCCGTTATTGGAGCTTCAGTTCATTCGAGCTTCCGCTATTCGGGCTTCCGTTTTTCGAGCTTCAGTAGCGGACTCGGGTAGCGAACATCAGCTGGGCAATTTCAAAATCTAGAAAGGGACCTCAGACAATTTTTACAGGAGAGTAAAAAGCATTGTTTATGACTTGAATTCGACACCGTGGACATCGACATCCTCTTGGAAAAGTTCGCTAGGATAGGATTTGCCCCATACCGGCTACATTTTTTCTGTAGCTTTTTTATCAGCCAGATCAAAGTCAGATTCATACGAATACCGGTATAATGAAGATATCCACCGCAACGATTCTACCTCCTTTGTTATGCCATGAATTTTTGAGTACCCATCCTATACCAGTTGAGATTTCATTGAGGAATATTCAAGAGCACACCAGAATCTGAGAAGAGGAGCGTTTACACGGGGTTTAGTAAAAAGTTATTAGGATGTTATTAGTCACAAAGAGAAATGGAGCATACCATGTTAGGCCTCAGATTCTTAGATCGATCTATAGGACGAAGGTCGATGATGATGGCGGTGTTAGAAAAAAAGAAAATTATTATTTAAAAAAAGTTACTCTTATTTAGACCTATCTACTACTCTATAATCTCACTCGACTAACCTGGGGGTCTACCGGCTAAGACGAAGCCATTGGCGTTGGCGAAAATCGAAGTTCGATTTATGAAAAATGTATTGGGTGGCAGTAAAATGAACTGGGTGGGAGCACATTTTTCAAAAATCGAACTTCGTTTTTCGCCAATGATAATCGGCTTCGTCTTAGCCGGTAGACCCCCTGTTTTGTTGGTTATATCCATACAAACATACATGCATCAGTTTATGCCTGTATCCCAGAGAGGTAGGCACAGACGGTAGTTGGCCACTAACCGCGATCATAACCTACCTCTTTCGCGTTAAAAACATCCCAACAAAAACATTTTCATATTGTAATAAATGTTGCCAAGACGAGACCATACATCTCGCACCGTCAAAAAGCTATCAGGGGGCTAATTATCGGGAATCTCGCATTCGTCACATCTCGAAGGAAAAATCTCATGTCATTTCGATCTCGACTGCTACCGACTACTCGAATCATGTCGAGCGAAAAAGGCAAACATCTGACAGAAATCTCGTGCCTTATATCGATGATGACTTTGTGAGAATAGGAGATGTGACATTTGCCGCAAAATGAGATTTTTCCTTCGAGATGTGTCGAATCCGAGATTCCCGAGAGTTAGCCCCCAGATCTCATGTAGAGCCAAGCTTAAAAAAATCTACACCTTAGTCAAAATATGTGGCTTGGCCGTTCAATACAAAATGTTGATGAAGTCGTCTAATTTCCTTCATCGAGTGTGCATTGGATAAAATATATTTGATAAATGGAATACCAGCCTAATATTCGTATGTCGAATCAAGAACCAATTCTTTACCAAATTAAAAAAGCAAGGCATGAATTGGGTTGAGCAACTAAACACTTCTAAAGCAGCTCAAAGAAAGTTCAAGAGCCGAGTGAAAATTTACATTTTCCCGTTATCTTTGTGTTCCGGGACCTTTTGTCTGCGTTGCATTCGTGTTTTCTAAGTGACGCTCTGCTAATTGGAATATTACGAAATTAAACTGTCTTGCTACAGAAATAAGGAGCGAGGTTGGGACGTCAACAGTTTTAACTATCTAATCTGGACTTTACTATCTAGGGGTGGCATTAATAGTTGTCGACTCAAGATCGAACTCAAGTAGGTGATCTCAGAAAAGTCAAATGCTAATGTCAAGCCTTGGCTAATGTCAATGTCAATCTCAAGATAGTGTCTATTAATATGCTGACAGCTACTTAAGTTTGACATTAGCCAAGGCTTGGCATTTTGATGTTAGTTAGGTTAGTCTGTTATCCTGGCCAACACTAAAAGGCAACCTTTATAATAAAAAATATATGATAAAATATATCCATAATAAATAATACACTAAAAGGCAACCTTTATAATAAAAATATATGATAAAATAGTAGTACATTGACGGATTGAACCTATCGAGCTAGCAATAATTTGTATGAACACTCGCGCACTGCGTCCGATCCTAATTTGAGCTAGATCCAAGTAGCGGGACGGTAGTAGCAATAATCGAATTCGGTCCAACTTTTTTTCGTGGATTCGGATCGGACGCATTGCGGAACCACTCTTGGGCTAACCGAATCGCTCCGATGACATACAGAAAGACAAAACTAGTAGTTCGCCCGAACTGCGAACTCGCGACTAAATATCTCAGCAACTCCACGACCGATTTGGCTCATGTTTGAACTTAAAAAATATTTTTATTTCATTAACCCCCCATTCTGGCCAACGATACATAATTATCATCAAACGAACATTCATAGGTACATACAATACATTTTTGATAAACAAGCGCCGGATCGTTCCAGTAGACTCAGAGAACTTCTCTCGCTTCGCTCGCTCGTTCAAATAAACGTAAATTCAGAATATGATATCTATTAGGCAGCTTAAGAAAAATAAAGTAGTAATGCTCTGATTACCCCTGAAGGCACATCGACAAGCGAAAAGCTGTATCAATTATGATGTAATTATTCCCACCACGACGTCGCAGAAACCGCTCTACAAACAATAAACGTTAACTTAAACGTTTCTTTCGGGCGTCGCTAAAACGTTGGCACTGAAGAAGTAACTTATTTAGAAGGTCATATTTAGCCCAATGGTTACTGAAATAAAATTTATTATTATTTTTTTATTTAAAAACGGTTATTTTTACGGTGCATAATATGTATAGTTGCTGATGATGACCTTTGTCAAGAAAAGCTCTGCTATTTTTTTTTTTCATTTGTCACCTACCCTTATAGTAAAAAAAAAACCAGGACTATCCACATAAGCCATAAATCTATAGTGCCAGAGAATCTATAGTGAGTGTGTGTGTTTTACTCTTTCACGCTGAAACGGCTTTAAAAGGATTTGGATGAAATTTGACGACGACAATACGTGGTTTTCCGCTTTGTTAGCGGTCTTTAATACCCTGTATACTACATTTTATCCAACTTTTAGAATTAGGAGTAATGTAAAGCACATATCCTTTTTCTGTACTCCACGGGGAAGAAGTCACGGGCAAAAGCTCATCATCATCATCAGCCTGTTAACATCCACTGCTGAGTAAAGGTATGCTTACGCCATCTCTCACGATCCTGTGCCAGGCGCAATCACTGTTTTCCGGCTACTTGGGCTATGTCGTCGGACCATCTGGCTGGTGGTCTGCCAACCGATCTCTTCCTCAAAAGCTAGTAGATAAAAAATATAGCTGTACTTCTGTTTATTAGTAAAATCATACGTTTCGTCGCCCCCACATAATCTCGGTAGCAATTTCGTTACTTCCATGAATTGCTTCGCGGGTCGCGACAAAAGGCTTTCAGTCGTTCCGTATGTGCCTCGTGGCTGCTGTTAGGAACTACAAACTTTAGGTTACAGTTTCAAAAGACATGTACAGTCAGCCACACGCTAGGATACCCCTTTTAGTTCGATTGGCGCCCTTATGCCGCGCGCGGTAAGAGCTATGTGACTGTGGTCGAGAGTACACAGTAACGGCCTGCGTTGGCAGCGTGGTTTTCAATGTGATCTCATTATAAAATGTTGGCAATGCTTTAAAAAAATCAGCAGAGATGTTATAAGAATTAAAAACCGGCCAAGTGCGCATCGGACTCGCGCACAACGCATTCCGTACAAACACAATAGGAAAATATTGTAGGTTTTTAAAATACAACGTGTTACAAAAGATACTAACTCTTTCTACAGGGTGTAACCTGCTGGTCAACATAAGGACAAATGTGCAAAAAAAAGTTGAAAAACACAACTTTTTTTTTATAATTCAAAGTTGTAAAAGTTTCAAAACTTTTTTGTTTTTGTATTTAGCTCCAATTAAAAAATATGGTTGTTTGCTTAGCTGTATTTTAATAGCTTAAGGCTATTAAAATATAGTTAAAGTCTATGGAAACAGTATTTTAAAAATACTTTTCTCCCGTCACAGCGCTTACATTTTAATTATTTAAAAATAAACGGAACGTCATAGAGCTAAAAAAAATATTTTGGTTGTGATCCCTATCATCAGGTACCATAACCCTGTAAAAAGAGTTAGCATCTTTTGTAACACCTTGTAGTTTTAGCTCTTGCTAATGAATAATGCGAATCATTTCTTGGTTGCAAATTGGGACCCCTCGTTTCTTATAGGTACGGAATCCTAAAATCCAAACCTATAGGTTTGATAATGTAAAGTAAGATACTTTGAAAAATCTTCGTAAGTTGCAGATTTCCAAACGAAGGATCAGTATGAGATATATTATTATTATTAGTACATACCTTTAACACGTTCATGCGCACAACGTCATTGTACGTCATATTTTGGAAAAGGCGTTGTGTGTGGCACAATATTTTTTCATACAAAAGGCATCGCTGTCTAGTGACGTTGTGCAAATAGCTAGCAAAATCAGAGCTATGATATATTGCACTAACGTCCTAAGACGTCGACGTATAAGGACGCCTGTGCTGTGCAACGTGTATAAGATACGTTGTGCGCAAATGAAGTAGGTACAATGTGCCAAGGTGGGCAGAACTCAAATATGGCAAAAAAGTCGATGCGGTGTAGCACTACTATTTTGAGAATTTGATGTGTTGTAGCACAGCAACAGAACTCTTAGGCCCGGTATCTGCAGAGACAGGACGATACTTACCCATTTGCTTAGCAAAATTCTCAACTCAGAAACCGGGCCTCAGTCATTAATATGGCGAGGCGCCGTACTATAACGCTCCGCTTAAAATTAAGCATTTTAGTTTGGCGTTATTATACGTTGTGCCACAACGCATCTGTAAAAATGTGACGACGTTGTTCGCATGAATGTGTTAATATTTTTGTTGCCTATTGTTATATCGACACAGTCAGAGCAATTCGTCCATTTTGAAATACATACTGTGAATTTCAGCGATCATCCATCAAACAAAACGTTGTTCGCATGAATGTGTTAATATTTTTGTTGCCTATTGTTATATCGACACAGTCAGAGCAATTCGTCCATTTTGAAATACATACTGTGAATTTCAGCGATCATCCATCAAACAAAAAGCTTATATCGTGTTTTATTACGTTACGTATACGATATAAGTCTCGTATAGACATATTTTCGTGCTATCGCAAATATTTTATGTTTATTTTGCAAACATAGAGAATTTCATTTCATATCCGTTGGGCCGCGCAGCGGCGTAGGCGTGCAAAAACTGCATGTCATGAAACTACACACAAATAAACAACCTGTTAAAGAAAGGTCAACGACCTTTTGTTTTTTAACTGACTTAAAAAAATAAGGAGGTACCTACTCAATACGACGCGTATTTTATAAAAATGTTTGTTACCTCAGAAACTTTTTTCTAAATGGACCGATTTTGGTGATTATTTTTTTGTTTAAATACCCAATTACAGGGCAATTTTTAAATAGCTATTAACCTGAAAAACATCAACTTCTAAATGTGATTTCCAGCAACTTTTGTTCTAAGACTTTTCGAAAAGCTCGACACTTTTTAATTATTGAACGTTTCTTATCCGCGTTATGTTATAGGGCCAAGAAAAATGCGTGAGTGACGGGATTTGCTACGGGGGCTGTCCTTTCAAGAAAATCAAGCCCAAGAAATTAGCGTCACTCATTACATTTTATCGTCGCCCAAAACATATTACAACAAAGAATCTGCTAATAAAACTTAATACGCCGAATGAACATGAAAATTCTGCGTACAAAGGAAATGAGTAAGGCCAGAGAGTAATGAAGAATAGAAGGTAAGTTGCCTATAAAGATGCTCCCTACACAATGCACGTTCAGTCAACAGCACGTAGATTCGGAAGGCAAAGTTTTTTGTTCGAAAGTCCGTTATTGGCTTAATCTTATCTTTAGACAATATTGAGAAACTAATTTCAATATTTTTTATTTTGCTTCAGTAGTTTTGTTTTTATGCGCTAAAATGTTTTGTTCCTATGACCGCCAAACAGCGCCAACAGTATGCAGACCGTCGCGTGAAGGTCATAAAACCGTATCTTTGAAACGTTGTAAAATCCAAACTACTGAACCAAAATAAAAAATATTGAAATTAGTTTCTCAATATTGTCTAAATATAAGATTAAGCCAATAACGGACTTTCGAACAAAAAACTTTGCGTACCGAATTACTCGTAAGGTAACTGTATAGAGTGCTGACAAGATTGTCACAGTTGAAATTCAGGTGCTACTCTACCTATAGCCCCTGCCAATGAAAATAACGCAACCAATAAAAAAACATTTTAGCCTCTTCTATCATAGTTAAATATTTTGAAGTGAATGAACGTTAATTCCAGTGGAGATTGCAATATAATTACGCGGGAGTGACAGAGATGCGTATAAACGGGTTAATGATTTTTGCTTTTTGATGTTCCGTTGATTTTTAAATATAAACGCTGTGGCGGGAGAAAATTATGTTTTTAGTACCTATTGTTTTCACTGACTTTCACAATGTTTTAACAAATCAAAACTATGCAAATGCAAACACACACAAACATATTTTTAAATTAAAGCTAATACCAAAATCAAAACGGTTTAGAAAATTTTCCATTTTAAGGTTATTAAATAAAAGATGATTTTTCAACTATTCTACAGAATTTATATACTGTTGACCAATAGGTTACAACATGCGAAAATAGTTAGTTAACCCATTTCATAAAAAAGAAAAAAAATTGTGGTCATAATATGGTAAACTGAACTGACTTTCCTTTGAATAGATGACATACTAAGTTTCTACGTATTATTATTCTTTGGAATAGGACATTTTGCACGGACTCCTTTTGTTTCATAAAGTTTACGGAGCGTAGACGAGTTTGTTCGTTATCGGATGCAAGATTTGACCCAGTTTTAGGAATTTGACTGTCAACATATTGGTATCTTCGAAGTTTGTTGTGTACTGCAGATACTTTGACTTTATAACAAAGTTATATACAACTTTTCTTAATAGAATACCCACCAAAAACATTTTCATGTAAAATGTTGCCAAGACGAAACCTACACCTCGCACTGGCAAAAAGCTATTGGATCTCATGTAAAGGCAAGCTTCTAACTCTCCACGCCTACTCTAACTCTACAAGCCCTAACTTCACAAACTCTACACCTTAGTCAAAATATGTGGCTTGGCCGAATTTTGTTTATCTGGTATAATCTAACCAAAGGTATGAGGGTTCAGAAAAACGACGAAGCGCTTCGAGAAAATGTAGTTTTTTGTATAGACCCTGAATAACAAATAGTATAGGCTTAGGACATTTTTTTTTTAATGGTACACAAAACTTGGCCAGCACCTAGGTCCATCATCTTGTCAGCTTAGTGAGCCTACTCCTAGTGTCAGTCAGGAAAGACAATGTCAATTAGATTTTTGGAAGCTTTATTTTTATACTTTTTTTCAACTCTAGGCTCAAAGTCAGGGTACGAATGAGGCACAAATATCAAAGGAGCACTGTCGAATAAATTGGTCCTAAAACGAGTTCTCCCGAAGGAGCCTGGGTGCAAACAGCAAGCCGAAACATGTCCTTTATAGTGACAGAATTTTAGAACAAAAAGTGTAATTCTAGAAACCGGCCGAGTGCGAGTTGGACTCGCACAGTGAGGGTTCCATACTGCCATACAATAAAAAAAGAAACTGGTTGTACGGACCCTCATTGCGTGAGTCCGACTCGCGCTTGACCGTTTATTTTTTTATTGTTATTCTATAAAGTAAGCTCTGAAATCATACCAAGTTTGATGCTTGTATGTTTTACCGTTACAGTGAAAGAGCAAACATAAAAAAAACAGGTTTGTTGCTGGGCAACTAAACTCTGTAAGTGGTTAGAAAAAACGCGGTTAATTATTATCATTGTACCACAGAAATTCAACCACTTTACAGGCAACATTAGAAAAACTAGGTACAAAGATTTTTTGCTTTTCTTAACCTTATAAAAATCTTCATATTGTTAGCATGGCTTAGAGATAATTCAAAATAAAATTAAAAAGCTATCCTGTTCTCATTCGATCCAGCTTTTGCAGTTCAAGAAATAGTTCTTTCGAGCCACACGACAAAACAGTAGGTACTCAAAACAAAACCCGTACGAACCTAAAGTCTTGCCTCCATGCTGTCGTAGTTATTTTCACCAAAATAATTGAACGAGCGACCGAAACGAGAGAAGTTCTCCGAGTCTACATGAACAATCCGGCGTTTGTATGTTTGTTGTATGAATGTATGAATGTTCGTTTGACGATAATTTGAGTATAAGTCGTATCTTCATGAAAGTTAGGCGGGTAAATGAGGCAAAGATAATTTTTAAGTTCGAACATGAGTCAAATCGGTCGAGGGGTTGCTGAGATTTGAGGTCGCGTGTTCACAGTTCGGGGCGAACCACTAGTACTGAACGAGCAGAGGAGAGCGTGTGCTACTCTCGCTCTACAGGGTGTTAAAAGACCGCCAACAAAGCGGGAAACCACGTATTGTCCTCATCATAAGGAACATTTTTGCCCAAGGAACTATACCTGGGAAATCAACGGTTTCCGAGATAATGAGGTTCAAAGTCGGACTTTTCAAAACTTTTTTTTGCCGAAATGCATTCAGTATCTAGTTCTTAACATACCTTCTCAAGAAGCCATATCAAAATTATGAAGTACTTTCTTTTGGTGTCTAGTATGATGCGTGGCTTGTTGGCGTCTTGGCGGTCTGTTGGCGGTCTTTTAACACCCTTTATAGTTCAGCGATGATAGAAGACGGTGAAGGAAAGATTTTTGGTTGCTTGATGATGTGTATTTGACTGAAGTGAAGATGGAGAGAGGTGGCTAGTGGACTCTAGCTACCTTGTTCTGACTTAATAACATGATTGTTCTATGTAACTTTGCGTGGTTTGGCCGAGTGGCTGCAGCCGACTAGCTTGACAATCGTAAGTGCTGCGTGAAACGAACATTGCATGGGGCAAAGTCAGCAATACGGCGACCTAAAACCCCTGTACGTGGTTAGCTCGTACAAATACAATGTGTATGTGTGTGTGTTTGTCCATCTCACAACTTTATGAAACTAACTTTGAAATGACGAATTTGACTTTTTTTTACTTTTATTTCTAAGGTCTCTTATTATTTCATTCACGTGCATCGTACATTCGTTCCCACGCAAACACAAAAATATAAACTGTACGCGTATTCTTTCTAGCAAATAAATCGAAACCTAATCTCCCCAGACAGGCGTAAAGGGACTTAAAAAGAAGATTTAAAGAAAAATAAAGAAGAAAAGAAGAGAAAACAAACATTTCAACCCTTACGATCCTCATATAAGTCGAGTTAAACATACCTAATTCTTAATACGAGCCCCAATTCCATTTCACGCACTCCACTCTCGTTTTCTACAGTTAAGTGCAGTGTAGAGACTTCATATAGCACATTTGTATTTATTCATGGGCTTATAAGTATAATTTTATTTGTAATTGTATTCAATCAATAACAGGGTTAAATAAGAAGAGTAAATTCAAATTAATTCTTCAGTACGTTACAATTTACGTTGCTGAAAGAAACAATATAGATATTTTTTATATTTTTTACTTGTCTCTGAATCCTGCCTCAAAACCTCTCGTAGAAAGTCGCTATGTTTACCTGAAAAAAAAAAAAACACATTAACATTTTTGCTTGAATAAAAGGAAGCGTCTTTTAACTGTGGAGGCCGAGATCCACTTTAAGTCGATGAGCCAGCCAAAATGAATGAATAATTTTCCTGATAGACAATATAATTATTATTTAGCTATCTGTTGATAAATTAAGCTTACTGAAGTCATACTATTTTTTATTTTATAATTTATTCAGACATACGTCATGACAGTTATCTTTAATATTTACTGTTTACCATCGGGCGCTGCATAAATCATCTCCAAATTATTTTCGTCATCCTAGCGGGTGACCTACGCCCAAAATACCACGCCAAGTAGGTAACCTACACTTTCGCGTGAGCTATGCCGCCCTTCTTTCCGCAGTATGTATCTAACCACACTATGCGGAAAATACGCGATCGAAGATCCGCGGCAGATTTTACGTTCCAACGTGTTTGACTGGAAATTTTGCAACAGAAATCTGGTCCGGACTTATTATATTTCTAAAGAAATCGAACCGAACTTCGGTCGCTTATAATGTGTTGATAGAATACATGGGCACCGAATTGCCGCCGAACTTACGCCCGACCCAAGGTTCGGTTGTACGCTATAATACGACGATCAGTAATTAAAATATTATTGCAGGCTTAATCACGCCGAACTTGGGTCACAGAATTTCGGCATAGTGTAAACACACTATGCCGAAATTCTGTGACCCAAGTTAAAAGTGTCTAAACAGACACTTACAGAAAACTGAAATTTAGCATTAATATAATTAATAAAAAATGTAAAAACCTATAAATTGTTTATTTGTGTTAAGCAATCTCGGTTGCCCACGGCACAATAGCCTAGCGTAGTGTGGGGATACAATTACCCCAGAAGTAAATCTGTAAACTGTTACTTCACCTGCAAAATATTTTTTTTGCTAAATAAATATATATTTTTTTTATTTTTTTTGAGACTATGACGTCTACCGACTGTGCTGTTCATTTCCACGACTCGGGTCGTTCTCAATTCCGCCTGAAAGGTGTCAAGGTCAGAATGGTAAATATTTGAAAAGGCACCGCCCTGTATATCGTTCCCTGACAGTAAGCTCGGCCACGATAGGCCTAGAACTTGATTCGGCTCATGGAGGAAGGCGACAATGCAATATAGCGATGAATATGGATGGATAGATCTTCGATCGATAAAATCACGGGCTAGGAACTAAAACCTAAAACTACGCAAAATATTGAAACCCGCTGTACTTGGTAGCTCCATGGTTTTTAATACTTATAAAATTGTTTGACTTCCTTTTTGTGATTATGTTAGATTAAGTGACATAAGTGTGATTTTTTATGCACTTTCGACATTTAATTTTTATGTTGCAATAAACAAAGTAATTAAAAATTTAAAAAACATTGGGGCTCATTAATAAAAATTAAAAAACCGACTTAACCGGGTGAGCTGCTGCTGTCAGTTGAGGAGTTCCATTCTCCATCACCAAAATTCTTCATCAGATCTTCACCATTTTTTATGAGACTACACGAGAAGTTTAAACAAAAAAAAAAGAAACATCAAAGAACAAAAGTTGTCGGAAATTACATTTGGAACAACATTTTTTGGAAATCACATTTGGAACAAAAGTTGTTGGAAATCACATTTCGAAGTTGGCGTGTTTCACGAATAAAGCTTTTTAAAAAAAATGAATATTCGAAAGCACTAACCCACGCTAGGAAACTTTATACAGATTATAAAAACTTTATAAAGATGAAGATTTAATTGTTTAAAAAATAATTGATTTAATAATTGCCCTGTACAGTTGATTTGGAATTTCGGTAGTCATCTGAGGCCTACAGTACAACGAGGTATGTGCGGAATTTATTCAGTTATACGCGTATGGTTAGACATGCCGGAAAAGTCCCCTTCGGTGGGGAATCGTTATTATTAACGTGAAATTGTTCGCGGTGCCGACGTGATGGCTTGGGTGCATATCGCTTTGTTATCGGTTATTGAATATCGATTTGAGGTGGTGTTTGATTGTAACCATAAGATACATAAGGTGATTTTAAAATAAGAGCGAAATTCTAACTTTTAATCCTACTATTATCATATTTGCGAAAGTTTGTAAGTGTGGATGGATGGATGGATGGATGTTTGTTACTGTTTCACGCTAAAACGGCTGAATGGATTTGGATGAAATTTGAAATAAAGATAGCTTAGACATCAGAATAACACATAGGCTACATAGTATCACGCTTTTACTCTTAGGAGCAAAGTAAAGCATATATTCTTTTTCTGTAGTCCACGCGGACGAAGTCGCGGGCAAAAGCTAGTAACTAATAATAGTGATTTCGTGATCAGCGAAGTCTTAACAGTCTTGTACGCCCAAATAACTAGTGGTCCGCCCCGAACTGTGAACTCGCGACCCCAGTTACAGATGTGTAACTTTGCTAACGCCATTCGCGCTCTTTGCATATAAACTGTACAACCCCGTATCTCGGCAACCCCTCGACCGATTTGGCTCATGTTCGAATTTAAAAATTATTTTTCAATTTCATTTACCCGCCTACCAAATTTCATAACGATCTGACCAAATTTACCCAAGTTATCGTCGAACGAACATTCATACATACATACATACAAACGCCGTATTGTTCCAGTAGACTCGGAGAACTTCTCTCGCTTCGCTCTCTCGTTCAACTATAGTACTGTACTAAGGATACCGCACTTTCATATTTGAAACCGAGGACATTCTCCATACACCGATGTTTACAAATCACTTCAACATTTCCTTGGCTTGGTGCCGAGAATTTCCATCTCTTTGTTTAAGCGCTTCCACGTTTCATATTTAGGTGCAATAAGGCTAAAAATACAACTTCGAATGTCTCAGAAACTTGTTTTGTGTCCAAAAACGTCTTTTCCGCTAGGACAGGCTGAAATGGCATGGCTTTGTCCCAATAGACGAAAGCAATAAATTACCTTTTTTGTATCTCTAGCTAGACCATAAAATTCACACAAACACTTTTGAGACGAGCCCCGCATCTGTTTCCTATTCTAAAATATTATGGCGATTCCAAGTTCAAAATGTCAAGTAACGAAGCCATAAATTGCGCAACAAAAAAAAAAACTCTCCAAACAAAGAATTTCCTACAAATCACTTATAATGCCCGCGCCTTGAAAAAAAAAAACGGGTCCATAAAGCAAAAACTTCAAATGCCATCGCATAACGAAACACATGGTTACTTTTATTTCCAGAGAATAAACGGCCGATACAAAATTGACATATTTTGTGCCTATGATTTTGTATATTTGGAAATTACGCGGTTTTTTTGTTTTCTTTCTAACTTCAGGGTGACCTAGGAGTCTGACCTGAGACAACTGACCTGGAGCTGGGAGCGCTGAGCTGACCTAGATTGATGGCACAGTCTACGCTTTTGCCTAGAACGAGGAAAGAGGAGACCAGCGATCTAGACATCGACATCTTACAAATACCTACTTGGAAGAAGACCCCATTTCTTCAATAAAATATGAATCAGATGATTATAAGAAGAGAGCTCGTTAATCGCCTTCAGTGTGTGGCAACGAAGGGCCTGTATAAAGAAAGAAATGGAGCGTCTTGCATCTTTCTCCAGTCAAGGGAAAAAGCATCGAAACTTACAGGAACGAGCCAATCAGAAGCTGCCAAAATTTCCTGGGCAAAAGGAAGGAGGCGCATACGCATTCCCAAAAACGGATGGTTGCCAAGGAGTACTAGGCTTTATTTAGACTATAATAGGGTTTAATTTTATGTAAATTTAGACTGGTCTGCAGACTTTGAAAAATTGTAAACAGAGAGAAATCTTTCGAGACATTCAATCTAGAGCCGTGGTATAGGCAAGTCATTCGAGGAGATTCAATTTTGAGCCGTGTTAAAAGCAAGTCCTTTGAAATCATTGTGAAAATCGAGAATTGTGAGAGTCCAGAAATACCTAGAGGGACGGAGTAAAAGCATACGAGGATCTTGGCAAGTTGAGTCACTTCCTTAATTTTGTCTAAATTACGTATTCACCTTGATTTTGTACGATTTAAGAGAATATGTTGTGAATTTCCGTAAATCTGAAAGATAATACTGTAAAAGGTCTTCAACCACAAGGTGATTCCGTGATTTGCAGCTTATCTGTGTTGTTGAGATCTATCAACTTTGGGAAGACAGGCGTTAATTATTGCTGAGTAATTGAGAAAATTATAGACTGCAGAAGTCGGAGAGTAAATACCTATTAATATCAAGTTGTGACTAAAATACGCCTCCCAAAAATTGATTGTCTAATGATATTGTGTTCTATTCTTGGATTTTGACCAAACAAATGCCGATATAGCGTCCCGTATCATCCAAATTAATGTGTACAAGATATTAGATAAAGTTACTCATATTACAAAGAGAGTTGAAGTGTAAATATAAAGATCGTCTCTACTGTTATAATAATTATACAGCTTCAGCAAAGTAAGACTGTAAGTAAGGTACGAAAGACGAATTGGTGTTTCAATCTTACCCTTCTGGGAGCTAAAGTGTGAATTATTATTTTGTTCCGGGTATTTAGCTCGAGGTTTAAGTCTAGCTGTAAATGTAATTGAGACCAACAATATCTATTAATGCTTATTTTAAATTTTGAGTACCTAATTAAGTGATTTTAGTATAACTACTTAGCAATAGCGCAGCCGGGGATTTTTTTATGCATTTTACCATTGAGAATACTTTTTTGCCCCAATAGGATGGCTCTAGTCGCAATGGTAATCTTATGTGGTTTACTTCAATGAAACACATAAGTTTAAATAATACAAAACCCTTTGCAGTTTTTCCTTACAAAAAAAAAATATATTACAAATAATTCTTTGAAATTATTCCTTACAAAAATAAAAGATCCAATCTTTCATAACAGAAACAATATAAAAACATAAATAAAATAAATAACCTTTGCAATCTTTTCTAACAGAAATAATATAAAAACCTTAATAAAATAAATATCTTTTGCAATATTTCCTAACAGAAACAATATAACAACATAAATAAAATGAACACCTATGTTTTGCAATCTTTCCAAACAAGAATAATACAAAATAAAACCTAAATAAAATAAATAACTTTTGAAATCTTTCTTAACAGAAATAATATAAAGAACCTAAATGAAATAAATATATTTTACAATCTTTCCTTATAAAAATATTATTAAAATCTTTTTCAATTTATTTCTTTACAAAAATAATAAATCGAATTTTAAACTTTGTTCTGTATTTCTTTTCTCCTCCAGTAGGATATACATAGCTTTGAACCCAGTATTTTCCTATTTTACCTTCAGGAAACACATCAATCATAAATAGTAAATTCACAATATTCACATTCCATAACAGCATTGATACATGAAATGTATTCATTACTCTTTAACTAATTCCAGATACATTGAAACCTAAGAACCATTTTCTTTAATGACACCTAATTAAATCCTTTTTAATTAGACTGGGCAAATAACAAGATTCTAAGGCTGGTATTAATAGTCCTCTGAGATCACCTACTTGAGATCGGTCTCAAGTAGGTGAACTCAGAAAACAAAAATCACCGACTTGAGACATTGGCTTATTAATAAACCTATCTTAGGCGCGAACTTGAGTCCTCGATTTGAGTAAAGAATGAACTATTTGAACGAATGATACCATTTAAGGTTCAAAATGTGGTCAAAAAGCTTAAACCCAACTCAAAAGTACTAGGCGCCCATACATTATAAAGAGACTATTCGAAAAGGCACAACCTGAGTTTGGCCTCCTTTTGGTCTATAAAATTGTCCATGGTCCGGTGTTATTCAGTTGGCAACTTGTCATTTCTATAATAGTCCAGGATTCCACAAACATAAAAGTGATGTTACAAGATATAACACGAACTCTACTCGAAATAGATACTCGATTATAATAACTAGTGGTTCACCCCGAACTGTGAACTCAGGATGACTAACTTTTTGCTAACCCCATATCCACTCTTCGTCCGATTTGGATTTGGATATTAGAATTTTAAAATTCTTTTAATTCCATTAAGCCGCCTTTATATTTTTATGACGACACAATCATTCATACATACAAACATACAAACATACTTCGATCGCTCGTTCAATATGACGACACAATTTTGTAGCGGCACCCTGGTTTAGACAAAAAGGATCAGATCTGACTCGCTTCAGCCATTTTTATTCAGCATTGTTATTCGTTACTTTGGCAACAGAGAGCTTGATCTTGAGTGAGTAACTCAGCATATTAATAAAGCAGCGCTTACTTGAGACCGATCTCAAGTCCTCGACTTGAGTCAAGAATGAACTATTTCAACGCTTGAGTAAAGAATGTACTAGGCTACCATACATTAGAAAGAGGCTAGCCACAACCTCAGTTTGACATTCAAAGAGGTTCGTAAGGTGAACAACTTTTTTCACGGTTTTCAGAACTGTCGAATAAAAGAAAAAACTTTTTCTACTGTCAAACATCAGTCAAACTACGAAAATAATTATTATAAAAATGTCTCGTAAATTCTTGTGATTTTCAGTATATTGAACGTTTTAGTCGGTTATGGATAATAAGTGGCGCCAGAGAGGTTATTTTCAATATTTTGGCCGAAAAATATCATGCCGGAAACTTCCAACAGAGAGCTTCAGTTCATTCGAGCTTCCGTTATTCGAGCTTCCGTTTTTCGAGCTTCAGTACCTAGCGGACCCAGTTGGATGACCTCTACAAACGAGTTGCTGACAAGACAGGTATTTATTCACTATAATTGTATAAAATATACATAGTTCACGATACAAGTTACAGATATCGTCTAGTTCACGATACAAGTTACAGATATCGTCAGTTAGCTCTTTAAAATACCCCATCATCAACGTTTTTTGCGCATTTAATATAACTTTAGAGGTTATGTTTACGTAGAGAAAGTAGTAATTTGCCAAGCGAATTTATAATAAATTATAGAGCGACTGCAAACCTAACGTTTGATCGTTGCGCACATCATTCTACTACATTAATGTTTTATTTTGATTACAGGAAAATCAGAAAGTACCTACTGTCCGACGCATAATCGACGAAGTTAGAGCGTTATGATAAGAGGGATAAAAACCAAGGCATTTTAGAACACCAGCTTTGGTCCCGAAACCTGAAATAATGTGTGGAGAATGAACACATAAAATAAGGGGAAGAATACTCGACTCAGCGCAAATTCATGTCAGGTGTAGAAATTTTAGATGATGATTAGGAAACAATATTGTATTAATAAATATGTTACAACTCTCGCAGGCTTGTTTATTTTCCAATTAGAAAAAAAAATAGATAATTATGTAAAATTAATGAAGGTCTTCCCTATTCAGATTTATCTTCAAGTATCAATTTACTGAATACCTACTACTCGTATGAATGATACCACACCCTCAAGTTTTCCCTACTATATCCGCTTTATATTTTATGCATGCCTAGTAACCTCTATGGTCCAACTGGGCTTTGAAGCCGGCAAATTGTCTTAAAAAAACTAGGTACGAGTAAAGAGGTTTGAATTGTATGTTGTGCTGCCATCTACATGATATGTATCATACTACATGAAACTTTCTGTCACCAATCGCCATATAAGAGATTCCGGATGTTTATGCACGCCTAATACCTTCAGACCATTGACATGACGTCATTCACGTTACAGCACTCAAATTCTATTGTACACACGACAGCACGTCAAAGTGTACACTTTTGTTGTAAAGTCGCCCGTAACGTAACCGAGTAGAGTACTGGCGTGTAAAGGTCGACGTGTTGTCGTGTGTACGTGCGTTTCACGAAATAATTCCCTTGGATTGTACAAAAATAGTCCCTATTACATCGTAATAAGAGTTTCGTCAAGGGAATTCTTTCGTGAAACGCATTTTGCCCGGATTTTCAGTAAGGAAAGAGTTGAAATATACTTTCTGCCTTTTTATTAGTGTGTGGTGTAGTTTCTTACAAGATTATGGGAGCCTGCAAATAGCCTGACAACACTTCTGTATTTGGCCAAGTACAAGCTCGTAGCTTCTGATTCTACCATGCCTTTATAGGTAGTAGGTATTTGAGTTTTAGATGGTGACGCGGTGGTGGCATAATGGGTAGAACAATGGACTCGGAATCGAGGGATCCTGGTTCGAGTCCCGATGAGGGCATGTACCCTACCCATGACATTAATTTATTTCAAAGTCGCATACATACCACTCCCTGACTGTGAAGGAAAACATCGTGAGGAAACCGGAGCGTCTGAGGCTATATACCAAACTAAACTCAAACTTAGTACCAGCTTATTTTTTTAAACCTCAGCTCCTCGGAGTTCTTTCTTGGTAATATGACTGTGGGGCTCTGAACTGCTGGAGTTTTGCAGCTCGAAGAACTCGGGCTGGTAGAAACACTTTTCTGGCTAGTCATAGCGATGTGGTAGAGGTGCCGGTCGAATGACGACGACAAATGATTTCACACCACAAGGTCCCTTTCCACGTAACTTCCGATGTCGACGATGGTCCTAAGTATATTGTTAAGCTGCAACTTCTTGCGGTAGGTTCGCTTTGGATGCGCGCTGACTAAACATCATTTTTGTATATTAATTATCAAAGAAAATAACTCCCCTTCTTGCTTTGCGTAGTCGGGTAATGAAAAACACGAACTTGAGTCGGCTATCGCCTGCACTTGGAAATGACAGTCGCAAGTCTGGTCTCAAGTAGGTGAACTCACGTAAGATGTGTCTATTAATATGCCAGCGACTCCGGTCTCAAGTAAGTGATCTTACAGCTTCTTAACATTTTATGCATGCCTAGTACTCTAAACCACGTTGTATTGAAATTGAGACGTCACGGACTGTCAAAAGATGAATGACTCACTCAATTCCGAGCTCAAGTCGGCTCTATTAATATGGCGTCGACTCAAGTAAGTCGACTCACTCAAGCAAGTCGGCTAATGTCAATGTCAATCTCAAGATCGTGTCTATTAATAAGCAAACAGCTACTCAAGTTTGACATTACCCAAGGCTTGACATTTACCTCCTTGAGATCGATCTCAAGTAGGTGAACTCAGACGACTATTAATACCACCCTTAGTCACATTTATAACTAGCACACATACGAGTTCAAACCAAGCTGCGTAAATAAATCCACTCAATCTTACGCGCAAGCTGAAATGATCAATAAATAATATCTCAAAAATGTACCAATGTCCGTAAATAAATCAGTTCCTCAAGTTTTAATACAGAGATATTCGAGTCCTGCGGACCATATTATTAACAGTCATTATCAGAACTGTATCATTCACGCATAGAAGAGCTCACGACCTCGATGAATAAGAGCATTCTCTCATACGCACTAAAATAGATCCTGTTTATCCAGGAAATATCTAATACATGATTAATTGCCAAAAGCACAGAAAGATTCAAGCCCAGCGAACTTGTTATCTTCCGCTCGCTGTTCAAGCCTCTATTAGTTGTACACAACAAGGTTCGGCTACCTCGCATCTGAAACTGGTACTATAATCGCTTATCAAATGATTCAATTAAAGCGATGTACATACAAATAATATAAAGCTGATCTCTATTAGGTAGATTAGGGCGACGACAGACTACATAAAATGTTGAGTGTGTTTATGAATGGGAAAAAGGGGAGTGAATGAAAGACACGAAAGGCGTATGAATTTAGGGCTGACTTTTACTTTTGACTTTATATTATTATTGATTTTATAAGGTTTACTCCTCATCCGGCACTGAACTGTAGATTTGAGCAAACCAAACTCTGGCTTTTTCCTCATCCGGCCTTAAGCTGTTGATTTGAGCAGCCATGAAATAATTGGTGATTGAACCAATTTTTACCTCATCCGGCCTTAAGCTGTTGATTTGAGCAGCCATGAAATAAATGGTAATTCAACCAAATTTTAATTAGAGACAGCTAATGATTGATTGGAATCAAATAAAGTACAGTACAGGTGTTGATAGGACTGTCCTTAGTGAGACTAAAAGAGGAAGAATCTATATAGCAATAGGACTTACAGGAAGAACCTGGAGACCTAAAATTTACTTAATCAAGTGCTCAGTTAAATATTCACCCAGTATTTTGGCTTAAGACATTACATTTTATCATTGCAATCTAAATGGTTTCTTAGGAATCAATACTTACACAGTAACTTTAGGCAAACTAGACGATCATTGTCAAAGCAGATAGCTAGACTGTCCTTCTCCAGGGAGCGGGCCATCTCAAGGCCCTGAAAAGTTTGTCTTACATTTCGCATCTAAGCTTGCGCATTCTAACATGTTGTGTAAATATAGTTTTTCTTGCATATATGTTAGTCAAAGGTGATCTGCCCCTGTATTCTCTAAAATATCCACCGTAAAAATAATCTTTAAACTTAAACTTTCGTGAGCTCTGCAAATTTTTCTATTAAATTACGGTATTACTCACTAGTAATTTGTCGGTGTAGCAGACTAGTTCTAGTGAGTAAAACCGTGATTTAATACTAAAAATAATCGTTTTTAAATTTCAAAAAAATATATTTTAAAGCTGGAGAGCTGGTGACCAATCGATTTATTTTGTCGTACAAGGCTGGGAGCTTTTAGGCTGGTTGATAAGACTCCGTTGATCACGAAAAGACATTTTTTAGCCGGTCGCTGTTGAGTTTTATTTGTTTTACTTTGAAAGTGTAAGTCATTGGGTTCAGTATAATTTTTTTTTCGTACAAGGCAAGAAAGTCTACATTTTTGTGTTATAAAAACGAACTTTCATCCGCGCTAGCGGCGGGGCACGAAAGCGCGACGCGCAGTCAGTGGTGAAATGGTACAAATGCTTACTTTAAAATAATAATAATAATAATTAAAAAGTATTAAGCTATTCGAAAAATCTTAGAGCAAAAGTTGTTGGAAATTACATTTAGGAGTTGACGTGTTTCAGGAATAAAGCCATTTAAAAATTACCCTCTAGATTGGTAGGTACGTTCTTTAGGTCAGGGTTGCGTTGGGCAGCAGCTTCGATATATATTTTTTTTGTATAAATCAGGGTTAACCTTGATCTTTGATCCCGTGACGGTGGTTTTCGCTACAGTCGGTGAAATTCACCGTAAGCAGCATAAGCCAACATTAGCTTAATTCAAATGCAAAGCGAGCTAAGCAGAAGCATGTTATTATAATTAATGTTCTCGCACGCCTTAATAACTCGCGTTATATTATCTGAGCACACTTGTTTAGCATAATCATGTGCTAACATCGCTTTTTACCCTCGCCCCAGGGAGGGATTTGATTTGAGACAAACCTACGAGGTTAGTGTGGAAACTTTATGAAATATTATGAAACATTGTAAACTAGTGGTTCACCCCGAACTACGAACTCACGACCCCATATCTTAGGAACCCCTCGACCGATTTGGCTCATGTTCGAACTTAAAAATTCTCTTTACCCACCTACATTTCATGATGATCCGACAAAATTTATTCAAGTTATCGTCGAACGAACATTCATACATACAAACATACATACAAACATACATACATACATACAAACATACAAACGCCAGATTGTTCAAGTAGACTCGGAGAACTTCGCTCGCTTCGCTCGCTTCGCTCGCTGGTTCAAATACTGACTTCACTGTTAATAATGAATAATACAAAATTAACAAAATTGTAAAAATATACCGATTTTGCTGTTGAAAAGGCACACACTGATTCCGAGTAATTTGGTGCTGTCCATTGAGGAGTTCCGTTCTCCATCTCCCAAGTTCTTCATCAAATCTTCACCATTTTTTATGGGACCACATGAAAAGTATACCATTTCAAACAAAAAAAAAGAATAATCAAAATAGCTATGATTGTTTTTTCATTGGCACCGCTAGTGTGCCTCGGAAGTCGCCTTAAAATGCAAACTCTTAGTGTGATGCCAACCAAGCTGAAATATACAGCATATTGATGCTGGGCAAGTTTGGCAAGCAAGTTAGCAATTTTGACCAATATTTGTAACCATCGGATATTGCTTACTTTTGCAACTACCGGGTGTGTAGACGAAATAAATAACAAACAAGTTATCTTAAACGTTGCGTCAGGGGTTCAATGCCCTACAACTGGCTGAACTCAACAATTTACATGAACAAATAGTCGCGTAGAAAAAAGAAGCAAAACAAAAGCAAGGGTGACACGTAAGCTGAGCAGATTCCACGATGGCACATTTAATCGGAGTATTTCTTTTATGCAATTTACGAAGCTATAGTCCACTATCCATCCAGACGTTTACAGCAAGCGTAGCATAAGGCTGGGTTAGAGCGCTGCGTATCTATGGGTCTATAACTCTGTCCATCCCGCTCTACGTCAAAGGAAAGTGTGGGATACCTATTAATTCATGAAAATGTACTGAATTGTAATCTTGTAAATTAATTTCTGGTGTACAATAAAGTGTTCTCTCTCTCTCTCTCCTAAGACTGACTCTCTCTCTCTCTCTTTCTCTATCTCTAATATTACCAATAAAAATGACTATAGTTTTGAACCCATAGATACGCTCTTATGCTACGCTTGCTGGCTAGATGAAGGGTCGGCAGGAGGATGTTAAAACAGGTGCCTTAGCCTGGAACACAATGGCGTTCCAGGTAGAAGGACAAACCGGGATTTTTTCGTTGCTCTCCTACAACCAGCGAACTAATCCTCTAGAATTAGACTCATAATATTCTTTGCTGTACTACAAAAACATTAAAAGGACCGACAATGTCAACTGGGAGCCCATTTTGGCACCATTGTGTTACAGGCTAAGGGCCCTGCTCTTACTCTTTGCAAATTGTACTCGTAACATAATTTAAAGCGATATTCGTGCTCGGTCTCGCTCGACTTCAGTGGTCGTGTATGAAAACTCATCTCTTATCCGCCTATCACCACGTTTGGTGGATATAATTATTTAGTTTAATACATATTAATGTAAACGGAAGGCCTTTGCATCTACCTAATGCGATGTTTATACAGCGTCCAGTGGCACCTTCACTCACACCTGACATTTGGGTAAAGTTACCACACTGCTACTGTAGTACAGTACACACTTCCTCTACGTTTTTATCCGAACAGATGGCGGCCTACGAACGACTAATAAAAGAGCCAATTTACCTTCAATAAATCTCCTTCTTTGTTACTTAGCTTGTGACATTATTCCTTACTGGCCAATTCCGCTTGTAACACGTAACATAAAAAGAAAAAAGGGGAAAGAAAACGACGGAGATACAAATTATTTTCTGCGAAACGTGAAAATAACAAAGCGTCTAATTCATTCACGGACGCTAATTCGTTTAGTAAAGACACCAACATATTTTGAATCCCATGTTTTACTGCTCTTCAAGAACTTAAGGATAGTTGTCGACTCAAGATCAATCTCAAGAAGGTGATCTCAGAAAAATCAAATTCTAATGTCAAGCCTTGGCTAATGTCAATCTCAAGATAGTGTCTATTAATAATATGCTGACAGCTACTTAAGTTTGACATTAGCTTTTGACTTTTCTGAGTTCATCTACTTGAGATCGAGCTCTAGTAGGTGATCTCAGACGACTATTAATACCACCCTTATTCATTCAGGGACGCTAATTCGTTTAATTAAGACACCAGCATATTTGAATTCATCCCATGTTTTACTGCTCTTCAAGAACTAAGACAGATGCGTTTGTGGGCATCTCCACTCAAACTATATGAATGGACCACTTGATCGCTTGACATGTTTTATGGCGGTAGACTTACTTAGCAATCGAAGAACCAATGCACATTTTAAACTGATGGTATCCCTTTTAATATTGGTTTAGACTTAATATTTTAATTTTTCACATTGCCCTGCAGCTTAGAAACCGGTTTTCCCAAAAGGGCTGCTTGTCCACCACACCGACACGACACGACACGATATTTTGTCTGCGCTGATATAGCTGTAATACATTTACTTTCGATGCTTGTCCATGGAACCGACAGGACACGACACGATATCCGATAGTAAATGTATTACCACTATATCAGTGCCGACAAAAAATGCTGTCGTGTCGGGTTCGCGAATGCGGGAGACAAGTAGTGAAAGAGTGATCTTAAGGCGGGTTTCTGAATTGAGAATTTTACTAAGTAAATACTTAAGTATCGTTCTGTTGCGTTCTTTGGTGAGAAATCTGCAGAGACAGAATGAAAGTGCTTAAGTGCTTGCTTGGCGAATTTCTCAATTCAGAAATCAGCAGTTAGTGTTGTTTTTCGCTAGTTCAATACTCACCATTTTAATCTCTCACTTAATTATTGCCCTGCAGCTTAGAAGCCGGTTTTTCCAGAAAGGCTGCTTGTCCACCGCACCGACACGACACGACACGATATTTTGTCGGCGCCGATAAAGTGGTAATTCATTAACTATCGGATATCGTGTCGTGTCGTCTCGGTTCGGTGGACAAACGTCGAAAGACAAAATAACTTATCGTGTCGTGAAAGATTGCTTGTCTACCGGACCGACACGACACGACACGATATTTTGTCGGCGCCGATAAAGCGGTAATTCATTTACTATCGGATATCGTGTCGTGTCGTCTCGGTTCGGTCGACAATCGTCGAAAGACAAAATATCGGGTCGGCAAATGCGGTGGACAAGCAGCGAAAGAGTGATCTCAGTGTTGTTTTTGGCTAGGTAAATATAGTGCGTTTCACGAAATAGTTCCCTTAACGAAACTCTTATTACAATGTAAGAAGGACTATTTTAGTTTAACCCAAGGGAAGGAAGTTCTTTCGTGAAACGCACTGTACCTTATTTCTTGTGCCGCGTAGCACGATCTGACCTTATTAGTCCAAGATTGCGTCGATTTCCCGAACCAATACCTTTTCCAGACATTTTCCTCTTTGGAAAACAAAAGGCTAACGTAGCTGACTATTAAGTAGGTACTGCAGAGTAGGTAACAAACTATACAGAGTGGATTATTAACCGTTATAGTTACTGGAAATTTTTCCTAAGAGAACATCCATATTTCTAGATATTATGAACTGCATTAACAGATTTTGGAAAATATGTGAAGACAGCAAAAAATATGCAAAAAAAAAATGTTTATGCCATTCGATCCTATTTCATGCAGGGATCAAAAGTCCAAGGAGCCAAATGAGGTTTGAGTACTAGAAATGACAGAAACAGCGAAAAACTTATCGAGCTTTTTGAAAAGTCGTAAAACAAAATTAAATGTTTTCGAAAATCACATTTACTAGTTGGGGACTAGGGGAATAAAATAAGGCATAAAATTAAGGTATTCATTAATAAGGTATTTAAAAATTGCTTTGTATATCCTGGCATTAACAACATAATGTTCTACATTACTAAAAAAACATAATTATTATCGAAAAAGAAGATTTATGATTTTATTTCCATTGGCGGTGGTCGTTAGCATTACCCGACCAAAGTAAGATGGGACCTTAGGTAAGAACTCGCTGATTAAACGAAAAGTCTAAGGCAGAGCCCGTAAAAAGCGTAAGATATAACCGTACATTGCGTAAGCCGGGGCCCAATTTCAGCAACTTTAAATTACGCTAATGTTTGTAATCATAGCGCTTTCGCGCGGTGAATTTATTTTCTTATGCGCCTCGAGAGAAGGCCGCGTCGTTCTCGGCAACTACACTAGCTTTTGTCCATACCTTTGCCCGTATGCTATTAAGCACAGAGGTAGTCCAAATTTTTCATTGGTTTTGGACTCTATTCCGAAGCCATAAAGTTCAAATTATGACGGTCATACTCCGTGCAATTTTAGTGGTTTTAAAGCCGAAGGTATTTTGTTGCACTGAGCGAAATTACAAAATTTCATTCCGAAATGCGCGAAAAAAAAATCACTTCTCCATCCAAATGGTGTCGATTTGTATTGGGAAGTGTTTATTTTCGCTTTTTCGTAAAATTTTGGAATTTGGCTCAGAATCACGAGTGCAACTAAATACCTTCGGCTTTAAAACCACTAAAATTCCACGGTGTATATTCGACAGAGCACTATAAAGGGGCGCACTAACGAGTCCATAATTAAAGAACTCAAAGTCCTAAATCTACTTTATGCCAAGAAAACACCCTCAACTTCTTAGGACACATAATCTGGTCGCCCGGGCATAGTCTAGAGAAGCTCATAATATTTGGGCAGGTGAATGGCAAACTCGCCAGGGGAAGGACACCAACCAGATGGTCTGATGCGATAAGGGCAGCGGCTGGAGGAAGCATTCACCGGGCAGTCCATAAGACGGAAGACCGCTCCCAATGGAAGCGAGTACGACATGGTCGCGGTCCTCAGCCATGAGGAATTGAAGAAGACGACTATGTCGAGTGGCAGTTTTACACTCAAACTACGAGAGAAATAAATAGTAATGGTGGAGTTATTGCAAAATTTTCGCACCGGTTCCTCACTGGCATAAATGAAAGTGAGTGCGGTTTAAACGGTTTACAAAACACACAATATGAAGTTCATACGAAAGTAAAAGATTCTATATGAAGTCCTTACGACATTTTACATTCAAATTAGCATATCTCATAAATGGCTGAACCGATTTGAATAAAACATATCTAAGAACACTCGCTAGAAAACATGTTTTCAAATATAAAAAAAAACGAATTTAAATCAGTCACTCGTTTAAGAGCTACATAACAGTGCCACAGACTGACAAACTTATAACACCCCTCTTTTTGGATCAGAGGTTATTAAAAAAGGCAACAGTTTTTTTACAGCCTGAGATTACAAACAAACTGACGCACCTCTTTGGGGTATTTGTAGAGATGCAGATTAGGCCAAGTCGAGTGCCCAAATTGGCAAATAAGCGGAATCTTCCTAACAAGGTAATTACAGCCTCTAATTAAGTCGAACAGTGGAAGTTGTTTTGGGAAAAAGTAGCTCAGTAGCTTCCTCGGAATTGGTACGGCCGGCAACACGGCAGGAGAGCCCATGGTAGCTCTTATCGCGAGCGGCAGAAGTGCGACAATCGAACAAAAGCGTCTTGCTGACTGTGCAGGTATTTGAGTTTTCAGATTTATTTTCCACTATGTGAAAGCTAAAAATATCCGGAAAAATTATAATCCGCCAATTAAATGGAAGTAGTGTAGTTGTACGGTCCAACACCGTGCATAGGTCGCGTGTTGCTGAAATTGTATTGTATTGCACACGTGCACTTAAACTTCACTCTGCAGTCGGCTTTAGCCGACAACATATTCGCTTAAGAGGGCGTTAGAGCACCATTTTCCCATACAAACGTAGTTCCGGTTTAATTTCTAAACTACAGTCTGGATTTTGCTGAAACTTGGTTTATATCAGTAGATGACCAATATGGAGGTTTGCAACCAGTTTTTATAATAAAAAAAATTGCCTGAAAGAAATTAGAGCGATGCGTTTTTCGCGCCGACAAAGAGGTTACTTTCAGCTGTTATTTATTTACATTATTACACTGTCTATTGGAGTCTTACTACCTTGGGAACATCAATAATGTGTTGTACTCGTCAGAATATATATTTTTTTAAATACCTAATAAAATGTAGAAATGACAGCTGAACTACGAAAAAATTTGGGAAAATAGATCTATTGTATCACAACTACAACTAGTTACTCGCGAAAGGACACGAACACACGTAGACTCATACAGCCGCATTGCCTCTCACTTTTCCCGCGCCCCGTCTCGCTCTGGGTGAAACAGCTATAGAAAACAGCGTTTCACGCGCTTGGCCGTCACTGAGTTCCCACGGTCCTGAAGGGGACTCTTAAACCATATAACTACACAGTGAATACTACCGTGAATAAACACCATGAACTACTTCCTCTTCCACCACCGTCCACCAACTTCTACTACAAGTGCTGTAAAACAGGGTGGGCTCGCACACGCCCTACCCTGCTCTTATAGTGGTGGAAAAGGCCAGATTTGTAATTTTTTGTAGCTAAAGAATACAAGCGACTTTTACTATAGGACCAAATGCGACATCTTGAAAATATATCAGCTGTTCCATACTAAAATTCGATACTTACTGCACCAAATGTATGAAGCGGCTGATATTATATTAGAGATTTTCCACTTGGTCCAAAGGACAACGTTGCTTATTTCAGTGAGTTAAGCAACCCCTTTCAGTCTCACAGGTAATTTCTGAAACACCCTGTATATCTAAAGCTATTTTGCCTTGAAGGTTTGAAGAAGAAGACATACTCGTATATAGAGATAGTTTTATAACTACATCAAGCTACTGCAATAAGGCTTTCAACCGGTCGTAAAGCGAAATGGCAGCATTTTATATGTGCCTCTAAACCGCCGTTAGAGGATTTATTGTTTCTAAGAGATGGCACAGAAAAATAATAATAGCTGGTTTATTTCACATTTGAGGTAATACGTACGTGTGGAACCAGCTAAGCCGCAAGTTTCCTCACGAGGTTGTCTTTTACCGACCCTCCAATTAAACAATGTCCCAGTATCCGAGTGGTCAAATATTTTTAATAGGTGTCACCGACAGTCCTCTGTGCAGAGACTGCATGGAAACAGACTAAACAGCCGCTCAAGTTTAGTCCTGCTGGAATGCAGGGAGCTGGCAAACTACCGGGCTACCCAACTCGGTTCGCCTGGGTCACTGCCCGAAGTGCTCCAGAACATTTGTGAACTGCTGGACTTCTTGGAGGAGCTGAGTTGGCAAGGATGAAAAAATCCCACCTGACGCAAATATCTCGCTCAGCAAGTTTTTGTTCTAAATTGCATATAGTTTTTGTTCTTATAAGAAGACTCAGAAGACAAAAACGTAAGTTATTGTTGTGTGTATTTTTACAGCATTTAATCTCTAAGAAGTGTTTGTGCACCTAGTTCATTTAGCCCTCAAAATGTTTTAGCCGAGAAATGAAACATCACTTCACGGCAGTTTGGGCGTCTAACCGCCTGCATGTTGTATGCATGGTAGAAAAGAAAGTTGGTTCACTCTTCTGTAAATGACACTTGAATAGAAATTTCTACTTCAAAATATCTATTTCACAAATTCTGGCCTCGCATACACTAGAGCACTTTTTACCACCCTTGAATTATTCTTATCGTATTTGACTTTGATTTTCATGCTATTGGTACAGGTTAGCATAAGACAAAGCCTTAAGGCTCGGTATAAGGCTAACTAGCACCCCCAATGTTAAAAAAATCATATCTTCCTTTAGAAGAAGTTTCTGAAAAAATCCTAAGATGAGCCTATGCGCCATGCTTTTCTAGATTTTTAAGTGTAGATACCCTCTTCGAAATTTTTTAGCTTAAGACTATTAATTGAGTTGGGTACCTACACTTAAAAATCTAGAAAAGCATGGCGCATGAGCTCATCTTAGGATTTTGTCAGAAACTTCTTCTGAAGGGACATATGATTTTTTCAACATTGGTGGCGCTAGTTAGCCTTATACCGAGCCTTAATAGGAGTTACAGATGGTAAATAACACATTTGTAGCGCGTAGCAGATACCTATGCCACGCCCGCGTAGCACCTGCTACGATCTGCTACGGCGTAGCACCCGCTACGACCTGCTACGGCGTAGGTTTGCAAGAGTTCTACCGTTTCTCGCATTGGACAACTTGAAATACATTTTGGAACGACGATAAAGCGGAAACAAAGTAAATTTGAGTCATTTTGGATATATCGCTCGTAGCGATAAGACCGCCTTTTGGACTCTTAGGCTTTCTTGTTAAAAATATCATTGATGCAAAATAATAAAAAAAAAACGATCGATTTTGTCGCGCTTCAAATATCTACTTGTTGAACGAGCGAGCGAAGCGAGCGAATTTCTCCGAGTCTACTGGAACAATCCGGCGTTTGTATGTATGTATGTATGTATTTATGTATGTATGTATGTATGTATGTATGAATGTTCGTTCGACGATAACTTGAGTAAATTTGGTCGGATCGTTATGAAATTTGGTGGGCAGGTAAATGAACTTTAAAGAATTTTTAAGTTCGAACATGAGCCAAATTTGTCGAGGGGTTGCCGAGATATGGGGTTGTTAAGTTTATATGTGGTCGCGAGTTCACAGTTCGGGGCGAACCACTAGTAAGTCAGTATCGAGTTAGTCCTGACTTGTCTCGAATTTTAAGTCAGTCAAATGCCTTGTGTAAAATAACCTTTACTTGATAAAAACGGGTTAGTACTAGTGGTTCGCCCCGAACTGTGAACTCGCGACCCCATATAAACTTAACAACCCGATATCTCGGTAACCCCTCGACCGATTTGGCTCATGTTCGAACTTAAAAATTCTTTTAATTTCATTTACCCGTTTACCAAATTTGATAACAATCCGACCAAATTTACTCAAGTTATCGTCGAACGAACATTCATACATACAAACATACAAACATACATACATACATACATACATACATACATACATACATACAAACGCCGGATTGTTCCAGTAGACTCGGAGAACTTCGCTCGCTTCGCTCGCTCGTTCAATTAAAACTTGGCAACTCTGTTCACATATTTTTCAATTTAGTAGCAAATTTGGATTTTTCCTTATTTTAAACAACGTAACCACAAATAATTCAGCTGGTGACGTGATTTGCTGCAAAAAATTGGATAAAGATAAACTTGTAATAGTCGATCCCTAAACTGAGATGGCGCGAGGGGAAAAAGGACTATACCCAACAGTGGGCAGAGTTGGGCTGAAAATGATAATAAATAATGTTACTAATAAGAAGTAACTAATAAGATAAGAAATAATGTTACCAACCCTATGGACATTGTCTGAATTAAGTACTTTGAATTTGAATTTGATAATGATAATGAGGAAAATTTCTTATTGATAATTTTGGTTTGAAATGGCTCGAATTGCGGTAAGTTTATTATCCGACATTGACTCATCGATATAACCAAAGAAATAACCTTCTTCGTGAGCTTCAACTCTGTTACTCAACCCTCGGATTATGTGTTAAATGGTCTGCGAAGACCGGCTGCGGTAATGCACTAAACTTCACTAAAACACATAAGTGACACTTGGAAGGCTGGTCCAAAATTCAACGCTGCTGAATAGGATTTAGCGTAGAATTTTCACTGAATAGGAGGAGGCGAAGTAATTAAGTTGATGGATAAATATCGCTGGGTGTTTTATTATAACAATGACGAATTAAAATGGGTTTTCCGTCTGTTTTTAGGGAATTGCTTTAAATTCTTTGGCGATAGGTACGTAAAAAATAATACCAATGTGGCTAGGATGCTCTGACCATTTCACAAAACTACAGTTTATAGTTAATTCTGACAATTCGATGGATACACGACAGCACGTCGACCCTTACACGCTAGCACTCTACTCGGTTACGTTACGGGCGACTTCACAACAAAAGTTTACACTCTGACGTGCTGTCGTGTGTTCACCGAATAGTCAATAGTAACCTACCATGTTTGTAACCTTTTTAATGCCTAACCGGCTACGAAATAAACTTTGAACGAACTTGTCATTGTTAGTTTTACAATATGGGCCAGCCGCACTCGACTTTTATCTACGCTTCCCCGCATTTTATGGAAAGTCATACAAGTAAAAACATCATAAAATATATGACGAAATTTTCATACTTTTAGTTTCAGTCGTATGTCACTACTGTTCACCGTTCACTAACACATTCGTTCTATTCATTCTTCCATTCAACAGTCTGTAGTCTTTTTCAATGCAAAATATAGGACAGAGTCGTGTACAGCACAAAAGAATATTTTTCCCTATAGAAATCTAGTTAGTATCTAAAACCACGAAGCTCCAACAGAAGTTGCAATGGTAAGATTTTTATGTAATGCGTTTTATAAGAAAAATTCAATAATATTTATGAGCACTATTACATGTAACATAAGGTGGTGTGACATACTGGGAACAATAGTTATTTGTTATGCAAGAATGCAAAATTATTGTTTACGGCGAGTATTGAATACCGAGCTAGCGAAGGTTTCTAAAATTGAGCCATGAGCGTAGCGAGTGGTTCAAAAAAAGAAACCTGAGCGTTATATTGTTTGAACAAAAATATTTAACAAACCAACCCATGATTATTTATTTAATAAAACAGAAGCGGAGTATTTTTTTAATTTACTGTTATTAAAAATAAATATAGTGCACAAAATATTAAAAAGACTGTAAGAAGGAACCGCGTTTCTGAATGTTCTATTCCGTGACTTCAGATGCCTATGCCTCATTTGCATTCACAGTTTTGTAGAGAAAATGTGCACTTTCGTGGAGAGTCGCGTCTAAACGAGGCTCTTCTTTCTGAAGTTTTTATGAACTTATATGGCATCTAGTGAAACGGGCAGTGTTTTTTCTTTTTCTACACCATGGGGCGTGCCACGGCGTGCAGAAAAAGGGCGTTCAAATTTCGAAGTGCACAAAAATGCAGATTGGTTAAATTCGGGTTTTACACGGTTGTAAGTTGCTAGTAACAGCAAACTTTCCGAGCATGGGAGATGAAAAGGTACATAATAAAATACATAAACACTTTTACAGGATTGAACACTCATATTTTTTTTTGGTTGATGTTATTCCCGGTTTCTTATTGAAAGGGCAAAAAGTTTGCCACAAAAATATGCAAAATTGTGGTAGAAATGAGAGACTTTTCTATTGTTGCGCGTCATATTTCATACATTCCACAGATTAAGGCGCCGGACACACTGCCCCGGAGTTCCGCGTTCCGAGTTCAGAGTTCTCAGATTTGCTCTGCTTCATGCGAACTGTGCGTTCAAACCGCTTCAGTGTGAACGGTTCCAAGCAACCCCCATAAACGCAGTACTCTGAACTCCGGGCGGTGTGTGCGGCACCTAAAAATGTAAATAACTGTCAAAATATCCACTCCAACTTTAGTAGTGATTGGAGTGTGATGGTCCCTCTATCTTATTTTATATTTCGCTTTCACGTTTCTATTGAAAGTGTTACAATAGCAACGAATAAAACTGTTTTCTGGCATTCAGGTTTCGCCACAATATCGCATACCTACATACTCTTTATGTAACTGAAGATATCGAACCTTTTGAAATGGGCTTAGCCTGCTGTATGACAATATAGATACAATACAATTGGATATAGAAAGGGCCTGTGAAACTAGTGAGGTCTAGAATATTTAGGCCTTCGCATAAATTTTAGATGAATTACGTAGCACTAGCTTTCACCCATGTCTTCATCTACTTAGGGTGGCATTAATAGTCGTCAGCTCAAGCTCGAAATCAAGTAGATGGTCTCAGAAAACAAAATCACATACTTAAAACCTTGGTTAATGTCAATGTCAAGTTCAAGCTAGTGTCTATTATCTGACAGCTACATTGACATTATCTAAGGGCTGATTTTGTTTTCTGAGATCACCTACTTGAGCTCGAGATTGAGTTGATGACTATTAATGCCAGCCTTAAAAGCGAGAAACTCAGGTTCGATTTTTTGTATTTTCTAAAGCACTAACCCGTGCTAGGGTACTTTAAGATTTCGATTTTTTTCAGGTTCGATTGCCGGTAGATAAGCATGACTTTATTGAACGAGCGAGCGAAGCAAACGAAGTTCTCCGAGTCTACTGGAACAATCCGGCGTTTGTATGTATGTATGTTTGTATGTTTGATTGCCACAGCGTTGAGGTATCATGCCTCAGATGCCCAGGATTCCTCACGATGTTTTCCTTCACGTTTAGCGAGTTTTAATGCCACTGAAAATTCGCAAATATAACGTTACTTGAAATAAACTAGTGGTTCGCCCGAACTATGAACTCGCGACCCCATATCTCAGAAACCCCTCGACTGATAGAAATTAAATATTCTCTTTGCCTTATTTAACTGCTTACCAAATTTCATGACGATCCGACTAAATTTACTCAAGTTATCTTCGAACGAACACAAACACACAAGAGCGTACAAACTCCAGATTGTTCCAGTAGACTCGGAGAACTTCGCTCGCTTCGCTCGCTCGTTCAAAAGTGTGCAGTGCGTGCTTACGAAAGTTTAAGTTGTAAAATACATCTTACTCCATTGGCTTGTTCATTTAGCTAACCTTGCAAACTTCTCACAAATTTAAAGCCCTTAACATACAGTGATATATCCGGAGCTTAGCCCTGTTTAAGACGCCTAAGCCTATAATACCGAACAATGAAGTTATGGTCGCAAACTATTACATAGGCTTTACAGATATGCTTTGTCTCTTTAGTTATACTGTAGCTATTGAAATAAATAATTGTATTTTTGATATTTGACGATTTACGCAAGTAAGTTATTGACCACCATCGATTTTGTGCATTTTTCTTTGCGCGCGGGCTAATTCACTATGCCCAGCGCCGTACGGTAGATTATGTACTGCGTAAGTACTATTTACGTAGATAAAGTACGGTGCGTAGGTAGGTAGACGAAAGGTCAAAGGCAAAATGCAGGGCTTAGTGCTCGCATTTTGACGACCTCCTCGACTTCGGTTCATCTCATTAACGGAGCTTATCTCGTCGACCCATTATTCTGGCAGCACCTTTTATTTTTAGGTCCTTTCACGATGATTTTCCTGAAAAAAAAAAAAAGGCCTATCACGTTGTCTCCCGATGTTTTACTGCTAATTACATAACGAGGAGAGAAATGACGAGGGAGTGAATGGCGAAATTTATTTATTACGTCGTGCCGGCGCTGATTTGTGGAGCCGCGTTTGGGACGTGACGGTTTTTGACGCTCGGCTTTTAAATTAAAAGAGTCATTATAAGCAGACAAATGCTTGCTTAATTTACGGTGGCATTAATAGTCGTCAGTCCAAGCTCAAGCTCAAGTAGGTGATCTCAGAAAATAAAATCAATCGAGCTTGAGTAGCTTTCTGCATATTAATAGACAAGCTCGAGCTTGATATTGACATTAGCCGACTTGAGACCTTTCTAATTTCAATGTCAAGCTCAAAATGCTGACAGCTACTCAAGTTTGAGCTTTGGTTTTCTGGGTTCACCTACTTGAGCTCGAGCTTGAACTGACGACCATTAATGCCACCCTAAATGGGTAATTATCTGCAGCAGAACACTTGCTTTGTTTCGGTGGCCCTTTTTACACAATATGGTTTTTCAGAGAAAATAATTATGGTCTAAGGGTGGTATTCTAGAACGCTACTTAAACTCAGTTGAAACTAGAACGCTACTTAAACTCTGTTTAAACTCAGTTCAAACTAAAAAGCTCCTTGAACTCTGTTTAAACTCAGTTTAAGTAGAGTTTAGTAGTGTCGACTGTCGATAAAACAGTGCATGTTTTGATTTTAATATCCCTCCTTTCATATCAAAACATGCACTGCTTTATCGACAGTCTGAACTCTGTTTAAACTGAGTTTAAGTAGCGTTCTAGAATACCACCCTAAGTACTGTTATGTAGGCTTAATTACGCCTCTATTCTTTAAAAAAATCACTCAACCTTTGAGCCTCAAAGCACTCAAAAATAGCCCTTAGTCAAATGAACAATCTTTTTTTGACATTTAAAAACGGTTAATTTTACGGTAGATATTTTAGAGGATACAGGGGCTGTACATTGAAATAAAAGACTTTAAGAAGGTTAAAAAATTTGCTCGGGACAAGACTTGCACCCACAACCTCTTGCATACTGTGCAGGCCCTCTGCTAATTGAGCTACCGAGCCAAGTAACTGTCGATACGAACTTCAGAACCTCTTAATTACTCGTCTTACGGACGATGGGGCGCCATCTGGTGTGATAGTTTGGTGTGAATGTTTTAACCTTACAAAAATCTCTCTAAATTAGTGCTTAGGCAAATAAAAATTGTTCACAGAAAATCAACTTCCCTGAAGAAGCATACATAAAAAAGCCATCTAAATTAGGCAGGTATCTGCTGATAATGAACCAAAACTGGGTTTACATTACGACAATTTTTCGCAAATTAAAATAGAATAGAATCGAATATAATTTATTGTACACACGACAGCACGTCGACTCTTACACGCTAGCACTCTACTCGGTTACGTTACGGGCGAATATGCAACAAAAGTGTACACTCTGACGTGCTGTCGTGTGTACTCGTACTTGAAAACATTTTAGAAACAAAACAAAAAAAAGTGCACTTGTGATTTAATTTAGACAATTTCTGCCGGTTCTACAATTAACAACGATTTTGATGTCTAAAAAGAGGCAAGCTTAGAAGGACAGGAAGTAAAGGTAAGGGGTAGCAGGCGTTTAAAAAACCGCCGCGTGCAAGCCGACCGTCTGTGGGCACCCGCGTCTTTAATGACGTAATTAGAAGCGAAGTGCTAATTTCTGTGTACTTATACGTTGTTAAGGCCTGCTCTCACCGTTCATAACTTCATCTTCGCTTTCTTTGGATGAGGGTTAGAATAAAAACAGAAGGTTGAGTAGAGATTGGATATGGAGCGAGCCATGCTAGGCCTCAGACTCGTGGATCGGGTACCTAACTGTCGTCATCCGACGTTGGACAAAGGTAGACGATGAGGTGATAGGATCTGAAGTCTTAAGTGGAAATGGCCAGGACACCTGGCGAGGCGGGAAGATGGCCGGTGGACAAGGGCAGCAACAAGGTGGCGTCCAAGAACTGGACGACGGTCGGTGGGCAGACCAGCAGCCCGATGGTCGGACCACATCGTTGTGTCGGCGGAGGGTCCATGGATGCGGATGGCGAGGAACCATGAGGGGGAAAGGGCCTATACCCAGCAGTGGGCGGAAGTGGGCTGATGATGATGATTATTCTACATTCATGTTTCACGGACCAAACAGGGGGATTACCCTTGACGCTATTGCGAACAAATTGAAAAAGTTTTAAAATAAATTTCTCTTTGAATTCGCATAGTATTGCTTTGATTTTAAATGATTTGTAATGTTTATTCAAAGGTAAGGCTGTTTTATTAAATAAAAACACAAAATGCGTCTTAATTTGTAAAATATAAAATTTTGTAAATTGCGCGATATTGCGGCCGTATTGGAAAAATGCGTCAAGGGTAGAGGGGCAGGAGAGAACCCACGCACAAACTTAGGCAACAACGCCTACCGTAAAAACGGGTGTATTAAAGGAGCGACTATAATAAAATTAATCTCAGTAGAAAAAGGAAAAGGACTAAGAATTTAAAATAAATAAAAATTAATGTTTACCTATTTTACGTCATAAAACAAAAGAAAACATCCATGAACTCCTAATGAATTATATTGACGAAGTTAGTCTTCTTCTTCTTAGGATGCCTCTCCGACTCAGCGAAGGTTGGCGGTCAGCTCTGCATATCCCTCTTTGTCTCTCGCGAGGCGAAATAGCTGGGCAGCACTCGCGATCCCAGTCCACTCCCGTAGGTTTCTTAGCCAGGATTTTCTCCTTCGGCCGACGCGTCTCTTGCCAGCGACTTTTCCCATCATTATAAGTTGCAGGAGGCTGTATCTATCGTGTCTGAACACATGTCCTAGATATGCAATCTTTCTCCTTTTGATGGTGTTCCATAGCTCTTGCTTCTTGTTGACACGTCTTAGGACTTCCTCGTTCGTAACCTTTTGAGTCCAACTAATTTTTAGCATCCGTCTGTAACACCACATCTCGAATGCTTCAATACGTTTCCTGAGATCCTCTTTAATAGTCCAAGCCTCGCATCCGTATAGAAGTATGGGCCAAATGTAGCATTGTAGCAGACGACTGCGCAACGTAATGTTAAGGCTCCGGCAGGTCAGTACTTTTTTCATGGTGTTAAAGGTACTCCTGGCGATCTCTATGCGGGTTTTGATTTCGTTGTCGCAATCCCAGTCTTCAGTCAGCCAGGTGCCCAGATATTTGTACTTTGTGACTTTTTCTAGCTTTTGTCCTGACACTTTAATTACTGGGTCCAAGTTGGATGTTGCCGAAATGACCATGACCTTGGTTTGGTTGATGTTCATGTTCAGGCCTGCCCTATTGCTACATTCATTCACCCTATCCACTATTTCCTGTAGTTCGGACTCTGAAGCTCCCATCAGCACTGTGTCATCGGCGTAACGTAGATTGTTAATGATACGTCCGTTCATTCGGATACCACAGTCAAGATCTTCTAGTGCCTCAGTCATGACCGCTTCTGAGTACAGGTTGAATAGAGTGGGAGACAGAATACAGCCTTGTCGAACACCTCTTTTAATCTCCACCGGATTCGACTCTTCTTTTTCTACCTTGATGGTAGCGTGCTGATTCCAGTACAGATTGTGTATGATGCGAATGTCCTTATCATCTAGCCCAACGTTTTTTAGTAAAGCGATAAGATGGTCATGCTTAACTCTATCAAAGGCTTTTTCATAATCGATGAAGCACATATACACGACTTGCTGCATGTCTTTGCATTTTTGGACCAGGACTTGCACAGCGAAGAGAGCCTCTCTGGTGCCAACACCGGATCGAAATCCAAATTGACTATCGGCAAGTTGATCGTCGCATTTCCTTCGGATACGCTCGAAGAAGTTAGTAGATAGTAAATATTTTCACGAGATTGATTATTTGAGCAAATTAATGTCTACCTAATTTAATATAGAGTTAAAACATCAAGCACTTTACAAAGTCAACCTTTTGCAGTTTCACCACATGCACTAAGGGTGGTATTAGGTATTACAGAACGCTCCATAGAGTTATACATGGTTTAGTAGCACTGTCGATAAAACAGTGTCTGTTTTGATTTGAATGTCCATGCTAACCGACCAAGTCAAGTCAAGGGGAGGCACCTGGTTTGCTGCCTAGGTGCCAGGTGCCTAGTGGGCTTGGTATTTTAGTACAACGTCAGGGTAGGGATATTCAAATCAAAACATGCACTGTTCTATCATCGACACTACTAAACGATGTTTAAATTCCGACTGGGAAGAAGGGAAGAGTTTATGGTGGGACGATAGCAACGTGGCGGGAAATTCAACATTTTCACAGTTTTTTACAATAATTACAACAATAATTCAGCTGATTATTGTGTTCTGGTTCGTAGACCCACTGCCCAAAAACCTTATTGATGACCAGAACACATAATTCGCTGAATTATTGTTGTTCTGTTGTTTATAATAATGAAAATAATACTATTATATTATTATGTTATTGCCGCGAACGAAAAATCGTTGAACAAAAATAGCTCAGTTTAGCTAGAAAATGTAAAAAACTATTTAAATTTTGAATTTCCCGCCACGTTGCTTTCGTCAAACCCTAAACTGTTATGTAGAAGCGTTCTGTAATACCACCCTAAAGTGCGATGATAAATTAAGCCTGTTTCACACTCGGCGTTCTGAGCAGTTTTTAATTAATTAATGAAACGTCACTGTTATTGAGCGCGGTTGGGCCCGCTTCCGCGCGGAAGCGAAAAAGGGGAAAATGATGTGGTTTGAATGATATATGAAGCTAACCAATAGTAATTAAAAATTAAGTCCTTACCGTCTAAGTTACATGATTAAAACAGCGTAAAAACAGCATATTACGTTACACATATTTCCACACACATATACACGTCTTACTATCTTCATTCTTCTTCTTCTTCTTCTTCAGCCTATCGCCACCCAATACTGAGTGTAGGCCTCTTCCATTGCACTCCATTCTTTTCGGACTATCTTCATTACATTTACAATTTGTGCCTTAACAGCAGATCACTCGGAATCAGTGCAGTAACCTAATAATAGTGTACCTTTTTACTAGTGAAGTCGGTTTTTAATTTTTGTTACTGTCCAACATTGTCGAGCCAACTACTCAATCATTCGACGAACACAATAACAGTTTCAATCACTCATCCATCATTTATTATTTAATTCCTCTCTGTGTTACAATTTGTGTTCTCCCCATTTATTAAAGTTCTATGTAAAAAAAAAGTAAGATGTAGCCTGTACAATTGTACATGTCCCACTAGCTGGGCAAAGGCCTTCTCTGAGAGAGAGAGAGAGAGAGCTTAATCACCACGCGTGCTCAATGCTGGTTGGCGATTTTTGCGTTGAGGGTATAATGCCTCATACGCTCAGGTTTCCTCACGATGTTTTCCTTCACCGTCAGCGAGTGGTATTGCTACTACAAAATCACAAATGTACGTAACTTTTGAAATTAAACAAAGTCATAGATACATGCCAGCACCGGGAATCGAACCGAGGACCTTTCGCTTCAGAGTCCACTGTTCTACCCACTAGACCACCACCGCTTCTAAGTTCGAAAGTTCTATGTAATTTTATAAAAAGTTACAATATTCGATTGTGACTAATGTACCTACCCCTAGTAAGGGAGGCCACAATTGAATGATTTTTGGGTAATTTATAAAGATTTTTTTAAGGTTAAAAAATTCGCTCGGGACAGGATTTGAACTCGCAACGTCTTGCATTCCGTGCAGGCGCTCTACCAATTGAGCTACCGAGTCAAGTACTGTCTTTGCGAAATTTCCAACCTCATGTTAGTGCTTTACAAAATACAAAAAGTGATTTTTGGGTATTTTTCAGTTTTTTTACATATTTTAGTATCGTGTAAATAATCACCCCTAAGTCGGGTGTCACTTTACGAAACATCACCCATAGAATTGATTTGAATTTATTTTCTCCACACTGTAGGTAACAATGTAGTAGTTCGTCCAACTTTACAGCCCTGCCAATTGCCAACGGCTCGACATTAAATTCGTTGGGCGATTTTATGACGTCATAAAGTTTTAACTCCACTCTCTGACGTATAGCAAAGTGACAGACTTTGATGTGTCGTTAGGGAATAGTGTAGAGGCGTCGATCGATGTCCCGTTTTCTTTCGTTTGAAATTAAAACAATACAATAGATAAGTGCAAACTATTACACTACATGGTGCACTCTAAGTCGATAGCGGAACTTTAAGGAGGATGTCTACTGATCACTAAAAACAACTTGTACCAGGTGGCGAAAAAAAGGGAGTGAAAAAAATATCAGCTGTTCCTTACAAAAGGTCGACTTAGTACTGCGCCAAATGTATGAAACAGTTGATATTTTTTTCGCTCCATTTTTGTCTCCACCTAGTACAAGTTGTTTGCAGTGATCAGTAGACAGCCTACTTAAAGTTCCGCTATCGACTTAGAGTGCACCCTGTAGATGACGCCCCATCGTCCGTAAGACGAGTTTCAATGAAATTAAAAAAACATCTATTTATCCGGCCCATGACTAGGAGTCCGCTACTGAAGCTCGAGAAACGGAAGCCCGAATAACGGAAGCTCGAATGAACTGAAGCTCGAATAACGGAATCTCGAATAAACCGAAGCTCGAATAACGCTAAACTAAGCTAAGCTCAAATAGCTCTTAAACGGATGAACCGATTTGGATGCGGTTTTTTTTATTTGATAGCAGGTTTCCTGCGAGTGTTTTTAATCGGTTCAACCGTATATGAGATAATAATATGCTAATTTGAAGAGATAGAGTAAGCGTCAGAGAGTGGAGCTAAAATGTTAGGGAATTTTATTTATTTAACAGTTATTTACTTTTACGTCAAAAAAATTAAACGTTACTGTATACGAGTAATAAATCCGTTAAAAGAGTAGTTTTGGAATGAAATGTCTTTTTGTGATACATAAAAATGCTAAATAAGTTAAGAAATGCTTGTAACTGAGAAGCAGGTAACAAAATATCAATAATTTAATAGCCCACAAAAATATAACTGGAAACTCTTAAAACACTCGCTAACATAAAAACAGGACCATTAACTATAATAATAACTTCGCGAAAAGTGTAATAATTCACCTGTGTACCCAAACGGTAATAAAAATATGGAAATGGTCTGTAAATAGCATTATAGGCGGGGCCTTTTTAAGGTACAGACATACGTTTACTTCACTATTTATTTCATGCAAACAAATGTCATAAGTAAAAATATATATCACAAAAGCTTCGTCAAATAAATCAAATAAATTAAACATGACACGAAAAGGCACAAAGAAAAATCCAAAAATACAACCAGAAACTCACACACACACCCTCACACAAACACTTACATACACTTTAATCAAATAAACTACTCCGGGCTATCTCCTACCCATACGTTTTACAAAGCGTAGTGTTTGGTCTTCAATAAATCGTGCAGGATTTGAACACGGGTTCTCACGCTGGACTTCAGCCATAGATATGGTGGGGTTTTGATATGATGTTTTTCTTCTCATTTATCGAGTGATATTACTACTACAAATTTACTTGACACGGTAGCGTCCGAGTGGTCACTTCACCCATCAATTGAAAGTGCCACTGGACGCTGTATAAATTATCTCCTTACGGAGATGTAAAGTCCTATGCCCTGACGCCGAAACGCCGAACTTAGTCAATCGTTTGAGGTAGTGGCAACCCATTGTCAGAGTTTTGAGGCCGTCCAAAGGGCCTCTGACATAGCTTAACGATTGTAATAAACCAACAACAACCAGGACCAACGGTTTAACGTGCCTTCCGAAGCACGGAAGCGCTCAGATATTATTGCCACTAGCGGTCACCCATCCATGGACTGACCGCGTCCGGTCGATTAAGAATGACTAGTCCAACAAGGCTGTGAGCGCTTCGCCGAACTTGGAACCGTATAGGCCCAGCCAAATATAATCGGAGAGACTTATTTATTATTTATTCGTATGGCCACAAAATTATATTAATACAACAGATAAAATAAGACACATTAAAAACTAAAACACATCACAAGCGAACATCCAGCTCTCTTAGCCATCTGGCAGCGTAAGGTGTTAGGGTGATCAAGTCGTCGGGGTCTCCGTGATATGATCTAAGAGGGCAGTCGCGAAAAATGTGCTCGACCGTTTGGGAGTCGGCTCCGCAGTCGCAGTGGGGGGAGGCAGTGCATCCGCAGAGGTGTTTAAACCAGGCACTTAGGCCGTGGCCCGTGCGGATCCTGCCGTGGCCCGTGCGGATTGGAGAGACTAAATCCGCAAGACTGCGCTGGCTCGGCCATGTCGAGAAAATGCGAGAGGGATTAAAGAGAGCCTACGAGGGACGTCCCGTTGGGCTTCTGCCAGCAGGGAGTTCCAAATATCGCTGTAAGAGACCTGCGCGAGCTTCTGCCCGGCTAGAATGGCAGGCCGCGACGCGAGTTTTGTCTACGCTTACCCGTGAGATACCCCTTCTGTCTACGGGGAGTCATGTCAGTTTCATGTCTTTTCGAGAAACGCGACACAGTTTTCAGTAGTTTGTCACATGTACAAACGCTTTTACCTTCAAAATCTTATTGAACGAGCGAGCGAAGTTCTCCGAGTCTACTTGAACAATCCGGCGTTTGTATGTATGTATGTATGTATGTATGTTTGTATGTATGTTTGTATGTATGAATGTTCGTTCGACGATAACTTGAGTAAATTTAGTCGCGTCGTCATAAAATTTGGTAGGTGGGTAAATGAGGCAAAGATAATTTTTAAGTTCGAACATGAGCCAAATCGGTCGAAGGGTTGCTGAGATATGGGGTCGCGAGTTCGTAGTTCGGAGCGAACCACTAGTTAGTCTCATGTTAACTTTCACGTCGAATTCTTTTCGCGCCGCGAAAGAAGTCACGGTGCGCGTCATAGACAGGCTGGTGACAAATTGGAGGGAGTTAGCGCAGACAGCGAGAGCTGGCATCTTTTGGTTGCGGAGGCCAAGGCCCACTTTAGCTCGCTGAGCCATGAAGAATAAATGAAGTCCTAAGTGTTTGCTAAGCCAGGTTTTGCATAAGAAAACGCACGGCGCAGTGCGCTCCAACCTCAATAGCCGAGTCCTTTAATGCATCGCGTTATGAAGAAGATGTTAAAAGTTTTAATATCGTCACCGTTCCCAGCTAGCTACACTTCAGTTTGTGGACACACGGCTCACAGTTTCTGAATGCAGTTGTAACTTTGATAATTCGTGACTCATAGTTTCTGCTAAGATCTATCTCTAGTGCAGTCTGGTTTACTAAAAACACTGAGTTCCATGAATGCCGCAACATGCCCTCAGTGGAGGAATAGATCAAAAATAGAACACAAAACCAACTGGCATCGATCCTGCTAGACATATCACTCAATGCACACAGGCTGAAGCGTCCACCACTGATTGAATGACACAAACTAAATAAATAAAGTGAATTGAAGATACAGGGAGACTACGTTGCTGAACGCAGCACCTAAGTACAATAATTATACTAAAAAGAATACAAAAAAACAAATCGAATGAAAGTCTATGAATGACTGATCGTAGATAAAAGAAGAAAAAAAATGTTTCTGCCAGTCATGACCTACGCTTGCGAGACATGGACGCTAAAGGTTGCAAAGAGCAATGGAAGGTTACATCCCTCCGCCACAGGATACGAAATTCAGTGATCCGCCAACGCACCAGTTGCAGTTGCATGCAGTTGAACTTTTGATGATTTTGCTGCTCACAGTTTCTGAATTCAATGGTAACTTTTTATGATTCGCGGCTTACAATAATTTTTGTATGTAAGTAGTTATGATTTTTAATGATTCGCGGTATGCACTATTTGGTTCAGCATCAGTAATGATCCTTTTCAACATGTTGTTTTGTCTTCTTCGTCCTGTAATCGACTGTGATTATGTGAATGTCTAAGTGGCAATTTTACCGTTTAGGGATTGGTGATTAAACGCCTGAGATCTGTTATTTTGTCGTTTGAGAAACGGTGAATTTTCCAACGTTTAAAAGTCCCGATCAAATTGATTAATAAAGATTTAAAAGTTAGACAACTATTTATTTCTTGTCATTATTTTTAATATTTTTGATTCTGTAACATTTTTCAATACCTACGAGTAAAACTAATTTATGCAGCGTCCAGTGGCACCTACACTCAAACTAGATGGATGAAGAGATCACTCGGCGCTGCAGTGCCTAGGACATTGTTTTAGATGGAGTTGGCTTGCCCAGCACCTACAACATCCTGACAGCTCAACAACACCAATACAGCTGTGTTATTCAATAACACCTAACATAAAATACTTTATTTCCGACGTCCGTATGTCTCCACCCTTATCTGATGTTTCATATTTTTTTACGGCTAGCCAGCTCCTTTACACGACATCGCCATCTCTCCCTTTTAATTAATATTGTACACTCAACCTTGGCGGTAAACTCCTAACTAGAACTTAAGTCTTTAGAATTAGAGACCATTATGGCTTGAAGACGACAGTTTGTAGCTCACTGTTTAAGATAATACAAAGTTTGGGATAGATTGATGCGAATTGTTCTAAGGCTTTATATTGCGAAAATGTGGTTAGGCGTTATCACTTTCGGTGATCTATGGTCCCTTATTAAATTCATGAAATGAGGGGTCTCCGCAAGTGTTCACGGTATGCGACCGCATTTAATGGTGGGCATAGACGATAACTAAATTTTTGCACTTAAACTTCCGTAAACACTTTTGCAAATTTTGTATTTCGTATTTCATTTTCGTTTTGTTTTCCGACATAATACAAGTAAGTTTACCTTTTACGAGATAACTACATTGTTCAAATATTTTCGAAAATGTCGCGGGTTTTCGCAAAACTCGAGTTAACAAAACGAACATACGAAAGTTTGTGAGTGTGTGTGTTTTTTATTTATGGCAAATATTTAAAGAACACAAAAAAAACTAAAAGGCAGGAACAAAAAAACAAAGTTGCTCATCACGGTAAAGTTAGGTTAGAAACACTCCGTAAAAAAATTTTTTTTCACTTCTTTTAGGCTCCTATTTGCTACTTCGAGCTAAAAGGTTTTTGAGGCTAAACAGGTTGTTGAGAGTGGAGGGGGACTAGAGCGCACCGCGCAGGCAGCGCAGAATGGTAGAAATGCACACTTTTAAAGGATAAGAAACTTTAATAAAATAAAAAGTATCGAGCTTTTCGAAAAGTCGTAGAACAAACGTTGTTGGACATCACATTTAGAAGTTGACGTGTCTGAGGTTAAAAGCTATTTAAATATTGCCCTGTATAATTTTATTATCTATGAAAGTCAACAGGGAGTTTTTCATGACTTTTTGTATTTTCTAAAGCACTAACCCGTGCTAGGGAACTTTATAAAGATTTTTTATAAGGTTAAAAAATTCGCTCGGGACAGGATTTGAACCCACAACCTTCTTGCATTCCGGTTGCGATTAAGGTTGCGGGTTCAAATCCAGTCCCGAGCGAATTTTTTAAACATTCCAGTTTTTCATGTTTTTGGGTTTTCCTTCCCACTAGCTCGCCGATGAATACTCTGTAAACACACAACATAGCGCCGCGTCACTGCGAAGAGTTGACAAAGGGTTGTTGTTAGAGTCTTCCCCTTGTTGTGATATTGAGAAATGTTGCCGGCAATTTCGGCATTTTGTGCATGTGCTTAGTAGCCTGAGAGCTGGTGAACCCTCGATGTATTTTATCGTACAAGGCTGGGAGTTGGTAGGCTGAGTAGACTTCGCTGAGTCTGGGAAAAATATTTTTTTGGGCCGGTCGCGGTTGATAGTTCGATTTTTTCGACTTTGAAAGTGTATGGGTTGAGTCTTTTTTTTGCCTACAAAGCTGGGAGTTTATAGGCTGCTTATTTAGTCTCCGCTGATCACGAAATCATAGTTAATTAGCCGAACGAGGTAGAAAGATTGTTTTTATAACCTAGGAAGTGTGAGTTTTTGGGTTATAAAAAACAAACATTCAACCACGCTCGGCCAAAAAAAAGTTTTTTCTTAATCAGCGGAGTATGAACAACTAACCTAAAAGTTCCCGGCCTTATACGACAAAAAAAAAATACGGCACCCATACATTTACACTTTTAAAGTAAAAAAAAAACTTTTAAGCACAACCGGCCCAAAAACTATTTTTCCCAGATTCAGTGAAGTCTACTCTATCAGCCAACCAACTCTCAGCCTTGTACGATAAAATACGTTGAATGGTCACCAGCTCTCAAGCTATTGGGTTGTTACGCAGGCGGGCGGCGATATAAGTTTGGATAATGCATGCCAGTTTGGAGAGCTTGGCGGGTCTTTTAATAACACCCTCACCATGTAGAAGCAGTATAAATATTATACTGCAGCTTTCTCCACAAGATTGGGATAATTTTTAATGCTGCACGCTCGTGGCTACGATTATACAGGCTGTTTCAATTATTTTCATAATACAAGGTGTTACAAAAGTACCTAACTCTTTTTACAAGGTAATAGCACCCGGTGATAGAGATCACAACCTAAATATTTTTTTTGCTCTATGACGTTCCGTTAATTTTTAAATTAATAAAATGTTAACGATGTGGCGGGAGAAACGTATTTTTTAAAAATTGTTTTCATTGACTTTCACAATGTTTTAACAACTCAAAGCTATGTAAATGCACCTACACACACAAACATATTTTGAAATTTGAGCTAATACCAAAAAAAAAGTGATGATTTTTTTTTTCAATTTGAGGTTATAAAATAAAAATGTTTTTTTTCAACTTTTTTTTACAGATTTTACATCCTGTTGACCAGTAGGTTACACCCTGTAAAATGAGTTAGGTACTTTTGTAAAACCTTGTATTGTCTGTTTTAGTGCTTATATGGTTCTTGTTTTATTTTTATTTAATTTTATTTTTGATATGTTTATCGAGGCTATGGTCCTTGAATCTCGTGACCTCGTCTTAAAGGCTCTGGCAGAATACCAGCGTTGTGATGGTTTCCTCACAACAGTATGCTGAGTCCAGAGACCGCTTTATCACCATAACACACAGCGTCACACGACTGTCTTTTTAAATTGATAAAAAAAAAAAAAAAAAAAAAATGATTTTTTGATTGATTTGATATTTTGTTTGATTGATTGATTGGGGACCTTTGGGTCGGAGATGGCCCGGAGTGGTTTATTTGGTTAAGGTGTGTGTGTTTGTTTATTGTATTTAGTTTTTATTGACTTTGTTTTTATTTTTTTATTTTCTGTTCCTTTTTTTTTGACATGTATTTTTTTTTCATTATTATTTTATTGACAATTGTTTTATATTTTGACGAAATTTTTGTGAATGTTTGTGTTTTGTAATTGATATTTTTTTTCTTATTAAATAACTTCAGTAATTGATAATATTAACGGTGTATTTTTGTTATAAATTTTTAAATTTTAATATTGCAGGAACCACTGTTCTAGGCCTCACGGACCCATCGTCTCGACCCCAAACGGCGCAAACTTTTTGCTTAGAAACAGGAAGTTTCTGACACTAGAGCATCTTCTGTTAAGGCTCGCTATAAGGCTAACTAGCGCCACCAATGTCGAGAAAATCACATGTCTTTTCAGAAGAAGTTTCTGACAAAATCCTAAGATGTGCTCATGCGCCATGCTTTTCTACAGGGTGCACTCTAAGTCGATAGCGGAACTTTAAGTGGGCTATCTACTGATCAATACAAACAACTTGTACTAGGTCGCGAAAAAAATGGAGTGAACAAAATATCAGCTGTTCCATACAAAAGGTCGACTCAGTACTGCGCCAAATGTATGAAACAGCTGATATTTTTTTCGCTCAATTTTTGTCGCCATCTAGTACAAGTTGTTTGTATTGATCAGTAGACAGCCTACTTAAAGTTCCGCTATAGACTTAGAGTGCACCCTGTAGATTTTTAAGTGTAGGTACCCAACTCAATTTCTAGTCTTAAGCTAAAAAAAATTCGAAGAGGGTATCTTCACTTAAAAATCTAGAAAAGCATGGTGCATAGGCTCATCTTAGGATTTTTTCAGAAACTTCTTCTAAAGGAAGATATGATTTTTTTAACATTGGTGGCGCTAGTTAGCCTTATACTGAGCCTTAAGTTGGGTTGCAATTTCTCTAACGTAATAAGAGGTAAAGTACAACTTGAACTATAACTTCACTCGTAAAACTTGTCCCGCTTGTCTCGAAACTTCAGTGGCACATAGGTACAGTCAGTGACACGGTAGGATACCCTATAGTAGCTCTTGCCACGTGCGGCATAAGTACGACAATCCAATAAAAAGGCTTGTGTAGCCTGTCGCTGGTTGTACCTACTTGAAGGATATGAACTCAGACCGTATATATTAAACTAGATGACGTAGCTGAACTATTTCGTAACATTGTACCTATTGCATTAAGACTAGATACACAAGGCAGCACGTCCACCCTTACACGCTAGCACTCTACTCGGTTACGTTACGGGCGAGTTTTCAACAAAAGTGTACGCTCTGACGTGCTGCCGTGTATATCTACATATCCCAATCGTAACGTATTTTTAACACATTCACGGACATACCTACCGCCTGTAAAGTAGACCACATGCGAGTGTCCGTCAAAAGGTTATTGCACTGTATAACCACGTAAAAGGAAAGGGTGTAGCCGAGGTCCAGTCAAAGTAAAATCTTGTAAGAAAAAACCGGCCAAGTGCGAGTCGGACTCGCGCACGAAGGGTTCCGTACCATTATCCACAAAATGGCAAAAAAAACATGTCAGTTGTATGGGAGCCCCCATAAATACTTATTTTATTCTGATTTTTAGTATTTGTTGTTATAGCGCCAACAGAAATACATCATCTGTAAAAAATTCAACTGTCTAACTATCACTGTTCATGAGATATAGCGGAGTCTTAGTAATAGGGTCCCGTTTGGTTACCCTTTGGGTACGGAACCCTAAAATGAGGAAAATACACACCAGTATCACGCGGCTGTAATTTCAGGCTCAATACGGCGTTTATCATAACAAAGTACCTATTTTTAAGGAATACAAAGGGCGCGTGCGTTTGAAAGTCTTTGTGGGTCCCCTGAGATGAGCTTAAAGATGGCCACTCACCGGGAAATATTTACCTTACACTTGAATAATCTTGTTAGTCGGGCTTTCCTGTGAACATCTTCTTCTTTTTCTTTTAGGACGGGGTAGGTACTATCGAATTTCTTCTGGGACATAAGGCCAGATCCTAAAACCTACGAATAAATCCTGCACGAGAAAAATACGCCAAACGTTTACTTGTGCAAATATTATTCATAGGTTTTAGGATCTGGGATCTAGACCTTACGTCTGACCCCTGAAAGCTGAAAACTCTCTGACCGGCACTAACCTCTTTGGTGCGCCTCTACACTACAACCTCTTTTAACTCTGTTTACACTCTGTTTGGCATTGTGAATACGCCTCTTTAGGCGTAACATAAAGAAACATCTCACGTGTTAACGGATTACGAGTTCAATTTTCCTTTATGATTACCTACGCGGGTTATTTTTCATTTACGCCATTTTTTACGCCCCATTTTACGTATCTCTAACCTTTTTTAAAGGATTTTTCTTGAAATTGTGCCTGTGCCCTGTCTCTTTTGTGGGTATTTTGTTATTATACTGAAAAAAATTCAATAACTCTTTACTCACTCATTCTCATTCCATACGTATTGACCTGTCTTTCCTGTGGGCTAGGTCGACTAAGCTGTCAGGATGGTATAGGTGCTGGGCAAGCCTACTCCATCTAAAAACAATGTCCCAGGCACTGCAGCGCCGAGTGGTCTCTTCACCCATCTAGTGTGAGTGAAGGTGCCACTGGACGCTGTATAAATCATCTCATTACGTAGATGCAAAGGCCTTAGTTACTCATTCTATGTCGTTTAAACTTACAGCTGAGATAGAACTACTCCAATCTTCTTCTCAGCATATCGATGGCAAAACGATACTCCAATACCTACCGAATTTAATAAAATTATAAGTGGATAGTTTTCCATTTACTGTAAGTAAAACGTGTTACGGACGACAAACTGACCACTTAAATAAATCAATGTGAAATTCTGAAAATTATCGCTGTAGAGGGTGGATTGGGGTCTGTAAGTTTGTATAAGTTGATGCGAACGAAGAAATGTCGAAAGCTAGTCAAATACCTATTCTTCTTCAACATCAGGGGCCTGAGTCTGTTACGCAATGGTGCCAAAATGGGCTACCAGTTGACGGCTTCAATTACGATTTATTACTACTGTCGGTCCTTTTAATGCTTTTCTACAGGGTGCACTCTAAGTCGATAGCGAAACTTTAAGAGGGCTATCTACTGATCAATACAAACAACTTGTACTAGGTGGCAAAAAAAATGGAGTGAAAAAAAAATCTGCTGTTCCATACAAAAGGTCGACTCAGTACTGCGCCAAATGTATGAAACAGCTGATATTTTATTCGCTCCATTTTTGTCGCCACCTAGTACAAGTTGTTTGTATTGATTGGTAGACAGTCTACTTAAAATTCCGCTATCGACTTAGAGTGCACCCTGTAGTAGAGCAATAAATATTCTGATTCTAATGCTAGAAGATTATTTCGCTGGTTGTAGGAGAACAACGAGTCAACCCCCGGTTTTGACCTTCTACGGGGACGTCATCGAGACTAGGCATAGCCTGTATAGTGGTAGTAGTAGTGAAAGAATTTATTTGTTACTACAGTCACACATACATAATAACTACAATCTATCTATCTATACTTATAATAAAACTCTAGCGAAGTCAATTCTGTACATTGAATATTTTTAGAAAAAAACTAGCAGGGGTTACTAAGTAAACTATACTGAATCCAAAAATGCAAAAAAAACGGTCTATGTCTGTCTGTCTGTCTGTCTGTCTGTCTGTCTGTATGAACACGATAAACGCGAACACCGCTGAATAGTTTTCAACCAAACTTAACATGGTCGTAACTCACGTTTCTGGGCGTAACTTAGGCTATCCAATGTTTAGAATACATTGCGGGTTCCAATTTTAACTTCGTTTTTTGTAAGAAATATTCATAATTTGGCTATGGCTTCTTAAGAAGATATGTTAAGAACGTGATACTGAACATAATTCTGCAAAAAAAAAAATTAAAGTCCGACTTTGATCCTCATTCTCTCGGAAACCTACATTGCGGGTTGCAATTTTAACTTGATTTTTTGTAAGAAATATCCATAATTTTGATATGGCTTCTTGAGAAGGTATGTTAAGAACGTGATACAATATGTGAGCAATATGTTCATTGCTGAAAAAAAAAAACAAGTCCGACTTTATTATCTCGGAAACCGTTGATTTCCCAGACATAGTTCCTTGGGCAAAAATGTTCGTTATGATGAGGACTATCGTGGTCTCCCACTTTGTTGGCGGTCTTTTAACACTCTGTATAATATTATAACGCTACGACTTTTGGCATTTGGGGCGCCATATTGAAAATGAAAAGTTGGCATTTGTTTTTATTTTATTTTGGCGGAAAATGTTAGTTCTACAAGCGTAGCATAAGGCCGGGTTAGATCGTTTCTATGGGTTTAAAACAATAGGTATCTCACTCTTTTGTTTGACGTAGAGCAGGATGGACAGAGCCATAGATACGCTCTAACCCAGCCTTATGATCCTTGCTGGAGGGAATTGTGAGTGGTTTTCGGTGGAGGTCGGACAAAGTATATTGTTAGAAATGAAGTACTGTTGCGTCGCGGTCGAAAGGTTCTGGGTTTGAACCAACGCGAGGTTGAAAATTTTTTTTGTGCCTTTTTAAAATATTTACTCTACTGAGCTCAACTTGATATTTAAAAAAAAATATTTTCTTTGCCGTAAAGCGGGATAGACAGAGTTATTTGCCGTAGATACGCTCCAACCCAACCTTATGATTTGCTTGCTGGCTTAGCATGAGAATGGGTAAGACCTTATCTATGGGCTTATAACTTTATCCATCCCACTCTACGTCGAGGGCGATACGCATAAACCCCTTTACTTCCTAAGCAATTCTTATGCTAAGCTTCCTGGTATCTTTCACGGGCGATACCTAATCTAAACAATACATATTTTATTATAAATGTATTTTTTAGATTAGGGCACACACAGACAGGCATACCCTCATAAACACATAAACAGACACACACACAAAGCTATCAAACTTATGACACCCCTCTTTTTTGATCGGGGGTTAAAAAAAACCTTCCGTTTGAGTTTTCCTCCGCATTCGAATTTAAATTAAATGTCAAATGTGTAAAAACGCATACGAAGTCGCGGGCACAACTAGTCTTTAGATAAAACACAAAAAATACACGAAAGAAAAATTTAGGTAGGTAGGAACAATATTATAAATATGTGTGCTGCAGTATCGCAAAAAGGCCATAACTCAGCGTACAATATTTGCTACAGGCTGAGGCAAATCGATGATTTTCAGCTATAGCAGGTGTGGGAACGATCCCGGTGCCCCGTAGCTAACGTGCCAGGAAAAGTGAAAAAAACAAAACGAAAATTAAACACTAAATTAAAAATAACTGAGATACTTAGAAATAAACTATTATAGAACTTACTATCATCAATAAAATATAAAAAATGTATCGTGGGAACCATAAAACGCTTACAAGACAATGTTTCGGCCGTTGACTTGTTGAGGCAAGCAAGTACCTTACATAAGGTGAGTACTTAGAATTATAAAAACATTCAATGTAATTTATCGATTATTTTTTCTTCCTGTTGCACTGATCGACGCCAGGTAGTTTTAGGGCGTCCTCTCTTCCGTGTTCTAGTTGGACATAATTTCATTGGTATTTTTCTCAGACAACTACTGAAAATAAGTAAAATACAGGGTGTTAAAAGACCGCCAACAAAGCTGGAAACCACGCATTATCCTCATCATACTGAACATTTTTGCGCAAGGAACTATACCTGGGAAATCAACGGTTTCCGAGATAATGAGGTTCAAAGTCAGACTTTTCAAACTTTTTTTATTGCAGAAATTTGCTCAGTATCAAGTACTTAACATTTCTTCTGAAGAAGCCATATCAAAATTTTGAATATTTCTTGCATAAAACGACGTTAAAATCGCAACCCGCATTGTATTCTAAACATCGGCACTTCGAGGGTAAGTAACACAACTTTATGTCAACGCTTGTGCAGTATGACTTCTCTGCATAACACTTCCATTGCGTGATAAAATATTTTCCAAAATTATAACCTAAAAAACCAAAATCATTTCCCAGCAACAATTTATCGAAAAAGTACTTTGTTTTGGTGTCTAGTATGCGTACCTTTCGGGTCTGTTGGCGGTCTTTTAACACCCTGTATACTTTCGAAGAGTCGCAATCCTTCACACGGCGATAATCCGCAAATCATGGCACCGCAATGGCCATAAACCGGCGCGTAGCGACTCTACATTTCGGGCACGGACTTGTAAAATCGTTACCCGTCCCCGAATCCCATTTGTAGCAAACAATAAATCCCCCGGCACCATAAAAATAAATTTCCAACCTCCACCTTCAATGGACCGCTGGAATTCTAAAGGAGTGGAAAATAAAAAAATCGCCTTTCTCTGAGTGTGTTAGGAAAAAAAATATAAGAACAGAAGGTCGTATTTAGTATCGTTGGCTTTATCGCAGTTGTCTTTATTAGTTGGCTACATAGGCACGTATTGACCTTGTATTTCCCGTCGGCTTTAAACAGGGCAATTTTTAAATACCGCTATTCCTCAGACACCTCAACTTCTAAATGTGATTTCCAACAACTTTTGTTTTACGACTTCGGTGAATGCGATTTTTTTTTTGGCTCATAATAATAAATAGGAGCAGGAGACTAAGAAACTTTCAAGAATAAGAAACGTTCATTGAATAGAAAGTATCGACCTTTACGAAAAGTCGTAGAACGTTGTTTGAAACCACATTTAGACGGTGGACTTGTTTCAGGAAAAAAAGCTAAAATTGTCCTCTAGTGGGCAAGCCAAGCAAGCAAGGCAAGCACCATCCGAGTATGAGTGTAAATGAAACTGATAGATTTCAAAACCTAAGGTATAGGTATTTATTGGTTTTCTAACCCCGAATTTCAGCCGCTCGCATCCGCGCTAAAGTCAGGCGCACACCGCACAGTGAGAGGCAGCCAGCGGAGACGCGGGCTCCGTCTCTCCTCTATGATTAAGGTCTCCGAATGACAGCCGAAAGTAGTCGGCTATCCCGACTTGTGCTTCGGTAGTTCTTAATCCAACGTTTGTGGGCCCACTGGGCCGACGGTGGAAATCTTTTAGACCCAAAGGAGTGTTGCGCAAAATGAAGACGCTTTGTGGAAACGCTCCTGCGGGGGGAGCATGACTTTTATCGAGGCGGATTTATCCAACAAAATGGCGGTTTATCAGCATGTTTGACGTCTATAGTGGGTTATATATCGTCGGGAGCGATATTTATCCCACTATAGACGTCAAAAACGCTGATAAACCGCCATTTTGTTGGATAAATTCGCCTTGATAAAAGTCATGCTACGGGGGCTGATTCCTTTATGAATTATGATGAACCAAAATTCACGGAGATTAGTTCAGCCAGAAATTCTGAAATGCTACTTATATCTTATATCATAATCACTAGGTTCATGTTTTGTTGATATTTTTTTAGGTTTTATAGAATCCTTCCGTCCTGCTGTAAAATGCAGTTTTGGCACAATTTGCAGTCATTTAGCATTCTCTTTATTAATAAATAAAATGAAATATAAATAATGTTTATTGAATAAGTAGGTGCTGCATGTGCTCAGTTATAAAAATGTGCGTTGAAAGGTATTCAACGTGCCTCACCTTTTTGCATTTCCATCAACCAACTCTTATTTAATATAACTTAATCAAGTAAGTAAGTAAGATGTAGCCTGTACAATTGTACATGTCCCACTAGCTGGGCAAAGGCCTTCTCTCAGAGAGAGAGTTCGAGCTTAATCACCACGCTTGTTCAATGCGGATTGGCGAATTTTGCGTTGAGGGTATAATGTCTCATACGCTCAGGTTTCCTCACGATGTTTTCCATCAAAATCGACTTAAAAATAGAGGGCCAAAAGATGCTATCAAAGTTTATGTGTCCAAAGCCATCAAAAAGTAGGTACGTACGAACGAACGTACCTGCCTGGAGAAAAAATGCAATCACGAAAAAAAACCTTACATAGCTTTTCGGATGGCATAAATTTTCCTCCTGAGAGAATTGCAAAAAAAACTTTCTCTCTCGTAAAGAAAAAGATAACCGATAATAAATTGGGACCGAAGCCTATTAAAAAGAAATCACGATCAGATAAGGAGCGATTTGGTTCGCGAAATCCTTTTTAAAGTCGACCCAGTTTGGGCAAGATTTAATAACATTGTTTAAAGGTGCCAACGCGCTCCAATAAATAAGGACAATTTACAAAAGAAGACAATCGTTACATTTTGGCAAAGAAGGCCTTTAGTATGAAGACAGTAGAAGAAAGGCTTTTGACCGCACCTGCCGCTGTATTCTCCGAAGGAAGCATCGTAAATATTTCAATTGTTATACGTCAAAAAAAGTTCAATAGGAAGCATTTTCCCGCCAGTAAAACCGGTTTTGACTGTTGCCGCGTGAATGGATTTGTAAACCAATGAAAAATTTAAGCCGAAGTGAAAGTTTAGGAGGAAGTGTAGTAATGTGAGCACTCGGACGCTGCAGTGTTTGGGATAGTATTCTTTATATTTAATTTATCCAAAGTATCTACCCCCATAAATATCAGAAATTCACCCAAATTGTTTTGCTTCCCAGCACGTCTCAGACAAAAATGTAGGGGTTTTCCGCCTATGGTCAAGGGTGCGATTCGTCAAAATACGTTTTTTGTCAAAGGCCCGTTTGGCCCAACGTATAGGGTTTGCCTAAGTCGCGATTCGTCAAAACGTTTTCGTCAAGGTCCGTCGGTCCGTCTCCATCATCATAATATCCCTGAATTACACTTTTGATTCTCGCAATGAATTTTAAAGACTTTAAAATGGTGAGAATAAAACTTCATCTGCCATTATTGGAGTTCTTATCAAGCCGCAGTTAGTCGAAGCCCTCACCTTTCCAACTTGAAACTTTCGCCAGGGAAATTTTAGAACGAAGTTAACCGTCGTAATTTATTCACGTTCTTATGCAAAAGGGTGGCCACTCACCGTGAGTATGCTCTTGAAATAATTATTATTGATGGAAAAGAAGATCTGGAGTCTGCACCCCAATTTGTGGTATCTATTTGTCTTGCGCGAGGGACAGATTTCTCTCTTTCCACCATTATACAAGATCCTAACTCTTTTTACAGGGCCCGGTGATGGGTTCTCAACCTAATTTTTTTGACATTCCGTTGATTTTTATTAATAATATGTGAGTGCTGTGGCGGGTGAAAAGTATTTTTTTAATATTGTTTTCATTGACTTTCACAACGATTTAACAACTCAAAACTATGCAACTACACACACACAAACATTTTTTTTTATTTAAGCTCACATCACATTATAAAAAAAAAACTATTTTGAGGTAATAAAAAAAAGTACGGCCACATGCTAAGATGCCCCATGGTAGCTCTTAGACGTGTGACATAAATGCGTTAATCGAATAAAAAAGGGGATAATCCAACGTTTCACTGATTGTACAATAAGTAACTTCTGAATATTGTTTCGGAGCGAAATTATTCTCCCGAAAGAAGAGTTTTATGGTAGGTCTAAGATTACGAGTTGATTTTACATTTTATTCCCAACTTTGGAATTTGTAATTCACTCCCCAAAGCATAAGTCAGATCCAACAAGTTACAATTTGATTAGTAAATCGTCTTTATGTATAACTTACTATGAATTGTCTTTATGTATAACTTACTCTTGCTCGCGAATTGTGTTTTACACCGCCCATTAGCGCCGCCAATGAAAAAATAGTAGATTGTTACCCGTGGGACTAAAACACAATTTTTAAGACGAGAGTATTTCTTTGAATCCAGAGCGGAGCGAAGGATTTTATAGTAGAATCCCGAGCGTTGCGAATTAATTTAATTAATTTAATTTTAGTTCGCATATTTAATTGTGTTCTAATAAAGTTAATATAGCTCTAAGTAGTATCCATATTCCAAGTTCAAATCGCTTTTTGTCGCTCCGGGATTAAAAGCTATTTTAGTCCCTGTTTGCGGGGAACGAGCTAGGTGTTTTCGAATAGATGTGATAAAAATCAATTATACCTAAGTATTCTTTTTGGATGCGTATTTTACCGTCGCCAAAAACAACCACTTTTGGCAGCGGCGGGATTTATTCGTAGGTTCTAGAATCTGGAATCTAAAAATAGTTAACCCTAGGGAATTTGAATTAGCTGATTGGCAAACCTAATGGGGAAATTATGTGTTTTGGAGACATTCAATGTTGTGACTAATTTGTACAAAAATTCCGATTAGCCTTTTTGCACAAATTAGTCATTGCATTATTAGCGATAAGGTTTCCATTTAACATTTAATTTTGCGAATTGGCAGGTTAAGGCTCGGTATAAGGCCAACTAGCGCCACCAATGTTGAAAAAATAATATGTCCCTTCAGAAGAAGTTTCTGACAAAATCCTAAGATGAGCTCATGCGCCATGCTTTTCTAAATTTTTAAGTGTAGGTACCCAACTCAATTTCTAGTCTTAAGCTAAAAAATTTTGTATCTATACTTAAAAATCTAGAAAAGCATGGCGCATAGGCTCATCTTAGGATTTTTTCAGAAACTTCTTCTAAAGTCTAATTCTTTATTCAGGATAGTAAACTGACATATAATGCTAACTGTCACTTTGCAAAATAATGTTGCCATATTTATTATAATAGTGGTGCATTCCACTCGTTGTGCGATTCAGCTCAGTCACAAAGAAAAAGCGAAATACGAAATTCCGCATGGTAGCCCGTGCGTCAGGAATTCCGGACAAAAAAAAAACGTTCGGAACGCAATATTTCCATAGATCATTTAAAAAACACAATTTTTAACGCATTTAACACTCCTCAAAAAAGTAGACCAAAACACACTTTCTCATTACTAATGAATAAGTTATTAGTTAATTTCATATAGGTAATAAGCTTTTCATCAATCGGTCTATAAATCGATTTTATCGATTCATGTCAAACTTTTTGTCACCACAATATTAAATTTTCACCAGAGACTGGTCACACCGTAAACGTCAGTGTACTATCTTGAATGAAGAATTAGACTTTAAAGGAAGATATGATTTTTTTAACATTGGTGGCGCTAGCCTTATACCGAGCCTTAAGGAGGAAAAAATCGTGTGGCAAAAATATGCCTAAGGCATATAATACCCTCAAAATTTAGACCAAACACATAAACCAGGCAAAAATTGGGTTAAACAAAAATAGTCTAGCAAACAAACTACAAAAATAAAGTAAACACTGAAACAAAAATAAAACTACAGACTCAACAGTGTATTTATCCGTGCTTACACAGATACATAGAGCAAATATGCTAACACCCAGCCGGCCATAACAGTAACTTTGACAAAACTGCGTGTTGTTGTTGTACCGCAACATCGTCAGTCGGCAGTTGGAATGGTCTTAGAATGGAACAGCTGTAGAGCTAATCATACAAGGTGTTATTTTGTTAAGTAACACCCGACTAAGTATTTTCACGATACTGAAGCAAAAGAATAATAATATAAAGCAATAATATTTTCTTAGGTTTGCTTTTAAATTGTGTTTAAATTAAATATAAAGCAAATTCAGTGAAAAATATACAAAAATCATTAAGAGGGAACGCGGGTAACCTCAAATCCATACAAAAGGGGAGACCTGTTTCCTCCCTGGATAATTGCTTTAAAAAAAAAAAGTTTATGCCATTCAATCTATATTTACCTCTGCCATGTCGCTATTTTTAATTTTTCTACTATTTTTATTAAAATAATTAAAATAATAAAAAAGGAAAACATAGGGACATGGCAGAGGTACATATAAATTGAATGGTATAAATTTTTTTTTTCTAAAATAATCACCCAGGGAGGAAACAGGTCTCCCTTTTTGTATTTTTTGTATGGAGCAGCCGGCTACCCGCGTTTCGTCTTAAACTGTGGCCTCCCCTACTATTATACTAACGCTTACGGCCGCACTCGCAATATCGGGCGCCACATGGCGCGCGCGCATTGAGAAGGCCGGGGGTGTCCACACGTTGCGGTTATTATAGTACAAACTAAATAAGGTACAGTCGGCGCCAGTCTCAGATACCCCTTTTTGTTCGATTGGCGCCCTTATGCCGCGCGCGTTAAGAGCTGCCATGGGGTATCTGAGATTGTGGCCAACCGTACCGAATGTGCGAATAACAATTTTTTGAAAAAAATGAATCAGATTTTTAGTTTCAAGCGTTACTATCTTCCCTTAGTCGGGTGTCACTAAGAAAACAACACCCTGTAGAGCTAAGCTACAGAGTGCAATCGAATTCAATAACGGGATGGTAAGGTGGGTCGAATCCCATTCTTTTTTCTTTTTCAAGTTTTTGAACCCCTTTGGCCCTGTGGGTAGAAGAAGTAGGCAGTCAATGCATTTTTTTTAATCCACAGTCTCTTTCTATAAAATAAAAAATAAAAAAGATACCCTCGTCATTTAAGCTTCAAATTAGCAAATCTCATAAACGGCTGAATCGATTTGGATAAAACATATCTAAGAACACTTGCTAGAAAAATTGCTTTCGAATAAAAAAAATAACAGTAGGTAAGCTTCCAAACTCTTTTAGGAGCTACGGACATAGACAGACACAGAGAGGGGGTTCATGTAGGGGGTTAAAAAAGGCCTATTTTCCCTTGAGTAAGGTCCACTTGCGCCAACCAGGGTTAGCCAGTTAACTCTGAGTTAACGTCAATAATTGTATGGAAATGTCAAATTAACTCTGAGTTAGTTGGCTAACCCTGACTGACGCAAGTCCGCCTAAGACAAGTAAATTTAAACATTTATAATAAGTTAAAAAAATTCACTCGGGACAGGACTTGAACCCGCAACCGGGTTAGTGCTTTAGAAAAAACAAAAAGTACCTAAGACAAGTAAACTTATTGATCAGGCTACTTCTTACTCCTCGTATTGCAACAGCTGTTCGTTGCTAACTTAGTAGAAAATGGCCGTCGATGGAAGTAGAGCGGGCGGGAAATAAGTTTTAAATTCACAATGTTGTTGCATTATTGTGGTCGTTAAGGCCCCGGTGCCGGAGATGGTTCGTTTTAGCCATTTGAAGGGTTGACGAGCAGCCGCGGAGTTCGGGGTAACCTCCAAAATAAAGGCCTTTGCATCTACGTAATGAGATGATTTATGCAGCGTCCAGTGGCACCTTCACTCACACTACAGGGTGCACTCTAAGATAATAGCGGAACTTTAAGTTGGCTGTCTACTGATCACTACAAACAACTTGTACTAGGTGGCGAAAAAAATAGAGCAAAAAAAAATATCTGCTGTTTCATTCATTTGGCGCAGTACTGGGTCGACCTTTTGTATGGAACTGCTGATATTTTTTTCGCTCCATTTTTTTCGCCAACTAGTACAAGTTGTTTGTAGTGATCAGTAGACAGCCAACTTAAATTTTCGCTATCGACTTAGAGTGCACCCTATAGATGGGTGAAGAGACCACTCGGTGCTGCAGTGCCTGGGACATTGTTTTAGATGGATGGATGGAAATCTATTAACTCACAACTGCGGTTTCAGTCTGCTTGTTGGTGAATCCATCCAACAATGGGCTTGTAAACAATGTGTATTTTTCTCTAGACACAAGAACTCTGTTGTCGTTTGGCTGTTGTTTCTATAGTGGCGCTTATTTGACTTAAAAAAAACTAATTTCCTTTCGCTGAAATCCGCAAAGATTTGAAGAGAGGACGAGCTGAGATGAGTTCCCTTTAAGAGTGCTAGTTTGAAAACATAAACCGTTGTTCCTATTAAAACGTACTCAGCGCGGTTGTCAGAGACACTTCCCACCCTTTTGACTACAACAGCACTTGTTTATGAAAACAAATGTTGTTATTTATTTACATTTTGCCGAGTGTGGCGCGCGCACACTGAATAAATTATCTACAGTTACAGAAGAGCCACCATCGAAATAATCTTAGATAGATAGATAGATAGAGAGAGATAGAGAACACTTTATTGTACACAAGAAATTAATTATTTACAAGAATTTTCTTAACCTAATAGTACAGACGGCGGTCTTATCGCTGAGAGCGATCTCTTCCAGACAACCTTCGGATGGACTGGAAAAGTAAAAATAGAGATCTTAGTTTTTAACCGACTTAAACAAAAGGGGTTGGTAATCAATTCGGCCCGTATTTTTTTATGTTTGCTGCCTCAGAACTTTTTTCTAGGGGGACCGATTTTGATGATTATTTTTTTGCTTGATAGAGTATACAAGGTGTTGTTTTGTCAAGAGACACCCGACTCAGGGGTTAAGGGTTTAGGTGAGGCCGCAGTTGACTGATTTTTGGGTATTTTTCACTGTCATTTTTAAATGTTTTTTGGCTTCAATATTGTGTACATAATCACCCTTGATTTTACTTTACAAAACAACACCATGTTCTAATAGTTGGAGAGCTGGTGACCAATCGAGATATTTTTTCGTACAAGGCTGGGAGTTAGTAGACTGATAGAGTAGACTTCGCTGAGTCTGGGAAAAATATTTTTTTGGTCCGGTCGCGGTTGAAAGTTAGATTTTTTCGACTTTGAAAGTTTAAATGTATGGGTTGAGTCATTTCTTTTTTGTCTACAAGGCTGGGAGTTTTTAGGCTGCCTTTTTAGTCTCCCCTGATCACGAAATCACTATTTATTACTACCCCAACGCGGTAGAAATTTTGTTTTTTATAACCTAGAAAGTGTGAATTTTTGAGTTATAAAAATCAAACTTTCAACCACGCTCGGCCAAAAAAACAAATATTTTCTTGTTCTACGGAGTCTCAACCACTAACCTAGAAGTTTCTAGCTTTGTACGACAAAAAAAAATATACTGAACCCATACATTTAAACTTACAAAGTCAAAAAAATCTAACTTTCAACCGCGACCGTGCCAAAAAAATATTTTTCCCAGACTCAGCGAAGTCTACTCTATCAGCCTACCAACTCCTAGCCTTGTACGAAAAAATATCTCGATTGGTCACCAGCTCTCTAACTATAAGGATTCAACTGACTCTAAGGAGTCAATTGAGGTTTGAGTATTAGAAAGGTCAGAAATTTACAAACATTTTCCCCATGGGTAGGTAGGTACATTCACTATGAAAAAAAAAACGTTTTCATCTCCCATGCTCGGAAAGTTTGCTGTTACTAGCAACTTACAACCGGGTAAAACCCGAATTTAACCAATCTGCATTTTTGTGCACTTCGAAATTTGAACGCCCTTTTTTTCCACGCCCCATGGTGCAGAAAAAGAAAAAACACTGGCCGTTTCACTAGATGCCTTATAAGTTCATTGCTTCAGAAAGTAGAGCCTCGTTTAGACGCGACTCTCCACGCAAGTGCCCATTTTCTATACAAAACTGCGAATGCAAATGAGGCATAGTAGAGGTGTGTAGTTCGCGAATGAATGCTTCGATTGAATGCATTCGTTATATGAAACCATTCATTCATTCATTCACTACCAATCTTTACATATCACATTCACTCTAGTCCACGTAGTTCATTCTTCAAGAAACATTCTTAAATCTACCACACTAAGAACCAAAATTCTGTAAATCTTTATATATCACATTCATTCTAGTCCACGTAGTTCATTCTTCAAGAAACATTCTTAAATCTACCACACTAAGGACCAAAATTCTGTAACTGATGTGTCTCGCCTTTGTCACCTTTGTCATTCGCGGACTACCGTGAGTCAAAAGATACGTGGACGAACTACTGAGGTATGAACTATGAATGAGCTGTGAACTATGAATGAACTGTGAACTATGAATGAACTGTGAATGAACTATGAATGAATGAACTATGAATGAATGAACTATGAATGAATGAGCTGTGAACTATGAATGAACTGTGAACTAAAAGAGTGAACTAGTTCAGTGAAGGAAATGAACTATATCATTCTTTTCTTTTCACTGAAGTGTTTCGCGCACCTCTAAGGCATAGGCATCATAAGTCACGGAATAGAACATTCAGAAACGCGGTTTCTTCTTACAGTCTTTTTAATATTTTGTATACTATATTTATTTTTAAAAACAGTAAATTAAAAAAATGCTCCGCTTCTGTTTTATAAAATAGATAATTATGGGTTGGTTTGTTAAATACATTTTTTCAAACGATATAATTGAATTTATTTTTTATCTCTAGAAAATTTAATTTTTTAAGGTAAATGTTCAGAATGCACCCGGAAAAAAAAACATTCTTTTATTTACATTACTTTTGTGTCTGGATAAATAAACTTCAGGAAATTATGAATAAAACGAATGGTTTTAATACCAACAAAGCTCAAAACTTTAGTGCGGCAGCCGTAACTACAGTAAAATATGCTGTTAAAAGGAACTTATTTGACTCACCTGTTTTGCCTGTAAGTATTTGTCTATAGAGTTTTTCCTGCTTGGCTAACAAAGTCATTTCCTCGCTTCTGTGAGATGAAAAGTTTTGTGTTTCGCACGAATGCAATATTATTTGCGTTTCGTGCTTCTGAATACCTCGCTACGCTCAGGTTTCTTTTTTTGAACCACTCGCTACGCTTGTGGCTCAATTTTAGAAACCTTCGCTAGCTCGGTATTCAGTACAAGCACTCGCCGCAAACAACAATTTTGCATTCTTGCATAACAAATAACTATTTTTTATGATGCTCTAAGACGCTCTTTGGCTCCTAAGAGTCTTTTGATCACTCCACGGAAGAGGATCAAATGGTATTATAAAAAGAAGTATTTTTTTTCCATAGAAAGTGTATGGGGAAAGTTTTTCCCCTTACTGCCCCGTCTCAAAAATCAACCCTGTATAAGGTAATCTTCTGTTGTACTTATTTAGTAACGTGGTACACAGGTTTGTTTCGTGCTAACAAAAGCATATTTCGCTCGCAGTTTGAATATGAATATGACAAACATTTATTTAGTTTTCTCTCTGTTATTTAGACAGAAAATGTAAGTAGTTCGCAATCTCGGGGGAGCGTTTATTTTAGAGCTGTAGGAGAATACATTGCCACGATGACTTAGTTTGTGATGTCTCCAGTCTAGTGGCGAGACAAAAGACAAAAATAAAAATATGGTTTCAGTCTTTATTATTTATTTTATGAGGCTTCTAAGCGGGCAATATTTATCAGCAATATGTGGCTACAAAATTCAATGGCCGGAAACATTTACAGCAATACCTGTCAGTCCATTCAATATTGTTCACCTCAGTTATGGCCCGGCCATAATAATATGGCCACACATAATTGGTATGGCCGATGCATTTTTTAAGGTTGCTGGCATGTTCTGTAATTCAATAATCCTTACTTTTGCTACGCGGTCCGGTTTCGGTTGCGAACAAACTAGTCTTCAAGCCTATCTAACCTTCTTTTCCTATATAAAGCAAAGAGTCATGTAAGTAAGCGTGTACCAATTTTCCGCAAAGAACTCTCAAAGAGTTTCAAGTGTACCTAGTTTCACTTCAAACGCGAGTCAAATAAGAACAAGACGGCAACGACGACAGCGAGGGGAAGATTTGGTATTTGAACGCCCCCAGGAAAGTTTGTACATTTTGTACACATAAATGCTCTTTTGCGAATAAGTTCCCGGTATTTTCAGTAGCATAATTACCAAAAGTATACATTTGTGTGAAAAAGAAGCTGATCTTCTGAATTATGATGATTATGATTCGGCTTACGACAAAATACAGTATCTTCTCTAAATGACACTGGGATGTTTTTGGCAAAACACAGTATAAATAGTAAGTTGCAGTGTTTCGTCAAATAAGAGCTTACCTTTTAAATACGTTTTTAGAGGTACAGTCCTTATTTAATCCGCGGGTCTATAGCTGTTTTATCAACAAGGAAATAGAGACGAAATAACAAAAAAAAAATAGATAACACTAAGGATGTGAAGTTTGAAACAAACTTTTCTGGCGCGATGTAGAATTCGTAGCAAGAGCAATTGCCGCATTAGTTAACAGTGCGCCCAACAGGGGTCGCTACAAGTTGTTTTATTTCATCATCATAATCATCAGCCCACCTCAGCCGACTGTTGGGTATCTCTTTTTCCCCTCGCGCCACCTCTCACGGTCCCTCGCCATTCGCATCCATGGACCCTCCGCCGCAATGACGATGTCGACCGACCATCGGGCTGCTGGTCTTCCTACTGATCGCCGTCCAGTTCTCGGCCTCCACTCTATCACTGCCCTTGTCCACCGGCCGTCTTCCCTCCTCGCCAGGTGTCCTGCCCATTTCCACTTGAGACCCGTTGTTGTTTTATTTATCAGACGTAAATTGCACTACTTAAAGTCCGTTCGCTATCATAGTGTCACTTTGATATTTGCCGCCTTGGCGCGCGGCGGCTTTTCACAAAAGAAAGTAAAGGAAGCCGACGCGACGCAAACACGCCAGTGAATTTGGCTCGCCGTTCGTCATTCTATAAAGAAGCGTCGTCGTATTGAGAGGTTGTGCTTGTGACTTTTGACTTAGTATTTTGTATTGAGTGTCGATCGCTGCGTGTAGATAAAATGTTTTTTCGTCCGTTGAAGATAGCGAGGTGCCTCTAGACGAAACTTCGAATGACCCAAAAATTAAAAGACGAAGGTTTTGTAAAACATGTTAGCAAACTCTAGAATGTCTATCAGCATTGTGTTGAAATGAATTTGTCTGCGCCCATCACAGATACTTCGAAAATAGTTGGTATCCCAAGAACCAAGATTGCCGTCGTGTGTACCGACACTATCTAAGTGAACGGACTTTACCTTGTAATTTCACCGGTGGCGGGCCCAACCAGTCTTGTGGTGGGCCCGCGGGGTCTCCTTTTTTACCCTCTCCGGTTAGGGTCGTACTGGAACCACCTGAAAGAAAAAAAATGGTGACACTTTATTCGGTAGGTGCAAGAGGTTTAGTCCAACTTGGGGTAAAGATAGAAAATAAAGTCCTAGAAGATAACCTGACGTCATAATTAACAGTTTTATTCTCCTAAGTATTAGATAGTAATAATTGAACGAGCGAGCGAGGCGAGCGAAGTTCTCCGAGTCCACTTGAACAATCCGGCGTTTGTATGTATGTTTGTATGTATGTTTGTATGCATGTTTGTATGTATGTTTGTATGTATGTTTGTATGTAAGAATGTTCGTTCGACGATAACTTGAGTAAATTTATTCGAATAGTCATGAAATTTGGTAAGTGGGTAAATGAGGCAAAGATAATTTTTAAGTTCAAACATGAGCCAAATCGGTCGAGGGGTTGCTGAGATATGGGGTCGCGAGTTCGTAGTTGGGGACGAACCATCTAGTAAGTATTTGATTTCTTAGATACTTTTTTTTACATTTAATAATATTTTGACGATTAATGTAAATAATGTATTTATGGAATATTGAACAAAACAATTTGACTTTGACTTTATCAGCTAGCGCCAACTTGCTTTATTTCACTGCGTAAATCCAAATACTACCAGATTGCGGGATGAGTAGGTACCTACAGATGATACATTTTAGCATCTCGATGGCTCCTACGTAAACTGCCGTATGTTCAAAAAGCTAACTTTCCAGGAGAGCCATTTAAAGATGTTTTCTTTAACCGTTCTTTTGATTTTAAAGCTTTTGGTTTGAAATTTTTACCATAATTAGGTTATGTTGGGTTCGATTTTTATGTGCTAAAGTAAAAGCTGTATTTTGAATGCTTTCGGAGATATTGTTGTTACGATTATTTACGACGGGGTAACGCAGTAAGAAAATATCGTATGTTAATCTTACCATTTTTTACGGCGTGAATGAGGTGACTGAAAATATCGTATGTTTCACATACCATGTTTTACATGGATAAATCGCAGGTAAAATTACATGTATGTAGCACTTACAGTTTTTTACTTCGAAAATCATATGAAAAATAGTATGGTATGTAACATTAATTCAGTAAATACATAGGGAAATACAATTTCTTTAATTGGGATTAGAGGTATATCTAAGTGATAATTAATATTTACTTCATTCATGATGTTTAGTAGAACCTAAACCTAAATTTTAAAGAGATTTTTTTAGGAAATAACTTTTCATACTTCCATTCCACCAATAGATTTGTATAAATAGTTTTCCTGTTTTCACAACTGTCCCCTTCGAAACTGCCACCGGGGTGGGAACTTGGATAAAATTAGTGGAGTTTACCACCTTTATCATCATCATCATCATCAGCCCACCTCTGCTCACTGTAGGCCTTTTTCCCCTTGCGCCACCTCTCGCGGTCCCTAACCATCCGCATCCATGGCCCCTCCGCCGCTGAGACAATGTCGTCCGACAATCGGGCTGCTGGTCTTCCGACTGATCGTCGTCCAGTTCTCAGCCGCCACTCTGTCACTGCCTTTGTCCACCGGCCATCTTCCCTCCTCGCCAGGGGTCCTGCTCATTTCCACTTGAGACTCGAGATTCGATCGCCGATATCGTCAACCTTCGCTCGACGTCGGATGACGGCATTCGGTACTCGATCAACGAGTCTGAGGCCTAGCATGGCTCGCTTCATAGACCTTTGTGCTACTTTTATATGGTTTATCACCCTGGCAAATAGTAATTTAGGATGATGTTGTCCCATAGTTATTCTTCAGTGTCGGGTTTCTGGATAACTTGTATCAACCATTTTCATATTCTTACTCAGGACATAAAAAAGGCTAAGAGCTAAACTTTATTCAAGCTTAGGAGTCCATGATAGTTATCCCAAGAAGACTGCAGCAGTCACTCAGACTCAGACGTGTATTTTCTCTGGCGTAGATTGACAGATAGCATATACTCTTTGGTTGTGGTGGCTGTTGGTTACGTTGTGATCCAAAGATAAGTCAAAAACTTCACTTATTATTATACAGACTTAGTAAAAGAAGCCAAGCCAAACCTGTACCTTACGCACCAATTAGTTTTGGAATATGCAATACATCACGCAGATTGGAGTTTCAGTTTGGCTTACTATTGTGTTCATAGAAGCATTCATATACTGTTTATCTATAGGCCACTGCTCCATTAACATCTTCTCGGTAGTACCATACACATGAACACTGCATGTCTAGGAACTAGACCAAATGAAATTCATGTTGACGGCTGAGCTTGTCAAGCATACAGAAACAGTTCTCAACAAGTCTGGTGTCCATCCAACTGGTCAAAAGAATTTATTCAGAATAAATACAGATTTATCTATTAATTTAATATTTAAAATTATAGGCTATGAACAGATTTTTAGTCTAAAAGTCTGTTGCAAACCTACCCCAAGATTGGGCTTTTTAAAATCCTTAGGATCTAAGTTTGCGAGTATTTGATGGACCAAATGAGGATCTCTTGATCTTTGTTTTGAAGCTCCTTTGTGGAGAGTGTTTATATCTTCAGTAAACAAAATATTTTATAAATGAATTTCTTGTTACCTTTATGTGTTTGGTGTTCAGCTTCTATTGGTATTGATTAATCCTACCTCAAGGAAGGTTGTTTGCCTACGCCGAGTTAGTTTCGGATATTTAGAACTCGGGTAACTGAAATTTCATCGTCAACCAAAGCGTATCTCAAGCATGCATGCAAAAACGGTTAGTCAGTCTGTAAGAAACCACATCTATGTTTAATTTAAAATTCTTGTTAAAAATAACTCCATTGAAAGTATTTAAGATTATCTTGCAAGGGTAGATTATCTCCATGAAGGTCCCAAACAGAAGTGTGTAATTTACCATTAGAAGTAAGTACCTATATTAGTTTTCCACCATACGATAAACAAAGCGGAAACTTTTATGATATTGTTTTGTTTTGATTTTTAGTTTGTTCCATCCGTAAGTAGTTGATAAGTAGTCGATTTCAGTGATGGTTTTGAATAGAAAATATTTTTCTAACATATAAAAGACGTTAGAAAAATATTTTCTATTCAAAACCATCACTGAAATATTAATATTGATTAATATTAACATATAAAAGACGTTAGTATTAATCAAATCTGCTTTAAGTGGTAAAAACAATTTGAATTATTTGAATAAACGATCTGTTTTTTTGTTCAACTTCCATACAAACTATCGTATCTGTAAGATATTGTCATAAGCTCAGCCTAATATTGCAACGTAAATAAATCTAAGTGACACATACAATAGTTAACAGGTTCATAAAATCCAAGTAAATAATCGTACGTGTTACATACGATACAACATCACTTTTTATGGACGTCGTACAAAATGGTATGTGTAACATACTATACCATACCACCTCGAAAAATCAACGTACGTAATCGTATGTGTTACATACTATAGTTTTGAACAAGATTGATAGAAAACGCAGTAAAACTAACAAAACTGAATACTTAACATGTTTAGTAAGAACATGCCTCATCACAAAACACAAGCTCAGATCTACGTACTTCCCACGTAGAGAATGGTAAGATATACTTACGATAGGCGTAGCATGCAATGTGTCCCACGTAAACTACCGCAAGTGGTCAATACGATAGTTTACGGCGCGCCAGTGATCAACATACGATAATTTACGTCTGAAAAAATCTTCATTTTTGGATATTATTAAGTTTTTGTTTTTGGGATAGATGCGAAATAATCATCTAATGACAAAAAACGAAAAACATGAAAATCGGCATTTTGTGGGATACGGTAGTTTACGTAGGAGCCATCGATCTGAGTGTAGGTATCTTTGGTATACGTGTGCAGGTTCCTCTTTAATTTATTGTTGAAATATCTTGATTCTGGTTTTTTTTGCCGTTTTGTTGGTTATTTATTCATGCAAAAAGAAAAAGGTCAAATAATACAATCAATCACAATAAAATTCACAAAAAAGCTTCGTCTTAAATAAAAACTAAGATTGATAAAATAAAATCATAAAATTCATCATAAAATAAAATAAAAAAAATATTGAATTATTCTTGATTCTTGTAAGTATAAAGTTTGAATAGTAACAAGTAAGTTACCGAACACGGGTTAGTGCCTTAGAAAATACAAAAAGTAACGTAGTAATAACACATTGAAAATATGTAGTGTGATCTTCTCTCGTGGCGAAAGCATCAAACTTTGCGCTCCCAAAAACGTGGTGAGCTAAAAAGTTTTCGAAGGGTGGTTACTTAGTTTCTTTCAATTTCCCGCCAACGTAAGCCATTCCGTCATTATTATTCGACCATAAACGCTAAGCCGTAATAAGTTAGTTTCAGTTTCAAAGCCAATTTGTGAGTTAAAACTTCCGCTAAAATCACGAAAGTTTCCGCCCGTACTTAAGTTCGCTCATAACGAAAACCTCAATGAGGCACCATTTGCATAGAAAATGAAACAAAACTACCGCACAGGGTGCAATAGTGTGGGTGAAGTTGGGAGGGTGCCAAGTGTAACATACTGCATCCGAAGTGCTGAAATGAGAGACACATTTTCCATACTCATGTCACAATATAATATGAATTTAAAGTATGAAAAGCCGGCCTATTTGCCAAAAATCCACAAAGTGGAATTGCAACTAAATTATTTTTTAACACAGATGCAGTGGATTTGAGAGAATATAAGAGAGAGAACCATCTTGTCAATGCCAACGATTCGTGATCGGTGGTTAAACGCTGGGTCCCGCTTGTCAACCTTAAACAAGGTGTTAAAAGACCGCCAACAAAGCGGAAAACCACGCATTCTCCTCATCTCAAGGTATATTTTTGTCCAAGGAACTATGCCTAGGAAATCAATGGTTTCCGAGATAATGAGGTTCAAAGTCGGACTTTTTTTATACCTTAAAAAACCAAAATAATTTCCCAGCAAAAAAATGGACCATGGAAAAATTACTTCGTTTTGGTGTCTCGTATCTAATACCTTTCTGTCTGTCGAAGGTCTTTTAAGACCCTGTATAGGTATGCGATTGGATTTTAAATCTCAGGCGTTTAATAGCCAATACTGAAGCGGTGAAGTAGATGCTTAGATGCAACGCTACGGACTATTGCTAGGCTAAAATTGCTCCTTTAGCAGTAGGCGATGCCAAAAGCGCAGTGTGAAAGTTTGAAATATTTGGGGGAGAAACAGCTCTTATTTTACCACTCCGTAACAGGTGGCGTGGGCACTACGAAATAATGAATTTCAAGTCATAAATCTTGGAGCGGAAAGAAAAATAAACGGGAATGATGCAAAAATATGCATCTCATGAATATTGTACTGTGTTTTTGACTACCGGTAACGTATGCGGCAGTTTTGCATAAAATTAATAAAAATACAGAAGCAAAAATCGTGAACTACTTGCTAAGATTAAATAATAAAATGCTCTAATAAAAATCATAATACAAAAAACAAAAGAAGGCCATTGGAGAACGAAAAAAGTAGTTTAATGACACTACTAAAAAGAGGTAATGAAAATAAAAGAGGTTACTTTACAGTTAAAAAAAAAAGGTAGGAATTCGAGGATTTTTAATGAAATTTACTGGATACCTACTGTCAGTTGAGGATATCAAAGAAATTAAAGAGGTTTTAACTAATAATTTTGACTATGCTTCGATCACAGGCGTTTATTTTTACTTTATACCCCTTAAGAGCACTCATAACCACTAGTAATCATTTAGCAAAATAATTAGATACTCAAAGCAGTTGATTCCAAATCGAGATCATAATTTTGTGCGGAAACCAAATGAGGTTCCCTGCAAAAAGAGCCAAAATGGTTTCCGCCCTTAATTTATATTCTACCCCGTAAATTAAATTAATATAAGTGACATTACATCCGGAGCAGGAAAAACGCAATCCGACGTCCAAAAATGGGAAAATAACAACACGTCCCGGGAACAAATACGACGAAAATACACAGGAATCCTCGTTGAGAAGATATTTTCTCTATTCTGTACATTGAAACTTCGATGCGTATTTTTTACGCCACGTAATTATTATTATTATTATTTTTTAAATCGATTGATCAAATTATCTTATGACATGGGAATGAATCTCGACACGTTTGATCTTTAGAGAAATATACAGTGAATTGTATATTCTAGGCTAGAGCAAGATAGCCACCGAACTAAATCCCATAGAATCAGCATTACGTACAAAATCACAATAAAAAACTTGTCCCCACAGAAACAAATGATATCAGCAACAGAATTATACGAAACATCATTTCGACCATACGACTAATATTCGAATGTCAAGCTTATTAAATTAGTGTAGAATTTTACTTTAATTGCATAGACTACGAGCAAATAAGCTCCCATAGGCAATTTGGGCATCTAATTTTCCAGACTCATTTCAGAGTTCTATGTACTATCTAGTTTTATCCTTGATCGAAGAAGATAGCTCAATGAAATCAAAATAAATAACAAAGAACAATAGCTTAACATTAGCAAAAGAACAGTAGCTTAACAGCATTTTAATTAAAGTGAACAATGTAACAGAAATGTCATTTCAGCCAATCACGTGCCACTGTTTTGAATTATTCTTTGATTAGTCACGTCTTACATATTTTGATCACTCTTGCAGAAATCGGGCGTTAATATTTAAGCGGATCAAACCAGGACAAGTAGGATGCTTATTTACAACCCGTGACAATTAGCTCACCACCTTTATAGGTGATGATGGTGGTGTCGCCTGATGTTATCATCCTATCAGCTTAGTCCACGGGAACAAGAAATGTCAATAAATGTGGAGCCAAAAAATGGGGTCCCCACGATGTTTTCCTTCTAATTTAACTATTATGATCTCATAAAACTGGATGAGTGATCTACAATCAATGCAAGAGACCGGAATTAATAAAGCCACAGACAGATTGAGCTGTCACATCATAACAGCAATAAAAAGGACAGCCACAGAGGTATGAAAGGGCAATTACATACGGACAGGAAAAGCGGATATATTAACGTCATGTGTAGGGTAGAATGGGGGGCGTTATATCTTCTGTCGCGTATCTACACGAGCGCAGGCCGTGGCGGCTGGCGTGACGCCAAATGCTTTGCGTGGTCCAATGTACAAGCTTTTTAGCCAAAAACTATTACAGCCAGAAATAAAGTTGCAAAAGTGGCGTTGTAATGTAAGATTTTGGGAGCTGACTGAGCAAAAGCCATTACACAAGGAAATCCTCGAAATTAAATTGCGATGGATCGGACACGCGTTGCGGAGACCATCACCTGTCCAAACAAGGACTGACGTGGCAAGCTACTGGCAAGAGACGGCCGGGACTCCCCCGCACTACGAGGCGCTCAGTTGAGAAAGAGGCTGCATCAACTGGACACGGCTGGAAGGAGCTAGAGACTGTCGCGCAAGACCGCGACAAATAGAGATCTCTTCTTCGAGCCCTATGTTCCTGATAAGGAATAAAATTATGTCATCATCAAAAGTAGCGTTGGATACGCCTCCAAAAGCAAAAAGTCTCAGCATGAGCTTAAGATATAGGCGCAAAATTGGCCAGAATGGAAAACCCTGATTAGGGACTAAAGGAACTTATCATGGTGATGATGATAATGGCTATAATGGCAACTATGTGGCCTTGTCAAGCTATACAGGGTGTTAAGAGACCGCCAACAAAGCGGAAAACCACGTATTGTCCTCATCATAATGGACATTTTTGCCCAACGAACTATGCCTGGGAAATCAACGGTTTCCGAGATAATGAGGTTCAAAGTCGGACTTTTCAAAACTTCTTTTCTGCAGAAATGTATTCAGTATCTAGTTCTTAACATACCTTCTCAAGAAGCCATATCAAAATTATGAATATTTCTTACAAAAAACGACCTCAAAATTGTAACCCGCAATGTATTCTAAACATCGGCACTTCGAGCTTAAGTTACATAAACTTATACCTATGCTTGCGTAATAATATGACTTCTATACGTTACAGCTTCTATACGTTATAGCTGTTCAACGCGGTAACGCGGCGAGCGTTATGGGGACCTTTGGGTCGGAAATGGCCCGGAGTGGTTTGACGAAGCTTTTGTGAATTGTATTATGATTTATTGTATTTTTTGATATTTTGTTTGCATACGTTACACGTCCATTGCGTGATAAAATATTTTTCAAAATTATAACCTAAAAAACCAAAATCAATAATTTATCGAAAAAGTACTTTGTTTTGGTGTCTAGTATGCGTGACTTTCGGGTCTGTTGGCGGTCTTTTAACACCCGGTATAAACGTTGACTAAACCAGTTCAAACCAGTGTGCTATTCGGTAAAAATCCGAACATTTGCTAGTCCTCAAAACCGGTTTATTTGCTGGAACTTTTTTTTTTCGACTAACGGCAAATAATACGGATTATTTGTCGAAAATAAGTGTATTTACATTTTCCCGCAAATAAATCGGTTTTGGGGACTAGAAAATGTGCTGTTTTTTTAACGGAATAAGCACCCAGTACTCCCAACCCCCGTACCATAACTTTCTGCGCCGACACAACGTCTACACTACAGCCCCTCTACCCTTGACGCATTTTTCCAATACGGCCGCAATATGGCGCAATTTACAATATTATTTTTTTTACAATTTAAGACGCATTTTGTGCTTTTATTGAATAAAACAGCCTTACCTTTGAATTTACAAAGTATTTAAAATCAAAGCATTACTATGCGAATTCAAAGAGAAATTAATTTTAAAACTTTAACAAATTGATCGCAATAGCGTCAAGGGTGGCCCCCCTGGCCCGCAGTGAAAGGTGGATAGCGATGGGCGTGAGGTTTGCCTCTCCTTTATGACTAAAACTTTTACAAGAAGTTGAAACTAGTCTGCTGCCTCAACGATAAAACTAAAGGAGACCGTAAGCAGTATTAATGCATGTTACATACTGAAAGAAAAAAAAAACACTTCCAAGGGCATCAACATTATTCTCATTATAGAACGTAGCCAAAGCTCGGTAAAAATTTCTACGTGGGTAACTATTATTATATTATTGTAATATTTTATTATTATTTAGGCGTGCTGAAACGTCTCGCTATCACAAGTTTCTTAGTAGTAATTTGTCCTCTGTTCTCTTAAGATTTACACTCGACACCAAAACAATCTGACTCTATCACCGAACACCACTTGTAATTCCTGCACCTTAGGGCTCAAAATCCCTTGCCAAGTCAGTACAAGTATCTTCGTCTGATGTGTCCTATTGTTTTTACTAGTTGACTTGTTGAAGTGCCCCCCCTTAAGTTAACATTAAGCTTGTATAAAGTTGTTTAGATGCCAGCGTGAGCAAAACAATTATTTGCCCTCTTGTTTTTCTCCAGGGGGTCTACCGGCTAAGACGAAGCCGATTACCATTGGCGAAAATCGAAGTTTGATTTTTGAAAATTGTACTGCAACCCAGTTTATTTTACTGCCAACCAGTCAATTTTTCATATATCGAACTTCGATTTTCGCCAATGATAATCGGCTTCGTTTTAGCCGGTAGACCCCCAGAACCGGGGTTCACCATGGAGATTTTTATTCTGATAAAATTTAGATTTTATTGAATCAGCCCCGTGTAAAAACTTTATCTACAAGCCGCTTCTTTAGCCATCATACTCGTAATGCTAAATAATAATAAACAATCGTCACTGACCATACTAATCCACCGCCAAAACCACTAAAATTATGATCATAACTTTCTCAGTGAGGTACGAGTATAGGCCGGATATAGGTATACTCCGTGCAATTTTAGTGGTTTTAAAGCCGAAGGTGTTTTGTTGCACTGGTGATTCTGAGCCAAATTACAATATTTCATTCAAAAACGCGCGAAAAAAAAATTCACTTCTCCATACAAATGGTGTCGATTGGCGATAGCCGTTTGTATTGGGAAGTGTTTTTTTTTCGCTCGTTTTGAAGTAAAATCTTGGAATTTAGCTCAGAATCACGAGTGCAACCAAATACCTTTGGCTTTAAAACCACTAAAATTGCACGGTGTATAGCTCAGAACAACTAAAAACCAACTTCTTCCAATCAAACAATATTTTGTTAATAAAACATTAAAAGGCCAATCATTTCGCCCCATAACAGCGCCAAGAAATCCAATCAACAGTTTCTAAAGACAAGACTCCCTTTCCTGTTCTACTTAATCTTTGATTTCAAACATCGTTCGTACGGTTGCCACCTCGAAATTGCCTTCCCTACTTCGAAACATTTGCTGGGTTAGAATCAGATGGTCTAAAACGCAAGTGTAGCAAAAGTTCGTCAAACAGTAAACGGTCTAAGGGACCAGACACACAGACGAGACATGGGACGAAGACGCGCGCGGCGTCACTGTCATACAAAATGTATACAACGTGTTACAAAACATCCTAACTCTTTTTACAGGGTGTAACCTACTGGTCAACAGGATGTCAATTCTGTAAAAAAAAGTTGAAAAAAACATTTTTTATTTTATAACCTCAAAATTGAAATTTTTTCATAACTTTTTTGTGTTTGGTATTAGCTCAAATTTAAAAATATGTTTATGGGTGTAGGTGCATTTGCATAGCTTTGAGTTGTTAAAACATTGATAAAGTCAATGAAAACAATATGTAAAAAATACTCTTCTCCCACCACAGCGTTCACATTTTATTAATTAAAAATCAACGGACCGTCATAGAGAAAAAAAAAATTAGGTTGTGATCCCTATCACCGGGTGCTATTACCCTGTAAAAAGAGTTAGCATCATTTGTAACACCTTGTATAAGCAACGCGACGTCACATGTCACATTTGATTTATCAACTCGACATTATTGTAAGTGGTTGAAAACTTGAAATAGCTGATCGACGATGTAGGAATTCGTCAGATAGGCCGGTACTAACAATTTGCCTTAAAAATTTATTGACAACATTTAGTTACTCGCCTATTAATAGCAAATCAATTCAATTCGTTTAAAAATATTGGTTAAATAATTATTGTTTTTGGTCGACTCGCTTGACGAATTATTTAATGTTTTCTTAAAGGTTTGCACGACCGCGGCCACGAGCCCTGCAAAGGCCTCAAAAATTGCACAAATGTAAAACCACATAAAACGATAGTTAGAGAGCTGGTGACCAATCGAGATATTTTTTCGTACAAGGCTGGGAGTTAGTAGGCTGATAGAGTAGACTTCGCTGAGTCTGGGAAAAATATTTTTTTGGCACGGTCGCGGTTGAAAGTTAGATTTTTTCGACTTTGAAATTTTAAATGTATGGGTTCAGTATTTTTTTTTTTGTCGTACAAGGCTAGAAACTTCTAGGTTAGTTGTTGAGACTCCGTTGAACAAGAAAATATTTGTTTTTTTGGCCGAGCGTGGTTGAAAGTTTGATTTTTATAACCCAAAAATTCACACTTTCTAGGTTATAAAAAACAATATTTCTACCGCGTTTGGCTAGTAATAAATAGTGATTTCGTGATCAGCGGAGACTAAAAAGGCAGCCTAAAAACTCCCAGCCTTGTAGACAAAAAAGAAATGACTCAACCCATACATTTAAACTTTCAAAGTCGAAAAAATCTAACTTTCAACCGCGACCGGACCAAAAAAATATTTTTCCTAGACTCAGCGAAGTCTACTCTATCAGCCTACTAACTCCCAGCCTTGTACGAAAAAATATCTCGATTGGTCACCAGCTCTCCAACTACGAGTGCTGAATCCAATAAAAGTGTAATTTTGTTATGAGCAATTATTTGTGGCGATAAACTAGGTACTTGTACGTGAAGGAAAACATCGTGAGGAAACCTGAGACTATGAGGCGTTATACCCTCAACGCAAAAATCGCCAATCCGCATTGAGCACACGTGGTGATTAAGCTCAAACTTTATCTCTGAGAGAAGGTCTTTGCCCAGCTAGTGGGACATGTACAGGCTACTTACATTTTAAGTAGAACATTTGACCATCTGATACTAACCCATTTGCTGCGCCTCGGGCACTTTGGCGACACAAGTCTCACTGTACGACTTTCATGTAAAGTTAATCACGGGATAGAACGACACGTAATGAAAGGCTGCTTTGACAAAGCTGGAGTTGGTAACGTTTACTACATCTTCTTTCTCATTTTGCTCTTTATTTACAGAGCGGTCCTTATTGTTAGGTTTCCTTTTATTTCAATGTATTCTTTTAAATCAACAGCTTTTTTGAAGTATTATTAGAGTATTATACTTAAGTGATAATATTATTATAATATAACTTCAGAGAACATTCAATTTCCACTCTCTTATTTTCTAATAGAGCGTGATAAAATGTAGAGTGTTAAACTCGGGAGCAAAACTATTTTTACCTCGAGTGAGTACCCACTTTGAATTCCTTTTTGCGCTCAGGATTCTACTTTAGAAACCCTTGCTACGCTCGGGATTCTACTCTAGAATCCTTCGCTCCGCTCTGGATTAAAAAAACACTCTCGGCTTATAAAATTGTTCTTTCCTCACTCGGGTAACAGTCTACTAATATGTGGGTATCATGCGCGCGGAGTGAGAATGGGATGCGACCTTTTGGAACTGAGACGCGCGGTAAGCAAACTCGCGTCGAAGCAACCTTGTCAAAGTAAAATTCGATTGACTTTGACAAGGTTCCATCCCATTCTCATCCCGCGCGGATTTTTATGACATAATACAAACATAATAATAATATGATAACTATGGCATTTCCACATAGGTACCCTCTTCACATTGCGACCCTCTGTGGCAATACATTTTGTGTGAATAATAAAGTACTCTCCATTGTTCTGGGAGTAAGGTGTAGATTGAGTACTAATATCAATTAGGTATACCTATCTTCCGAGAATCGACGATAGTAGAGAAATTGTAGATTGGCAATTAACTATTCTGGGTGTCTGAACACTGAATATTGAAATGAGAGACCTAAAAATAAATCACGTTGCGATGTTGTCATTTTAGACTATCTTTTGCCCGCGACATTATCCGCGTGGACTACAGAAAAAGGTTATATATGCTTCACTTTGCTCTTAAGTGTAAAAGCGTACTAATATGTAGCCTATGTGTTATTCTGATATCTTAGCTATCTCTGTTCCAAATTTCATCCAAATCCGTTCAGCCGTTTCAGCGTGAAAGAGTAACAAACATCCATCCATCCATACTTACAAACTTTCGCAAATATAATATTAGTAGGAAGTAGGATAGGAAGTAGGATAGTAGGACTGTTCTACCGTTTAGACATCCTTTTTTCTCCGGTTGGCTGGAAGAAATTCCTTTTATAGTGCTGTAATTTGCGTGCAATAAAAAATGGTTTTCTTCCATAAAATCAGAATCAGAATCAATTATTTTTATTCAATATGCCATAAATAAATTATTTACATTGAACGTCAAAATATTATCTAAAGTAAAAAAAAGGTATATAAATCAGATACTTATTACTATCTTATACTAAGTATCTAGCTACTTTTTTTTCTCCAGCTTCACTAGCTCTGATCGTTCTTGGAGAAGAAGCATGGTAAAGAAACTCCAAGGATCTCGTGCTTAAAAAAATAATACATTTTGTAATGCAGGTAGGTACCTACATACTAAGGCCTTTGCATCTACGTAATGAGATGATTTATACAGCGTCCAGTGGCACCTTCACTCACACTAGATAGGTGAAGAGACCACTCGGCGCTGCAGTGCCTGGGACATTGTTTTAGATGGAGTAGGCTTGCCCAGCACCTATACCATCCTGACAGCTTAGTCGACCAAGCCCACAGGAAAGTACCTACATATGAGTTTTAAATAAGCTAACATTATTATGGTAACGTAACAGGCTCAGAAACATCAAGGAATGGACAGAGATAGCCAGCATCGAACATCTATTTCGCTTGGCAAAGGACAGAGAAGAATATGAAGAGCTGACGGCCAACCTCCAATAGTGGAGAGGCACGCAAAGAAGAAGAAGAACATTATCATGACATCCGTCTGTATAGCGGATTTTCTTTAACCCCACTCTTCGATCAAGGATAAAACTAGATACAGCATAGAACTCTGAAATGTGTCTGGAAAAATAGATGCCCAAACTGCCTTTGGGAGCTTATTTGCTCGTAGTCATTGCAATTAAAGTAAAACTATACACTAATGCACTAAGGTTGACATTCGAATATTAGACGTATGGTCGAAATGATGTTTCGTATGTTCTATTGCTGATATCATTTGTTTCTGTGGTATCATTTGTTTTTATTGTGATTTTATACGTAATGCGGATTCTATGGGATTTAGTTCGGTGACCCCACTACTCGTTCTACTTATAATAGTTTGCCAATCCACTTGAAGATTTATATGATTCAATGTACCTACTCTACTTTTCGATTTTTCCAAAGCACTTAAACGTGCTAGAACTTAAAATCCAGGCGTTAAAATCTCGATTTATGAAAACGTGTTTTTGAAGTTGGGGTTTCGTGTAAATCACTGAGTTATTTATTTACGGAATATTCCTGTTCTAAGCGAATTTTTAAACCTTCAATTAAATTTTTACAGTGTATTCCGTTTACTGTTTGAAAATCTGTAAAAATATTGCTCTACATACGAGTGCCTCAACCGAACCGCATCACGCGAAAGATAGTGCGCTTTTTAAGGATGGACGATAGCAACGTGGCGAGAAATTCAAAATTTTCCCAGTTTTTTACATTTTGTAGCTAAACTGAGCTATTTTTGTTGTAAAATGCAAAAAAAAAGTGAAATTTTTGAATTTCCCGCCACGCTGCTATCTTTCAGTCTTAAGCGAGTACTCGCCACATGAATGTGTCAGTTTTCCGCTACATTTATCCTCCAAGCGATAAGCCGCTGACAAGCTTTTTGCTCGCTGAAATTGGGATGACAGCCCTTGAGATCGAGGACGAGTTTAAGGCTGGGCGTATGCTGAGACGCAGACGACGCAGTTTAACGAAGCGCAGCCTATGATGCTAACCAAAAAAACACCCTGTATGTGGGATTAAAACACTAATGCCCGTTTTCACCAACCACCTCTAATTTTAAAAGACCTTTTAACGAAAATTATCTGCGCCTCTGAAAGTCTAGGGGTCGTGGATGAAGGACCATACGAATTCCACTCACAAGCGTTATGAGTTGAGTGTGTATGATCCTTCATGCATGAACCATAGACTTGTAGAGGTGCAGATAACTTTCGTTAAAAGGCCTTTTAAAATTAGGGGTGGTTGGTGAAAACGGGCATAAGTATGCGTTGCAAGTAAGTAAGTAAGTGTGGAGGACACAAGGGGAGGCCTTTGCCCAGCAGTGGGACACAAAGCAGGCTACATAAACAAAAAAAAAAAAACGTTGCACTGCCGGCCGGCGCCAAATCAGTTATGTCTGAAAAAAACCGATTTCTAGTCTCTGTGTGACATCTAATCTGCGCTGCAAACTTCGTCGCCTACGACCTTCGATCAAGGATAAAACTAGATACAACATAGAACTCTGAAACGTGTCTGGAAAAATAGATGTCCAAATTGCCTTTGGGAGCTTATTTGCTCCTAGTCTATGCAATTAAAGTAAAACTGTACACTAATGAAATAAGGTTGACATTCGAAGATTAGACGTATGGTCGAAATGATGTTTCGTATTGTTCTATTGCTGATATCATTTGTTTCTGTGGGGACAAGTTTTTATTGAGATTTCATACGTAATGCGGATTCTATGGGATTTAGTTCGGTGCCTGCGACTCAGTACACGCTCAGCCTAATAATTTTATTGGGCATGAGTCTAATACAAGGTGTTACAAAAGTACCTAACTATTTTTACAGGGTGTAATCTACTGGTTAACAGGATGTCAAATCTTTAAAAAAAAAGTTGAAAAAACAATTTTTATTTTTAAACCTCAAAATTAAAAAAAAATCATAACTTTTTTGTTTTAGTTATTAGCTCAAATTTTTAAAATATGTTTGTGCGTGTAGTTGCATTAACATAGCTTTAAGTTGTTAAAACATTGTGAAAGTCAATGAAAACAATATTTAAATAATACTTTTCTCCCGCCATATCGTTCACATTTTATTAATTTAAAACGTTAATTTAACGTCATAGAGCAAAAAAAAAATTAGGTTGTTATTGTCTCTATCACCGGGTGCTATTACCCTGTAAAAAGAGTTAGGTACTTTTGTAACACCTTGTATACTGTAATTTGGCCTTATTTCATATTGATTCAATCATAATAGGTGGGAAGCGTTGCATGGAAACTTGCATGACGGAATGGCCGGTTTCTTCCCAACTTGATATAGTTTTCAATTATAAATCTTTACATTTTCATGATTTCATGAGTTAAGTCATGATTTTTAACCGTTGGTTCCGGTTGTGGTTGATTAATAACAATGGTTAAGCCATGTCAGAGGCCCTTTGGGCGGCCTAACAACTCTGACACCAGGGGTGGCCACTACCTCATACGATAACCTAACCTATGCTTTCTTATAATTTTATTTGATGTCTACTGATTACGATAATATTATGGAGGAGATATTTCTGTCTTTATTTACAAGGCATTTAATAGATCTATCGCCGTCAGACTTCTTAACGCGTTTTTTTTTTTAACAGGCTTAAAAATCGCCTTCACATTTAATAATAACACAAAGTATTTTATTAACAAAAAATCTTTTGTCTCTGTAGTAATCTAGAGCCTTCAACAAAAGTTTGAAAAGTTGTGGTATTTAAAAATTGTGAACTTTTCGAAACAAGGGCACAATCCAAGCACTTCTAAATGGTTTACGTTGCTGTCTGCCCTTTTGTCCTTTGGAGATAATATTTTTTACACTATCGAGAAGAAAACGTTGGAAAGACAAAATATTATGACATAATTTTATATCATTCCAGCAATAGCTTTGTCTGTTATTTTGTGTAGGGGGTCTACCGGCTAAGACGAAGCCGATTACCATTGGCGAACATCGAAGTTCGATTTATGAAAAATTTACTGGGTGGCAATAAAATGAACTGAATGGCAGTACATTTTTCAAAAATCGAACGTCGATTTTCGTCAATGGTAATCGGCTTCGTGTTAACCGGTAGACCCCCAGTTTATAGGGGTAGATATCTCGTCAAACTGAACAGTTTTTCGAAAAGTGTGGCCCGTAACATAACTGGGGTGCCGGCGGGTATAGATCAACGTGCGATGCATATTATCTCTATCCAGATATTGTCATACTACTTACAGATTGAATTAAAAAATCTGAAGTAGTGTCCACGATACAGGTTTAGCCGAGTAGATATGGGTTTGCAAAAAAAATTGGACCCAACTTTGTAATTTTTCATGAATTGGTTTCTAACTAAATAACTTATCGGTTCACCTAAGCGTCCTTTCAAATATCAAAAATGTTTTGCACACTAGCCTAGACTAGTATGGAAATTGATTTGATCAAAAGTTTCACAAAGTGGTTGAAATTCACGTTCTTCATCCGATCGCTAGTTTGATATTATAGAAGTTTTAATGACGCTGACAGATTCGCAATATTGAGACGTTCCTGTGAGTTTTATGATTCTAGGTTGAGTGATGTTGACTTATTTAGTAATTCTTTGGGGTCCTATAAGAACAAGATTAAGGAATTTATATAGGTATGTATAATAATAAAGTTGGATCAGTCGAGCCGTTCTTGAGTTATAAATGGTATAACATTATTTATTTTAATTCTAATATTCCTAAGGTTATATTGTGTCTTTCAAAATTCTGGTAACGTTTGGTGATATATGTTCATATAATTTTTGATTATCGTATTTCTTTAAAACTTATGTAACTTAACATAGGTATTTCGATGTGTACTTGATGTGTACTCTAAACTGTGTTTTTGAAAAATTATGAGAAACTCATCTCAAAAATTCTTTTGTAATGCATCTTTAAATATTGTGTTTAAGTGACTGTTTGTTTCTAAAATAAAACCAAAATAAAAATAAAATAAATAAATATTGTAGCATGTTATCAACTAGCTTTTGCCCGTGACTTCGTCCGCGCAGACTTTTTTTTTCCTCGTGAGTTTTCAGTTGTTTTAATGGTTATTCTGCTATTCGGGGCGAAGAGAAATCCAACAAATCAAAAATCGGTCCACCCGTTCTCGAGTTATAAATGGTGTAACTAACACGACTTTGTTTAAATTATAAGATTATTCTATCTCTTGGTCCCTACTGACACAAACTTATTACATTAAAATACTGGAAAAAAATTGTAACCTTTTTGCATCGCAATGAGATGATTTATGCAGCGTCCAGTGGCACCTTCACTCACACTAGATGGGTGAAGATGGCGCTGCAGTGCCGGGGACATTGTTTTTTTAGATAGAGTAAGTAGGCTTGCCCAGCACCATCAATTAACCGGATAGATTGAATTAGGTAAGTAGGTAGTAGTAAATATCCACATCCTTACATAAAGCCAAAGCTTATCTAGCTCTAGTAACTCTTTTTACCCGATCGACTGCAAACAAGGAAGGTTATGTTTTTCAAGAGAAAAATCAATGTTTGATGTTTGATGCATGCGAAGTCTCACTTAGGTACTCTATGTGAACGAAAACTACTTTTAAATTACAATCAATCATGTTTTTAAATTGAACATTAGTGACCCGTCGGACCTTGCAAAAAGAGTTAGACCTTTTGTAACACGTTGTATAACAAAAGCTAGTCCCTCTAATTTCATTTTATAGCTCTAAGCTTTTTATACTACCGACGAGGGTAAGCTCTTAAAACTCTATTAGAGCTATTATTTTCTTATCAGCATTGGACAGTACACGATGAAAAACCTATAGAGAACTAAAGACTAGCTAGCAAAGGGGTATCGAAAAGACATTATTCGTTACCTATACACATTGGCTTGCATGTGGATCTTAGTTTGGTGTTCTCAATAGCTATGAATGCCAGCGGGACTTAGACCATAAAGAAAAATATGTTGAGACTTATAGAGGCATTCGAAATGTGGTGTTGGCGGCGACTGCTACGGATTCCGTGGACAGCGATGAGAACAAATGAGTCTATACGCGAAGAGCTGAAAACACGCACTCCACTCTCAATCATATGTCGACGACGTATCGCAACGTTCTACGGTCACATAGCCCGTAGACGACCTGATAGCCTGGAAAAACAAGTTATGACGGGAAAGGTGGAGGGAAAGAGAGCTCGAGGCAGACCACCCGCTAGATGGACGGATATTATAACCAAAGCCACGCAAAAACACCTGCACGAACTGATCCACATCGCGAGTGATAGAGCGCAATGGAGAACTCTACTCTCTGCCAACTTCAATGATGGTCACGATCCTCAGCATTGAGGGAACGACTGAAGGATGGATGGATACACATTGACTCGATTTAACCGATTTCAAACCGAAGATAGAGTTTGTAGACGATATCCTTTTAATAAAGGCTTTTTGCATCTACGTAATGAGATGATATTTTATACAGCGTCCAGTGGTACCTTCACTCACTAGATGGGTGAAGATACCACTCGGCGCTGCAGTGCCTGGGACATTGTTTTAGATGGAGTAGGCTTGCCCAGCACCTATACCATCCCGACAGCTTAGTCAGCCTAGCCCAGAGGAAAGATTGGTCAATACGTGTGAAGCCAACTAATCCGCGGGTTTCCTCACGATGTTTTTCCTTCACCGTTAGCGAGTGGTTTTGCTACTTCAAATTCACAAATGTACGTAACTTTGAAAAGAAACAAAGTCATAGGTACATCCCAGGGGGGTTACCCTTGACGCTATTGCGATCAATTTGTTAAAGTTTTAAAATTAATTTCTCTTTGAATTCGCATAGTAATCCTTTGATTTTAAATACTTTGTAATGTTTATTCAAAGGTAAGGCTGTTTTATTCAATAAGAACACAAAATGCGTCTTAATTTGTAGAATATTAAATTTTGTAAATTGCGCCATATTGCGGCCGTATCGGAAAAATGCGTCAAGGGTAGAGGGGCAGCACCGGGAATCGAACCCAGTCGCTTCTGAGTCCAATGTTCTTACCACTAGGGCGCCACCGCTATATTCTTAGCGTTCTATAAATTCACCAGATGCCGGGTCCATCACGTTTTTGGGAAGGGAGTCCTATCCTGGGACTTGAATCCCAGATGAAAGTGACACAAATTAATGAGGGCTAGTAGTTGGCGCCACTGTCGAGTGAACTCCTGAAGTATAGCTAAAGTAATGTCTACAGGGTGCACTCTAAGTCGATAGCGGAACTTTAAGTATTTTGTCTACTGATCACTACAAACAACTTGTACCAGGTGGCGAAAAAAATGGAGCGAAAAAAATATCAGCTGTTCCATACAAAATGTAGACTCAGGGGGTCTACCGGCTAAGACGAAGCGAAAATCGAAGTTCGATTTTTGAAAAATGTACTGCCACCCAGTTTATTTTACTGCCACGCAGTTAATTTTTCATAAATCGAACTTCGATTTTCGCCGATGGTAATCGGCTTCGTCTTAGCCGGTAGACCCCCTGAGTCTACATTTTGTATGGAATAGCTAATTTTTTTTTCGCTCTATATTTTTAGCTACCTAGTACAACTGGTTTGTTTTGATCAGTAGACTGCGTATGTAAAGTTCCGCTATCGAATTAGAGTGCACCCTGTAGATAAAGTTTTGGTCTCCGGTGAACCTGACTTTACAACTGAAACAGTTGTCCAAAATATTGGCCCGAAATTCATTTGAGGTACCTGAGCAGCACGAGTTCAAAGGTTGACTAAAGTGTAAAGGTATTTGTTAATTGCAGGAACTATTTGGCGACCCAACTTTTTAGTTCGCATTCGGTCACCTAACTTTTAGCTTTTGAAGTGGTCAAAATACCCAGAGAAAGTTCTCGACATTCACGAAATATTCGTTTTATTGCTTTAGTCCTGCCGTTTCACCAAAAGGAGGCCTACGCAACCTTTTAGGATACAACAAAAACATATTTTAAAAACCCAAAATCATAAAATAGTTCGATCGAGTCTAAAGTCGGTCGACGAGGAGGCCACAATTTTGTTTTATTGTACCCCTATACATCATAGTACCTGCAGTTAAGGCCCCGTATAAGGCTAACTAGCGCCACCAATGTTGAAAAAATCATATCTTCCTTTAGAAGAAGTTTCTGAAAAAATCCTAAGATGAGCCTATGCGCCATGCTTTTCTAGATTTTTAAGTGTAGATACCCTCTTCGAAATTTACTTTTAAGATAAAAAATTTTCGATAACCGCCAAAAACGGCCGCTTTTGGCGGTTATCGAAAAATTTTTAGCTTAAGACTAGAAATTGAGTTGGGTACCTACACTTAAAAATCTAGAAAAGCATGGCGCATGAGCTCATTTTAGGATTTTGTCAGAAACTTCTTCTGAAGGGACATATGATTTTTTCAACATTGGTAGCGCTAGTTAGCCTTATACCGAGCCTTAAGTATTGAACAAACCTCATTAAATTCTTAGAATATTACTATTATCGGGTCAAAAGCTGTCTACTAATTTCAGGGTGACTAACTTTACTTTACTAACAAAAATCGCCCGTAAAGCATGTATATGAAAATTAAATTAAATTCCATGGCCATGGTTTTTAACCGACTTCAAAAAAGGAGGAGGTACCCAATTCAATACACTTTTTTTTGTGTGTCAGAACTTTTTTCTATGTGGACCGATTTTGATGATACTTCTTTTGTTTGAAATGGTCTCGTGTGGTCCCATAAAATATGGAGAGCTCGTGAACAACTGCGGAGATAGAAAACGGAACTCTTAAATGGAAATTCAATTGGAAACTGTAACGTGAAGTCCGGTTTTAAAGTTTTGTGTATTTTTTGTTACTTACTATAGCTGGAGTAGGCTTGGCCCACTCCCAGTAGATAATGCCCAGCACTATGCCATCTTCTCAGCTTAGTCAAACTAGTCCACAGGAAAATCAAGTCAAGGCGGTGGTAGCCAAATGGTAAGAACGTTGGACACACAAGCGTGAGGTCCCAGCTTCGAATCCCGGTGCGTGCATGTACTTAAGACTTTAGTTTATTTTTAAAGTTGCTTACGTTTGTGAATTAGTAGTAGCAATACCACTGGCTAATGGTTAAGAAAAACATCGCGTAAAAAGCCGTCTACTAATTTCAGGGCGCGAATTCGAGGCAGTTCCAGGAAATCGCCCGCCACGCGTGGCTATGAAAAAGAAATAAAAATCCATGCCCATGTCCGTCGCCCATTCGTTACTTGTAACTAGTTTTTACCCGCAGCTCCGCTTTGGTCACATTTTGTGTGAATCCTGCACGAAAAACCTATAGGAAATGTTTTGGCTAGCTGCCTTCCTAGCGCTCGATTGAATACTGTAACTTTGTCCATTTATCTATGTGTAGATAGACAAGTTAGTTACATTTTATATCCAGAGATGTCGCTATAAGTACAATTAGATTGTGGCATCAAAATGTCTAATGTAGAGTATAAAAGGTTCATTTTATTAAATACAACTCTCTTAGTTCACAACAATTTTGGAGTATTATTTCAAGTAGTTAGCCAGTTATAAGGAAGTCCTCAAGCATCAGGGTCAACCATGTTCAGTATTAGCGTACCTACCTAGTTGCGCCACTAAAATAATGGGATTGATAACTCGGTACTTTTTTCTTTATTGTAGAGCTTATACATATTTTTTAAATCAATAATTTTGACAAGTTCTTTAGTTTTCAATCATTATTCTTTTAGTGACCCAATACAATAATAGTAGAAGACTCCAGGGAAAAAGAAAATTTGTCCTGTCACGGTCGCCAAATTATGTTCAGGGAACATACGGAGGAATGAAGTACTCGCGTGTAGCTGATAATAAGCTTTAATAAATACAAAATTGCGTTGTCGTATCTAATTCGATTGTGATAAGGTGTGTGAACCACGCGCGGTTCTCGATGGTGAGGCGCGGAGAGGGGGGCACCATGTACCCAACTTCATGGCTGTGGCCTGAACAGTCAATAAACAAACTAGAACAGCTCTTCCCTTAGATTTTGGAATACCAATATCTCGGTTAGTTTATTTCTTCTGTTCTTTTTACTATCGCATGGTATGTACCAAATCTGCAATTTTTAAGAACTTCTTAGCTTTTTTAAGAAGTCCTTAGCGTAACTTTTGGGAACAAAATTACGCTAGGGACTTCTTAAAAAAGTTAAAGAAGTTCTTAAAAATTAAGTATAGTTGGTGAAATCGGGCATAAGTGCCTTGCTTGACTTTTTGTATCCATTCCTGTCGTTGAATAAACAAACAAATCTACATTATTATTTAATGTTAGTACCGACGTCCGTAGGCTATTATTCATTGTGTCGTCCCAAAGCGTTCGAAGGCTGACCCCTTCACTTGAGGGGGTGATTTTTCTCCTTTCCGGTTCATATTTCCTTTGGGAGTTTGTGTGTTTTCCTTGTGGGCTTCGTTTTGTTATCTCGTCTGCATAAATCGGTGATAGTTGAGAGTAAACAAATTGCGACAATGTAGGCCAATAGTCAGACGACCAAAATTGAATATTAAAAGTGGAGGTATAATCCGCGCGCGATGAGAAAGGGATGGAACCTTGTTAAAGTCAATCGAAAACATACTTTTCATCTCCCATGCTCGGAAAGTTTGCTGTTACTAGCAACTTACAACCGTGTTAAACCCGAATTTAACCAATCTGCATTTTTGTGCGCTTCGAAATTTTAACGCCCTTTTTCTGCACGCCCCATGGTGTAGAAAAAGGAAAAAACACTGGCCGTTTGACTATTTTTAATAACAGTAAATTAAAAAATGCTCCGCTTCTGTTTTATCAAATAGATGATTATGGGTTGGTTTGTTAAATAATTTTTTTCAAACGATATAATTGAATTTATTTTTTATCTCTATAAATCTTAAATTTATATGGTAAAAATCCAGAATGCACCCTAAAAAAAAACATTCTTTTATTTACATTACTTTTGTGTCTGGATAAATAAACTTCAGGAAATTATTAATAAAACGAATGGTTTTAATACCAACGAAGCTGAAAACTTTAGTGCGGCAGCCGTAACTACAGTAAAATATGCTTTTAAAAGGAATTTATTTGACTCACCTGTTTTTCCTGTAAGCAGATAGTTTAAATCCGGTCTTTACACGATCGTAAGTTACTACAGGGTGCACTCTAAGTCGATAGCGGAACTTTAAGTAGGCTATCTACTGATCAAACAAACAACTTGTACTAGGTGGCGAAAAAAATGGAGTGAAAAAAATATCTGCTGTTCCATACAAAAGGTCGACTCAGTACTGCGCCAAATGTATGAAACAGCTGATATTTTTTTCGCTCCATTTTTGTTTCAAACTTTCCGAGCGTGGGAGATGAAAATAACTATTATTATACTTTGAAAAGGTTGCTTTGACGCGTGTTAACTTACCGCGTGCGTCTCAGTTCCAAAAGGTCCCATCCCATTCTCATGCCGCGCGGATTATACGCGGGCCTTTAATCAGGCGGGATGACGGAAGATGGAAAAAAACCAGCCAAGTGCGAGTCGCACTCATGCACTTATAAAGGGGAAAAGGTAGGTATCTTTTTACACTTTTGGTCATAC